>BSBK01000177.1:2500-1202500 GCA_027943335.1 Chamaecyparis obtusa | reverse complement strand
GAGCGACAGGAAATTACTGAGCAAGACAATGTTAGTCGAGGAAGACAGTTTATAGAGATGACCGAGTTACATAGTGATGACCGAGGAGATGAACATAGTATTGACCGAGCATCAGTAATTTACACTTGGAGGAAGAATTCAGATTTCTAGCCGACTTAGTTGAATTCTTGGGTTATGTAAATCGTGTTGACTTTATTAATTGATTGTATGGAGAATTTAATGCACAGTAAATCATTTTATTATGGATTCAATGAGGAGATTAAAGATGTTTCTAGAAGGATGTATGAAGGACCTAAATGTTGGAAGGATCTATTGGATCTAACCTAACCTAAGATCTACATAGGAGATTAAGAGGAAAAAGATAGATCTATCTATCTGGAGAGGTATAAAGGAAACCTAATGGTGAGGTTATAGAGTATGTTGGTGTTTGTAGACATGTAAAAATGGACAAGTGCTTTTAAATTGCAAAAATCAATAAAATGACTTAAAATCATCAAAATGCATTAATTCAATAAAAAAGGGATCAAATCAATTAAAATGGACATAATTAAACAAAGTTGGACAAAATAAATTAAAGCAAAGGAAAAATCAAATAATGAGGTTAAATAATTAAATCAAAGCTTAAAGGGGTGAAAAACACTACATAATTGATTTTAATCAATTAGTTGTATAGTTGTTTAAATCAAAAATCAAAATGAACCTATTACCCTTACATGGCTAAATTTAATTAATTAATTGAATTTAATAATTCCTAATATCTTTCAACAAAGTTGAGCAACCAATGAAAATTGAGGACAAAAAGATACAAATCACAAAAAAATGATGAATCTCAATCACTCATTCTAAAGTTTCAATCTCATCCACTCAATCTTGTCCTTTTGTCCAAAGCTTTGAGACAAACCTTTAAATTATCCCCCCATTTATGAACAAAGCAAAGTATTTGACTCAACCATAGGTTAATCATGATTACTTCACTCCACCCCCTACCCTTGGGAATTTACTATAAATATGAAGCATTTTGAGAGCAATTGATATCTTAGAAATTCATTTGCAAAACATTGTTACTATAGGCAATTGAAGAGCATTCTAAGAGCATTTAAGAGCATTTAGAGCATTTGCATTATATTTTTGTCAATTTGAGCTAGAATCATCATCATAGAAGCATTGTAGAAGCATAGAACAACATACATTCTCATTTTAGAAGTGTCACTAGTGGAGATTTGAGCTGAGAGCTTCACTTACCACCTCTTTCTAGAGAGCCATGAGATGCTATAGATCTTAGTTTCATTTTTAAATAGATTTGCATTGTATTTACTTTAGAATTGTTGCTAATTTGATCTTAATTTCATGAAGGTGATTATCATCATCACACAAATGGCACCCACCGTGGGGCCCTAGGCCTCATTTTATCATTTTCATCATAATTTGCATGCTTGTATTGTCTATTTTCCATGAATATTTTGCAGGAAACCGGTGAAGTCACGCTTACGGGAGATTTGTTCATGCCTGTAGTCATTTTACTGCCACCTACGATCTCTGTCCTGACGCCTATTAACTGAAGATTCACGCCTAGCATACAACTTCTATATGGTCTTGAGTACTCTGCAGTCGCCTACAAATCATACGCTCACACCTGTGAGATTAAAGCATTCAGCCTTTGGTGCTTAAAGTCATGCCTGTGACTCATGCCACAATCTGTTAACGCCTATCTTTACGCTTTGCTCTGCAATTTTAAATAACAACCATGCTTATAATCTTTCAATTCACGCTTACTGTTATTAAATTGTCACTTACTATAAATCATTTTCCACAATTTTAAATTATGTTCATGCTTGGTGATAAGTTGTTCACGCCTGTTTAATTTTTAGTATCACTCGTGTCATTGCAAAGTGTCGCTTGTTGTCAGTAAAGTTACGCCTGCTAACAATTTATTCACGCCTATTAGCTGGATAATGTCGCCTGCTACCTGTTGCCTTTATTTACTATTGAATTGATTAAATCATTTATCTAACTCCCTGTTTACATGATTTAATAGTAGATGAGCAATCACGGGAAAGTATAGAAGCTGAAAAGTAGATTTAATCAAGAAGGAAAGGCTTTAGCAAAGAGGATTAAGAAGGAGAACTTTGAGCACATCAAGGTTGTTCTTGAGACCATTCAAGAGGAGGACAATCAGGTATTTCAGAACTATCTTGCAATTGTTGAAGCATATAAATCAAAATTTGTCTCTTTAAATTGGATTTTTAGTCCTTAAATCAAGTTTTCCTTTGAAAATTTGCAAATAAGCTCTCTAAAATTCATACATAATGGTTGCTTCATCAATTTTCAATTTTGGTTTCCCCTCATTTTGAATGGCTATGTTGGACTAACTTGTTGGAGGAGGGAGCGGGAACGATCGCCACTAGGTGAGTAAAAGCAAGAGAAAAGGCAAAAAATACAAAAAAGCACCTAGCCATTGCTAGCTACAAAGGAAAAGGTATTCATCAAATCCAGCTTGCACTTGCTTAAATTGTGGCATTCATTGAATCTAGCTTAATTAAAATAAGGAATTTGACCAAACACCTCAATTATAAGAATCTCTTTGTTACGAGATTGAAAAAGAACTTTGTTGCTTGAGTGTTTGAGGAACTAAAGGGAAAGTTAGGGATATGCTCTTCACCTTCTAGGTGAACCAAATTCCCAAAAGCTTAACCTTAATTCCATTTTCCTTGCTTTATATGAACATGCTAGTTAAAATAGAGAATTAGTGGGCTCACCTCCCGAGTTGTGCTTTAACGAGGCCGGTGAGAGGGACAACCCAAAGTGGGATACGCTCGCTTTTGCTGTGGGAATCCAACCCACTATAAAATGAAATGCATGCATCCTTAATGGGGTGTGTGACAAATGGATTTAAAATTTTTCAAATTTCCTCTAGTAGTCTTCACGGATTACGCAAAATCGTACCTTGGTGCATGTGGGAAACCCCTTAACATACTTGGGGGATGAAAGTTTAAGATCTATTTGAACAAAATCCATAATAAATCCTGGATAAAGTAGCAAGACCACCTTTTAGAGCCATGTTAAGAGCCAAATTTGACTTTAGGTAAGTTGTTTGGAATTCTTTCTTGTGTTATACTTGTGGAAACGATCGAGAACATACACATTAGATTGTTTTAGGGACATGATGAAAGATTGATGTGTGTGTTGAGATTGTCTTCTATTTTCAAACAAGAAAATTTCAAAGGACTTGATCTTAAAAGTTTAAAAAATTCAAAATCTTACAACCTGGTCAGAGAAGTGCCACCTGTGCACAAAATAATCCCACCTATTAGAGGTTCAGTCATGCTTGTGACTTATATGAAAATGCGTAGCAACAGTGAAGTCATGCCCAGGAAATATTGAAACACACCTGCTAAAATTGGAAAATTGCCTATCAATAGGAAAGTGTCGCCTGCATACTTGCAGTGTGCCACCTAACAATATACCAGTTCACGCATACGCAAAATTCAGTCACGCCTACGCTCAAGTTAGTGACGCCCAGAAATCTAAAAGGGCAAACAAAGAGTATTTGTAGAGGGGGTCAAAATTTTTTGATCATATATTTGAATACCCTTTTCCGTGTTCTTACTGCTCCAACATTCAACCCAGTCAAAAATCCTGTTCTACACCATTTTTGTAAATTTTACAAAGGATTTAACCAAGGGCCCGATTGATTCTTGTTTTCCAAGTGGTTTGTTCATGCCTGCTTTTACTAGATCCTACTATGTCAAGAAAATTCTGCAAGCGGACGGAACTTACTTAAGACAAGAGCTCCCTTACCCAGGAGATGATTCTACCACTCCAAGAATACCCCAAAAATCACTCGAACAAGAAGTGGAAGACAACATGATGTACTATGGTAGCTTGGGTAATAAAAGCAATAGTGACATCGACCCAAACAACCAAGGTGATGCAAATAATGGGGGCATTAATATGAATAATCAAGATAACACCAATAGTGGAGGGGTGGATCAAAACACCCAAGGAATTGATACCACTCACCAAAGGATTAATACTGAACCAACTATCGATGATGCCACCGATGACAAGGTTGATGAAGCTATTCAGTGCCCCTATGTCTTAAGACTCATGGAAAAAGCATTGGCAAGGGATAAAGAGAAGTATTTCATGGACCTAGCTCGAGCAAGTCTCAAGCTCCCATGAGATTATGATGTGAATCAACTAAAACCACCCGAAGTTGAAGAAAGTGCCATTGACATCATGAAAAAATAGCTCAAAATATTTCAAATGCAACTGGATACAATCAAGCAAAGCAGGGCTCCTAAACCCTTTTCTATCAAAGCATTGTGCTCATTCCCATTTGATAAAAGTCTAGTAATGGCACCATTCCCGACCAATGTAGTATTTCCCAAATACGACAAGTATGAAGGAACATCGGATCCATAAGATCACTTATGGGAGTTTTGTGCATTGAGCTTAGAGTTCATGTATGATACCACCTATTTAATGAGACTATTCCCAAGAAGCTTAGGAGGCATGGATATGGAGTGGTTTTCTAAGTTACCCTTCGACATAAAAACCTTTGAAGAACTAGCTTCAAAATTCATGGCCTATTAATCATACAACATAAAGCATGAGGTCATGATGATAACATTATGCAATACTAAACAAAAAGATGGAGAGGCATTCCTCACTTTCTTATAAAGGTGGAGGACAGTATTTGCTAGGTATCCTAGGAGTGTGCCCGAGAAGGAAAAAATGGATATATTCATTAATAGTTTGAGCACCGAGATGAACTACCGATTGAGAATGCAATGTCCCAAGACATTCCAAGACCTCATAGAAAATGGAGTAACAATAGAAGAAGTGTTGGTTAAGAGTGGAGAACTGAAATTGTATAAAGATAACAAGAACAACTCTAACAACAATAACTCCAACAATGGCACCAATCAGAATAAGAATTGGTTCAATAGCAATAATTGGTATCAAAACAACAATAAGGGAGTAGTTAATGACGAGATTGTGGATTTTAGCAACTTGAAGGTGACTCCATTTGCTCTTAAAAGAACATCTAATCAGGTGAATAATGCAAACCAGACCTCCAATACACCTTCCAACAACAATGCTAATAGTGGCAACCAAGGAAATAATCAAAGGAGTCATAAATTTGATAAATTTTTGATGCCAACTCCTCAAAGGAACTTCACACCCTTGGGTGAACCCCTCGAAAAGGCACTAAAGACCCTCATAGCTAACAATATCATTAATCTACCTAGCATTTAGCCTTATGAGCCACACAACGAGCCTAGTTGGTGGAGTGCCAATAACCATTGTGAGTACCATAGAATTTGAGGGCACACGACAAATGAATGCTTGCAGCTAAAGAATGTAGTGCAAGGCTTAATCAATAGTGGCATGATCACCATTGATGGACCTCAAAGAAATGAAGACCATACGACTTTCAAACAGCCCTTCTATAAACATGACAAAGGGGAGTCATCTAATGGCAAGAAATAAAGCAGCAATAACATTAACTTTGCGCCACCCTATGATAACATTGTGAATGCTATAATAATCAAAGAGCAGCCCCAAAAAGAGACATCCAATGTTATTACTAGAAGGTAGACTTCAAGGATTACCTTACAAGGGGTTGCTCCTAAAATTATTAGCACTCCGCAGTCCAACATTGTGATCAAGCAATCTTCTATAGCAGCAAAACCGTATAGCTTGGTAGATCAGCTACAAAGAACTCCAGCACAAATCTCTATCTTGGAGCTATTGAAGCTATCCCCTAACCATAAGGAAATTTTAGAAAAAGCTCTAGTAGAGATGAATGTTCCTACTAACTTAGAAGAAGGGAAGTTTCAAAACATGGTAGGTCATCTCATTACACCTCATTGCTTGTCATTCTCCAACCAAGATGACATGTCTATTACTCATCCCCAAAACCTACCATTGCATATAGAGGTCTTGATAGAGAGACATAGAGTCAAAAGAGCTCTCATTGATGGAGGAGCCGGCCTTAACATTTGCACATTGAGTCTTGTCAAATCCTTAGGGTTGTCTGAGTCTTGCATTGACCCTACGAAAAGAATCACCATAAAGGCTTATGATGAAGCTGAAAGGGCCTCTAAAGGCATGATCATATTGCCCATTCAAGTGGGACTTGTCAAAAAGAACACCAATTTCCAAGTATTGGACATGAAGTTAACTTATAATATTTTGTTGGGGAGACCATGGATCCACGAGATGCAAGCAGTCCCATCCATGTACCACCAATGCATCAAATTTCCATACATGGGTGAAGAAATTATGGTTGGAGGGGACTCAAATCCATTCCAATATTGCAATGCACTCAAACCCCTTCATGAGCTATTTGTTCCACATAACCGAGAAGGAATCATTCAAAGAGCCACCATTGAAGATACCAAAATGGATGATCCCATGATAACATTAAATGCTACTCCAAACTCTCCTCAAGCTAGCTCAACGACATCAACTAAGGGAAAGGAAAAGATGAGCTATGAGGGTCTAACTCCAAATGAAGATTTATACCAAGCACCTAAATCAGAGATAGTACTCTACAAACCTACTAGAGAAGAAAAAGAGGAAGCTAAAAAGGATAACTACAGGAAAATGAGTGAGATGATGGAGGCATTTGACAAACAATGCAAAATGAGTTCCAAAGGAGTAGGGGAATACTCCATTTCCCTATTCAACATGCCCACATCTCCAAGAACACATGGCAAACCATCAAAAGAACACTTACCTCATAAGTATAACTCTTACTTCGTAAGAGAAAGTGACAAAGTAGCATTCGACAAGGAGGAGAATGAAGTCCTTCAATGGCTTTATCATGATGAAGAGGATACCTCAAGAACTCCCATGGAAAGAATCCAGCATGTTAATATACAAATCGAGCAATATGGGAAAGGGTTTGAGATAATGCAAAAAATGGGATACAAGGGAAGAGGACCCTTAGGCCAAAGGAATAGAGATTTACTAGAACCCATTGAACCTACTCGGAGGGCAAAAGAAGAAAGATCCGAGGTAGGCTACCAATACAAAGGTGAAAGCTCTAGCCAAATGCAAGAGTTCTATCCTCAAGTAAATGCCTTAGAATATGATGGGGATAGTGAGGACTCCCAAGATTATGAGTGGGATACCCTATCTGATGAATCATGTCAAGATAAAGAAGTAGTCACAATACATACTTATGCAAAGATCCCAAGGCAAGAAACTCAAGCCAATGAAGAGCCTAATATACAAGCTCTTAACATAGGACAAGCACCTACTAATCCACCATGGATAGATACATTTTGGATGCCTTCGGAGGAGGGAGATTCAAACGTTAGTTTTAATCCACTCGTGGTTTTTCCCACACTATTTCCTGTAGAAGTTGACAAGGACTCAAGTGAGGGGGATTTTGACCCTTCTTCCATGGACCATCTCGAGGAAGCGCATGTCATAGATCTAAATGATACAATGTATGAACCCTCAAATGAAGTCATGTCCATAAACCCAATTGATGAGAACTTTCCTAATGAAACCTTATCTATGATAAATCCCCATCTTATTGATTGGGACCAAACCGAGCCAAGTGACTTGCTTTATTTTCCAAATGACCAAGCAACAAACCAATACCTTAATGCGGTTGAGCCCTCTTTCACCAATGAATTTGAACCAAACATGATAGAAACAACGGGGGTTCAATCTTTTAGTCAAAAGAAAAAAATGAAATAAAATAAGAAAAAGAAAAGTTCTAGTGCTGAAAACCACTATGTGGCAGCACTAGAACCCAAAAAAGTAAAGATAAAAGATGTTTCCTTTGGTGAAAACTAAATTGTGGCATCAAAGGAAGAGAGATTGGATACTCTACTGGAGCATGAGGAAGAAAGGTCGCCTATACTCATAGAGCTAACATAAAAGGTCAACATTGGGATAGAATTAGATCTAAAATGTATACACTTGGCAGCATCACTTACACCTCTAGAAAGAGAGGATTTCATCAAGTTTTTCCTAGAACAACAAGTGAACTTTGCATGGTCATATGCCAACATGCCCAGATTAGATCCTAACTTTATAATGCATCATTTGAATGTCCGACCAGGGGTTAAGCCCGTCAAGCAAAAGTTGAGAAAAATGCACCCACATATAGCTCTCTTAGTCAAGGTGGAATTAGAAAAATTGTTGAAGGTGGGCTTCATAAGAGCAAAAACCTATGCTGAATGGATATCTAACATTGCACCGGTCACAAAACATGACAAATCCATTTGGGTATGCATAGATTTTTGAGACCTAAATCTTGCTTGTCCTAAGGACAGCTTCCCACTTTTGAGCATTGATGCAATAGTTGACTTAGTAACGGGTCACTCCATGTACTCCCTAATGGATGGTTTCAGCGGATATAATCAAATCAAAATTGCACCTGAAGACCAAGAGAAGACCGCCTTTACATGCCCTTGGGGCACCTTTTGTTGGAATGTCATGCCCTTCAGCCTTAAAAATGCCAGAGCCACATATCGAAGGGCCATGACAACCATCTTTCACAACATGATGCACACCTTTTTAGAGGATTATGTGCATGACATATTGGCCAAGTCCCACAAAAGAGAGGAACACCTACAAATTTTGAAAAGGATATTCATTCGGTTGGAGCAATTCAAAGTAAGATTAAACCCAAAGAAATGTGCCTTTGGTGTCCAATCCGACAAATTGTTAGGCTATATAGTTTCAACCAAAGGAATTGAAGTGGACCCAGAGAAAGTACAAGCAATAATGGATATGGAGATACCAAAGAACATCAGCCAAATGAGGTCCTTACAAGGCAAAATACAATCCATAAGAAGGTTCATTTCTCAATTGGCTGAAAAATGTCATTCCTTCACAAGGTTGCTACACAAGGATACTATGTTCATGTGGGATGAAGAATGTGATCAAGCCTTCACATTATTGAAGACCTATTTGATAAATCCACCTATCCTAATGCCACCAATCAAGGGCAAAGCATTGCTTCTATACATATCTACTACCAAAAGATCTCTAGGAGTGCTTTTGGCACAAGAGGATGAACAAGGAAAGGAAAGAGCTATCTACTATTTGAGTAGGACATTGATCAAATACAAAATTAACTACACATTCATGGAAAGGGCTTGCCTAGCAGTTGTGTTTGCATCTCAAAAATTGAGACATTATATGTTGATGCACAAGGTAAAGCTAATTGCCAAAATTGATCCTCTAAAGTATTTTCTAAGTAAAACTGCCTTAACGGGTAGGATAGCGAAGTGGGTCATGATATTTAGTGAATTCGACATTGAGTATGTCGATAGAAAAGCAATAAAATGACAAGTGATAGCAGATCACTTAGCTAAAAACCCCATGACTTCTACACAAACTATTCAAGTGGAATTTTCAGATTCTGCCATTGTAAACATAGAGGCTAAAACATGGAAGTTATACTTTGATGGCTCATATACTCAAGGACTTTCCGGGGCTGGCATATTATTGGTCACTCCTCAAGGTTACACCATTCCTAAGTCCTACAAGCTCTTGTTTCCATGCACAAACAATATAGCGGAATATGAGGCACTAGTCATAGGCATCAAAATGGCTTTAGAATGGAACATCACGAAGCTACAAATATATGGAGATTCTCAACTCATCATCAATCAAGTCAACAATGAATATAACACTAAAGATAAAAAGTTGATGCCATATAAGACCATGATTGATGGATGGAAGAAGTACTTTGCCTTGATCACTTTTAAGCAGATTTTGAGAGAGAAAAATAGAGCAACTAATGCCATGGCCACCTTGGCTTCCTTGTTACAAAAACCAGATCAAAATGAGAAGTACGAGTTCTTGGTGGAGGAGTTGGTGAAACCAGCATTCGACCTTCCCGAAACCCAAATTGTTGTCTCATTACATAGACATGACTCACCTTGGTACTACCCTATATATACATATCTCAAAGACCAAGTGCTACCTTTAGACCAAACCCGAGCCCAAAAATGAAATTTTATACGCCAATCAACCTGTTACATAATCCTCTTAGAAACATTCTATCGTAAGGGTCTCGAAAGAATGTTACTTAGGTGTCTAGAGGAGGAAGAGTCTAAGTTAGCTTTGCATGAAGTTCACGAAGGCATTTGCAGGTCACACTCGAGCTGTTTAAACCTAGCTAAGAAGATCCTTCGCTTAGGGTATTTTTGGAAGACATTAGAAAAAGATGCTTGCCACTTTGTCAAGATATGCAACAAATGTCAATATCATGGCGACATGATACATGCACCGGCACAGGAATTGCACCCATTTGTGACACCATGGCCCTTCTATCAATGGGGGTTTGATTTAATTGGCACCATATACCCACCTTCTTCAAATGGTCACAAATACATCATAACCGCAACGGAGCATTTCACTAAGTGGGTCAAAGCGGTTCCTTTGATCATGGCCACGGGTAAGCAAATTTCCATGTTCATCTTGAACCACATCATTTGCAGATATGGTATCCCTCATGCCATAATAACAGATAATGGAAAGCAATTAAAAAACAAAGACGTGGATGAACTTTGTGCTACATTTCATATCACTCACCATTCTTCATCTATCTATTACCCTCAAGGAAATGGACAAGCCGAAGCCACAAACAAGAACATCTTGAAAATATTAAAGAGATTGGTCAATAAATCAGGAAGGGATTGGCATGTGCAAATTAATCCAGCATTATGGGCCTATAGAACTAGCATTCAGACACCTATGGGAGACACACCATATTCATTAGTCTATGGAGCTCAAGCAGTTCTACCATTAGAGGTTAAAATCCTATCTTTACGAGTGTCATTACAAGGGTTGATCACAGATGAAGACTATAGAGTCTCTAGACTTCAACAGTTGGAGTTGCTAGAAAAACACCAAACACAAGCTTATGAGCACCTGAAAGTGTATCAAATAGAATCTCGAGGAACTCCAAAAACCCATCAACAACATTCATCTCAAAATGTTCTACACATGAGGGAGATGAAAGAGTATAAATAGTATCAGATGAGGAGCATCATATTTATTGCACATAGTCAAAGAGATCTTGAAAAATACAAAAAAACTAAAAAAACTAAAAATACAAAAAAAATTGAAAAAAATAAAAATACAAAAAAAGAAAAAAGAGAAAAAAGTGCCTTGGTGAAAACCTAGCAATAGGTGCCTTGGTAGCAAAAAAAGAAAAAAAATCCAAAAGGTGAAAACTTGGTAAACAAGCGTCTTTTGTTCCCTTAAGTTTGTCTTTCCTTGTCACATATGTCCATATTGCATTTCCAACATCCCATTTGTACAACTGCCATTGCATCTGTCATTTGTACATAGTCATAATAAAGCCTTTCAGTTGCATTGTTGCATTGCCTATCAGCCCTAAATTTTTCTAGCGATCACATTTGTCACTTGGGGGCAGAAGAGGATTAGAAATTTGGTACCAAATGGATTCAATAAGTGCTACAATCAGTCACGTCAGAGAGAGATTTATCAGAGTTTCAGAAGAGTGGAAATTTTATTGTACCTTTGATGGATATCATTGTTCAAATCCAAGTATTTGATCCTACAACATGATCCTTGAGCCTTCATTGACTTTATAATTTGGGATTAAAAATTGACAAAACAACTTAAAGAATGCTTGGAAATACTTTTTGAAAATCAGGAAACATTGCAAAACACTTGAAACTTTTTTTGATAATCTTTGTGAAATTGACTTTTTATCACATCTTTTGAGCTAATCAATGATGTTTCGACTAGATTAGCCATGAAAGAGACATGATATTTTATTGGCTTTGAGTGATTGTTTTGAGGAAGATTCATCAACTTATGAGAGTTCATCTAATGACATGGTCATCAAAGAATCATCGAGGACTATCTCATAAGAGGACAAATTGACCTTTGCTTGTTTACGCAAATGGATCCCTTGGCTATTTAGATCTTCCATATCTTAATACCAAAAATCCACTTGCAACATTGAATCCATTGACACCGGTATTCAAACTCCCATAGTTTGGTCATCCAACTAGTGAGGGTTGTACTTGGTTCAAAAAGGGGTTACCAAAAGAGATAAAAAGTGGTATTCATATCATCATGATGTGGTCAGTGATGATTGTACTTGCTTTCCGGTCCCAAAATGCTCAATGATGAAAATTTATCTCCATGGCATTTCTTTGCTAAAAGCTGGTGACACTTAGGTTGCATTGCATTGCATTGCATTTATCATGTTAGATTAATTACATTGCTTTACCATGTTAGATTCATTACATTATCATGTTAGATTAATCACATTTGTTTGTGGTTAATTTTCCAAGGGCGAGGGGGTACATCAATAATCTTGGTTAGTCAAAACATTAAAGAAATGAGGGATTCAATCAAACGTCTTACTCTTGATAAATCATAACAAAGAAATGAGATTATCTTTTGCATTCATGCATAACATTAATCAGTAATCATTATCCATATACCGGAAAAAGAAAAAGAAAAAGGAACATACATCATTTGCATACAAATAGCTAAGGATAACATTGCATACATTGAAAAATTACAAAAACATAAGCGCATTCCCATATGCATTTCCATAAAACACTTTGCATCCATACATTGAGAAATAGGAAAACCATGTCATAAATCCATACATTGAGAAATAGGAAAACCATGTCATAAATCCATACATCATTGCATTCATTTATGTATATCATATAATAAGATAACTGCATCCATAGCATAAATCAAAGTAAATGCATAAAAACATCATATAGCTACATAAAAGATAATCTCATAAACAACTCATCAAGGAGAACCAAGGAGTATATCATCACATATCATCAAAAGAGTGTTCATCAATGATCCATCAAATCAGTATATCAAGATACAATGTCTTACAAAGTGATACATCAAATGTTCCGATCAATCAAATAACATGGCATGTGATACAAGGACATCAACCATGAGTGAATCTATCATTAATAAATCAAGATCCTATAGGACCAGATCCATCTGGACCTCTACCATCTTGTGGGGGAGGAGCCTGAGAAGTAATCGCTCCACTCTATCTCTAAACCATAGCAGACATAAACTGCTGCATCAGGGAGGCAACTTGATCTAAACGCCCAACAACAGTGGACATATCTATCCTCATAGCCTGAACCTCCCATACTACAGTACCCATGGTAGGAGCATCCTGCGAACTCTGTCCCTAATCCTATGGCTGTTGATCCTGTATAGGCACTTGTTGTGCCAGAACCTGATCCTGTTGTACCAGAACATCATCCTGCTGAGCCAAGGCAACTCTCTACAACTAAACCAAAGGATCCAATCCACCTGGAATCTACCTAGCACCATCAACATGAGCCTGTCTCTCATGTCTCTAATGTTTGTGAGCTCTATGCTGTCTATCTGCTTCTCTAGGATGCCTATCAACTGCATCATCATGTCCTCTAGCATGATCTCTATCCCTCACATGACCACCTCTCACCCGTACTTGACCAATAGCAAGAGGATCTCTCTGTCCTTGCCATCTCTGTCATCTACCACCACCACCTCCATCACCACCGCCACCATCACCCCGACCTGGGACAGGCTCTGCTGGATCATTGAAATGAATAAACCTGTTACGAGCCCACCAATCTACAAAATCATGAGACATACTTGCATCTGCCATACCAGGAAGCATCTCCCACCTGCAGTAAGCCATACCAACAATCTGATCCTATGCAAACTAATAATCAATGAGAGGACACCATATAGATCTCTATGCCTGTACCCGAGCATATAGTGTTGCACCCTGAGGCATATCTTGTATCCGACCATACTATCTAGAAACCCTACCAAAGCAGAAGCACTCAATAGTAGTAGTAGTGCGACCAATCATCCAACAAGGGGAAAACATGTAAGGTAATTCATCATCATCCTCCCTCCAGTGCTCACAACCCCTGTATGGTCTCCATAGAACCTGATCAAGATCATCAATTTGTCACCACTAGTAATCCAGATGATCCAAGTGGTGCTGCACAACCATACCAGTGTAGAGAAAAGCATATGGAAAACCATGAGGTCGAACCTTGTCAGAAATAGGCCTAGTGATGGGAAGATGCTCCCATATCCATAACTGAAGAATAACTGCACCGGTCGACAAGGATGCACTCTCTCTATAGACTATCTCATGCAAATCATGGTAGAGCTATGCAAGGATGCATGAACTCCAATCGAAGTGTCAAGGATGAGCAAGAAAATCCTCCAGAATCCTACCCCATCCGTCAGAAAAACCATGACCTCGCCGGTCAGGAAGAAGCAAACCACCAATCAATGCACCAAGTACTACTGGCAATGTAGGAAAGGAAGCAAACTAAGGCCAGGTGATAGTAGTAATCAATAGAGTTGTCCCCGAACACTTGTCGACAGACAGTGGAATCATAATAAACTACCTCTCCTCTGCATGGGATACATAGTAATCTATACACGTCCTCAGGTGTGATAGTCATCTCTCTGTAAGGAAAATGAAATGTATTGTGGTTGGAGTGCCATCACTCCGCCATTGCAGTCAATAAACCATGGTTCAGCTAGAACCGTGGAAGATCAAGAAGGAAGCTCAATCCACACAACTCGATCACACGAAACTCAACATCTGTAAGTGCCTGACCCAAATCAATGACCCAAGAAGCAATTGTTCGGAGTACAGAGTAGGGAAGTTTGCCTGTCGGAAAAGAAAAGGAATCATATCATTATACTATATCAAGGAATTATCTCAAGTAAATAAATTCTATCAAAAGTATCAAGCAATCACACCAAGTACCATTTGTTCATGTCTCTGTGTCTTGAGAACGAAGCAGCAGTATCAAATCATATTGGTTTCCACACTGATTGATTTATCCTATCAGTATCCTATCCTAATTGGATTGACACATCACATTCGTTGGTAACACTATCCTGATATCATTAATCCCTTATTTTTTTGAACACAACAAACCTAATCTCATCATTCAAATCGAGCATCGGAAGTAATCAAATTTTTCATCAGACACAATCAAGTACAAGTGTGGAATTTTTTTTTTCAAAAGTCTGCAGGCATGATTTTAATCATACCAGGCGACATTTCTTTGAAGCAATAACAAAAAGTTGATACGTGACATTTTGTGGGTGTTACGTGATAGTTCTCATTGCACGTGACATTAAATCATGCTAGGCTATAACAAAATGTGGCCTAGGCGATAGTAGATTGTTAGGGTTTCCTACGCGGTAAAATATATGAAAATGGGCATTTTTGACCTAGCTCTAAGCGTGAATATCCTATTCTCAGGCGAGGATGAAAGTTTCTTAGGCGACATTAAACTATACATCTGTGTGAGAGAAAAGAAAAAATGCGACAGTAAAAGGGTCTAGGCGATAGTGAATTTTTCCTAGGCGTGAATTAACATATTCAAGGCAACGATGAAATGAAAAATTGCAATAAATGCTAATAAATGAGTAATAAATGCAAAGGAGTTCAAAATAACTCATTGGAGGTCCATAGTCAGGTGGCCTCACATATCGCCGACACCTCTCGAATCGATGCTCTCGGATAGGGACAACCATCTCAAAATTCACCACAGGATCAAAGCAAAATTACCAAAGACAAAAGTAAAAATGAATAGAAAATCAAGGTTTTTCAACCTATTTAAGCTATTTTGACCTAATTTTGAAGGTGAAAATTGACTTAGAGCTATATTGACCTATCAAATCAACTAGGGCATATTCTTGAATCATGGCATATCATCAAGATTTTCAAAAATGAAAACATATACATCAACATCATCAAATTTTTCATATCAAGCAATCAATATGTTTTAATTTTTGAGGGGGCATCAGGGTATCAAATTAAAATTGAAATAAAACATCATTAGAATCAGTGGGGCATCAATTTTTTTTTATCATTATCAGTGGCATATCAGAATCATATCAGTATCAGAGGTAGTAATCATATCGATATCATATCAGAGGCAACAATCAATCAATATCAGAGGCATATCAATGAATTAGCAATCAGGACCTAAACATGATCAAGACTCAAAAGAATCTTTGAATCAATGTTCTTCGCACATTAATTCAAATAGGGGCATTTGTAGATGCGTAAAAATGGACAAGTGCTTTTAAATTGCAAAAATCAATAAAATGGCTTAAAATCATCAAAATGCATTAATTCAATAAAAAAGGGATCAAATCAATTAAAATGGACATAATTAAACAAAGTTGGACAAAATCAATTAAAGAAAAGGAAAAATCAAATAACGAGGTTAAATAATTAAATCAAAGCTTAAAGGGGTGAAAAACACTACATAATTGATTTTAATCAATTAGTTGTATAGTTGTTTAAATCAAAAATCAAAATGAACCTATTACCCTTACATGGCTAAATTTAATAATTCCTAATATCTTTCAACAAAGTTCAGCAACCAATGAAAATTGAGAACAAAAAGACACAAATCACTCAAAAAGGATGAATCTCAATCACTCATTCTAAAGTTTCAATCTCATCCACTCAATCTTGCCCTTTTGTCCAAAGCTTTGAGACAAACCTTTAAATTGTCCCCCCATTTATGAACAAAGCAAAGTATTTGACTCAACCATAGGTTAATCATGATTACTTCACTCCACCCCCTACCCTTGGGAATTTACTATAAATATGAAGCATTTTGAGAGCAATTGATATCTTAGAAATTCATTTGCAAAGCATTGTTACTATAGGCAATTGAAGAGCATTCTAAGAGCATTTAAGAGCATTTGCATTATATTTTTGTCAATTTGAGCTAGGATGATCATCATAGAAGCATTGTAGAAGCATAAAAAAACATACATTCTCATTTTAGAAGTGTCACTAGTGGAGATTTGAGCTGAGAGCTTCACTTACCACCTCTTTCTAGAGAGCCATGAGATGCTATAGATCTTAGTTTCATTTTTAAATAGATTTGCATTGTATTTACTTTAGAATTGTTGCTAATTTGATCTTAATTTCATGAAGGTGATTATCATCATCACATAGTGTTATTTATGTTATTGAATAATAAGTCTAAGCAAAAGCCTAAAGGTGAAGGTTAGAGTTGTGATTGATGGAAGCGAATTCCAAGCAGATCAGAGATGGAGATGGAAATGATAATCAGTTAGTAAATCAACATATATGTGTGAATTGGATCTGATATTTGCAAAGTGAGTTGTATGCTTTATAGATCGTAAACTACTGCTACTTTCTAACCACTATAACAGTAAAAAATCCTTTAATCAAGGTTGACCTAATAGTCATTGATAAATCCTTTAATCAAGGTGAAATTCTAATGGAATGTACTCAAGTCCTCTGACCAGGCCACTCCTAACAGGATGATTGAAACCCTTTAATAGGGTCACACCTAATAGTGTGTTTTTAAACCTTTAACAAGGTTGGCTTTTCACCGAGCTCACTTCAGAAGAGTGAAAATATTGGTAACATGTTACAAAGTGGTTTTTCCCAAATTGGGTTTCCACTATAAATCCTGGTGTCATACTTGTTTGAATGCTTTGTTATGAATGTTTTGATATTCTGCAAGTCAAATACTATTGGACAGTGGACTGCATGTTATATGTTTTCTAATATATATTATTTAGAGATCGAGTTGAGTTGGCGATTAGATCTGAGTTTGTTGAAGTATTTGAATGTTCAATTGGTACATTTGGACCTAAGAATAGCTAATTCACCTCACCCCCCCCCTCTCTATTATTCTAAATCATATTAACAATTGGTATTAGAGTTGTTGGTGCTTGCAAAGAAAAAGTTTAAAGGTACTTGAAGCTAATGATCAAGATGTATAAAAAGGAGGTATTGAAGTTGAACAAGGAGAACTTCCCTGCATGGAAAAGTTTGATGAAATTGCATCTAACTGGTATTGGTGATTTGGTGAAATACTATGTTGAACATGACTATGTTGCACCTACTGCACCTATGACTGCCGATGAGATTAAAAAAAAACAAGAACACAATCAAGCAATGTTGGAGATTGTATCTTCCTTAAGCTATCCTAAATTTGAAGACATCAAGGACTGCACTACTGCAAAGGTAGTGTGGGATACTCTTGCAACCATCTATAGTGGTGATACAAATGTACTGAGGGAAAAAGTTGAAAGCTTGAGAGGTGAGTTTGATTAAATGAAAAATGCAAGAAGGTGAGAATATTGCTCAGTATTGTGGAAGAATCAAAGAAATAGTGAATGCTATTAGAGGAGCTTATGGAATCATTGATGATGAGACTGTCATTGGAAAGGTATTAAGAACTCTGCTTCCTATATATGCTATCAAAATTTTGGCAATTCAAGAATCAAGATATAACCCTGGTAATATTCTGACTCTGAAAAGTCTTGTTGGTAAGCATACTACTTTTGAACTGTCTAACTATGATAACTACAATGTTCCTAATGTTGAATATGCATTCATGTCACAAATGGTTTTGCATAAATCTAAAAGAGAGAGATAAATGTGTGAAAAGTGAAAGTGGAAGTGACACTGACACTTCTGATGAGGAACTGGATGATCTTGAAGCACTCATGGCTAGAAGATTGAAGAGAGGAAAAGGAAAATACAAAGGTAAACTTCCTATAATCTATTTTTCATGTAACAAAGTTGGCCATATTGCTGCAAGGTGTCATGATAAGAATGACAAGGATGAGTATAGAGAAAACTAGTACAAAGGATAAGAGAGATAACAAAGATCACTGAAGGTACATAGATTATAAGGAAAAAGGTAAGAAATCCTGTTACATTGCAGAAGAGGAAACTGATAGTAACAGCGATAATTTTGATATTGAAGTAGTTTATGTTGCTATGAAAGATGATTCTAATGAGGATGAGAAAACTACACTTATTTCTTATGTGATTAAAGGTGATAAATGGATTATTGATAGTGGTTTCTCACATCACATGAAAGGTGATAAAAGTAAATTTGAAACCCTAGATCATTACAAAGGTAGAAGTGTTAAGTTTGGTAATGATGCACCATGTCCTGTGAGATGTAAAGGATTAATTAAGCTAATTGATAAGATCACTTGTAAAAATGCTTATTGGTTTGAAGGTCTTAACTATAATTTGTTGAGTGTTGCACAACTTAATAGCACTGGTTACCGAGTGGAATTTCATCACAGAAAGGCTAAAATATTTGATGCTACTGGTGAACTAATTGGAAGTGGTGAGGAGACTAAAGGTAATTTTTCCTATCTAGATCTATCTGAAGAGACATGTTTGTTTGCACAATTTGATGATAATGTGATGTGTAAACAATGTCAGTTGGGAAAAATTACAAAGTCTAGTTTTAAGAGCAAGACATTTACTTCTTAGAACATTTGGGATTTGGTTCATACTGACCTTTGTGGACCTATGGGAATACAAAGATATTGTGGTGCTAGGTATTTTAATTTATTTGTTGATGATTACACTGGACTGATGACTGTAATATTTTTGAAAGAAAAATATGATGTATTTTAGTTGCTTAAGTGGTATTTGGCTAAGGTTGAAAAAGAAACAGGTAGAAGCCTAAAATGTCTGAGATCTGACCGAGGTGGAGAGTTTATATCAAATGAGTTCAATATGTTCTGCAATGATAGAGGAATCAAGAAATAGATGTCTACACCCAGAGCACCTCCATAGTTTAGTATAGCTGAGAGGAGAAACAAATCTATTATGGATTGTGCAAGGATATTGATGATTGAGAAGAATGTTGCACATAAATACTAGAGAGAAGTTGTAAGTACAACTATTTATACCTTGAACAAAGTACAAATCAAGAAAGAGAGAAATAAACAAGAAGGCAATAAAGAACCTGAAGACTATAGATCTTTTATCTATATGGTAGAAGGAGAGGAAAGTAACACACCTACACTGGATGCAGAGTCCTAGGTAAGCAATGCCGAGCATCAGGAGGATATTGTAGAGCAATCAGAAGAAGAATCTGATAATTTTCATGATGAATCTGAATAAAGATCTGAACCTACATTGGCATAGTATGTGAGAAGACATCATAAGCCTGAACAAATAATTGGAGATAAAGAATTTGGAGTCTTGAACATAAGTAAGTTGAAAGACACTACATATTTATTGTGGCGTTTGAGCCTAAGACAGTAAAAGATGCTTTGGAGAATGAAGAATGGATTCAAGCTATGAATGAATAAATAGATCAAATTGAAAAGAATGATACCTGGACTTTGGTGCCGAGACTAGAAAATAAGAATGTTATTGGAACAAAATGGGTATTCAGAAATAAGCTCAATGAACATGGACAAGTCACAAAGGAACAACTAGCAGACATATTCACAAAAGCTTTACCTAAGGATGCTCATGAATATCTAAGAGGTAAATTAGGGGTGCTTCCCCTAACTGAGGCTTCCTAGTCAAGCTAGAAGCACTGCATCAAATGTGCTGCATAGAATATTTGACAAATTGATGCAAGAAAGGTCACACTTTAGGAGCTGCCTAGAGTTGTGAAAAGAACAACAAAGTTGATAATTAGTCATAAGAAAGATGAAAGAGGAAGAAATACTGTTACTGAACTGATAAGATGCCATTTACATATAAAAGATGTAGGTTCTAGTTGCTGCTTTGGCATTTTTGTCAAAGAGGGAGAGATTTCAGAGATGGATACACATCAAGAAGATACAATCAAAGAGGGAGAGATACAGAAAAGATTCAGAGGGAGTTACTATGTAAACAATCAAGCAAGGCTAAGTTATTGAGAATTAGAATGAAGAAAAGGATATTATAAATATTTCTGATGCAATGACAAAGTTTGGATTGGTTGGTAAATCATGTGTTATTCATGTGGTGTTTCTATCAATGCCAAAGAGGGAGATTGTTGGAACTGCAATTAAAATAATTGTTGTATTGTCATTGATGTCAAACCTTAACTAGTAAGACAATTGATATCTAAGAAAGTATTATATATATTGGTTGATGAAAAATATTAGGGCAAGGGAAATAACAATTGCACCTAAGGAAAGGTTGAGTTATTTGATACTTCAATGAGTACTTGATTATTTGTCACTATGATGAGATAATGTATTGTTTATCTAAGTAAGAAGAAAGATGTTAGGAATGAATTTTGAAGCCTTTGGCAGTCATTCTATTGCAGTGGTTGTTGCATTCATGACTATGATTGTCATTGATGTCAACACAATGTTATTCTGGAGTTTTAGTAGAGAAGTAGGCACAGTTTTGTTTTGCACACATGTTATATTGCAGATTGAGTTATGCATAGTTGATGGTATGTTCTTTGGTTTGTTATTAGCCTATGGATAGGAGCACAAAGAGAAATTCATTTATTCATGAAAGTTATAAGCATTTTGGTGAAAGCAGTATTCTGGCAGTTATCCTGTGTAGTGGTTTTTGGTAATCGGAGGATATCTCCTAATGGGGATGGAATCTGATTCTACGTAGTTAAAGGGAAGTTTGAGACTCATTGGTGGTGATGTGGTTCATAGCACAAACTTTGAGGTCACACGATTGGAAAGTTATTGTATCTGGAAGCTGATAGTTTTATGTAATTTTGATGTAGCGTGTTTAAATTATTATTTTGTATTTGCATGCCGACTCATTTGTAATTATTTGAGTGTGGTATAAAGGAAGGAATGTTTTCCTTATTATGTATGAGGATTTTAAGAGTTGTGATATGAAATTATGAAAGTTGTGATGCGAATGTATGCATGAAGTGAAGAAAAGAGCTAATTCAGTGATGAAGGAAGACTTGCAAAGTACAAAGATCTAAATTTGTGATCTTGTGTAGCAGAGAGTGTGGTTTTGGAAAACTATGAAGGAGGTAACATATTTCATATTATTCTATTGAATAATCCTAAGATCTGTTGGACAGTGAGTTCAGAGATCTTGCCTTGAAGCTGTTTGGGCAGTGGGTCCTTTTGTCTTCCATAACTCCTAACAGGGTTAGAATCTTTTAACAGAGATTCAAAATCTCCTAACAAAGATTCATCTATACTAAATGTATTTCATAAGACTCCTAACAGGGTCCATCCTCTAACAAGGAACTTTCATATTAGTGCATCATTTTGTGGGCATCATTCCCACCAGGGTTTACTCTTTGATCAAGAGGTTCCCTAGTTAACATATCTGGTGTTATTGTGTCATTATGTATGGTTATCTTTCTATGGTTGGTTACTGCATTAATTATATGGTTTAAAGCTGTTGAAGTTGATGTTGAAGTTAATGATGATAAATGGTTTAATTATCAGATAACTGATTCACCCCCCCCTCTTAGTTATCTTGGTGGTCTTTCCTTTCTAACAATTGGTATCAGAGCAGCAGGTCCTTGAAAGAGAATTAACAACTTAAGGAGATCTATGGTGAATTTCAAGAAAGAAAGCCCTAAGTTTGATGGAGTAAATTTTGACAGCTGGAAATAAAAGATGAAGACACATCTCTTGTGTTTAGGACCAGGTTATTGGTTGATCACAAATAATGAAAGGACTATAATTGAAGAAGACAATCTTGAGACAAGTTCTAAAGATGAGGTAGATTTATTTATATGTAACATACTTGCAAGAGAAGCACTTTTATCAGCACTTCTGGAGAATGAATACAGTAAGGTAAAAGGTTTAACTAAATCTCATGATATTTGGAAAGCTTTACATTCTACTTTTGAAGGTGATGAACATGCAAAGAAAGCTAGGTTACATAATTGGATTTGTGCATTTGAAGACATAAGAATGATGGAAGATGAATCTGTTAGAAGCTATATTGGTAGGATGTCAGAAATTGTTGCAGGAATAAAGTCTTGTGGAGGTGAAAAGATAGAGAATGAAGTAATATGGAAGATTTTGAGAACATTGACACCAGTATTTAGGCAAACTACACAAATGATTGAACAAGTGATACCTTGTACACCAAACTTTTCAAGAGAGACTCTTCTTGGAAGATTGGAAGCAATAGAGATGAATCTAAGATTATCAGGAGAACTACCTAGAGTGGAGACAACATTCAGTGCTCTTAGCATCAGACCTACTTTGTCTAGAAGTACAAGTGTGAATGGAGATTATGCTAGTAGTAGCAGATCCAAATCTAATGAAGACAAGAAGATTGAAGAAGGTATTTCCTTGCTTGTGAAAATAGAACTAGATGGTAAGAAAATCTTTAAATGTTGGACATGTCAAGAATATGGTCATTTTGCATCTAAGTGTCCTAAGAGAGTTAAGAAGTATAGAAACAATTTTAAGCCTAGAAGATCTAAATAATGTTATTATGCAAATGATGAAGAAATTGAAGCAGGAATTGAAAGACATTTGAGTGACAGTGATAATGATAACTTTGATGACATAGGATTTGTAGCAATTAAGGAAGAAAATTTTGAATCTGATATTAGAGAAGAAAAAGCTTAGTTTCCCAAGTTGAAAAGAAAGCTGATTGGATTATAGACAGTGGTTGTTCACATCATATGACTGGTGATAAAGAAAATTTCATAAAGTTTAACAAATATGATGGAGGAGTTGTTAGAGTTGGTAACAATGCACCTTGTTTGATTAAAGGTATATGATCTATTACTCTTGATGGAAAGAATAATACTGATGATGTTTACTTTGTTGATGGATTGAAACATAATCTTTTAAGTGTTGGACAGTTAGTGGATAAAGGATATCAAGTTTGGTTTACTGAGAAAACTTGTGTGATTAAGGATAAAGATGGAAATCTAATTGGAACTGGATCTAGAACCAGAGGTAATGTATTTCAGTTGAACCCTACTAAGATGACATGCTTGATGACTAAGATTGATGACAGTTGGTTATGGCATAGAAGGTTTTGTCATATAAACTTTGATAATATTGTGAAAGTGAGTTCTACACTTGCAGTAAGAGACTTACCTAAGATCATGAAGCCTACTAACATGATTTGCAAGGAATGTGTGATGGCTAAGCAGAAAATGAATTCATTTCCTAGAAAGAAGTTCACATCTACAGAGAAGTTGGAGATTGTTCATACAGACTTGAGCAGTCCTACTAGGACTAGAGGATTCTATGGAGAAAGGTATTTTATGATTCTTGTTGATGATTTTACAAGAATGATGTGGATTGCATTTTTGAAAGAAAAATCTGAAGCATTTGATAAGTTTAAGGTCATGAAGAATAAAGTAGAGAATGAATCAGGAATGAGGATTAAATGTTTGAGATCCGATAGAGGTGGAGAATTTACATCTAAAGAGTTTAACACTTTTTGTGAAGCAAATGGTATTAAGAGACAGTTATCAACTAGAACACACTAATACATTTGGGGGCATTTTGCGACGGCTATGTGTCGCAATAGCAACACC
Organism: Chamaecyparis obtusa; assembly: GCA_027943335.1. Taxonomy (NCBI): domain Eukaryota; kingdom Viridiplantae; phylum Streptophyta; class Pinopsida; order Cupressales; family Cupressaceae; genus Chamaecyparis; species Chamaecyparis obtusa. Next base: position 1,178,201 of record BSBK01000177.1, on the reverse strand, counting down.
CATAGACGTCGCTATTTTTTAGTCGCAAATTGCGACGTCTATGGGTAGCCGTCACAATTGCGGTGCCCTCCCGTCGCAATGTCGCTAAGATTTGTTAGCGGCATGGGCGTCGCCCCCCCATCACATGGCTTCGGAGGGCCGTCGCAATTGCAACGGGCCTCCCAAGCAATTGCGACGGGTGCCTGCATCGCATTGCGACGGGCGCCTGCATCGCATTACGACGGGCTCCCATCGCAATTGCGACGCCCGTGGGTGGATTAAAAAAATAAAATTATTTAATACATTGCTAATGAACCACATTAATGCTTTTTTCTTTCAACAAATGAGGACAGCCACTGTAAAGACAACATGATAATGTACACTCACTGTAAGGATAGTCACAAATGAGGACATCTCACAGTGACTGTCCCTTGTGTAATTGCCACTTGAATGTATTGCTATTCAGCCACATTAATGCTTTTCTTCTTCAACAAATGAGGATAGTCACTCTAAAGACAACATGATAATGTACACTCACAGTGAGTGTACATTATCATGTTGTCTTTACAGTGACTATCCTCATTTGTTGAAGAAGAAAAGCATTAATGTGGCTGAATAGCAATACATTCAAGTGGCAATTACACTAGGGACAGTCACTGTGAGATGTCCTCATTTGTGACTGTCCTTACAGTGAGTGTACATTATCATGTTGTCTTTACAGTGAGTGTACATTATCATGTTGTCTTTACAGTGTCAATATATGCATTATTACTTAAACTGAAGAGTACTCTAAATAATATGTCATTGTGGAGTTCTGATTGCTTCCAATTTGATATACGCTTGTTCTACTTATGTATCCAGCATCATGTAAGAAAAGTTGATGCTTTTAAAATAGATTCATTTAGCCATGAAATGCCTGTGCATGTTACATACAAGATTCCAAGGCCCAAAACTGATTACTCATTATAATTCATGTACAGAATGATAATCAACCACAACGAGGCATGCATAGGTGCTGCTTAGATTTTAAGGCATCAAAAGCTCGTAGAAGAAACTTGACCAATGGCTCATGGAATGCAACAAACTTATTGCCTAAAACAGGAGCATTGGTAACCACAGATGATGGTTCTTAAAAGAACACTTCACCATCAATGTCACGTGAGGGAACTGCAATTTCTGATGGCAAGCAACTTGTAGTATATAAGAGAGATGCAGGTACAGATGCTGGGAGAAGTTCCCAATCTTTATCTGTTGGACAGTTTTCATCTGCAAAATAGATTATAAAAACATGAAAATATATCAGAGATGTTTGATATTGATACAAAACAACATAGATTCATTTCTTCGTACACCTGTATATCATAAAAATCCTTGCACACTTCAAAAAATTGTATTGCCTTTTACTTACTCAAAAGTAATTTACATAAAGCAGTCATTTGATTAACATGGATCCTAATATTCACAAGTACATGGTCATGTGCTCCATCGTAGCATCTTATAGATTTAGATTTGTTCTCTGAAATAATTTAATGTTTTGTTTACAATCCACAAAAGAAATATTTTCCCTCGTCTACTTAATCCTAAACAAAAGGCCATATAGCAATATAGATAGAACTATATAATAGAAACCATAAACAATGGTAACCTTAGCAGCAGCAAGAAATTATTGCAAAAAATTTACCTTATCATACCCAGATTGTTGCTTTGCCTGGCGGAGGGAAATTTGATCAGTAAAATTGACACAGAGTATGCTATCTCCATTGTCATGCTGGATAACAAAACACCAAATTTAATGGGCATGTACTGTCCCTTGTGTAATTGCCACTTGAATGCATTGCTATTGAACCACATTAATGCTTTTTTCCTTCAACAAATGAGGACAGTCATTGTAAAGACAACATGATAATGTACACTCACTGTAAGGATAGTCACAAATGAGGAAATCTCAGAGTGATTATCCCTTGTGTAATTGCCGCTTGAATACATTGCTATTGAACCACATTAATGCTTTTTTCCTTCAACAAATGAGGACAGTCACTGTAAAGACAACATGATAATGTACACTCACTGTAAGGATAGTCACAAATGAGGAAATCTCAGAGTGACTATCCCTTGTGTAATTGCCGCTTGAATACATTGCTAATGAACCACATTAATGCTTTTTCCCTTCAACAAATGAGGACAGTCACTATAAAGACAACATGATAATGTACACTCACTGTAAGGATAGTCACAAATGAGGACATCTCACAGTGACTGTCCCTTGTGTAATTGCCACTTGAATGTATTTCTATTCAGCCACATTAATGCTTTTCTTCTTCAACAAATGAGGATAGTCACTCTAAAGACAACATGATAATGTACACAGGCTGTAAGTGTACATTATCATGTTGTCTTTATAGTGACTGTCCTCCTTCAAGTGGCAATTACACAAGGGACAGTCACTGTAAAGGCAACATGATAATGTAGAGAAACGTTGTCATTTGTATTTTCAACAGTGCCGAGAGAGATTCCCTCCGCAAAATCACAGCTACAATTTCTGAGTACGTTGGGTTTATTTTTCTTTTGTCATTATTATGTAATCTGGTATTCAGCTGTTACAGAGCTAAAATACCCAGAAATGAGGACATATCTGTGTTGAATTTATTGTTAGCGGCTTTGGTTATTTAGAAGTTTAATTTTATTTGTTCATCTTTCAAGCACAAATGTTTTGTGGACCGTAACATCTTCATTGTTTCAGGTATGCAATGAAACAGCCCTAACTTGCAACTACCTTCACGATACTTGTGTACATTATCATGTTGTCTTTACAGTGACTGTCCTCATTCAAGTGGCAATTACACAAGGGACAGTCACTGTGAGATGTCCTCATTTGTGACAAGGACAGTCACACATGAGGACATCTCACAGTGACTGTCCCTTGTGTAATTGCCACTTGAATGTATTGCTATTCAACCACATTTATGGGCCTATTTGGACCACAGCACACAGTAGCATCTACAAAGAAGAATATCCCAGGTGTAACAAGTTGTAAGAATATACCAACAGTTCTAAGAAGTTCCCTAGCACATAGTAGCATCTACAGAGAAGAATATACAACATGAGGGCAGCCACTGTAAAGACAACATGATAATGTACACTCATTGTATGTGTACATTATCATGTTGTCTTTACAGTGACTGTCCTCATTCAAGTGGAAATTACACAAGGGACAGTCACTGTGAGATGTCCTCATTTGTGACAAGGACAGTCACACATGAGGACATCTCACAGTGACTATCCCTTGTGTAATTTCCACTTGAATGTATTGCTATTCAACCACATTTATGGGCCCGTTTGGACCGCGGCACATAGTAGCATCTACAGAGAAGAATATCCCAGGTGTAACAAGTTGTAAGAATATACCAACAGTTCTAAGAAGTTCCCTAGCACATAGTAGCATCTACAGAGAAGAATATGGGTCAACGAGGTTGACTTCAAAGCCATGCAATCTAATGGTAATAGTAATATCATAATTTGACATACTATCAGAAATACTTCCTAAATAGACTATTCAATCTTATAAGAGATGGATTCATGAGAACTATTATTTATGAAATATGAGTCAATGACTTTAATTAAAAAAATTACACAATCTAATTCTTGTAAAAATATCAAAATTTGACACATTGAAAATACCTTCCAAAAGTATCGTTAATTGATTAATATGAATCACTACTCATGAAATATAATTTTATAAACCTAATCTAAAAACTACACAATAAAAATCTTAATAGCAATATTGTAAGAAACTATTCCCAAAAGCAAGCCTAACAAAATTTGATGAAAATAATTTTTGTTTCACTCAACTTTGACATTCACAACTTCCTCTTTTATTATAATAAGAAAAAAAATGTCTTTTTAGATATACCTCATGAACCATACTCGAATAATCTATCATTTTTCTTCTCAAAAACATATTTGCAGAGCCTGCTTCTTTTACTTGTTTGTACTTTTATCTCTCTGATGGAAAGGGTTCCTTCAGGACACATTTTTCCAAGTTCACTGCTTGAGATATTTGAGGAGGGTTCCCCTGCTTGAGTATCCATCCAACCCATATTCGAGTAGTTCTACAATTGCACAGTCTAAATTAATAATACTGACAATTGAATGACGAATGATGATACATAGAATTGATATAAACTAATCCTAAAAACACTAAAACATTATTAATATATTTATATTTCATAAATAAAATTGATATAAAAGATCTGGAAAGATACATTAAAAAATAGAAAAACAGTAATTTATAATAGAAGGAAACTTAAATTGCTATTTAAAAAAAAAACAAGAGTCTTAAATCTTATCATTTTGTTTCATTATCATCCATAAGTACACACCTCTAGCATAATAATTATATTTTACCACCCATAAAATGAAAAAAAGATTTTCACAAGAGAAATTGAAGCTAGATTATAAAAATGAACCATCTTATTGGAAACTGGAACTGTTATCATACCCAAAAGGACTACAAAATTTCACCTTATCATACCCAGATTGTTGCTTTGCCTGGCGGAGGGAAATTTGATCAGTAAAATTGACACAGAGTATGTTGTCTCCATTGTCATGCTGGATAACAAAACACCAACTTTAATGGGTATGTACTATCCCTTGTGTAATTGCCACTTGAATGCATTGCTATTTGATGCAGGGGCATCCCTAATGCAAGCCAAAGACACCATGATTGAAGGAAGTTGCCATGAAGCCAAGGAGTCAAATCCTATCAATTGGAACATAAGATTTTCATCTTGGAGCTTTGAAGGATTGACTAGTGAAAGGTCCTTTTGATTGACAAATCAGATTCTTTTTGAATGACAAATCAGAGTCTTTTTGAATGACAATAAATTAGAATAGGAGTTTTAGATGTTTTCTTGGTTTGTAATAAATATTAAGGATTGATTTTTATCTCCTTATAAACATCCACTTGTTGGACACAAGACCCATTGGTGACTTATAAACCTTGGGCATCTTTTGAGTCCTTGGATGAAATGAGCATAGTAAGTGTTTATTAGGTGTCTTTTAGATGTTGTTAAGAAGTTTGAAGGTCCAAAATAACTTTAATAAGGTTCCTAAAGTTTCACAATGCATTTTTAACCTTCTCGGCAAAGTTGTTTGCAAAGTTGTAATGCAACTTTAAAAGTTGCTTAGCAAAGTTGACATTTGTTGGATAAACTGTTCTAACCACCTAGATGGTTGAACCAACATTTGGAGAGCCTATTTTAGGCTTCAAATGGTCGAAGACAGATAGAGAACCAGTATTGTAATTATTTTGCTTTCATAAAAAATAAAAATAACCCTGTTTTAGTGCATTTCTGGTGAAAAACGAACTCTGTACGGCTGTACGGATGGTGGTTGGATGATAAAATTTTCCTGGAAGTTGTAATAGTGACATCTGATGCTTTGGAAGTTGGTTTGATTGATTCTCTTTGTTTTATATCTAAGTTATTTCAAATTTTCTGTGCATTGTTTACAAACCCTCATTTTCAGGGTTTGACTGATGTAAAGACCTTAACTCACATTTCAACCATTGGAATTCCTTCTTCCTTGGTGGAATGAGAGTTAAGGATGTATATTTGTATATTCTAAAAGCCCTGAGGCAGGGGGTTGCATCTGCATTTGTTGAGAGCGAGCCCTAGATCAAAAACTACCATGTTTTTGGCTGGGAAGATGGTAATCAGAATAAAATCAGAAGCTTGCATCGTATTGAGGACTTGAAAACTTGTGCATTCTTGTTTATCTGGATCAGGAGAACACTCCAAAACTCTGATCTTGGTTTCATACACCCATTTTCAATGCTTTGTTTTGGAACCCACACCTAAAAGCATGCATTAGGTCTGCGGACTCAATGAAGACATTGATATGCTGGAGTGGAGTCAGGGTCTGGGATGAGTTGGTGGTCTGTTAGAAATCCAAAAAGGGTACTTAGAAAACATATAACTTCTTAGAGTCCTTTGGCAAGTTGCAGAGTTATGGCTGCAGAGCAGGTTTGGGAGACCTACTAGGGTCACTAGGTCAGTTTGTTATTTTGATGTCTTGGGTTGTTTAGATCACAACCAATGCATGATTCTTGTTATTTAGATGATATCTAAGGGGTTTCTAAGTTTTGCTGCAGGAAGTAAGATCTAGAACCTTAAAAGTCTCTTTTGATAGAAAATCAGGGAACTTGTCCCTAAAAGGAAATTTGTTATTGAATGGGATTGAGTCCATAAGTTGTTGTGTGATCCTTGAAACCTTAAAATTCATTACTTTGTAGAGTTTAAACATTAACCTATAGAAATCAGAGCCTAATTGATTGGTTGAGTCATTTTGGCGTCTTGAAGTGGGTTGGGACATAGATCCAAGTTTCTTGCTGACTACTCTGCATCACTATTGAACCACATTAATGCTTTTTTCCTTCAACAAATGAGGACAGTCATTGTAAAGACAACATGATAATGTACACTCACTATAAGGATAGTCACAAATGAGGAAATCTCAGAGTGATTATCCCTTGTGTAATTGCCGCTTGAATACATTGCTATTGAACCACATTAATGCTTTTTTCCTTCAAGTGGCAATTACACAAGGGACAGTCACTGTGAGATGTCCTCATTTATGACAAGGACAGTCACACATGAGGACATCTCATAGTGACTGTCCCTTGTGTAATTGCCACTTGAATGTATTGCTATTCAACCACATTTATGGGCCTGTTTGGACCACGGCACACAATAGCATCTACAGAGAAGAATATCCTAGGTGTAACAAGTTGTAAGAATATACCAACAGTTCTAAGAAGTTCCCTAGCACATAGTAGCATCTACAGAGAAGAATATACAACATGAGGGCAGCCACTGTAAAGACAACATGATAATGTACACTCATTGTATGTGTACATTATCATGTTGTCTTTATAGTGACTGTCCTCATTCAAGTGGAAATTACAGAAGGGACAGTCATTGTGAGATGTCCTCATTTGTGACAAGGATAGTCACACATGAGGACATCTCACAGTGATCGATTGTCCCTTGTGTAATTGCCACTTGAATGTATTGCTATTGAACCACATTAATGCTTTTCTTCTTCAACAAATGGGGACAGTCACTCTAAAGACAACATGATAATGTACACTCACTGTAAGGATAGTCACAAATGAGGACATCTCACAGTGACTGTCCCTTGTGTGATTGCCACTTGAATGTATTGCTATTCAGCCACATTAATGCTTTTCTTCTTCAACAAATGAGGATAGTCACTCTAAAGACAACATGATAATGTACACTCACTGTAAGTGTACATTATCATGTTGTCTTTATAGTGACTGTCCTCCTTCAAGTGGCAATTACACAAGGGATTTGTGTTTTCATTTGTGTTTTCAACAGTACCGTAACCCTCTGCGAAATCACATCGGGATATAAGGGCAAAACAAACAAGAACGTTGTCATTTGTATTTTCAATAGCGCCGAGAGAGATAAACAAACTTAAAACTCAGACTTAAGAAAGATGAAGGCAATGCTTCAAAAGGCTGATGCCCTAAACACGGGAAAACACAATACCACCATTAAACGATGCCCTAGTCACCGTATCAATGTTGCCAGCTCCGTACCAGTATGCTGACTACTCACTTTCATCCTATGATAAAGGTAACTTCATTAATCATACTTGAAATGGCAGCATACGAACTAAAGCTGATGAACATTTATAAACTAAAAGTTTAAAACTACAGATTACAAATGTAGTAGTTTCATACGAAAAGAACTTGATGTCTAAAATTTACCATTAGAAGTATCCAAAGGAATACCACAATACTGTTGAACTTGGAGAATCGGAGATGATCTACACAGCAAGGTTCAACAGCTGTAAGGACTGTTACACCATCTTTAGCATTTGAATACATTTTCTCCTTGGCTTCTGGTGGATCCTCAAAGACCCCCAATGATGTTTTCCCTACAATTATCAATTGTTTGTCAGTATGAGATATTAATAAATAAACATTAATCACAATATTAGGCAAACAATGTTCTTGATGTCTGAATCTAAATCACAGAAAGCTCTAATAAAGCAGTTCTCAGTTTCACATTAAACTAAGTTTCAATTTCAAATGGTTATAATAATTTTTGCAAGTTATAAGTAGCTGGTTACAGTATATGACATAAAAAGAAAAAAAATCATTTCTATTCTTTTCTTCTTTTTCTCTTTCAACGAAGCTTTTGCACCACACAAATGCATACCAAGAATTTCTCAGGAGGTTTCAAGACCATTGCATACCAAACTTCTTCTCTGTAGATGCTACTATGTGTCATGGTCCAAACGGGCCCATAAATGTGGTTGAATAACAATACATTCAAGTGGAAATTACACAAGGGACAGTGACACTGAGATGTCCTCATGTGTGACTGTCCTTGTCACAAATGAGGACATCTCACAGTGACTGTCCCTTGTGTAATTGCCACTTGAATGAGGACAGTCACTATAAAGACAACATGATAATGTACACATACAATGAGTGTACATTATCATGTTGTCTTTACAGTGACTGCCCTCATGTTGTATATTCTTCTCTGTAGATGCTACTGTGTGCTAGGGAACTTCTTAGAACTATTGGTATATTCTTAGAGCTTGTTACACCTGGGATATTCTTCTCTGTAGATGCTACTGTGTGCCGTGGTCCAAACGGGCCCATAAATGTGGTTGAATAGCAATACATTCAAGTGGAAATTACATATATTATAATGTATCTGTCTAGTCCTCATGACGGCTCATAACAGTACAAGTGATATTTTTTTGGGAGTGGGGAAAGGTTCGAGACTTTCACCTGTATGAAGAATCCTTTCTACCTAACACAAAAATGCACCCCATAAAACATCTGATTGGTTCGAGTATCTTTGAACTATTTGGGGCTATTGACAACACTAGACCAGTGTATACAGAATGACTAATTTCATGCAAGACAATGTGATGCAGAGTGGTCAGCAAGAAACTTGGTCTTAAGCCCCAACCCACTTCAAGACACCAAAATGTTACACCTAAGCAATTTAGCCTCTAATTCTATCAGACCAATTTAAAATCTCTGTACTAGAGGGACTTCAAAGGTTTCAAGATACTTCTAACACCTTATTGACTCAATCCCAACCAAGACCAAATTTCCTTTTAGGGACAAGTTCCCTGATTTTCTACCAAAAGAGACTTTATTGATCCTAGGCTTTTCCAACCCAATCAAACATTTGAAAACTCTTAAGATTCCCTAAAACATGCAGAATCATGCATTGGTTGTGTTCCAAACAACCCAAGACATCAAAATCACAAATAGACCTAGTGACTCTAGTAGGTCTCCAAAACCTGTTCTGCAGCAATAACTCTTCAATTTGACAAAGGACCTTATGAACTTATATGTTTTTTGAGTACCCTTTTTGATGTTCTAACAATCCTCCAACTCCCAGACCCTGAATCCACTCCAGCATATCAATGTCCTTATTGAGTCCGCAGACCTAATGCATGCCTTTGGGTGTGGGTTCCAAAACAATGCATTGAAAATGGGTGCATGAAACCAAGATCAGAGTTTGAAGATGTCCACCATGCTCTAAAGATCTAGATTCAACAAGGTTTGAGGTCCTTTACTTGCCGCTACCCTCTGATCTTGCATAATCCATCAACTCCTAGTCAAGAACATTGAGATTCTTGACCTAGGGCTTGCTCTCGAAATTCTCTGGCTTAGTATCCTATTCCAAAGCTTTTAAAATATGAAAATAAACCCCCTTAACTTGCATTTTACAAAGAACAGAGGATATCCTATGGTTTATTTGCAAGTTAAGGCCATTTGAATGCAATAACCCAAAAAATGAGGGTTTGACAGAACAACAGATAAGAAAAAGGAATAACTTTGATATAAGGTGTCTTGAATCTACCAAATAAACTCTCAAAGCATAAGATATAAATACTCTAACTTCCACACTGGTCTGCTCTCCCTTTCACATCCGTACACTGTACAGTGCTTGAAGGAAATGCACAGAAAAGGCTCTGAAATAGTGGCTCTATTTGACAGAGAGTCCATGCTAGGCTTCATGACTAACCTAGAGCACATTCCTTGTTATGGAGGAATTTTGAATGGTGAAGAACTTATGGAATGGATAGAGGACCTAGATAACCATTTTGACTACAAGTATCTTATTAATAACCATTTTGACTACAAGTATCTTATGGATAGAGGACCTTGATAACCATTTTGACTCATTTAGTATCTTATTGAGCTTCACTTTGTTTCGAGAATATAGTTTAATATTCTCTACTAAACAGGGCCAACCACGTGAAGGTGGAAGCTCATTTGGCCCCACCCCCCTCCCCCTAACATCACTCTACATTCCCCGTTAACATCTAACATTCATTCATTCTTTCAATTATTAATAAAATGTAACATTCAATCAATATCACATGATAACATTCATTAACACATTAGATTCGTTAACACGCAACATTCATCAATATGAAAATAAACACATAATTCATGAACATTCATTAGCACATAATTAAATTCATTGAGACATAAAATTTAGTCATTATCAATTAAGGTATTTAGATGACAATCATTTCTTTTTTCTCTTTCTAATTTTTTTTTCTATGTAAGCTCTAAGAGGAGCATCAGTGTTATCATCAATACCCCCCTCATCAGTTGTTTTGTTCTCTATTCTTGATGATCTCAAATTCCTATGGTGCTGCAAAGGGGGGTCCTCTACAATAACAAATAAAAGAGTTAAATTTAAAATATTTAATTATAATTGTTACAAGTATTTAATTATTTTAAAGAACATAACTGTGGCGCTCTTTAATTACCTGATCTGGCCACATCATTTTGTCTAGACTCAACCTCAACATGCTCATGAGCACCGACCCCTCAATCCTCTACAGTTGCTATACAAAATGTTACATTAATCCAAACACCAATTGTAATTACATATAAAAATTTTAATAGCAAATGTATACCTCCACCACTAGGATGCACATCATGCGAACCTTCATTATGCATAGATTGTGTAGAAGGATTGTCAAGCTGCATTCCAATATCCTACACATTGTTATCATTGCTTTCTTAAAACAGATATACTCACTTTATATTAGAACTTAACATCAAATAGACTAATTGGTAAAGTATTCAATTTGAAATAAATTTCATTTAGCTTATTTACCTGTGGCTCAGATGCATCATTATTTGAACCTTGCACACTGATTTCAGCTCGTAGCCGTTCAGCCACGACTCTATAGCCTTGTTGGAAGCCAATTCTCTTGTCCTCTTCTGTGAGGCATCTATTGAACTCTGACCCCTACATTTTTGCTTGGTATGGTGAATTTTACTTGCATTGTTTGATCAAAAAAAATTTCCTTGCAATATATAAAAAAATTGATACAAGTTTTCATTTACTAATACTTACAACTCGTGCTTGAAGTTTGGAAAAACCACCAGAGCCGAGCTTGTGTGTCCCATGCTTTTCTAATCTTTCCTTTGTTGCCTTTGACGTGTGAGGCAATCTATGAAAAGTTTGAAATATGTTAGAGACCAGTACAGGAAAAATTTAGAGGTTAATTAGTACATAATTACAGGAAAAATTTAGAGGTTAATTAGTACATAATATGACATACCTTAACATACGTGACATTGTTATGTTGGATAAACCATTCATAACCTTCAAGTTCAACAACAACAATACAGCAGAGAGAAGAGTTGTTTGGGAGTCTTTGTATAGGGGCTCGTATGCCTTCTCAAGTAGAGGTACATCGAGGCTATCATCATCATCATGATCAGATCCGCTTGGACTAAATGTGTCATGGATCAATGTATTTATACCATCATCTTCAATTGTGTTTTCTGGTGCATGATCGTCATCTTCCATGGGATCATTATCTTCACCTTGGATATTCGCACCCCCATGTTCCTCCATATCATGTACTTCCTTGGGGAGATCAACCTATATAAAATTGATTAACATAAATAAACCATGATCTTCAACTCATCATCAAGTGATTTCATATGTATATAAATTGTTAAAATGATATAATGAACAACTTACTAGTGGATGATAGTCATGCCCCCCTTCAATGTGAACATTCTCCCTACAATGTCTCTTAACTGTTTTGATTAGCAGTCTTCTACGGTTTAAGCCCTTACAAATTTTGCAGGGACAATAACATTTTCCATCACCTTTTCTTTTCAAGTTAGACCACAATCTAGCGATTGTCTCCCTATTTTGTTCTTCACTTATATTATCTGACATGATCGTTCTTCGCAGGAAGCAAAAATTGGGCTATGAAAACTTCGGTCTACAACTTTCAGTGACCAAGCAAAATTGTCAAAAGTACACAAATCTTCTTAGACCTAGTTAAATCCTTTAATATTTTAAAAGTCTAGTTAAAATATACATTAGATTAAAAAATATACAATTTTCATGCCTGAGCGCGCGGCTACGACTAGTGCAATGGTCTTCTTGCTTAGCTCTAGAAGCTCTCTAGCAATCAAAACATATAAGCTACAAGGCCTAACAGCAATTTCAAAACATATAAGCTACAAGGCAAGACATATTACATGACATGGCAAAAGGATTAAAATATACATTAGATTAAAATATATACAATTTTCAAACCTGAGCGCGCGGCTATAACTCGTGCAATGGTCTTCTTGCTTAGCTCTAGAAGCTCTCCAACAATCAAAACATATAAGCTATTAGAATTCATTAACTTTCTGTAATTGGAAAACTCTATTTGATATTAGACCGTAAACTACTACTATTCTCTCCATAAGAACTAAGTACAAAATTCTTTCAAGTTCACATCCATGATTCCCTTTAGATTAAAATATACAACAAAAATAAGCTAAAAGTCTAGTTAAAATATTCATTAGATTAAAAAATATACAATTTTCAAACCTGAGCGCGCGGCTATAACTCGTGCAATGGTCTTCTTGCTTAGCTTTAGAAGCTCTCCAGCAATCAAAACATATAAGCTACAAGGCCTAATAGCAATTTCAAAACAAGGGTCATCAAAAGAACCAAAAACAATGTGTGCAAACAATACCTTGTGAAGTGGTATAGACAATTAGAAGATGCTACTATGTGCTAGGGAACTTCTTAGAACTGTTGGTATATTCTTACAACTTGTTACACCTGGGATATTCTTCTTTGTAGATGCTACTGTGTGCCGTGGTCCAAACGGGCCCATAAATGTGGTTGAATAGCAATACATTCAAGTGGCAATTACACAAGGGACAGTCACTGTGAGATATCCTCATGTGTGACTATCCTTGTCACAAATGAGGACATCTCACAGTGACTGTCCCTTGTGTAATTGCCACTTGAATGAGGTCAGTCACTATAAAGACAACATGATAATGTACACATACAATGAGTGTACATTATCATGTTGTCTTTATAGTGGCTGCCCTCATGTTGTATATTCTTCTATGTAGATGCTACTACGTGCTAGGGAACTTCTTAGAACTGTTGGTATATTCTTACAACTTGTTACACCTGGGATATTCTTCTCTGTAGATGCTACTGTGTGTCGTGGTCCAAACGGGCCCATAAATGTGGTTGAATAGCAATACATTCAAGTGGCAATTACACAAGGGACAGTCACTGTGAGATGTCCTCATGTGTGACTGTCCTTGTCACAAATGAGGACATCTCACAGTGACTGTCCCTTGTGTAATTGCCACTTGAATGAGGAACAAGGAGGAAGCGATACAATAATAGGGGGGTGATCATTTTAAAATGTGTTGGACACAGATATGTCCTCATTTCTGGGTATTTTAGCTCTCTAACAGCTGAATACCAAATTAAATAATAATGACAAAAGAAAAATAAACCCAACGTACTCAGAAATTGTAGCTGTGATTTTGCGGAGGGAATCTCTCTCGGCGCTGTTGAAAACACAAATGACAACCTGCTTGATTTCGCGGAGGGAATCTCTCTCGGTGCTGTTCAAAACACAAATGACAACCCGCTTTGTTCAAAACACAAATGATAACCCGCTTGATTTCGCGGAGGGAATCTCTCTCGGCGCTGTTGAAAACACAAATGACAACGTTCCTTTTTTTTTTTGCACTTATATCCCGACCAACATAAGGTCCATTTGTAATACAACATGATAATGTACACTTACAGTGAGTGTACATTATCATGTTGTCCTTAGAGTGACTATCCTCATTTGTTGAAGAAGAAAAGCATTAATGTGGCTGAATAGCAATACATTCAAGTGGCAATTACACAAGGGACAGTCACTATGAGATGTCCTCATTTGTGACTGTCCTTACAGTGAGTGTACATTATCATGGTGTCTTTAGAGTGACTGTCCTCATTTGTTGAAGAAGAAAAGCATTAATGTGGTTCAATAGCAATACATTCAAGTGGCAATTACACAAGGGACAATCACTGTGAGATGTCCTCATGTGTGACTGTCCTTGTCACAAATGAGGACATCTCACAATGACTGTCCCTTGTGTAATTCAAGTGGCAATTACACAAGGGACAGTCACTGTGAGATGTCCTCATTTGTGACTGTCCTTACAATGAGTGTACATTATCATGTTGTCTTTAGAGTGACTGTCCTCATTTGTTGAAGAAGAAAAGCATTAATGTGGTTCAATAGCAATACATTCAAGTGGCAATTACACAAGGGACAATGTCATGAGCCGTGACATATTGAACTTAGTATAATAATAAAATGATTAGATGATATATAATAATCTATTATGAACGGTATATAACAATAATATATAATTATTATCAAAAGATAATAATAATATATAGTTAGCATAATAAGTAATATGTTAATTAAATAATATTAAAATATTAATAAATAATATAATTATGATTATAATTATAATATAAATTAATAATAAATAATTATTAATAAATTATATATATTATATTATAATAATATATTAAGTAATAATATTAAATCAATTATTGATATAATAATTTTAATATATAAATAATATTAATAAACCTCTCAATATAAAACAATATGTTATCACTATAATAATATTTATTATAATATTATTAATATTACTAACATCATTAATTATAATATTTAATAATAACAATAACATTAATAATAATAATAATAATAATAACGTTTAAAGCAATATCGAATATCTGTAATCGATATACATCTACATTAAACATCTGCATTATCTATCACGATGAGGAATGAAGAAGTGATACAACAATCACTAGTCATTACACATCGATACCATGAGAGGATGATTAATGAACCAAATACTATGAAGTCAAGATCAACATGATATGAATAAGGGATAGGTCGCTATGTGTTTCAGAAGATGTATTGATAAGCAAGAAGGATAACCATTCATATATTATAAATAATCATTAATTGCACAAGTTTAGACAATGACATATCCGATAAAGCAATATCAAACATGAAGACCCGCTAGCAAATATGCACCATCACTTCCTATGTTATCATGACAATAACATAAACTAGATTGAATTCTACTATCTATATCAATAGACACCACATAGGAGGATATCGACTAAAGGATTGAAAGATTATCGATTGTCTGAGATAAACCACATCTTGTAGAAACACAAAAGCATCAGTGATTATATCACAAGCTATTGATGAATGAGGCATCAGTCATGGATAATAAGTACAATGTATCCTTAAGTATTAACAGGAATGGAAGTCAATTTGAAGATCAAACTCCATTACCAGCAATCAACCAATAAATGGACAATTATCAGAAAATGATATCGACTTATATCAGAGTAGAAAGATTGGATATAATCATAACAATATGGGATAAGGCAAGAGTTAATATCAATTGACTAAATACTAATGATAGTTAGACCAAACTAATACAAACACAATGGATGTTAACTACTGGTTGCACTACCAATTAGGGAAGATTACCTTCATAAAAAGATTTGATATTGAGTCAATCTGGGAGTTATCTATGATCAGAAAATAATGAAATAATATTATGTGAACTGTCGGATTATGGAAAGGTGTGATTAACAAAGGGACATGGAGGAAGAAACAAGACACGTCTCATTCATAGCATCTCTTCATTTGTTAAAGACAATATAAGAATGCATTCTCGTCAGTCACTCAAGGCATCATTAGAACTTTATTTACTTATCCATATTTGGATATACTCAATAGAGCATCTGCCTTTGGCAGTTTGGTTTCAAGTTTATCATTGCAGATCAGAGACAACACCATGATTGCACAGATAGAAAGGATAGTCAGAAACAGCATCAATATTTGAAGTTGCAAGCATATAATTCAAAATCTGAAATAGCAACATATCACTCATAGCGATATTACACATTTGCATAATTACATCATCATATCAGACACAGCAAATACATTGCTGTAAGCAATACTTATTGATTGTATATCGATATTGTTTATATCAGACATAGCATCATTATACTATCACTATAAGTGATAGGAAACATCATATTCATAGCATATTTCATATCATTATATCCGACAGTGCTATTAAACATATTGGTATCAATATCATCTTTCACACATATTGTGATTGAATCTGAAATAGCGGTTGATATCTTAAGTAACCTCCATTACTTAGTTTAATTGTAAGTATCTGAAAGAGTAAGTCTGAGAAGTGGAGTAATTGTTCCTGTTTTCCAAGTTAGCCAAAAAGGGGACATTACAGACAATCACTGTGAGATGTCCTCATGTGTGACTGTCCTTGTCACAAATGAGGACATCTCACAATGACTGTCCCTTGTGTAATTCAAGCGGTAATTACACAAGGGACAGTCACTGTGAGATGTCCTCATTTGTGACTGTCCTTACAGTGAGTGTACATTATCATGTTGTCTTTAGAGTGACTGTCCTCATTTGTTGAAGAAGAAAAGCATTAATGTGGTTCAATAGCAATACATTCAAGTGACAATTACACAAGGGACAATCACTGTGAGATGTCCTCATGTGTGACTATCCTTGTCACAAATGAGGACATCTCATAATGACTGTCCCTTATGTAATTCAAGCAGAAATTACACAAGGGACAGTCACTGTGAGATGTCCTCATTTGTGACTGTCCTTACAGTGAGTGTACATTATCATGTTGTCTTTAGAGTGACTGTCCTCATTTGTTGAAGAAGAAAAGCATTAATGTGGTTCAATAGCAATACATTCAAGTGGCAATTACACAAGGGACAATCACTGTGAGATGTCCTCATGTGTGACTGTCCTTGTCACAAATGAGGACATCTCACAATGACTGTCCCTTGTGTAATTCAAGCAGCAATTACACAAGGGACAGTCACTGTGAGATGTCCTCATTTGTGACTATCCTTACAGTGAGTGTACATTATCATGTTGTCTTTAGAGTGACTGTCCTCATTTGTTGAAGAAGAAAAGCATTAATGTGGTTCAATAGCAATACATTCAAGCGGCAATTACACAAGGGACAGTCACTGTGAGATGTCCTCATTTGTGACTGTCCTTACAGTGAGTGTACATTATCATGTTGTCTTTAGAGTGACTGTCCTCATTTGTTGAAGAAGAAAAGAATTAATGTGGTTCAATAGCAATACATTCAAGTGGCAATTACACAAGGGACAATCGATCACTGTGAGATGTCCTCATGTGTGACCTTCGTGAAGGCAAGTGCCAATTTGTACCCAAGTTACCAATATTGTGGCAAAAGTGGGAATGAAGCATTTAGGGGTCAAATTGGGCAAAGAAGTGTAGAAGTGGCCTATGTGAGGTCTAAATAGCCTAACTAAGTCATGGTTAGGGTCTTATGGTGTTTGAACAATAAGTTTTGAACCAAAATCCCAAAGGTTGTAACAAGTTGTCAATGTTGTCATTCACAACATTGACAACATTTGTGCAAGGGAGCATTTTTGAGTAAGATGGTTATGTAACTATATGAAACCATTGAATTAGGCATCAGATCAACTATAAGAGGCCTCCATCGATCTGTGCAAAAGGTTTGGGGGAAAAACATTTGGAATTAAGAAGATTTGTAGAGTAACACGGTTTTAGTGAATTCTTGAGTTTTTTTGTTTCTTTGTTTTCAGTTGATTAATGGATTAGATAGCTCGCAGTGTCTATTGGAAAAGTTAGTACAAGTTGTTTTTTTATTCTGTGTTGTGTTTTTTTTGAGTTTTGAAGCATTCCAACTAGTTTGTTAATTCTTTTGTTAAGTACCCTATCATTGGTTTGAACCAGGCAGGTTGAACAAATGGAGTCTTAGCTCATCATTCCATTGTCAATTTTGTACGGGCTCTTGGAATGGGTGAGGAGACTCCATGTACTATATGTTTGGAAGGAGGGGCCCTGGGAAGCTCATTTTCTATGTTTGCAATGATGTCCTAGGTGAGTCAGTTGAGCACAGTTAGGGATGGCAAATCATTACAAGAAGATTACAACAAGTTGAATGCATTGGTTGCTTCAACTAAAATCTCATGGAGAGGTAGACACACATCTAAAGAAGCCCCAAGTCAAATTAGAAGATTGGGTGAGTTTCTTTGGCTGCTAAGAAAACAAACTCTTAGTCAGACTGTCCAAGTTGTGTCAAAATACTTGTTTTCAGGCATGGCTGTAGCAGTTGGTGTACAAAAAATCTAGGAGGAGAAGACCTTAGATATCTTGGAGTTCTCAATAAAGGGCATCTGAATCCTAAGCCCTTTAGGTGGCTTAATATAAACAAAAAGGCTTGACAAAGGCCTAATTGCTAGTAGCCTATTTTTGGGTGCAATTGGCATGGTTTGATGAACCGGATTGAAGTACTCATGAAAAGTATAGGTGAAGGAGTAATATTGAAACCAATAGAGGTCCTAGTGGCCAGCCTCTCCATGGAGTAAAGTTCTAGTTGAATGTGTTTCAATTTGTGAAGACAAGACTAGGAGTGTCCTAGTAGCTAGATTGGTATTGAGCAGAGTTCGTTGTATTTCTTGTTGGTGTGCACTAGTTGAAGGAGTGGGATCTTGGGTAGAGATACCTAAAGAGTGTAGGGATATTTAAGTACCCTATCAAGTCAAAACATTGGCCTAAAGAGACCCTAGTGAAGGATAGGGAGTGAGCAAGACAAAGTGTTACATCAATTAACAAGATCATTTTTTGGTAATTGTGTACATTATCATGTTGTCTTTACAGTGACTGTCCTCATTTGTTGAAGAAGAAAAACATTAATGTGGTTCAATAGCAATACATTCAAGTGGAAATTACACAAGGGAATATCACTATGAGATGTCCTAAGTGTGACTGTCCTTGTCACAAATGAGGACATCTCACAATGACTGTCCCTTGTGTAATTGCCACTTGAATGAGGACAGTCACTGTAAAGACAACATGATAATGTACACAAGTACCGTGAAGGTAGTCGCAAGTTAGGGCTGTTTCATTGCATACCCGAAACAATGAAGACATTACAGTCCACAAAACGTTTGTGCTTGAAAGATGAACAAATAAAATTAAACTTCTAAATAACCAAAGTCGCTAACAATAAATTCAACACAGATATGTCCTCATTTCTGGGTATTTTAGCTCTTTAACAGCTGAATACCAGATTACATAATAATGAAAAAAGAAAAATAAACCCAACGTACTCAGAAATTGTAGCTGTGATTTCGCGGAGGGAATCTCTCTCGGCACTGTTGAAAACACAAATGACAACGTTCTTGTTTTTTTGCCCTTATATCCCGATGTGATTTTGCGGAGGGTTACGGTGCTGTTGAAAACACAAATGACAACGTTCCTTTTTTTTTTTGCCCTTATATCCCGACAACATCGCAATTGCAAGTTAGGGCTGTTTCACTGCATACCCGAAACAATGAAGACGTTACGGTCCACAAAATGTTTGTGCTTGAAAGATGAACAAATAAAATTAAACTTATAAATAACCAAAGCCGCTAACAATAAATTCAACATAGATATGTCCTCATTTCTGGGTATTTTAGCTCTCTAACAGCTGAATACCAGATTACATAATAATGACAAAAGAAAAATAAACCCAACGTACTTAGAAATTGTAGCTGTGATTTCGCGGAGGGTTACGGCGCTGTTGAAAACACAAATGACAACGTTCTTGTTTTTTTTGCCCTTATATCCCGATGTGATTTCGCGGAGGGTTACAACGCTGTTGAAAACACAAATGACAACGTTCTTATTTTTTTTGCCCTTATATCCTGATGTGATTTCGCAGAGGGTTACGACACTGTTGAAAACACAAATGACAACGTTCCTTTTTTTTTTTGTCCTTATATCCCGACAACGTCGCAATGGCGACATTGCCAAATGTATTGTCTTCACAAATTGCAACGGTGTCGGGCTATATTTGAAAAAAAAAGCCAAAACCGCATGACATTTGCCTGTCGTCGCAAATTGCCGTCGCAATTTCACCCCAAATGTATTAGTGACACCTGAACAAAATGGTATTGCAGAAAGAAGAAACAGACCAGTGACTAAAGTAGCTAGAGCTATGTTATTTGAAGGTGACTTGGCAAAGACATTTTGGAGAGAAGCAGTGAATACATCAGTATATGCAATGAATAGAGTACAAATCAGAGCAGACACATACAAGACACCTTATGAATTGTGGTTTGGACATGCACCCTTAGTTAAGTATTTTAAAATTTTTGGAAGCAAATGTTATATTAAGAGAGATGATGATATAGGAAAGTTTGATCCTAGAAGCAATGAAGGAATTTTTCTTGGATATTCTTTGAAAAGAAAAGCATATAGATGTTACAATAAGAGAACTAAAACTATTGTTGAAAGTGCAAATGTAAAAGTTGATGAGAAGTTTAAAATTCAAGAAAGAATGCTTGATTATGAATCTGATGAAGGAACTAACCCGCAGCCTAACATTGAAACTACTGAACAATTTTATGAGACTAACAATGAATTGTTGAATGAAAGTCATGCTGAAGAATCTAGAGAAGAATCTATAGTTGAAGAAAGATCAGTGACTATGACACCTAACAGGTATATATCAAGACATCATCCTGTTGAGAAAGTCATTGGAAGTTTGGACAGAGGAGTTATGACTAGAAAGAAGGTACATTTATTTTTGATTTCTCAAATTGAACCTAAATCTACTAATGAAGCTTATGAAGATGAACATTGGATTAAAGCTATGAAAGAAGAATTGGATTAGATTGAAAAGAACAAGACATGGGAATTGGTCCCTAGACCTAAAGACAAAAATGTGATTGGAACTAAATGGGTATACATGAACAAGATGAATGAACAAGGAGAAGTAATTAGAAACAAAGCAAGATTAGTATGTAAGGGATACTCACAGCAAGAAGGAATTGACTATGAAGAGACTTTTGCCCCTGTGGCAAGACTTGAAGTGGTAAGAATATTTTTGGCTTATGCAGCATTTAAGAAATTCAAAGTGTATCAGATGGATGTGAAGTCAGCATTTCTAAATGGTGAATTAGAAGAAGAAGTATACATTGAGCAGCCTAAAGGTTTTCCTTTGACTCAAGAAGGAGACATGGTATGTAAACTAAAGAAAGCATTGTATGGACTAAAGCAAGCACCTAGAACTTGGTATGCTAGATTAGATAAGTATTTGTTAAAATTGGGATTTACAAAAGGAATAGCTGATAGCAACTTATACACAAAAGAAATTGAGAATGGATCATTAATTTTGGTTATTTTTGTTGATGACATTATTTTTGGAGGAGAAGATGAAGCTAGTGACAAGTTTGCTGATGAAATGAAGACAAAATTTGAAATGAGTATGATTGGAGAAATGAAATACTTTTTGGGATTGCAAATAACACAAAACAAAGATGGTATCTTTATAAGTTAGACTAAGTACTTGAATGATTTGTTGAAAAGATTCGGTATGGAGAATTGCAAACCAGTTGGAACACCTATGGTTACATGACATAAACTATCTAGTAAAGATGAAACACCAAAAGTTGAGCAAAAGAAATACAGATCTATGATTGGTGGATTGCAGTACTTGACACACACTAGATCAGATATACAACATTCAGTTGGGATGGTAGCAAGATTTCAAGCCGAACCTAGAGAGTCACATTATGCAGCAGTAAAAAGGATATTGAGATATCTTAGAGGAACAATGGACTATGGACTGTGGTATGAAAATTCTGATGATTTTACCCTATGTGCATATACTGATGCTGATTGGGGAGACAACGTTGATGACAAGAAAAGCACCAGTGGTGGAGCCTTTTTTCTTGGAGGAAGATTAGTTTCTTGGTTGAGCAAAAATCATAATTGTATCTGATAGAGTACAATAGAAGCAGAATATGTTGCAGCAGCAAACAATTGTAATCAGATAATTTGGATGAAGCAGATGTTGATGGACATTGGAATCAAGTTTGATGAGCCTATTGTCATATATTGTGACAATACAAGTACAGTTAGTATGTCTAAGAATCCAATTTTACATTC
The DNA here is from genome assembly GCA_027943335.1 of Chamaecyparis obtusa. Lineage (NCBI taxonomy): Eukaryota > Viridiplantae > Streptophyta > Pinopsida > Cupressales > Cupressaceae > Chamaecyparis > Chamaecyparis obtusa. The sequence goes on along the minus strand of BSBK01000177.1, from coordinate 1,155,779 downwards.
TAAAACAAAGCATATAGAGATCAAGTATCATGTTGTAAGAGAGAAAGTTGCAGAAAAGAAGTCAGACTGGAGTACATAAGCACAAAGGAGCAGATAGCAGATATATTTACTAAGCCCTTGCCTAAGGATACATTTGAATATCTAAGAGGTATGCTTGGGGTTATGCCCCAACCTACTTTTGAGTAATGATGCAATTGGTTGCATTCGTCTAGTGGTTTATGGCCCTATCTATTTTCTGGATTGGATGTTGGTACTTCCTCTATAGGGGAGTATGTGTATCTGAGCTGAGTCATTGAGGACTCTTGTGAATGTATTTTCTGAATAGTGTCTTTTGACATTGAGCTATTGTTTGACATAGTGATATAATTTCTATCATTGATGTCAATGGAGGAGAGAATTATGAAAAAAATTGAGGAAACATTGAGGAACTACATTTGTTGAGAGATTGAATAGGATAATGAAGCAAGATTTGATCGATGTTGAGCAGCAGTGATTAGATTTTTGGAACATTGGATGTTTTTCATCTATGTTGCCATCAATGCCAATGGGGGAGATTGTTAGGAATGAATTTTGAAGCATTTGACAGTCATTCTGTAGTAGTGGTTGTTGCATTCATGACTATGATTGTCATTGATGTCAACACAATGTTATTCTGAAGTTTTAGCAGAGAAGCAGGCACAATTTTGTTTTGCGCACATGTTATATTGAAAATAGAGTTATGCGTAGTTGATGGTATGCTCTTTGGTTTGTTATTAGCCTATGGATAATAGCACATAGAGAAATTCATTTATTTGTGAAAGTTATAAGCATTTTGGTGAAAGCAGTATTTTGGCAGTTTTCCTGTGTAGCGGTTTTTGGTAATCGGAGGATATCTCCTAATGGGGATGGAATCTGATTCTACGTAGTTAAAGGGAAGTTTGAGACTCATTGGTGGTGATGTGGTTCACAACACACACGAATGGAAAGTTATTGTATCTGGAAGCTGACAGTTTTATGTAATTTTGATGTAGCGTGTTGAAATTATTATTTTGTATTTGCATGTCGACTCATTTGTAATTATTTGAGTGTGGTATAAAGGAAGGAATGTTTTCCTTGTTATGTATGAGGATTGTAAGAGTTTTGATATGAAATTATGAAAGTTGTGATGCGAATGTATGCATGAAGTAAAGAAAAGAGCTAATTCAGTGATGAAAGAAGACTTGCGAAGTACAGAGATCTGAATTTGTGATCTTGTGTAGCAGAGAGTGCGGTTTTGGCACAATTTGAAGGAGGTAACATATTTCATATTATTCTATTGAATAATCCTAAGATCTATTGGATAGTGAGTTCAGAGATCTTGCCTTGAAGCTGTTTGGGCAGTGGGTCCTTTTGTCTTCCATAACTCCTAACAGGGTTAGAATCTTTTAACAGGGATTCAAAATCTCCTAACAAAGATTCATATGTACTAAATGTATTTCATAAGACTCCTAACAGGGTCCATCCTCTAAAAAGGAACTTTTATATTAGTGCATCATTTTGTGGGCATCATTCCCACCAGGGTTTACTCTTTGATCAAGAGGTTCCCTAGTTAACATATCTTGTGTTATTGTGTCATTGTATGGTTATCTTTCTATGGTTGGTTACTACATTAATTATATGGTTTAAAGCTATTGAAGTTGATGTTGAAGTTAATGATGATAAATGATTTAATTATTAGATAACTGATTCACCCCCCCCTCTCAGTTATCTTGGTGGTCTTTCCTTTCTAACAAAAGACTGAAGAAGTAGGCTTAACCGAGCAAAAGTGAAGAAATCTAGTTTAAGTTGAGTGATGTTAGTGTCAATCGAGTGCTAGTATATGCCGAGTAAATCTAGTGTTGACAAAACATTAGTTTATGCTGAGTGACAGGAAATTACCAAGCATGAGAGTGTTAGCTGAGGAAGATAGTTTATAGAGATGACTGAGTTACATAGTGATTACCGAGGAGATGAACATAGTATTGATCGAGCATCAATAATTTACACTTGGAGGAAGAATTCAAATTTTCAGCTGACTCAGTTGAATTCTTGGGTTATGTAAATCGTGTTGACTTTATTAATTGATTGTATGGAGAATTTAATGCATGGTAAATCATTTTATTATGGATTCAATGAGGAGATTGAAGATGTTTCTAGAAGGATGTATGAAGGACCTAAATGTTGGAAGGTTATGTTGGATATGACCTAACCTAAGATCTACAGAGGAGATTAAGAGGCAAAAGATAGATCTATCTATCTGGAGAGGTATAAAGGAAACCTAATGGTGAGTTTACAAAGTATGATGGTGTTGCTGATGTTATTGATTGATAAGTCTAAGTAGAAGGTTGAAGGTGAAGATCAAAGTTGTGATTTCTTGAAGCGAATTCTGAGCATATCAGAGATGGAGATGGAAATGGAAATGATACTTAGTCAGTAAATCAACATATATGTGCGAATTGGATATGATATCTACAAAGTAAGTTGTATGTTTTATAGATCAAAAACTATTGCTACTTTCTAACCATTGTAACAATCAAAATCCTTTAATCAAGGTTAATCTAATGGTCATCGATAAATCCTTTAATCAAGGTGGCATTCTAATGGAATGTACTCAAGTCCTCTGACCAGGCCACTCCTAACAGGGTGATTGAAATCCTTTAACAGGGTCACACCTAATAGTGTGTTTCTAAACCTTTAACAAGGTTGGATTTTCATCGAGCTCACTTCAAAAGAGTGAAAATATTAGTAACATGCTACAAAGTGGTTTTTCCCAAATTGGGTTTCCACCATAAATCCTGGTGTCATACTTGTTTGAATGTTTTTTATGAATGTTTTGATATTCTGCAAGTTAAATACTATTGGACAGTGGACTGCATGTTATATGTTTTCTGATATATATTCTTTAGAGACCGAGTTGAGTTGGTGATTAGATCTAAATTTGTTGAAGTATTTGAATGTTCAATTGGTACATCTAGACCTAAGAACAACTAATTCACCCCCCCCTCTCTGTTGTTCTAAATCATATTAATAGTTAGATCATCAGAACAAACTTTATCTATTACCTCAGAATCATAAATAATTTGCCAGTTCATCAATTCAGTCGGCTGTTATAAACTTTAATTGTTTCTCTCACTCAGTCAATACAGAATGTGTTGGTGAATACTAACTCAATTATTACTGATACTCGGTATACACTGCACTAGCTCGGTGTATACACAAATATTCCATTACCAACCACATTAACTTGTACAGTTCTGATCTCCAATACATAACAAATTCATGTAATGCAATAAAGTCAACAAAATGATGCCATATACTCATCAATAAGTTACCCAATATATACCTTAGCCACATCTCCATATCCATCTCATCTTCATGTAGATATCTCATTTCTTTACCATTTTTCTTCTTCAGATGTTTGTAACTACCATGATAAGTATAGTCAAAACTAGTTGACATCAATGACAATACATCTTGATTGATTTAATTGTCTTACATATCACTTTAGTAGCTCGGTGATCTCTAATCATTGTCTTTCACTTGTCCATTTAGTTCATCAAGATATTCAATTAGTTGTAGATTATCAATCTCTCCCTTTGGCATTGATGGAGACACAAATATGAAATATGCCATAGAATACCAAAAATTTGTACTACAACTCTCTCAGTAAATGTTGTAGCTTAGTAAACTCTCCCTAGCTTGATCATTTAATATGTTTAATCACTACATAGCATTTCAGCATTTCAGGCAGACTCTCCCTACAAATTTGATCTTCTTCTTCCTTTCTGATTCTCCATAGATTCTTTGTGAATACTTTTCTCTCCCTTCTTTGTGTTCTCTCTAACTGATATTTCATATGAATCTTTTCTCTCCCTTTGACAACAATGCCAAAAAGAATAAACAACTCTCCAATAGCCAAAAATATGTTTGTTGTTCATTTCAGATCATGTACCTTAATGTACTGATATATAATTTTCCTGTTCCAACTTTCGCAACCTTAGGAAACCTAAAGTGTGAGCAACATGCATCAACATTATTTAATTTTATGATAAAGTATAGGTTGATGCAACCTCCTGATCACCTTAGTGACCGACAGACAGGGGACGGACCCCTAGTCTAGTCCTCAAGTACTCAAATGTATCCTTCAGTAAGGGTTTAGTAAATACGTCTGCAAGTTATTCTTTAGATTTCACAAACTCTAGTTTCACTTTCTTTTCTTGTACTTGTTCCCTCAAATAGTGATACTTAATAGATATGTGCTTTGTATTAGCATGCATCACTGGATTCTTGGAAATGTTTATAGCACTTGTGTTGTCACAATATATAATCACTGGATCAGTGATCTCCTCATTCATGCCTTTCAACAATTGTTTTATCCATGCAATATTTGAACAATTAGTAGTAGTAACAACATATTCTTCTTCAGTAGTAGACTGAGAAATACCTGCTTGTTTCTTACTTATCCAAGTAACTAACCTTTCTCCCAAAAAGAATGCTATACTGGTTGTGCTCTTCCGGTCATCAATATTTATAGCCCAATTTACATCGGTGTAAATTTTTAGTTCAAAATTGCCTTATTTCTTATACCATAAACTGTAATTCTCTATGTTATTCAAGTATCTCAGAATCCTCTTAACAATAGTCATATGTGATTCCAAAGGACTAGCAGAAAATCTTGCTACAATCCCAACAACATGTGCAATACTAGGTCTACTATGCACAACATACATCAGTTTACCAATTATTGATCTATATAATGTTTGATTTACCTTGGTTGACTGATCATCCTTTGTCAATTTGCATCATGTGACCATCGGTGTACCTACTAGTTTTGAATCTTACATTCCAAAAGTCTTCAACACTTCTTTGATGTACTTTGATTGTGTTATGAATATCCCTTCATTTAGTTGTTGTAGAATTTGCAAACCTAAAAAGAATTTAATCTCTCCAAACATTGACATCTCAAATTCCTTTCTCATTTCATCAGAAAATGCTTTGCAAAGATTATCATGTCCTCCAAATATAATATCATCAACAAAAATTTCAGCAATAAGAATATTGTCATCAATTTCTCCTTTCAAATAAAATTTTTTATTGTCACTTGTCCTCACAAATCCAATACTAATAAGATAAGCATGCAGTTTTTCATACCATGCTCTCGGTACTTGTTTCAATCCATACAATGCTTTGTGCAATTTACATACCATATTCTTCTTATTTGGATCAACAAAACCTTCAAGTTGTTCAATATAAACCTCTTCCTCAAGTATCCCATTCAGAAATGTAGATTTAACATCCATTTGATATAATTTAAATCCTTTGTGTAGCATATGCAAGTATTATTCTAACTCCTTCAAGTCTAGCAATTGGTGCAAAAGTCTCACCATAATAAATGCCTTCTTTTTGTGCATACCCTTTACAAACAAGTCTTCCTTTGTTCCTAGTGACTTCACCATTCTCATTCAACTTATTTTTGAATATCTATTTGGTTCCAATAACATTTTTATCACTCGGTCTCGGTACTAATGTCCATGTTTTGTTTTTTTCTATTTGCTCAATTTCTTCATTCATGGCTTTAATCCATTCATCATTCTCAAATACATCTCTAACATTTTTAGGCTCAAATTCACAAACTAAACATGTGTTTTGTCTCAACTTACTTCGTTTCATCATGTCATCTTGTTTGTCTCCAATTATCTAGTTCTTTGGATGGTGTCTTCTCACAAATTTAGCTAATACTTGCTCTCTCCTATGTTCATCAGTCGGTGCAAGTTCAATTTATTCCTCAGTAGCAATTTCTTGATTCTCGGTCTCTATAGGCTAATGATCGGTCTCTTTATCCTATTGCTTGATAGCTTCAATGTGTCTCTCAGGTAGAGGGTCAGGTAACTCAATGAATGTATATCTACCGTAGTCTTCTAGTTTTTTCCTACTTTCTTCATCATTTTTCTCAACAAAATCATCAACTTTCACATTAGCACTTTCAATCATTTTGTTAGAAACTTTGTTCAAACATTTATAAGATTTGTTATTAGTAGAATATCCTAAGAATATTCTTTCATCACCTTTAGAATCAAATTTATCATTTCTATCAGCTTTCAAAATGTAACATCTACTTCCAAAAATCCTGAAATAACTTACATTAGGTGTGTACCCAAACCATAACTCGTAAGGTGTCTTGTTTGAATCTTTCTTCAGTTGTACTCGTTTCAATGTGTATACAACAGTGCTAACATCTTCTCTCCATTATATTTGTACAACATCTTTCTCAATCATTAGTTTTCTAGCACAATCCAATGATCATTGCAAAAGTTAGTGAATTCATCAGAAATAAACTCACCTCCTCTATGAGATCTTAAGCATTTTAACTCTTTTCCACTTTCCTTTTCCACTTTAGCTTTATACCACTTAAACATTTTGAAAGATTCTGATTTCTCTTTCAAAAACATAAATGTCATCATCCAAGAATAGTCACCAACAAATAGAATAAAGTATCTATCACCATAATAACTCTGAGTTCTCATAGGACCACATAAGTTGGTATGAACCAACTCCAAAATAGCTTTAGATGAATAGGTCTTGCTCTTGAAACTAGATTTTGACATTTTTCCCATTTGACATTGTTTGCACATGACATGGTCAGGTTTAGATAAGCTCGGTAAACCTCTAACTTTTATTTTCTTACTAATCTTAACCATGTTGTCAAAATTCACATGACACAACCTTTTATGCCACAACCACACATCTTCAGTTCTAGACATTAAACAAGAGGTTTCAGCATTGTCAAGATAGAATAGATTACCTTTAGATTGTTCACCAGTACCGACCAACTTTTATGTTTCATCATAGATCTTCACCTTCCTACTTTCAAATGCAACTCGCTGACTTGAATTATTCAATTGTGCTACACTTAACAAGTTATAGTTAAGTCCCTTCACCCAATATGCATTTTCACATTTAATCTTATTGTTCAACATGATAGATCCTTTTCCTTTTACTTGACAAGGTGTATCATTACCCATTTTAACAGATCCTCCATTATTGTGTTCAAGGTATTCAAATTTTTCCTCATCACTAGTCATATGATGTGTACAACCACTATCAATAATCCATGTATCATTCTTGCTAAATTTAGAAATAAGTGTTATTTCTACATACCTTTTTTCTTCTTTTGAATCTTCTTTCAAAGCTTTAAATACCACCTCAATGTCTTCATCAATGTCTGTGTCTATGTCGGTGTCAGTGTCATCATAATCATATCCAATAAGGTAACATGCCTTCTTTCCTTTGTCTTTATAGTCTCTTTTGTTTCTTCTATCATAGTGTCGGTTGCCTCTACGATCCTGGTTATCTCTTCTGTCAAAATTTCTTTCACCAGACCGATCATTGTCTTTGTCATCATCTTTTATGTTAGGACATCTAGCTACAATATGATCAATTTCTTTACAGTTAAAACATGCCATAGGTAATTTTCCTTTATACCTTCCTTTACCTTTATGTAGCCTTCTAGCCATAAGTGCTTCAAGTTCATCAAGTCCATCTTCATCACTGTCACTGTCACTCTTATTTCTTATCATATGTTTATTGCTTGATTTTCCAATTTTCAAAGATGACATAAATGCAGACTCAACACTCGGTACAATACTGTTATCATAGTTATTCAGCTCAAAAGTAGTCAATTTACCGATTAGGCTATCAAGTGTAAGAACATTACCCAACACAAATCTCATTTCATGAATTGCAAAGATTCTAATAGCATAGATTGACAACAAGGTTCTTAGAATTTTACTCACAACAGTGTCTTCATCAATAACATCTCCTTCTCCTTGAATAGCATTGACAACCTCCTTGATTCAGTTACTGTACTCTGAAATTTTTTCTCCTTCTTTCATCTTCATATCATCAAATCTTCCTCTAAGGCTTTCAGCTCTAGCTCTCATCACATTCACATCTCCTCCATAGACTAGTGTAAGTTTGTCCCACATTGCCTTTGTTGACATCTTCAAATTTTGCATCAGATAAGGCAATAACAATCTCTATCATTGTCATGTTATTTTCATGTCTATCTCTTAGCTGATCAATAGTCAAAGGTCAAGTTATCGGTTGGATGTAAGCATTGTCTAGGTGAAATACTACAGATTCTCCAATTCCATATATATGCAACCTCATTCTTCTTTTCCATGTTAAGAAGTTATCTTTGTTCAACTTTGGCACCTCTCTCTCATACATCTTGTGATCTTTAGCTCAAGTCCTTAAAACTTCTTTTTCAATCACACAAGCTCTGATACCAATTGTTGGATAATTGAGTTGGGGGGGGGGGGGTGAATTAGTTAATTCTAGTTATTCTACAGTCCCAAACTCCCAGATGTATATATTTAATCTTTTTCAAATAAATAATCAACTCGGTAAGCTTGTCAACAATAACTTTATGTTCATTTACCAGATACCAATAAATTCAATACTGTGTTTACCGATTAATCTAGATATGAAATGTGTAAAGTAAAATAACAATCCAATCACATCGAATACACATAACACAAGGAGTTTAACGTGGAAACCCTGCTAAGGGAAAAACCAACCGGGACCGGTAACCCAAAATATTTCACTCTTCTAAAGTGAGCTCGGTTAGGAGCCAATGTTGTTAAAGGTTACAATGCACACTATGAGGTGTGACTTGGTTAGAGGATTTATCACTAATAGTTAACTGTTGACCAACATTCACTATGGGGTCAACAAGAAAACCATCAACATTACTTGAATGTCATTTTGAAATATAAATAAGATTGTTAAGTCCACCTGGTTAAGAGATTTCACTGTAACAATGGTTAAACTGATACATTAGTGATCTGATTCAAATACAACTAATATTTGCAAATTTTCAAATCATGCTAAGCTCAAAATACCCCCTCTGATCAATAATCACTTCAATCCTTCATATCCTTCAACATATTCAACTTGGTTAATAATACTCTGATGCTCGGTAATGTTTACAGTTCAACTCAGTTTTGTTTGTAACCAGTTTGATTAGTAGTGCATGAAAATAGCCCTTTCACGTGATTTCTCCCGCATAGTCAATTATCCTAGACTCAATAATGAATCTCATGTCTCTTTAAATAGACGTCATAAACTATTTTCTTTTCATACATTAGATTTTGACTCTTAATCTCCATTGTTCATTCTGTCGCTTCAAGCTTCCTCGACAGATGTGTCTATAACACGTTTCATCCTTCTCCATTCGATCAATATTGAATTTTGTTAGTTATTAGATCATCATAACAAACTTTATCTTTTAACTCAAAATCATAAACAATTTTCCAATTCATCAATTCAGTCGGCTGATATAAACTTTAATTGTTTCTCTCACTCGGTCAATACAGAATGTGTCGGTGAATACTAACTTGGTTATTACTGATACTTTGTATACACTGCACTAGCTCGATGTATACATAAATCTTCAATTACTGACCATATTTACTTGTATAGTTCTGATCTATAATACACAACAAATTCATGTAATGCATTAAAGTCAACAAAATGATGCCATAGACTCGTCAATAAGTTACCCAATGTATACCTTAGCCATATCTCCATATCGATCTCATCTTCATGTAGATATCTCATTTCTTTACCATTTTTCTTCTTCATATGTTTGTAACTATCATGATAAGTATAGTCAAAACTAGTTGACATCAACAACAATACATCTTGACTGATTTAATTGTTTTACATATCACTTTAGTAGTTCAGTGATCTCTAATCACTGTCTTTCACTTGTCCATTCAGTTCATCAAGATATTCAATCAGTTGTAGATTATCAATAGTTTCATATCTTTACCTGCAAATAATATTGTCCTCCAATTCCTAATGTCTAGTAAACAAGGTTTTTGATTTAAAAATTTGAGGAATGAACCCAACTTTATTCAAAGGAAGTACCACTCATTCCTATATAATCATAAACTAAGACATTCCATAAATATAATGGACCCTATGTTCTCAAAATGCATGTGCTTGATTTAACTTAGCGAGGGATTCTTGATTTTAAAATTACTATTTAAACCCTAAGAAACATCAAAAAAAATATAAATTCGAAATGATGAGAATACCTATTCGACCAAGTCCATGTATTCACTACTCAGAATGTCCTTTCCTTGCCCTTCATCAACAATCTCAACATTGCATTAAACTTCACTTTCCTATTGCTTCCCCTTCTCAATTTTCTCGTTGCATTGTTTTGCAGCTGCAGTTTCATAATTCATGGAACAGGAAGTTGCAGCGGACGATCGTCTAGCATGTCAAGCGGGTGGAGGTGACGTCGACGCAAATACTTCTAGTCGAGCTCATTTGTTCGTGGCAGGGACGTTGCTTTGGCCTCACCCTGCTTTTGGCTCCACATTTCCATAAAACATGACTTGCCCTGCCTCAATTTTTCAGTTCGTAAAGTTTTTTTTATTAGCGTGAGACGTGAGGAATTCCACGGGAGGTCTTTCCGACATAAAATAGTCTATCAGCTAATTAACATTCCATTTTTTTATCCATTTGTCATTTTGCTTCATCCATTTGTTCTTTCTTCTATCTAGTCTTTCCTCCACGATTGACTTAGGTCAATGACGTTTTTCTATATTTTGAGTTTTATTTAGGTAATTTAACAATTGGACCATTGTCAAAGCTTTTATCTAAGAAAGTGCTCATTTCCACCAATAAAATATTATATGGAATAACAATTTTAATTTTGAGATTGTTGATAATTAGATATTTTTGGATTCTAATCTAACATGTTGTTGCTCCAAATTTCACATCCATAGAGGATTATCGGCGTGACCAACAAACTAAAAAACATTTTCTTGATTTTTCCAATCTCATAACCCTACATTCCTACATCTATAAGAAGAGTGGTTTTTTTTTATATAAAACAAGATAATTGTGATGATTGATTAATTATAAATTGTATCTCTATTGGTTGAGTTTAATTGGTGAGGATCATGGTATGCTATAGAAGCTATCCACCTAAATTCTAGCCCCTAACGATGCATTCAGGCAAGTACAACCCCTTGATGTATTTGGTGGATTGAGTCCTTGGTTGTAAATAATGAGAGAGAATTTTTATGATTAATGTTCTTGATGAAAAAAATTATTAATCAATTATATTGCAAAAAGAGGATTTGTATATTTTTCTCAATATTCATTTTGTTTTTGGTCTAAAGTTAATTATTGATTTTATGGCTTGTTGGAGCTATGTTATTTTTGTCTTATCAATTTTAATTTACTAAGGATGTAAATGCTTGTTAATTATTAACAATTGTGGTCACTTCAGTATGATGTATACGACTCTTAGGTTTGCTTGTCACTGGTTTTTTTTCCTTTGCAATTATTTCATGGGATGTTTTTTTGGTACAACACAACATTTCCATGACAATAGTTAGAAGTGCATTCCACATAGTTAAAATATTTCGAAATTAACCTAAAAAAGGGAAGGCTGGAATTTGATAGTCTCCTCTATCTCTCATATGAAAAATTTACAACGGTTTGATCATTTCAATATTTTTTGTTTGAAATTTTAACAAAAGTAATAATTGAAAAAAATAATTTAATTTATTAATAATTATATAAAATATTTAATTTTTTTTTTTGTTCCTTATTGTCTCAAATAAATATGTAAAATAGTTTTTTCAATTTTATTAATTATATGAAATTCAATATAAAAAATATATTTAATTTAGTTGGTCTTAGTCTATTCAATTATGTTTCATATTCAAAAAGATAAGGATAGTGGAAACTTAATGTTTTTGAAAGTATATTTTATTTTTAATTAATAAAATAAAATAAAATAATTAATTATTTTAAAATAGAGTATTAGATATAATATAAATTAACCTATTATTTTTTTAAAGAATTAATAATTTCTAAAAATGTATGATTGTATATATATATTGTAAAATTAAAGAGAAATTAGTAATATATGTAAAAAACTTAAATTTACTAAATTGGAGGAGGAGGAGGAGGAGGGAAAGAAGGAAAAGAAGAAGAACGAGAAAGAATAGAAGTAAAAGAAACACTAGAAGGAAGAGGAGGAGGAGAAGAAGGAGAAGAATAAGAACAAGAAGAGGGCGAAGGCGAAGGAGGAAAATGTAATTATTTTGTATAAATGAAAAAGCAAAGATGTAGTTATTTCATGAGATGCCTTTCTAAGCAAGAAAATTGTTAATACAAATCTTTTCATGTTAGCACCAAAATGTCATTACTACACTTATATTTTACTATTCCCCTAACGTTAGGATGCAAGTGCTAGTATACAAAAGTGTTTGAATATCAATGAAGAAATTAAAAAGATTGTGAGAGAAAAAATCAGGAGTATCATATGATCAAAACAAAATGGATGTACAAAAGTCTACTATATCAAAGAAAAAAGTATACATAAGCTCAAATATTAAATAGAAGTGGAAATGTTAATAGCTCAATTGAAAACTAGTTTTCATGATTTGAGGTGTGAAAGTGGTAGACAAATGATACTTAAGGAAGAATGAGAAAAAAGAATATGCTTATTTTGCAACATGAGAGTAGTAGAGACAAAATAACATTTGAAGTGTCTAACATACAATGACATTTGTTCTAACTATATTGATATTTAAAAGCCGACAATTTAAATATTCTATTTGAATAAACGCAACTAGACAAAATAATAAACTTTATGATCAAACTACTCTGAAAAGACAGATTTAAAGTTTTCAGATTTAAAGGAGAAGTTACACATGATGAATGTTTTGATAACCAATTCTAACGTGTATCTCTCATTCATCTGAATGCATATCCTTTTCTCTATCAGCACACAGTCTTATTAAAAAGGTTATGAAATCTGGATTAAAAAAGCTATCAAATTCTGATGTCTGACAGGCTTTCAGGGGTAGAGCTTTTATCTGCTCGTCCAACTGAAAAACACTCGGACCACGTGTAGCAGTGACAATACAATCAGAGAACACATGAAGTGCAATTGACTTGTATTTCATCAACGGACAATATATTCTTAAAATTTCTAGAACTTGCAAGTTGCAATCGGATTAGAATCAGATTTTCTGATGTGAGTTTAATTTGATTGAATTTTATTTTATCTTATTCTGATTGTGATCAGATTGTTGATTGCCGTTAAAAGGATTTTTTATCTCCATTCTGACCTCGATCAGAGTATTGATGAAGATTTTTCTCTCTTTGATAGATTATTTTTATTGTTTTGTAATTTTTTTTCTAGGTATCTTGACTGCAATCAGATTTACATCTCGCTTGTCACAAGAATTCCGCCTTATAAAATAAGCTGGTTGCTGTCAATACAATGACCAGTTGTTCAGATATTTCCCGTTTGTTTTATATTTCCCCAATTCTGAATCGGAAAGGTTGGGAATGGTATGGGGCTTTGCTGGTCAATTTAATGCCCCAGTTCATATGTGGGTACTTTACAGTTGTTTGTTGCTATCAGTTGGGTAATGCTTTTTTTTTTATAGCGATGAACAGCTTGGCAACCGGGTTATATACGTGGTCAATTAGATAGTGCTCGTTAGAATGTTGGGGGCTTTGGTTTTGAATCCACTCCTGTAATTTGAATTGGGGTTTTATTTGTTTTCTTGATTGTGGGTACGGTTTTGAATCCTCTCCTGTGATTCGAATTGAGTTTTTATCTGTTTTCTAGATTGTGGGAACGGTTTTGAATCCTCTCCTGTGATTTGAATTGATTTTTTATCTGTTTTCTTGGTTGTGGGTACTTTGGGATTATAAGGTTAAGATTGAGATTCTTTCATTCATGGGGCGGGATTCCAGAGAATGGGTGAGAGGAAGGGTAATTGGAGTAGGATCATTTGGCACTGTCAGCCAGGCCTTGGATAAGGTTACAGGGGAGCTGCTTGCTGTTAAGTCTGTTGAATGCAAGGAGGAGAGAAAGGGGGAGCTGCTTGCCATGGAGAATGAGATAAGCATTCTGAGGAAAATGGATTCTCCATGGATTGTGAAGTTTATGGGTGAGAATTACAGTGAAGATGGTGGTGTATGTAGGAGGAATTTGTTGATGGAATATATGGCAGGAGGAAGTGTAGCAGATGTTATTCAGAGGTTTGGAGGGCAGCTGGAGGAGTCACTGATTCGGGTCTACACTAGGGGTATTGTTAAAGGTATTGAATACCTCCACAATCAGGGGATTGTGCATTGGGACATCAAGGGAAAGAATGTGCTGGTGGGGAATTGTGGTGTGAAATTAGCAGACTTTGGGTTTGCTAAAGATATGGCGAGTGAGGGTGAAAGGAGTGTTCAATGGAGTGGGACCCCTCTGTGGATGGCTCCAGAGGTGGTGAATCAAGTGGAGAGGGGGTCACCTTGTGATATATGGTCCTTAGGATGTACAGTTGTGGAAATGGCCACTGGCAGACCTCCATGGACCAACCTTTCTCATCCTTTGGCTGCCATGTACAAAATTGGGTGCACTGATGAACTGCCTGAGTTTCCAAAGACTCTCTCTGCTGAAGGACATGATTTTCTCAAGAAATGCTTCCGGAGGGATCCTAAGCAAAGGTGGACTTGTGCCCAATTGCTTGGACACCCTTTTCTCAGTGACTGTGTGCAGCAGAGGCCAGAGTCTCCCACAAGCACTTCGAATTTTCACAATGCAGAAAATCAGTGCAATGAATCCAACAATTCTGGACTAGTGCCTTTGAATGGTAATTTGCCCAAACCTCCTCGGGATGAGCAGGCAAGGCACAATAACAGTGATGTAAAGAAGATGTTTGCAGAAAGGCCAAGGCCATCTCCAAGCCAGAGAATGGCAGAATTGGCTGAGAAAATTGTTGGTGCAAGCAACAACAATACTAACAAGGTCAATTGGTCTTTAATCCCATCCTTAAATTGGATTGTTGTGAGGTCCCTGGGAAAGCCTCCCCTGTTGGACACTCCAAATTTCACTAATGAATCTTCTGCCCAGAGCATTCCCTCCACTCAGATCTCACAGGCTGATCATCATTCAACCTCTCAAAATAGTGAAATGTCCAAACAAGACCTATCCCTGACTGAGGGTTCAGCTAACGCATGCAATGATCCAAGTGGTAGCCATGGCCTCTGCAACTCAATTGCACATGTGACTGTTTTCTGTAAAGAATTGGCAGCTCCAGAAAGCAGTCCTGAAATTGTTGACAACCATAAAAGGAAACAGGGCATCAGAGATTTGAGTCATTCAAGGCTCAAAAGCAAGCTACTCAAGTTCTTGATGAATGCTCTTGCTTATCCTGATACAGTCCTGCAACTTATGTTGCTAACAAGGCTCGGCCAAAATGGCACAAGCATTGAGGCCTGGCATTGGAAACCTAAGAAATCACCACCAAACTTCTATGACATTTATTATCGTAGTATAAGAGTAAGAGTAGATTCTTACAGAAACAGTGTATGGTGGGTTTTTGAAACTAAGGGAAGGAATTCTGGCCTCCATGACTGTAGTATTTTCACTTTGAAATCCTACAATGAAAAAATTACTGTGAATGGAAGGAATGGAAGTTATTTAATTATTATATCTTCTTCCAGACTGCTTTCAACAAAAAAATTGAGTTCTATATGGTTGGCTTACCCTCTCTTTGCAACTTCTTATTGGAAAAAATCTCAGCTAAATAGCCTTCTATGCATTAATTTCTTCATAATACAGAAGGGTTGCATGCATCTATCCATTCATATTTCTTCATATTACAGCAAGGTTACATGCATCTATCCATTCATTCTATTACGGCCATCAAATTCCAGGCCTGCATGCATCTATTATTTCCAAACCCAACTTGGATAACATTATTATTGAACATGCATTGTCTAAACCATATCCCCACATTTAGAGACAACCACCATTGTGAGACTGCCACTGTCATAGTTAATGGCAGCAAACCATTGGTTTCAATTACATCAGTGACAACATACTATTTTTTTTTTCTTCCTGACCCTTGTCTTTTGCCAGTAATGTTTTTCTATGACACGCTTTCCCCATTTGTGAAAGACACGATTTGTCGATCCTTTTAAGTAATGACCATATAGGGTGTGGTAAGTCACCCAAAACCCTGAATATGTGAAATTATTGCCTTGGAGCTTTGATAAGAGCGTATTGTAGCTTTCACTAGGTACTAACCAATTCAAAACTGAAAAATGAAATATGGATTCTCATTGCATGATAAGATGCCTTCTAAGAAGATTAATAGGCATATAAATTTGTAAATTGTGAATTTTTTAATAAACTGGTGAATATTATGGATAGATTCACAAGTGATTTAATTTTAAACATTTGGACAATCATTTGATCTTATTTTTTCAAATAGAATATATATTTGCATAAATGAAACATTCATCCATGAGGTTGAAGTGGAGGCAAGAACTTATATGTGGTAAGCCAGCCCAAATATAACATGATCAAAATTACCACCTTGGAATTTAACTTGATGTTGTGATTAAATTTATTGGTAGGCATATAGTACGCATAAACAATTTATAATTGTTTATAATTGTCTTTTGTTTAATATTACACATTCAAAATATAAATATATTTTTAATAATAATTTTAGATGGCCTCTTGTAGATGTCCAAAATTGTCCCTTATGAATTTATTAAATTCATACTAACATATCCCCTATGATTAATTGAATTGAATTTTAATTAATTACCTAATCCTTATAATACAACTAATTTGAACAATTAATTATATTATTCCCCTTAACCAAATATTCAGGTGATTTATTTATTTGAATGTCTCCCTTTACCCCTAATCTCATGGTTTATGTAATTCTAAATTAATTAAACTTAGTCTTAGCCTAAGTTCCCTAGCCTAAAATCCATCATGACACCTTAAAATCTACTCATTAATTAATTAGCCGATAGGCTTTCCTTGCGAGATCACTCGCGTCCGTACAGAAGAAAACCTGTCTCACGCAACTAAAACCAGTGTCACGCCCAAAACCGTCCAACACTTGGTTTTGTGTATTTCTCCAACCATCAACGTTGTTTAGTACGGGTGTACAGAAGAAAGATGTGCGATGTCTTATCTCGATGATCTCGTTTACCTTGTTCAGTATGCCAAACGTGCTCCTTCAAAATTTCTTGACAAACACGACAGGAAGGTGAAATGCAATCAAACTTGTTAATGTCATTTTTTGCAAGATTTACCTTATTTGTCACTTTTAATCACCTGTTGTTTCGGAAGGAGAGAATGGTGCTGAGAGCAAAAAGAATGTTGATCATGGCAACTTCCAAAGTCCAACGTATTTGTGTTGTGATGGAAAAGCTTTAGAATGTTGATCATGGCTGCTTCTAAAGCCCAAAGTGTTCGTGCTTTGATGGAAAAGCTTTTAACAAGAGTTCCTAAAGCTAAGACTAGCCCTAGCCCCGTCAAGAAAGAGAAAATGGGCATTATGCTTCCTCGCCCTGTTTCTACTGAAATGGGAAAATTCTGTCGCGTCTCTAAGATTTCCCGTGCTGAGGCTGAGAGGAAAATTTGGGAATAAATCGAGGAGAATGGCCTTCAGGTCATTATTCCCATTCTACTTTCTTTGCTCTACGGTTTCTTTTTTTGTTTCTAGATTGTTTGTTCGTGTTGATCATTTCACATTTTATTCTGGCTATTTTTCTTTTTTTTTTTCCATTTTTTCTTTCCCTTTATTTCTTCGGAGGGGCCTAGGTTTTGGAAGTCTCATTTTGTATTTTCTTAGCGTTTCTTATTAATTTTGAAAAGCTTATTACAATCCACTTTTAGGGGATACACACCAATAGACTTTGAATGCATTTGAACCACTATATTGATTTTAGCCATTATTACCTTTCATTGCAACTATAAGTGCGTTCTACTATAAAGATAGATCAATTTGGTGTGCACAACTTTTTTTTTAACTATTAAATGGCAAAAATGGTTTTTAGTCTTCTGTCGTAAAAGGTAACTCAGTATAATTTATGTGGTTTCAGTTCTTGAAGACATTTTTCGTTTACATTATTTGGTGTTTAGAATTTGTGTTTCTATGTTCCTTACTCGACAAGCAATGGAGTAACACACTAGATGGGTGTACGAGTATGCTTGTTTGTGATTTTAAGGAAAATTATATCTTCCATTTTCCCGATAAATTGTTCAATTTGGGTACTCCCATATTTTTGCTTCATTACCAATCTTTGTAGCATAGCGGACTTTACCATTCCTTTTATCTTAATGCATGCACAATTTTAATTTATTCCATTTTAATATGGTTTTTTAAACCATTTCTATTTAATAGATGTTGGTTTATGTTGATATCTTTGAGGTGGATTTCTTGTGATGGTAACAGGTTTGGAGAGTAAACATATCTCCTAATGGTTGTAGCCTTCCCTTTATCCCTAGATTTATGTTGAAGCATTCAACTGATTTTAGTGATGCAACAAGAATGTCGTTGCATAGAACAAAAATGTGTCGTAATGCTTACCCATATTCTAGCAAAATTGTTGATTGTTTTCTTTGTAGTTACTGTTAAAAAATTGTGGTTTATCCTCCTCATGAATCAAGGGGGATTACAAGTGAGAGTGTGTGTTGACATGTAGGGAAAGGTATTTACAAGTGGACAACTTTTTCTTTACCTTCAAGCTCTATTAGCTTTGACTGTTTGATTGTTTATGTTTGTATATTTTTTTAAAAAAATTAAAATTTTATTCAACTAGAATCACCCAGAAGAGTACCAACACTTTTTAGCTATAACATGCACTCAGATGAGCCCCTGGTCTCTCAGTCATTTTCTCTTGTTTTTCCTATTTCAGATTTATGTTTCCTTGAAGTGATCTGTGGTGTCATTTTTTGGGGGATTTTAATATTTGTCTGGAATGTGTACCACTTGTAATGCAATTGCATTTTTAGATTTTAGTAGGTCGATTATATTCTGCCACTATTTTGACAAATAGGTCTTTGATAGAAATGAAAATGAATGGAACATAAGGCTTATTTGTAGGATTTTTTTGTTATAATAAGTGTTTTCTTTGTCTTCTAATTTGTTTGATGCATGTGTGCCACTATTGGGCTCTCAAGGCCAAGATAGAGATTGCATAAACAAGCTATGTGAGTGAGTTTGAAATTCGCAGTTAATATGGTATTTAGATTTAGCTTGTTCCTATCTATTTTTTTTGTATTGAGATGACGAGAGTCCTTTTATGTACCCAAGTGAGAGATCCTAGTAGTTGAGCATCCTAACTTCACACTTCTCAAAATTCTATTTTGCAATTTCAAATTGCTCCAAATTATTTACACCACCTTATTTGGCAAGTCCCCTACTTATTAGTAAGGATTCAGGTCAACATCATCAAATATGTTTGAGTTCAAATCACACACAATATTAACTTTGATATGCAAGAAATAATTTGATGGTGTTGAGATTTCCAACTTGTTCAGATATAAAGCATTGCTTGAATAATTTGTCTCCTTCAAATTATAGATCTCAAGAACGCATACTCATATAACCTTGGTTGATTGAAAGTGGATGATAATAATTCAAAGGAATCAAAATCTATGAAAATAATGAGAAAAATAAATAAAGGAATGTACTAAATTATAGTATACAATGATACGTGAGCAAAGGCCCATATTTTTATATAATTGATCACACAATCTTAATCGGTTTATATCTTCCTTCTATTTACCTATCGGCTACTCCCTTGCACCTCTTATAGGTGCAAGTGCTAGTTAAGCCAATTTCATCATTCCTACACCTATTAACATTTCCCTGGTTTTTCAAATTTGTCTCACACATGTGTAAGCACATATTCAAGTTTAAATTCACCAACCTTCCATAAATAGCTATCTTTTCTCTTACACATCCCTTACACATTTGTCTCCCATAGCCACCTTGAGCCACTCAACTCTTACACTTGTCTCTCACTTGACATTTATTGCTCATCCACTCAAGGTTGCTCACACATGTGTGAGTAACACATCACCTTGCATGACCAACCACCCTTGCTTACTTGGCATCCTCCTCATCAATCCAAACAAATCCTAGCCCTCCATTTCAAACTAAAATCTCAACCATCAATTTTCCTCCAAATCCTATAAATAGGAGCCTCTCCTCAAGCATTTCATCCAATCTTCAATTGCATTATTACTATGCTAAAATAATTCTAGAGGTCTTTGAATTTCATATAGCAATATTAGTTGTTGCATATCATTTTATTTTCAATAACTTAGCATCATGACATACTTAGCATAATTTAGCATAGTTTTTACATCCAAAGGATACTAGTTGGCATTGAAATCTCCATCTAGGTTCCTTCTTAGTTTCATTATCTATTCATTATTCATCTAGGAATCATTTGCAGGATTCATTTTATTGTGTTTTGGAGAGCATTATCTACATACATGCATCAAATGAGTACATCAATGGAGTAGGGTGCCTCCATTTTGCTTAATCAGAGGTATGAGTAGATTTAGTTAGTGTAGTGATCTGTTTATGTTTGTTTGCTTAAGCTAACATAAAAATTTACCCACATACACCTCTTATTAGAGAGCCCAACTATTGCCTATATGTAACAAAGTCTCATTAAACATTCAAAGTAGATCTAGTAGACAATGTGAAGCATTCAAGCCATGCTTTAATAATTTTTATTTAATCCAAAAAAAAATGTTCCAAGTGCAAGCTTGAAATTTGAGGGCTCAATTTAAACAAGTGCCACATAGTGACAAATACTTGACTTTCTACTACTGCAATAATATTATTTTTTGTTTAGTTGATAGATGGGTTATGACATATCAATTTAAAGGTAGCATGGAGATAGTTTGAGATAATAGTCTTGTAAGGCATATGTATTGTAGTCCTATAGTGGAGAGTACCCATGTTTATGGTATTGTTATGAACAAATTGAGCTTAAAAGTTGAAGGCAATCTTAGGTCTATGATTTATACATTTTAGTGAATCAATCAAATATTTAACTTGTAAAAATCTATTGATATTGAACTATGTAATGATGAGTAGTTATTTATTTAGTATTTGTAATTAATGTTGGAGTTTTTGTTTAATAGAAGATCAATAAAAGAACAAATTTACTATAGTTATTTTGACATTTGGTGACAAATATGTTGATTTCAATTTTAAAAACTTGATATAAATAGATAATTTGATTTGATAATAACATAAATAAATCATCAGACTGTGAAATTAAGAAGTGAAATAAATAGTGTTGGCAATTTAGTTTTTTTTTGGCCAAGACAAATGCTCATAACCATTTCGATACTATCACCAATAAAATTAAGGAACATGGTATTATAAAGGAATGCCTATGTGAAGAAGCCATAGCTATGAAGGAGCTTTTGGAATGGGAACTCGTGAAGATAATTATTGGAAACAAAAGTATCACATTGATTAGCTTTGAGAGGTAGACAAAAAAATAACATTTTTCTTCAACTCCATCAAGAGCATAAGGCATGCAAATTTGATCACCTCTATTGTCTCTTCTTATAAGAAATATTATCATCTTTTTGAGATATTTCAAAGGAGGCTAATCAATTTTTTTCTCTCTATTCATAGACTATTCACCATTGGCAGAGTATGGGGAAAAACTTATTACAAATTGTATTCCCTCAATTTTTTCTAATTAAATGAATAAGATTCTCATTAGGTCCATCTATGTGGAAGAAATGGAGGAAATTATGTTTCAGACAAAGAAAAGGAAATCTCCCAAAATTGATGGTTTCTTGATAGAATTAATTTAATATATTTGGGCTTAGGTTATCAAATATGACTTATTAGAGGTAGTGCACAAATCATATAGAAACAAGTAGATGTTAAGACCAATGAATTCTATGTTTCTAGTATTTATTAGTAAAAATGAAGAATCTTATTCTTAAGATCTATTCAAGATAATTGTCATTTGTAATGTGGTTTATAAGATCATCTCTAAGTCAATTGCAGAGAGAGTTAAGCATGGCTTAGTAGAGTTATTCCTAAAGAATGGGGTGCTTTTATGACATGTAGACACATTTTATATGCAATAGTTATTACAACTAGGGTCACTCATTCTATGGTATATTCTAAGGAAAAGGTTGTGTCCATTAAATGAGATAATCAATGCCTATGATCAGGTCAAATGGGCTTTCCTTATTGAATTTCTGATCGCTTTTGGGCTTGGACCTAAATCTATTACATGGGTGATGAGTTGTGTTACATCTACTTCTGTATCTAAGAAAAATGGATGCAAAGGGTAGATCTGATTTCCTAATGTACAAATTAGAAGGAAGACCACCCAATAGGCTCAAGTGGGATTCAAGCACTAAATGGGTGGATGATCCTTCACTAATCATGTATATTGGAAATGATTGGAATTAGGGAGATTTGATATGACAATGTAAAATGGAAGGCTAAATAAGGAATAGTAACTAGTTTTGTGAAAATAGAATAATAGAAATAGTAAACAACTTAAAATCGCATGAAATAGAAACCATAAAGCTCTATGAACATGTGATCTGAATCTGAGATGATTTTGTAGAGTACAGAGCATTTGAGACATTTTGTACTTGGGTACAAGGTGTTTGAGACACTGTGTTCCCTACAACTTTGCTTGAAATTATGATAGTCAATCTAACAGGTTTGAAACTTTTTAGAATAGTTCTAATAGTTGCACCACCTGTTCTTGAACACAAAAAAATGGAAAAAAGGTTGTGGAAAGGGGTTTGCCTTGGTCAAACCTCTGTTTAGGAATCAACATTGAAAATGAAATGAAATTGCATAAATGAAAGTATGTAAATGTAAATGTAAATGCTAGATCTACCTTGTAAATGAATATACCTTCATAAACAGATGTATAAATCGCTCATATTTATGAAGATTCTCGTATATTTCTTGAATTATAGTTGAACATTGACTTTGAATCAAGGAAAATGCATGGATCTATGAATTCCACTCATAGATCTTCAATGTTGTTATTCTTGATTGAACACTTTCCATTAATGAAGAATGCATGAGGATGGATAAAGGATTTTATTGCTTGATTGAGATCTCCTCTACTTGGCCATCATGGGAGAGAAGCTTTCTACAATGGAGAAGACACCCTTCAAAATTCCTTGTATGCTTGGAGAAATGCTAGATTTTGAACTTGAATGCTTGGATTATCTTGAAAATTCACCTATAGCTTGCAAATATTGATCATGGTTACCAAAATGGGGAGAGATAGTGTGTTTATATACCTCTCACACATTTTAGGATTCAAAACTAAGCCACATTGACCATGTGATCTAGTTTCTCAGCAAAACACTAAAACGGGGGTTCGATTCAAATTTGGTCCCCTTTCTAGAGGAACACAACATCTGAGACATTGTGTAATCAGGAATAGGGCATCTAGGACACCATGTACCTAGGAAAATATGCTAAAATTTGAATAAGGAGCTAGCGAGATAGGGTAGATACCAAATTAAGTGGAAATATGTGACTGGATAAAGCATAATAGATATGAAATCTTGAAATCACTAAAATGGAGCCTAATAAAGCATCTAATTATGGGTGCTATCTTTTTAGGACAATACATTTAGCGCCCAATTTAGACTTTAGTGGGAGTATGAGAAAACCTCACACCAACAATAAATTAGACCAATGCATTAGAAAATTAATTATCAAGATTAAGGAGAAAATGAAACATCAAGCCCCCAAGTGACTTATGTCATCATCAAATCTAGAACCAAGATAAAAGAGGCAACACTAGAGAGAGAGAGAGAGAGAGAGAGAGAGAGAGAGAGAGATGACCAACTAGTATAGTAAGGTATTAACTTATTATAGATCATGTAAATAGATAGTGTTGTTGAAAAGGATGACATTGATAGTCTAGAAAGCCATGTTATGATATTCAACCCATTGAAACATAGAGGATCAGTCCTTAATGAAATATTGTCTCCGTTGAGGTATCCATAAAAGTGGTTATTCAAAGGAACAAGTGAAAATGGTTAGTCTAAGGACCAAATAAAAGAAGGATCAGTCTTAGGGTCCACTGAATAATGCACAAGGCATGATAATGCAAGGATGAACATACATAAAGTATTGTCTCCTTAGCCATATTCATAAGAGATTGCATTGAATAATTGTGTGTGTGCATGTATGTACAAAATGTGAAACAAAGAGCGGAGTGTATGCCCCCACATCAAAGCGATTGCAAATGCCTTAATGGGAGAAATGGCTTTAACTAAGCATACATGTACCCACAAGAGACATTTCTACTATGAGATGTCCCAAGCAAGGACAAACTAAGGGAAATGAAACACATGACAAAGAGAGAAAAAAATGGATCTACTAATAGTATAATAACTCATGTATATCAATAATTATGTCAAAATGAAATGTCATCATTCCCCAAAGATAGCATAACTACAAGCACAAAGGAAGAATATCAAGAGATACAAAGAATAATATTTTTGGAATGGCATACTAGATACCAAAAAGAATGGTAACCACCACTTTGCATCATTCCCAATCAGAAAACACAAAGGCACATTTACAAATAATAGCATATGCATGACATAACATGTATACGACATATAGAAGAAATGAGATACACATAGAGGAATATCACAACATGTCAATTCCTTTATCACCTTGCATCAATAGAGGAAAAAGGGTCATCTAAATAAATCTAAACAAAACATATAGCAAGAAGCACATCATAGGGAAGCACAACAAAGTAGGCAAATACACAAAAGAATCCACTGTATAGAGGAGATAGTTAAGCATATCACCTACCCCCCATGTTGGTTTGTACTATTTAGGGAAGATGGAAAACACAAAAGAGGAGAAACATCAAGCATGAAAGATGTAGCTATTGTAAGTTCCAAACAAGGACCATGCTCTAAGAATGAGTCTCTTTGTTTGTCACTAGGAGAAAGAGATAATTATTTTTCAAATCTAGCAAGTAAATCATGATTAACATCAATAATCTCATACATAATATCATAATCATCAACACACACATCATTTGCATTAGGAATATTAAATTCATCATCATTAAGAGTATCTTCTTCATCCCAATTAATCACACTAGAATCTCATATATGAATAGAATCATCATGTTTGTTTAATTTCATCTTCTTAAGATTAGCTTCCTCCCTTAGGCTACGTATAGGTTGGTCAAAGGGAATCAAATAATAAATAGATGTCTTAGGGGAGGAAATGTTTTGGGAAGCATGCTAATGAGCTCTAGCATGACATTTATGATAGTGGTCATGGGCACGATGATTACGTTTGATTTTGTTTGAAATTTGAGGTGGTGTAGGATCAATTTGTAATGCCCTGCTAGGGAACCCAGTAGATATTAACCTAAAACATGTTATTAAGTTTGCAGAATAATTTTTTTCTTAAGTGTTTACAAATAATAATGAACAAACAAGCGGAATTAAAACATAGAGTCCATAAGTACACATAAACATAATCTCAATTTCATATTACAAATCTCAAGGGTTCCTTGATGTAGAAATTGCACAGATACAATTACATCTATTAATTACAATAATCATCTAAATCACCTACATATTACATCATAAATACATTTGAATAATGAATTATACATAATCTCCAACATCCACTGTACAAGTCACAGGGTATGTTATTACAATTAAATACAAAGTGCAAAATAGAGAAAGTACAAGAATAAGAATAAGTCTCCAAGAAGATAAGACAGGAAGCAACAACAACAAGGATCATTTGACACTAGAATATGAACACTATAGTCTCAAATGGTAAAAGGATCACTATCTCCCGACCTCGTGGAAACCTATGGTTCCACTCACATCATGCTGAGGAGATAACATGAGATCCCACTAGGATAACAATACCAAACCAATCAGGTAAAAATAAGAAAGGATCCTAGAAGATCCTAGAGACAACCAACACATGTAGAAAACCTAAGATGAAATCAGGGAAGTTTCATCTCATATGTCAACCCCTTGGAACGATCTCACTAGACTCTGAATTTCAAGTGTAATCATATGCGGAACCTGAAATCCTCTCATGTAGACAAGGATAACCGATCATGCCAGACTCACCGCCACTACTAGAAGAGCACACATCTTCTCCCACTCCCATCCTTAGCCTATACTAGCACTCAAGGCATGGGCGAGGAAACCATTATCTTATTAATTTATTTTAACCCCATTTAATTCATATTATCACTTGATTAAGTAACCTACTAAGGATACCTAGGTAGCCACTTCCGGGCTCCGATGCCTCCAAAGAAAGCTACTTCCCCTTTAACACCTAGATAACCTACCCTAGGTTCATAAATCTCAAAATATAACTCAAAGGTCATCATGAATCGTAACATCAAAATCAGGTTCCAAAGTATAACAAGAACACACAATAAACAACTTCCATAATAAAAATCAATTTCTGTAAGGTTGGGTCATAACAAGATCAAATGCCACAAAAGTATGCAAGGCAAACAAAACAAACACATTAACCCTAACCTTGCCTCTGGTAACAATCCAATCAGGATGACATAAAGAATTCCCTCCTAACCCAAAACGTAGAATACAAATAAAACATGCAAAAGAATTTAATAAATAAACTAATTTGTAAAGGTTCCATTACAAAAATTATAATCACTAACAAATTATAATTATAATTATTAAATTCAATTGTAACACCTAATAAATCAATTTATTACATTATTAAAATAAATTGATCCGAGGATTAAAATTACTAAAGTCACTATAATTTCATAAGTCTAATTAAAAATAATCAATTGAATTACCCAATTTCATTTAATTTAGAAAATAGAAATATCCATCAAAATAACAAATGTCATAGATAAATCATCTCTAATTTAATAACATTAAAACATAATTAAATATTCAAATAAATTTACCAAACTATATATATATATATATATATATATATATATATATATATATATATATATATAAAATCAATATTTTATTATTTATATTTTAATTATTTATTAATACATATATATTTCAACTTAATATAATAATAGAATATTATAAAGTTTATATTTATTATTATTTAAAAAAAATCTTTTATCAAAACCAAAGGGAAATGTCTATCGTTAGACAACCAAGGTCTATCGTTAGACAACCTTGTTGTCGTTCGGTAGCTCTGTCGCCTTGGCAAGGGTGCCGATAGTGGGTGGGGGGTGGTGTCCCCACCCACAACATATATATATATATATATATATATATATATATATATATATATATATATATATATATATATATATATATATATATATATATATATATAGAGAGAGAGAGAGAAGAGAGAGAGAGAGAGAGAGAGAGAGAGAGAGAGAGAGAGAGAGAGAGAGGAATAATTAATTCAAGAATAACAAAGGGATTCTTACAACAAGACATAAATATTTTCCTTACATAGACAAATTGAGAAAAATGATTTCCCTATTGATCCAATCATGGTTTCCATAATCAACCTATCAATTTCAATTTCTAGAGCTCTGTTTAATAATTCCTTCAAACCCTTGTCAGATTTAATTTTCTAAATACAATATTCAGAAGGTTTTCAACCTAGGGTTTACCAAACACAATTTGTTTCACAAAATTTAACAAAGAGGAATTCACATACGAATAATATTCTGAATTTTAACCGTACTATCAATTCAAACCCTAATTGAATTTACCACAAAATTTTATTATGGAATTCATACAACACCAAATTTCCTACAATTAATTTTGAAGATTTCAACATGAAAGGACATCACCCAACAACCATAACACCTAGATTTGATAGACACGAAGAAGACAATCTTTCAGAAATACCATAATTAACACTACGAGGGTTTCTATATCCTACCTTAAACCACCAATTGAAGAAAATATGATGAAGACCAAAAACGTAGAAAAATTTAAGCCTTCACAGAAAATTTCCCTAATTCAAATCCTTCACCCAAATCTTCAAACATGTGTGTTGAGAATAATGGCCAAGCCTTTCCAATATAGGAATTGAACTCAACATGCAAATTTTTGGAACTCAACTCAACTCAACAATCTTATTTTCATCAACTCCATAATTCCCTCAATTTCAATTGTAACTCAAGTATTTTTGCCTTCCTAGTTTCTATCAATTCTCTTAACTCTCAATTAACTAATCCTTTATTGATTTATTTTAATTAATTTGTGCAACTAAATTACATTTAAATTAAATTAAATTAATATTATTTAGTCTAATATTATTTTCCACAAGATACTTTATTTTCAATTAATAATTATCTTTTATTTGAAAATATGAGTTTGATAATTAATTAAATATTTAAGATAGTGTATTTAATTAATCTTCATTAATTAAATACTTTTATTTCCACAAATAAGCTCTTAATTAAATCTTTAAATTTAATAATTGTATCTAATTAATTTCAATGAATTAAATACTTCCACATCTAAAATAACTATATATATCAAGATCTAATTTATTTAAATCACATAATTAATCTAAATAAATTATTTAATTATAACAACATATCAACCAACCAGAACTCAACTGAACTAATAAAATCATAACCATGCTCAAGGGAAAGACTATAAACTCATGTCACCTGGATGAATTTGGGAAGGGTAAAATATCAGAATCTTGTCCACTATTTTAGGACAATAGAATGACTTAGGTTGGGATTTGGATCTGAACATTATCTCCCCTCTCTTACCATTGATACTTGTGATAGGGAACACTCATCCTGACAATTTAGGGAAGTTGATTCCTGGTACCTGCAAATCTGCATAAAAGACACACACACACACACACACAACAAGTAAAGGCAAGGATCAGGACATCATGTGGATTCCTCAAGCAGGTAACTACGACTCCATCCCTCAACCATATCAAACAGATCAAACATGAAAGTAAAAGCATACATGATAACCATACACATGAAGTATGGGGTAAGTAAAATTATAACCATAAGAATAATTTTAAACATATAAATAATCATCATCAAAGTAACTAACATCATCTAATTACAAATATATAATATCCATAATTATCCAATCATCAAAATCACCATGTAATGTCATACATCCAAAACCACATAATAACTGAAATAATCAACATACACATAAAAGTGGCCTAAAAGAGTTTGACAATATAAAACTGAAAAGAAAGCTATGGGTGGGCACTATACAATCGACATCAGGTCCTTTCTTCTTTAGGAGGAAGAACAAAAGGTACCACATTAGGTTGAGATATAGCATTTGTAGAAAACTTATAGGATATAGGAGGTGGAACTAAAACATAAATAGGAGGCATGAGAGGTGTAGGAAGGAGTCCAAGTCTAGGGTAAGGAGATGGAACAACCTTAGGATTGCTAAGTTCACAAATCTTTTGGAGTTTGAATTTTTGGTAGGATAAGAAGAAATTATCTTTGCGAGGTTGAATTGGTTCCGACATGGAAGGCCAAAAAAAGTCAAGGTCAGAGTTTCCACAATTAGCTAAAGGCTAATAGAGATTGTACCATCCTAAAAAATAGAACCCATAATTAGATACTTAGTTAGGCCCTATTTTGGAAATTTTGGCATTTCATGTCTATTTTGCTTGATCTGGCTACCTAAATCCCCCTAATCTAACATCTACTCTATCTTCCTAGCTTCCCATTTAAATTATGGTCCTTTTTCCTACGTACATAACATCCAAGGCTTTATGTTCTTGGGAACAAAATATGCTTCCTTGAGGATTGGGCCCAAGTTTGAACTTGAACCTCGTTGTAGTGTTTCAGTGGGAAATTAGATCCTGTGGTTAGCCAGGCTTAATTTTGAATCGTAAAATGTGTGATGGGGTATATAAACACCATATCTCTCCTCATTTCGGTATCCATCCATTATTAAGAACTAAGAAGCTATCAAGCAATCAAGTGAATTTAATATTTGAGGTTAAGCATCCAAGATCTAGCATCTTTCCAAGCATCCAAGGTATTTTGAAGGCAATATTATCCATTACAACAAGCTTCTCTCCCATGATGGCCAAGTAGAGGATTTAGTAATCAAACAAGAAGATCATTTATCAATCCTTATGCATTCTTCCTCCATAGAAAGTGTTCAATCAAGCATAACCACATTAAATATACAAGGTGGAATTCATATATCCATGCATTTGTGAAGGATTCCTTAATTCTTTTTGGCACTCCAAGGTCAATAAATACAATTCAATCAACATTCAAACATCTTAATGGACATGTAATATCTGTTCATGAAGGTATTGGAAAAGTAGATCTAATATTTACCTTCATATTTACTTTCCCTTATGCAATATCATTTTATTTTCAAGGTTGATTCATATATAGGGGTTTTACCAAGGAAAAACCCTTTCCACAACCTTTTCCCTATTTTTCTTCATGCAATTACATGTAGTGCAACTATTAGGACAAAATCCAAAAAGATAGGGATTTGCAGTAATGTTAGTTGATGTTTTGGGCAAAAATCTTGGGAACAAAATGCCCCAGGATTCTTGATCTTGGGAGAAAAATGCCCAAGGTTTTTTTTACTTGGTAAGTCGCCCTCAAATTTAGATGACAGATCAATACTACTTCCTAGTTTATGTTTTAGTTCACTATAGCTTCCTGCTTCTTTTCCATCAGTCAGCCTTTTCCAAAAATGCTTAATTTTTCTTATTTCAGTCTTTATCTTACATCATTGGATCATTTTCCCTAAATCCATTTCATTCCTAATAATTATCATGAAGGTGTTAGGAATAGTTCCAAGAGATAACTGAGAGGGGGGGGGGGGGGGGGGGGTGAATCGGTTATCTACAACTTTCAATTCTTTATCCAATTAAGTATACTTAAACATTAAGCATAAACACAATGAAAGAACACTTAAACACAACACCAATATTTTAGTTACGGGGAAACCCAAACAGGTAAAAAACCCGGTGGGAATTGACACCCACTAATAAACTACACTCGTGTATAATGATCCTTGTTAGAAGATCTTACAACCCTGTTAGGAGTTGATCTTTACAATGCAATAAGTACAATGACCTGGTCAAAGGTCGGACCCTATTAGGAGTCTTTTATGATTGACCATGTTAGGGGTGATGACACACTATCTGAGAGTTCACTGCTCAAAGGGGTGAAGGCTGCAACCTTCTGAATATCATATACACACTATATCTGGATCTTGGTGAACTATGAGGTAGACCTGCTGTCTTGATCAGTTCCAATTAATAGCACACTCTATCTTCTCTGTCACATAGACCTCTTCTTGATGACACAATACTTCACATTCTCTGCTCTGCTCTAATCTTTCATCCTCATCTCTCACTCTAGCGATCACAAATGACCGGCTATAAGTATCTTTCTTCTAAATGATATAATCAAGTCAGCCTATTAGAACCACCTTGAAATCATATTAGATAAACAATACAACTCTCCAATAATATCTTTGTCGGCTCTACTAAGCACACAACACAAACTGGGACCTGTCCAAATCAATAAGTGTAGACGCACGCTACACACTGTCGGCTCTACCAAATTAACTAATACTTTCTCCACAAGATGAATTACATCATGCACTCTTAACAAAACATTAGTAACTCTTCTCCAATCTCTAATCCAAGCACACATACCAAAATGATAGGTGGAACTCCTGTACCAATATAATCTATGTCGACTCTTCTGGATAAATACAGGAAACTGCAATTGGTGAATAGCGATTGCATAACTTCACTTCTACTGCAAATTAGACTCTACGTCCATGAATGTAACATCACTGATATGTCTCCATCATATATCCAAATGCACAAGGCTCCATGATAACTGTAGAGACAATCATTCACATAACATTGCCTGTTGTAATACCCCAAAATTGGCACCTTATAATTTTAATCAATTTTGGTGCTTTTCTTCAATTTTACATCATTAAAGTCCTATTTTACTAGGTAATTTTCTCTCGCCTACATTGACTTGGTGTCAATTGCGAAAACCCTAAACTGCATTAATCTCACACTATAATTAATTCGTAAGTATTCGACTTTATTAGCTAAAATAATCCCTATGATAAATTAATTTAATTCTAAAGTCCTAAGTGCTTTAAATTAAATTAAACCCACCCCATTTAGCTAATACACATAAAAGGAATTAATATTATTTGGTTATTTGAATGGATTATCTTATTTGGATTTAATAATTCAAATTATTCGAAGGGTCACCCATATGTGGCAATAATTCATTCTTTTAATTAAATAATCCTTCAATATTTGTCTCAATTGGAAATGAAGAGTTGACCGTTTTATTTCAAGAAACTCTTCATCCTCTCTCCTAGATTTTCTATATTATGAACCTTCTTCCTCATTCGAGAGAAGGCAATTGTGAGAGTATCAAAACTATAGTCAAATTTAGTCTCAATTATTTCATACTTTCAAGCTTTGTTATTGCATAATTAGATTAATTTCCATTTCTAGTTAATTGCATTCTCATATTAGTGTAATTTTCTTATTGTTGTTAGCTTAATTCTCATATCTCTTTCAAGTTCTTAGATTAAAATCTGTATTTCATTCTTAGATTAATTGCACATTCATCTTAGAGTAATTGCAATTTGTTTATCTTTCAAGCTTTCAAAATCCTTCGTATTAGTTTGGTCTTCTGGTTGTTGGCTCTCATTCTGAGAGTAATTCAAACACCCCAGCTAATTAGAACACAATAGGTCGAATCGATAGAATCTTATGAATTGAGTAATTCATACTCATCTTCATGATTTGATGATCGAGCAATGACTATGTTGTGTATATGGCTGGATTAGAGGTCCATGTTCAGCTATAGACATTCAGGTGTCCACCGTGGGGGAAAAAAATCATTTCTGACCTCACTCTCAAAATTTTTCAGATAAGGAATTTGAACTCTGTCATGCATCTATACTTCACTGTATACAGAATTTTGCATGAAATTTCAGAGTGTGTCGTGCGAAGTTTTTCTCCTAGTAGCATTTTGTTGTGCGAAGAAACATTCTGTCGTGCAAATGCCCGCACTTTCTTGCGCACAACACTATACTTTCTCGCGCGAAGTTTTGCTGTCAGTCATTTAAATTTCCCTGATTCTGCAATTTACTGTTACTTTTTCCTGACATTTACTTTCTGTTGTTGCTTTAATATTTCTAATTTTTGCTACAATGTAACAGTGGTCTGCAGGTCGCTTGTCGAAGATCATAAAAACTTGCTAACAATTTGCTTGCAGGACAGTTGTCAAAGATCATTTAAAATGTTGTGCTTGTTTTTATTGCTTTCGTTACATAGTATAACTAGGGCTTTGCTAAAATTTCTTAAGGGTCCTGATAGCAAAGTAGGGGAATAGGCTCTTCATTACATGGAAGTCATGCCCATGGATGAAACTGAGACCCAAATGTTGCTAGAATGATGGATACCTGGGGAAGCAAAGCAAGGTAGTGAATCTTTAGCACATCTACTTGTTAGGGGATTATGCTCTTCTCTCTTTGAGAGAATAAAAAAATTTGACCCTCAAATCCAAGCCAAGTCCTGTGTCACCTTTAGAGGGCCTGCCAGAAGTTGAACCTCCAGGAACGACCCAAGTGAGTACGCACCTATTATCGGTGATTCAACCTCACTATAATAAAGAATGTTTTGTTGAGTCTAAAGACTCCAAAACCATGTTAACTTCCTTCTCTTGATTTCGACTATCATCTTGAGAAGGCTCCGTCTGTTGTACTGAGTGGTGCCGCTCCTAGCCCTACTTGCCAAGTGTATGAATTTCGAGTGTTGGTGTGGCTACGAGGCCCTAGCCCTGTATTAGGGGTATCAAAGGTTAGTGTGAATGGAAGCCCACTAAAAACTTTCCTTAGTTAGTTGCCTACCTGGATCACCTCTGAAAGGAGACATAATCTTTGCGTAGGGAGGGGGAAGAATCTCTCCCGTAGATTCTCACCATAGGCATGCATCTGGACATTTGAAGGTGGTATATGACACTAGCCCCTACTTTAAGGGTAACCTTTGAACATATACTATTGAGTCCTTGGAAACACCAAAAACACGGGTGCCCTCTAGGGGGTGACACGGCTAGTGTGTGAGGTGAATGCATGCACACAAGCAGTGAGGCAAAGGTTTTGTCTTCTCACCATTTTTTTTGTAGGGATAACTATATCTTTGTTATCAAGTCTTAAACTTGTCCATCATGATTAAACAAAGACTCCCATGATACTGCCAAGTTTCTTTGTCCTTGGTAGGTATGTTTATGACTAATTCTTTTGTCACCATTGCTTGTTCTAAACCTTCATGCTTGTAAATGAATGCTTGAAACCTTCAAACTGAGATTGTTCATTAAACTGTCCTTTAAATTGTCTGGAAACTAGATTTTCTGTCTGAGAACCATTTGCGCTGTGTCCCAAAATTTGTCTTTTATCTTGAAATCTATGTTGAACTATCAAACACTGGTATTTCTCACGTGAAGTTTCAAAAACTAAGCATTTTCTTGCACGAGATAACATTCTATTGTGCGAAGCCTAGCATTTTCTCGCGTGACCCTGCACTTTATCGTGCAAACCTGTACCCAGATTTCAAAAAACAACGGGCTTATTCCTGTTGACTGGTCAACTTTTTACTTGGTCTAATTTTGTCTGAGGTCTGTTTGCCTATTTTCCTATCGTTCACTGTCTCAAACTGAGTGTCTCAAGCTGTGAACCAAATGATTTTGCTTGAACTCACGATTGTCTCCTTGTTATTTGTCTCATCTTTTGTGCTTTTGTACCTTGCATCATGATAGTCTTAGCTCAGTTGTTCTAGCCATACTCTTGATGATTTGTGCCAGGTGCATCTCACATCTTGGCTGTTCTAGCCTTTATCTCCTTTTCATTATTCTTAGAGATAGAGTTTTAGCATTATCCCAAGTCATCTCTCGATACTTAAATCTTCGTCTATGACTGTTATGACTAGAAGTGGCAACACTTACCCCATTCGTGGTACCATACAAGGTAGAGGTAAACCTTGTAATCAAGAAATAGATCATCCTGAACTTGTCGTGAAATCTGAGCATTGTGAAGGATCCACTAGTTCCTCTTCATTGAGTACTTTGAAAGATAGCCCATCTCAATCATCACCTCCAGTATTCCAAGAGTGTTTTAATCCATTATTTCAAGCACAACCTGGTTTCTCATTTCAAGAGTAGGACAACTCATTCTTCCAAAACAACTAATTGTTTCATAAATTTGGAAGACCACTTCCTCAGACTAGTCCTATTATTGAATCTATCAATCCCACTAAAGATATCAACTCATTTGAACTTGTTGACCCTCTTGATCTTGTTCAAACACCAAAAGTTACCTTAGCTACACCCTTTCAGCATCGTTCATATCATTTTACTAAGTCTTCATTTGCTGCACAGTCCTACGTTGACAAGATGGGAGATCCGTTCGACTTCCAACTAGGAAAATACAACCAAACTTATGATCAATCTCAAAACAACCAGCATCATGGTCAATCTTCCAATGACCAATGCCATGCTCAACCTCAAAATGAGAAACATTATGATCAATCCCAAAATGATCAGAATCAGCACCAAGCTCAAAACAAAGCTCAAGGTGGTCAACCAGCATATCACTATCATCCTCCTCCTTATGACCAAAGTCATGATCAAGTCCCAAGCATTTATGAGATTCTTGGCAATTATGGTGATGAAACAATAACTCAAAATGACATATAGGTTGTGAAAGCAAACAAGGGTCTTATCAAGATGATGGAGATCATCCTTCTAGAGGAGAAGGAAAAATACTTTCTTGAGCTGGCCAAACAAGGGGCTAAATTACCCTCAGATTGTCAAGTTGAAATGCTTGTGGCCAAAGAAGAAGAAGCTGAGACCACTAAGTTGCAAAAGATGGTCTGAGAAATGCAAGATCAGATTAGCCAACTTGTGAAGAACAAGGACAAACCTGCACAACAATTCACAATAGAAAGAATTTGTCCTTTCCCCTTTGATAGGAGTCTTCACATGCCACCTTTTCCCAAAGGTGTAGAGCTGCCTAAATATGACAAATACTTGGGTACTACCGATCCCCAAGATCACTTAAGGGATTTTGGCACTTTATCCATGGAATTCATGCATGATCAGACATACCTTATGCATCTATTTCCTTGTAGCTTGGGTGGACCAGCTATGGAGTGGTTTTCTCGATTGCCCACTGGCATTAAGACTTTTGATGAAATGGCTAATCTATTTCTCCAACATTACTCGCATTATATTCAGCATCCGGTTAACATCCGTGATCTTTGCAATTTGAAACAGCAACAAGGGGAACCTTTCCTAACATTTCTCCAAAGGTGGAGGCAATTATGTACAAGGTGTCCTCACAAGCTACCAGAGTTCGAGAGACTCAACATTTTTTTGGACAATCTTTCCCCTGACTTCGGATACCAAGTGCAATTACAAGGTCCCCTAATCTTTGATAACATGATTAAACAAGCGGTGCGAATAGAGGCCTTTATGATCAAGAAAGGGGAATTGACTTTGAACAAGGACAAAAAACAAGGATCTTCAACCTTGAACAAAGATAAAGGGAATTTTGTCAACAAGAATAGAAACGTTGTGAATGACAAAGTGGTTGACAATGTGACCCAAAATCCTGCTAAGTCTATTTTCAATCTCTCTTCTAGTATACAGGTGATCAAAGCTACTAAAAACCCTGTGATAGAAAATCAACAACCTTCAAGGTTTTCTAGGAACAGACCTTGGGGCTCTCGACCCAAGAGTGAGTTCACATCCTTAGGAGAACTGCTTGATGTGGTCTATAAAACTCTTGTGCAGAATCAGATACTTTCTCCTTTGGAAAAACATCCCTATGACCCACAACCATGATCTCATTGGTGGAATGACAATGCATACTGTGACTATCACCAAAACATTGGTCATAAGACTTCTACTTGTCTCCAGCTGAAGCATAAGGTTCAAGATCTAATTGACAATAGTGACATTGTTGTGGACAACCATAACAAGAATTTGGATCATCAGGCATTTAAGGATCCCTTCCCTCCTCATGAGAAAGGTGAGTCTTCAAAGACTAAGAATACCAATGCTAAGGTAAATTACATGTACACTAATAATGACAATGTCATTGGTATGATTGAACTTGTTGAGGTTGAGTATTTTGATGCGATTACTATTAAGGGGAGCGGTGATGCTCCCAAACCTAAGACTCCTTTGATCTTGCGTAGTTCCGTGTCTCATTCATCTGAATCTGAACAACCTCAGGATTGTGCCAATGTTTTTACTCGATCATGTGGAAGGATTATTTTGAAAGGTCCCGATCCTCTTGTATCTGCTCTGAAGCAACCTATGGATAAGACTATTGTTGGGCCTGCCAACAAGAACATGAAATCAGTCCCTACATCTAGCACGACTAGTTATAACATCTTAGATTAGCTCCAGTGAACCAACTCTCATATTACCATTTTTGAGTTGTTGAAGATCTCACCTACTCACAGGCAGATTCTGGATAAAGCCCTCACTGAGGCAAACGCCCCCAAAGATCTTGACCTTGATCGGTTCCAATCTATGGTGGGTCATTTGAAATTGCCTCATTATTTGTCCTTCTCTGAAGAAGATGATCACTCTCTGAGCCATCTGCATAATGCTCCCTTGCATATAAAAGTCATGATAGGCCCTAAGTTTGTCCACCGAGTGCTCATAAACAATGGTGTTGGCCTCAATATCTATTCTACTAAGTAGCTTACCCAACTAGGTTATGATGAGGATTGTATAGATTCTCACAAGAAGATTACTATTAAATCTTATTATGAAGAGGAATTCAAATCCCAAGGTTTAGTTGTGCTACCTATCTGCATAGGACCTGTTGAGAGAGACGTTACTTTTCAAGTTCTAGACATTCCTCTTGCCTACAATATCTTGTTGGGTAGACCATGGATTCATGAGATGCAAGTGGTTCCATCTACATACCATCAATGCATCAAGTTTCCATTCCATGGAGCGGAAGTCACTATGCCTACTAATACCAACTATTCTTGCAATACCATTGTGCAATCTATAGATAGCTTTGTTCTAGCTAATAGAGAGTCTACCAAGTTCTATGATGCCAAGCTCAAGGAAATGGAAGACTCTGAAACTTAAGGATATAGGCATGGGAGGATATCAAATTGAACTTTTGTTATCACTGGTTTCTCTCCCTCTGTCTCCACATTCTTATGGGAGACCTTCTGAGAGTAACAAACCTTCTGATGACTCTCCTCAAATAGTCTATGATGGCACCTTTGTACGGGCCTCTACACCTTTAGAAGATGAGAATGAAGAAAGAGCTATCACAACTTGGATCTATAAAGGGAAAGAAACATTTGAAATGACTACTCCACCTGCAGACTTAGAGCAAGAGCCATACAATGAGGCCTTCAAGATCATGAAGCATTTAGGCTACAAAGGGAGTGGTCCTATAGGAATGAATGAAAATGGTCTGCTAAAACCCATTGAAGCTACAGGTCACCGCACAAAGGATACTACTGGCTTAGGCTTCAAAAAGATCCCCTTTCATATAGGGATAAACAAATTTGTGCCAGAACCTAAACCTGAACCTGAACTAGAATTTGAAGATACTACTCTAGAGGTAAATCCAGAGGCCAACTCTGATGAAGACACCTTTCCATATCCTATTCCTCCAAAATTTGATGCACTCTTTGCAAAATCGGATGAACCTGTTATACCTGTCCACCTAGTAGGGACTGATAGTGATTCCGATGAGACCGCTTCAGTGCATCGACTCACGTATGACCAATGGAAAGAAATACAAATGGCTAATTTTGATTCTCAGGGTGAATGGTACGTACCACCACATTTCCAAGAGTGGTTTGAACAAGACCAAATTCAGCAAGCCATTAATGCTACAAGGAATGAAGATGAGTTAGATGATACAACTAGTACTAATGAAATTCCCACATCAAGTACTGAGTCACATGAGTACGAGTTTGACTCTTTGTCTAATGCTACTTATGATAAAGATATAGACATGGTGCATACCTATGAAAACCTTCTCGAATTAGGTGAAGGGTCTAGTGTTAGGACGCATGAATTAGATGCCATTGGTGTTAACTTGTCCTCTACTTTTGACATGGGGTCTCATAGGAATTCAAATGCTCCTATGGATGAGATCGCTCTAGGTCTTGACTTTCTCATCTACGCTTTTGATGATTATACTGTGAGTGCAATTGAACCAACCACTACTTCTCTCTCACTCAAAAATCTTGAGCTGATAAACTGGAACTCCCGTTCCTCATCCAATGAAGTCATAACATTCCAGAATGATTATGCTCTAGCCTGTTACCTCCATGCTATTGAACCGGTAATGTCCTCCACTAGCAAAGGCAATGTCAGCATGACAAAGGCAGATATCAAGTATCTTAGTAAAAAAATTAAAAGAAGAAAAAATAGATGCTCTGATGGTGAAAACCACATTGTGGCAGCGTCAGAGCCAAAAATAGTAAAAATAAAAGATGTATCTAAGGGTGAAAACCTCTCTGAGGCACCCAAGGATGAGATACTTAATATGCTCCTGAGCCTTTTAAGAGAGATCATCAGTATTGATTGAGCTGACACAACCAGTGAATTTGGGTACAGAGGTTGCTCCACAAATTATTCATCTAGCACAGTCATTATCTGCAAAAGAAAAGGAAGAGTTCACTAGCTTCTTTCAAAGCAAGAAAATAAACTTTGCATGGACTTACTCTGATATGCCTGGATTAGACCCCAATCTAATCATGCATCATCTGTCCATTACACTAGGTATTAAGCCTAGCAAATAGAAGCTTCGAAAGATGCATCCACACGTGGCACTTTTAGTCAAAGCAGAGCTAGAAAAGCTTCTTAAGGCTAGTTTCATAAGGACTATTGACTATGCAGAGTAGATTTCAAATATCGTTCTAGTCACCAAACATGATAAATCCATTCATGTGTACACAGACTTCTAGGATCTAAATAAGGCATGTCCAAAAGACAACTTCCCACTATCCAATATTGACATGATAGTGGATATGACAACAGGATATGAGATGTATTCCTTGATGGATGGCTTCTCTAGCTATAATCAAATAAAAATTGCACCAAAAGATCAAGAAAATATCACTTTCACGTGTGCTTGGGGCACCTTCTACTGGAATGTCATGCCCTTTGGGCTTAAGAATGCTGGATCAACATATCAGAGAGTTGTCACTACCATTTTTCATGATATGATGCATAAAACAATGGAAGATTATGTGGATGACACTTTGGCCAAAAACATGCATCGAAAAAATCATCTTATAGATTTGGGTCCCATACTTGACCGCATGGAACAATTTAGTCTCAGACTTAATCCCAAAAAATGTGCATTCAGTGTCACTTCTGGAAAACTCTTGGGTTATATCATTTTAGCTAAAGGCATTGAGGTAGATCCTGAGAAAGTTCAAGCTATTATGGAAATGCCTCCATCTAATAACATTAGTCAGATGAGAGGACTTCAGGGAAGGCTACAATATTTTTGGTGCTTCATTTCACAGTTGGCTGACAAGTCAAAACCGTTCACTAAAACTTTGCATAAGGGTGTGACTTATGAATGGAATGAAGAATGTGACAGGGTACTCACTCAAATTAAACAAGATCTTGCTAATCCACCTATATTGATGACCCATATTCATGGGAAACCACTCATACTATACATCTCAGCCATGAAAACATCTTTGGGTGCTCTCCTAACTCAAGAAGATCATAACAACAAAGAGAGAGCCATTTATTATATCAGCAGAACATTGGTTTCATATGAAATGAACTATTTTGTCATTGAAAAGGCTTGTCTAGCAGTAGTATTTGCTTCATAGAAATTGTGGCATTATATGCTCACTCACACTAAAAGGCTTATTGCAAAAATTGATCCACTAAAGTACTTATTGAGCAAGGCTGCCCTCACGAGTAAACTAGCAAAATGGGTTATGATACTTAGTGAATTTGACATTGAGTATGTAGAAAGGAAAGCTATTAAAGGACAAGCAATTGCTGATCAACTGATGGAGGCTCCTCTAAAAGATCACTAGCCTTTGAACATTGAATTCCCAGATGAATCCATCATGCTTCTCACACATCAGGCTTGGAGCATGTTCTTTGATGGATCATTCACTTAGCAAGGGTCAGGTGCAGGCATTTTGTTTATAACACCTCAAAGATACTCATTGCCCAAAGCTTATAAAATGTTGTTTCCCTGCTCAAACAACATTGCTGAATATGAAGCTCTCATTAATGGTATGAAGATAGCCATTGAATGGCATGTGGATGAGCTCAAGGTCTTTGGAGACTCTCAGTTAGTCATCAACCAAGTTAATGATATCTATCAAACAAGAGATGACAAGCTAGTGCCTTACAAATGAATGGTGGATGATTTGAGACAGTATTTTGCACACATTTCTTTCCAAAAAATTCCAAGGGTAGATAATAAAGTAGCAGATGCCATGGCTACTCTTGCCTCTTTGTTACAGATGCTAGAAAATGACTTCAGACATGAATTCCTAGTGGAGACATTACGCTACCCAGCCTATGAAATTCCTAAATCTAGGATGATCTATTCAGTCATTGGACATGATTCATCCCGCTACCACCATATCTATTCCTACCTTCATGACCAAATCATTCCTGACACCTATACCTAGAATGAAAAGCATCACCTAATTCATAATGCTTCATGGTATGTCATCATAGCAAACAACTTTTATAGACAGGGTCTAGACAGTACCCTCCTTAGGTGTCTAGAACCTGATGAGTCCAAACATGCGTTAGCTAAGGTACATGAAGGTATCTATGGGTCTCATTCGAGTGGTCTAACGTTAGCTCATAAAATTATTAAAGCTGGTTACTACTAGCCAGATATGGAGAAAGAAGCTATTCAATATGCCAAGGCTTTTAAATAGTGCCAATTTCATGGAAATCTGATCCATGCTCCTGCTAAAGAGCTTATTCCTTTCATCAGTTTCTGGCCATTTCAACAGTGGGCCTTTGATTTGGTGGGTCAGATACATCCTTCTTCTTCAAGAGGACATAAGTTTATCATCACATCTACAAACTATTTTACTAAGTGGGTTGAGGTAGTGCCTCTGACCATAGCTGATGGCAAGTTTGTGGCTATGTTTATACTGAACTATATCATCTGTAGATATGGTGTACCCTCATCCATTATCACTGACAACAGGGGACAATTCAAAAATAAGGACCTGAAATAGTTATGCACCAAATTCAAGATCATTCAGCATTGGTTGTCTATCTATTATCCTCGGGGTAATGGATAAGCAGAAGCTTCTAATAAGACAATTCTTAAAATATTGCATAGAACAGTTAAGAAATCTAGTAGAGATTGGCACCTCCAGATTAATCCGGCTT
Source organism: Chamaecyparis obtusa (assembly GCA_027943335.1). NCBI lineage: Eukaryota > Viridiplantae > Streptophyta > Pinopsida > Cupressales > Cupressaceae > Chamaecyparis > Chamaecyparis obtusa. The sequence goes on along the minus strand of BSBK01000177.1, from coordinate 1,113,458 downwards.
TATGGACCTATAGAACAAGTATTCAAACACCAATAGGGGCTGCACCCTTTTCCTTGGTTTATGGAGTAGATGTAGTATTGCCTATTGAGGTTGAGATTCCTACTTTGCGAGTCTCCCTAAGGGGCCTCATCACTGATGAAGAAAATAGAATATCTCGGCTTCAAGAGCTAGATTTACTGGATGAATGTCAGAAGGTGATGTTCGATCATCTTTGAGCATACCAAAAGAGAATGTCTAAAGCCTACAATAAGAAATTCAGACAAATGGAATTCCAAGTGGGTGATCTCATCCTGAGAGAAAACCCCAAGAATCAACAGCAGCGGATACATAAAAGAAAATTTGAGCCAAACTGCTTAGTCCGTATGTCATCATTACAACATTTGGGTCTAGCGCATACCAACTGTCTACTACTGAAGGAGAATAGCTCAAAGAGCCTATCAATGCTCTTCACTTGAAAAGATTCTACAACTGAGACATTTCTTGTGTGCTCATGTACATATTTATTGATCTTGAAAAAATCCAAAAAATGGTATATTGTCAAAAATCCTAAAAATTGCAAAATGTCCTAAAAAAATGATCATCTTAGTGAAAACCTGGTAAACAGGCACCTTGATAATAATAAAAAAAATAGAAAAATAGAAAAAATAAATAAAAAATTAAAAAATTGAAAAAATACAAAAAAAATAGAAATATTAAAAAATACAAAAAAAAGAAAGAAAAAAAAGAGAAAAGAACAAAAAAAATTAAAAAAGAAAAAATGTGTCATTGATGAAAACCTGGTAAACAGGCGTCATGGTAGCAAAAATAGAATCTATGCCAAGATGGTGAAAACCTGGTAAACAGGTGCCTCTTGTTTCCTGAAGCTATATCTCATCTTAGCACCATTTGGCTCTTGCTTTCCTGCTTTAGTTTGCTTTCCTTGTTTCCTGCTTTAGTTTGCTTTCTTGGTTTCCTGCTTTAGTCTATTTCCTGCTTTAGCTTGCTAAGCTCATGCATTCACTTCCACCTATCTTCGAGATTTTCCTCAACTCTACATGGATTGGAATTGGTCATACTTGGGGGCACCTTCTTGGTCTAGGGGGCATTGTCCTATCGCTTTTAGAGACGCTTTCTTGCATCAGTCACTAGTGGTTCCCACTGCGTCTGCCTGCTGATGCCCAACTTTTTTTTGAGATCTCTCTTCTTGAGGGTCTCTTGTGTATCAGTCACCAGTGGTTCTCATTGTATCTGCCTACTGATACCTAGCTATCACTTGGATCTCTCTTTTTGAGGATCCCCTGTACATCAGTCACCAGTGGTTCTCACTGTGTCTGCCTGATGATGTTTCACTAGTAACTCTGAGATCTCTCTCCTTGAGGATCTCTCTTGTATTGGTCACCGACATTTCTTGCTGTGCCTACCTATCGATACTTTGTTTAGCACTCTGATTTTCTCTTCAAGATGACTTTTCACACCGTACACTTCTGATTCGACTTCAATCCACTTGAACACAAACTTAAACTGAAACTAAAACTGAACTTGTGATTCTCTGAAGCATGCTAAGCTTTTCTCTTTTATGTGTTTGTTCTTTCATTTTGTCATTTCTCCGAGTGAATCTAAGACATCTTTTCTTGATCGAGAAACACAAAGATTGGGGGCATGATCTTTTCTTTTCTTTCTGTTGTTGGTTTAGTTCCAATGATCCAATGAATCTAACTAAGAGGGGTGTCCATCTGTAAGAGCCTTCATCACATATTGAATGGCCATGTGTACCTCGACTCCTTTTATATGGAGACTTTGGTGAGGTTGGTTCTTCTCCTTTTTTTTTGAGTGACATCTTTCTGGTATGGGTAAAATTGCTAATGCTCGTCCTACTAAGTGAACGTAAGGGTCACTACAAGCCTTCTTTGGCAAAAGAAGGAACTCTCATGTGTCTGGAGTGTTTGTATGCAAGCAACATTCAAGTCATGCTAGCAGCTATGCTTTGATGCTTATGTTAACTTGCTAAATCAAAAGGAATAGGTGTTCAGGTCATTCTGGCTTCTTGTGCCTTAATGCTTACATCTCATTCCAACAAATCTAAGACTAATGTCATATTCATATTCTCATGATTGCAATGTCAGTGAGGATTGTATGGCATCTTGAGATCGTCCCGTACCTAAAAACCCTATGATGATAATATGATGAGTCCAACAACCAAGTCCTAGGGTTTGCATCTAGTTTAGGCTTGCATTTTCATTCTAGGCTTGCATTGAGACAGTGTTTTGGTGCTCTCTTGTTTGTCTTCTTTTGGATCTATTCATCAAAGGTTCTCATCTTTCGTCCCAGCTTCATCATAATAGCACAAGTGCTCCGTTTTACACAAAAAATTCACCCTTGGCTAAATCGACTGCTCTGAATCCATTTTTGGGATTGAAATCAAAATCTGACATCTCTAGATGGCTCAAAATCATGTTTTAAAATTTTGGGATCCTTTGGGATCGGACGCTTGTGCAGTCAGCCTTTTGGCGTCATTTTCCTACTTGATTTTCATCTCCTCATCATTTTCTTGAGATATTCAATATTTTCATCTAAAGTCAACTCTAGTCAAATTTGGTCAAACTTGGTCAACAGGACCTCCCAATTGCTCCAAATTGCTCATACAGCTTCTTGAATCTAGTCTGATTGCTTCTATTCTTCAACCTCTTGTTGTCAATCATCTTTCTGATGTATCATCTTTTGATTTCACTCCCAAGGGGGTAGGATGATTGCATCATTTGAATCTTGTTGAACTAGTCTCATATCAATCTAATTTAAATCAAAGTCCTCACCGCTTGAGGCATCTCATCTCTAGGGGCATCTTTGTGCCTCACATCTTGTCATCTTGTCATATATCTTTTAGGTATCTGAGCAATCTAAATCAGATCCTCAAGGATCAAGCTTCATTTTGGAGATGGTTCTCGAAATCTCATTGGGTACTGGAGCAATCTAACCCTAATTCCTGAAAGTCAAGCTTCGTTCTGGAGATGGCTCTCAAAATCTCTTTTTTAGACCGTTATCTGGGCAATCTAACCCAGGTCTCAGAGGGCTAAGCTTTGTATTGGGGCAATCTAATCCTGATTCTGGAAATTAGTCCTAAATCTACATCTATCATCATTTGATCAATGGGCATTGGGGAAATCTAACCCCGATTCCGGTCTCCTCTCAAGTTGTCATTAGACCGTTGTCTTCACAATCTAACTTAGACTTCAAAGAATCATGCCTCATTTTGGAGGTGGTTCTGCAATTTGATCTATTTCGGTGTCTTGGCATCCTAACCTTGACTTCTGAGGGTTAAGCTTCATTCTGGGGAAAATCCTGAAACCTCATCTATCACATCAGACTATTCTTTGAATCAACACGCTGCTCGCACATCAATTCAAAGAGGGGCAAATGTAATACCCCAAAATTGGCACCTTATAATTTCAATCAATTTTGGTGCATTTATTCAATTTTACATCATTAAAGTCCTATTTTACTAGGAAATTTTCTCTCTACTACCTGACTTTATTTGACTTGGTGTCAATTGCAAAACCCCTAAATTGCATTAATCTCACACTATAATTAATTCCTAAGTATTTGACTTTATTAGCTAAAATAATCCCTATGATAAATTAATTTAATTCTAAAGTCCTAAGTGCTTTAAATTAAATTAAACCCTCCCCATTTAGCTAATACACATAAAAGGAATTAATATTATTTGGTTATTTGAATGGATTATCTTATTTGGATTTAATAATTCAAATTATTCGAAGGGTCACCCATATGTGGCAATAATTTATTCTTTTAATTAAATAATCCTTCAATATTTGTCTCAATTGGAAATGAAGAGTCGAATGTTTCATTTCAAGAAACTCTTCATCCTCTCTCCCAGATTTTCTATGCTATGAACCTTCTTCCTCATTTGAGAGAAGGCAATTGTAAGAGTATCAAAACTATAGTCAAATTTAGTCTCAATTATTTCATACTTTCAAGCTTTGTTATTGCATAATTAGATTAATTTCCATTTCTAGTTAATTGCATTCTCATATTAGTGTAATTTGCTTATTGTTCTTAGCTTAATTCTCATATCTCTTTCAAGTTCTTAGATTAAAATCTGCATTTCATTCTTAGATTAATTGCACATTCATCTTAGAGTAATTTCAATTTGTTTATCTTTCAAGCTTTCAAAATCCTTTGTATTAGTTTGGTCTTTTGGTTGTTGGCTCTCGTTCTGAGAGTAATTCAAACACCCCAGCTAATTAGAAGGCAATAGGTCGAATTGATAGAATCTTATGAATTGAGTAATTCATACTCATCTTCATGATTCAATGATCAATAAATGACTATGTTGTGTATATGGCTGGATTAGAGGTCCACGTTTAGCTATAGACACCTGTAACTCTATCAGGAACACTGCTGACACAAGCTGATATATAACTATCTGTACTAACAATTAACCTCTACGTTCATGATATCATGTTGATAACATGTCCATGCTACATATACTCAAAGCTTATTGTATAAGTCTTCCACGCATGCTACTTACCATATGTTGTCATCAATGACAAACATACAATCATCACTGGTTTGCTGGCAAATCTCCAACAATCTTCCCCTTTGCCATTGATGGCAACATATGGAATGAAAAACACCACCAATCCAAATGAACAATTATTTTATAACATTATCCATTTCCTCATCAAAACTCCCCCAAGGATGAATCCTTCATCTGCTACAATATTCTTTAATATTCTCCATTTCCTCAATTGAACTGCTTCCAAGACTTAATACTACTCCCTCTTGCTGCTATATATTACTTCTTAATTTTGTGTGTGCTCCCCCTTTAATACCATTTTTCATGACTATATACTACTCCCCCTTTGACATAAATGGTAAGGGGCACCAAACAATTAAGCTCTGGTACTACTCCTGAAGTAGAGTAGTCAACCATCTATTAGTCACTGAGGACTAATGCTCTTTCCACTTTCTTTAAGAAGAATCAGGGAAGGTAATTACTCCTAGCTTCTCCCTAAGATACTCAAAGGTATCCTTTGGTAAAGGCTTTGTGAATATATATGCTAGCTGATCCTTTGTACTCACATAGTCCAATTTGACTTCTTTCTCTACCACTTTCTCTCTTAGGAAGTGATACTTAATCTCTATGTGCTTTGTCTTTGCATGCATCACAAGATTATTTGACATGTTGATAGTGCTAGTGTTATCACAATGAATAACAATAGGATAATCAATCTGAATTCCAAAATCCTTTATCATCTACTTGATCCAAACATTTGTAGAAAAATTCAAGGCTGTTGTGACATACTCTGCTTTTGTTGTTGACTGAGAAATACAATTATGCTTCTTGCTTGTCCAAGTGACTAGTCTATCACCAAGAAATACTGCTCCTCCTGATGTACTCTTTCTATCATCCACGCATCCTGCCCAATCTGCATCTATGTATACATGAAGCTCAACATTCTCTGAATTAGGTTACCATAGACCATAATCTATAGTGCCCTGTAGATATCTGAATATTCTCTTTACTGCCATGAGGTGACTTTGTTTAGGCTCTGCTGCAAATCTTCCAACTATGCCAAATACATTAGAAATATAAGGTCTAGTTTTAGTAAGATATATGAGTTTACCAATCATAGACTTGTATAACATTGTATCTACTACTAGAGAATCATCTTCTTTTGTAAGTTTGCATCATTTTATCATAGGTGTACCCACTAGCTTGCAATCATCCATCTTGAACTTCTTCAATATCTCTTTCACATACTTGGATTGATTAATGAAAATACCTTTCTCTATCTGCTGCACATTTAATCCCAAAAATTATTTGATAGGTCCTATCATGCTCATCTCAAACTCGCTCTGCATCTCCTTAGCAAATTCTGCACTAAGTTTGTCACTACCCCCAAAGATAATGTCATCAACAAATATAGCTACAAGTACTAAACCTTTAGATGTCTCTCTTATGAATAGATTACAATCTGCTACTCCTTTCTTGAATCCAATTTTTGTTAGATATCCATCAAGTCTCTCATACCATGCTCTAGGGGCTTGCTTAAGTCCATAGAGGGCTTTCTTCAATCTGCAAACCATATCAAGTTTGTCTGATAAGGTGAATCCTTCTAGTTGCTCAATGTATACTTCTTCCTTTAGCTCTCCATTTAGGAATGCTGACTTAACATCCATTTGATAAAATTTGAAGTTTTTGAATGTTGCATAAGCTAGAAATAACTTAATGGCTTCTAATCTACTCACTGGTGCAAATGCATCTAAATAATCAATACCTTCTCTTTGCGCATATCCCTTACATACTAACCTTTCTTTATTCCTTACTACTGTACCATCTTCATTCATCTTGTTTTTGAATATCCACTTTGTTCCAATCACATTCTTATCACTAGGTCTTGGGAATAGTTCCCAAGTATCATTCTTGATAATCTGATCTAGTTCTTCTTTCATAACATCATGCCAATCTGAATCATTACATGCATCTTCAACACTTAAAGGTTCAATTTGAGATAGTAAACATACCGCCTCATTGATTGATGAACTCTTTGCTCTTGATCTTGTTGTGACTTTGCTGCTTTGATCTCCAATGATGTCATTCTTAGAGTGATATCTAGATGTAAACTTTGGAACTTTAGGTGATACTATCTCATCTACTTTATGAGTTTCTTCTTCACTTGTTTCAAGGTCATTGAATAATACATCAATACTGTCAAACATCTCTTCAACAACTGTATCACTAGTGGAAGGACTGGGTTCTTATTCAATCATAGGTGCATAATCATGATATCTTTCTTGAACCATAAAATTTTCATCAATCTTAACATGAGCACTTTCAATGATCTTCTTCAATCTCAAATTAAAACATCTATAAGCTTTTCTTTTAGTAGAGTAACCAAGGAAAATGCCTTCATCTCTTCTTGCATCAAACTTGCCTATTGCTTCATCCCTCTTGATGTAGAACTTGCTTCCAAAGATTTTGAAGTATTTCAATGTGGGAACATTACCAAACCATATCTCATAAGGTGTCTTGTCCGCGCTAGGCCTCAATTGTTTTCTATTGATGGTATAGACTATTGTATTGACTGCATCTCTCCAATAGGTATGTGCAACTTTTCCTTCAATCATGATGGTGAGCGCTATATCAAGGATGATCCTATTCCTTATCTTTGTAATCCCATTCTGCTGAGGGGTTCTAAGTGCACTCAATTGTCTCTTTATGCCATGTTCTTCACAGTACTTATAGAATATGTTAGAGATGAATTCTCCTCCTCTATCTGATCTTAGACATTTTATTTTTGGTCCATAATCATTTTCAACCTTAGCTTTGAATATTTTGAACTTATCAAATGCTTATGAATTATCTTTCAAGAATGCAACCCACATCATTCTAGAATAATCATCAACAAACAAAATAAAATACCTTTCACCATAGTATGATCTTGTTTGAGTTGAACAACATAGGTCTGTATGAATTAGATCCAACTTGTTCTTTGCTGAATTATTCTTGCTTCCAAATGAATTCCTCACATGATTTCCCATCACACATTCCCTACAAATAGTATCAACTAGCTTTGCTATGCTAGGTAGATCTCTTACTGCCTTTACATTGCTTATCTTTACTATGTTATCAAAATTGATATGACATAGTCTTTTATGCCATAGCCAACTGTCATCTACTTTAGCAACAAAACAACTTGCTTCTGAATTGAGCTGAAAAACATTACTTTTAGTCTTTTAACTTGATGCAATCATTACACCATCCTTGTTGTTAATGATGTACTTGTTGTCTTTGAACTCCAATATATAACCTTTTTCAAGCAACTGTCCAACACTAAGAAGGTTATGCTACAAACCATCTACATAGAAAACATCATCAGTGTTGCTCTTTCCATCCAATGTGATAGCTCCTCTACCAATGATAGGTTTAGGAGTGTTATCTCCAAATCTAACCATGCCACCTTTGTATTTGTCCAGATGAACAAATGTGTCTTTATCACCTGTCATGTGATGTGAACATCCACTTTCTATGATCCAATCTATCCTTATGTCTGCTTGTGAGGTCAATGCTAGCTCTTGTTCCTTTTTCTCATCTTCACAATCCATCTCATCATACATATTTTCCATAATAGCAATGAATCCAATTTCATCTTCAACTGAATCATCATCTAATAATCCATCTCCAACATAGTAACATTCTTTTGTATACTTAGGCTTGTACTTAATCTTGAACTTCTTAACTCTTGTAGGACACTTGGATGCAAAGTGACCAATCTTATTACATGAAAATCATTTGAATGGAAATTGACCTTCATATTTTCCTTTTCCTTTCTTTTCTCTTTTAGCAATCATAGCAATGAAATCATCTAGTGATTTCTCTTCATCATCATCATCAAAATTACCAGAAGTGTTTACATATTTCTTACCATGGACTGATGCTTTGAAGGCTGTCTCACTTTTAGGTTCTGTCTTCAATCTTGAAATCTCAAAAGATGAAATTTTTCTGATCAAGGTCTCTCTCTTGAAATTTTTTGCAAGCTACATGGCCTCATCAAGGATGTTGATCTTGTTTTCATAATTTTCTTTAAGGTTAGTCATCAATTTATCCATAATGTCTTCCTCTGAGATCTCTCCACCATTGTTTCTGATTCTAACAACTACTTCATTAATCCTTTGGTTGTAGGCTCTGATGTCTTCTTTGGGTAGAATCTCTAATGCATTGTATCTTTTCTTCCATGTCTTTTTGTGCACATTCTTTTCTTTTGTATCTCCTTCAAACATGTCTTCTAGGTGCTATCATATCTTGTAAGCTGTGTCCACTTTCTTTATCTCTAAAAACTCACTATCAGATAAGGCACTAATGAGGGTTTCTTTTTCTATTGCATTCTAATGGAACAAATCCTTTTTCTTTCTAGTAGCATCATCTTTTGCAAGATCTTCTAGAGAGGGGATCTTAACTTCTTTGATAGCCACTTCAAAAACTTCAAAAGCAATGCACTGCAAATGTGTCACCATTTTGTTCTTCCAATTAGGATAGTTATCTCCATCAAACTTAGGACTGTCTTTTCTAAAGAATGTCATTTGATCAAGCTCAAGCTATTAAACTTTCTCTCCGAGGAACTTGGCTCTGATACCAATTTTTAGGAATAGTCCCAAGAGATAACTGAGAGGGGGGGGGGGGGGGGGGGGGTGAATTAGTTATCTACAAGTTTCAATTCTTTATCCAATTAAGTATACTTAAACATTAAGCATAAACACAATGAAAGAACACTTGAACACAACACCAGTATTTTGGTTATGGGGAAACCCAAATAGGTAAAAACCCCAATGGGAATTGACACCCACTAATAAATTACACTAGTGTATAATCATACTTGTTAGAAGATCTTACAACCCTATTGGAGTTGATCTTTACAATGCAATAAGTATAGTGACTTGGTCAAAGATTGGACCCTGTTAGGAGTCTTTTATGATTGACCCTGTTAGGGGTGAGGACACACTATCTGAGAGCTCACTGCTCAAAGGGGTGAAGGCTACAACCTTCTGAATAATAGATACACACTATATCTGGATCTTGGTGAACTACGAGGTAGACCTATTTTCTTGATTATTTCCAATGAATAGTACACTCTATCTTCTCTATCACATAGACCTCTTCTTGATGACATAATACTTCACACTCTCTGCTCTGCTCCAATCTTTCATCCTCATCTCACTCTAGCGATCACTAATGACCGACTATAAGTATCTTTCTTCTAAATGATATAATCAAGTTGACATGTTAGAACCACCTTGAAATCATATTAGAGAAATAATAACACTCTCCAATAATATCTCTGTTAGCTCTACTAAGAATGCAACACAAACTAGAACCTGTCCAAATCAATAAGTGTAGACGCATGTTACACACTGTCGGCTCTACCAAATTAACTGATACTTTCTCCACAAGCTGAATTACATCATGCACTCTTAACAAAACATTCTTAACTCTTCTCCAATCACTAATCCAAGCATGCATACCGAAATGATAGGCGCAACTCCTATACCAATATAATCTCTGTCGACTCTTCTGGATAAACACAAGAAAATGGAACTGGTGAATAGCGACTGCATAACTTCACTTCTACTACACATTAGACTCTACATCCATGAATGTAACATCACTGATATGTCTCCATCATATATCCAAACACACAAGGTGCCATGATAACTGTACAAACAATCATTCATAGAACACTGCCTGTAACTCTGTTAGGAACACTGCTGACACAAGCTGCTATATAACTGTCTGTACTAACAATTAACCTCTGCATTCATGATATCATGCTGATAACATGTCCATGTTACATATAATCAAATCTTACTATATAAGTCTTCCACACATGCTACTTACCATATGTTGTCATCAATGACAAACATACAGTCATTACTGGCTTGCTGGCAAATATCCAACAGAAGGATCATTGCACTCACTTAGCACTTAAGTCCTACTTGAGCCTATTAGGTCATCTTACACTTAGTTATAAATTAGGAAAAGGTAGACAAATCCCTCGTGTACCTTGTTTCTCTTTTTCTATTAAATATTTTGATGAAATCAATTCATGACATTTCCATTTTGATTTTGGTGTTAGATCCCCTCTATATGCATTGGATCCTCATTTTTCATTTCATAATTAGATGTATTATTTATTAGACTATATGTGCAATAATATGTTATATTTCTATTAATGTTGCATAAAATTTAATTAAATTTTTACTATCTCTTTCAAATTATATACTTTCAATTATTAGATCTATATTTTCTTTATTTTCTTGTGCATGAGTGTTATAAAATTTAGTTCTACTTATAGAATTCCCATTAGGAGAAGTTGTAAACTTATGGATTCCTTTGATCTTGAGTCCTCTTTGTTTCCTAGGAATATTGATGAGACACACATGCCTACTAATCAAATTCCTACTATGATTGATAATCCTTCTTCCTACTCTTATAATGATGGAGATGAGTCTTTAAGAGTTTCTCTTAACCAAGTGAATAATATTTTCCATGACTTTGGAAAAGTTAAGCAATGGTTAAGTCGAGATAATTCTAATTTGAAAGATTTGAGGAAGTTGATTCATAATGATGAACATGATATCAACTTGTTAATAACTACTTCCAATATTGTTGATAGTAATGTTAAGCCTATTAAGGATTGTTCTTAAGATCTAGGTTTAACTCAACCTCTTGTTAGTGTTGAGACCTCAATCCCTATTCCAACATCTTTATCTAGTGTCTCTACTTATGCTCCACCTCTCATGACTACATCTGTTTCAAATATCAATTCCACACATGTTAGTCTTGGAATAATTCCTAATCTTATTGTTCCTCCTCCTTGAAGTGTTCCATGTGTTTCATAACCTTCATCCATGCCTACCTACTATAATGTTCCATTTTTATAGTCCAATGTTCCTTCTATTTTCCATAATGGTCTAAATATTTCACATATGTCCCATACCAACTTATCCATCGAGTCCACTATTAATAGTCTTTCTCAAACTGTTTCATCCTTGCAACAACAAATTATCTCTATGAATCAACCCAAATTCAACATTCCTACATGTGACATTGCTAGCCCTTTGTCCTTGGACAGTATTTGCACTTTTATCTCTCAATACATGTTAGGAATGAATGCTAGATGTTTTTAGTCATTCTGTAGCAGTTGTTGTTGCATTCATGACTATGATTGTCATTGATGTCAACACATTGATCTTCTGGAGACTAGCAGAGAAGCAGACAATGTTTTGATTAGCACACGTGGGATATTGCAGTTGGAGCTATGTGATGTTGAGGTTATACTCTTTGATATGTTATATGTCTATGGTTAAGAGCGCATATAGTAATTCATTGATTCATGAAAGTTATGAGCATTTTGGTAAAAGTAGTATTCAGGCAGTGTTCCTGAGTAGCGGTTTGTGGAAATCGGATGATATCTCCTAATCGGGATGGAATTTGGTTTTGCACAGTTAAAGGAAAGTTTTAGACACATTGATGGTGACATGGTTCATAGTGTAAACTTCGAGGTCACACGAGTGAAGAGATATTGCATTTGGAAGCCGACAGTTTTGTGTAATTTTGATGTAGCGTATGGAAACTTTTATTTTGTAATTGTGTGCCGGCTCATTTGTAATTATTTGAGTGTGGTATAAAGGAATGAATGTTTTTCCTTATTGTATGTAGTGGAAATGTGAAAGAAGTGTGAGCATGGTTTGGTTGCATGCGAATGTAAGCATGAAGTGAAGAAAAGAGCCTAAGAGATTGTGAAAGTGAAATTGTAAAGGAAGACATGCAAAGTACAGAGATCTGGAATTGAGATATGGTGTAACAGTGAGTGTGGTTTGGCACAGTAAGGAGGTAAAATATTTCATATTATTCTACTGAATAATATTAAGGTTATTTGGACAGTGTGTTCAATGATCTTACCCTGAAGCTATTTGGGCAGTGGGTCCTTCTGTCTTCCATAACTCTTAACAGGGTTAGAATCTTTTAATAGGGATTCAAAATCTCCTAACAGGGATTTATATGTACTGAATGTATTTCATAAGACTCCTAATAGAGTCCATCCTCTCACAAGGAATATTCATATTAGTGCATCTTTTATGGGCATCATTCCCACCGGGGTTTACTCTTTGATCAAGAGGTTCCCTAGTCAACATATCTTGTGTTATTGTGTCATTGTGTATGAATATCTTTGTATGGTTAGTAATTGCATTGCTTACTTGGTTAAATGTTGTTGAAGATGTTAAAAGTTATAATTATCTAATAAATAATTCACCCCCCCCCCTCTCAGTTATCTTGGTGGACTTTACTTTCTAACAATTGGTATTAGAGCGACACGTCCTTGAAAGGAAAGTTTAACAGCTTAAGGAGATCCATGGTGAATTTTAGGAAAGAAAGCCCTAAGTTTGATGGAGTAAATTTTGATAGCTGGAAGGAAAAGATGAAGACACATCTATTGTGTTTAGGACCAGGCTATTGGTTGATTACAAAGAATGAAAGGACTATAATTGAAGAAGACAGTCTTGAAACAAGTTCTAAAGATGAGGTAGATCTATTCATGTGTAACATACTTGCAAGAGAAGCACTCTTGACAGTACTTCCGGAGAATGAATATAGTCAGGTAAATTTTTTTAAGAAATCTAATGAAATTTGGAAAGCTTTACACTCTACTTTTGAAGGTGATGAACATGCAAAAAGAGCTAGATTACATAATTGGATATGTGCATTTGAAGATATTAGAATGATGGAAGATGAATTTGTTAGAAGGTATATTGGTAGAATGTCAAAATTGTTGCAGGGATAAAATCTTATGGAGGATCAAAGACAGAGAATGAAGTGATATGGAAAATTCTGAGGACATTGACTCTTGTATTTAAGCAGACAACATAGATGATTGAACAAGTTATACCTTTTACTACAAACTTTACAAGAGAGACTCTTCTTGGAAGATTGGAAGCAGCAGAGATGAACTTGAGGTTATCAGGAGACTTGCCTAGAATGGAGACAACATCCAGTGCTATTAGTATTCGTCCTACTTTGTCAAGAAGTACTAGTGTGAGTGGAGATTACGCCAGCAACAGAAGATCTAGAAATGAAGAAGATAAGAAGATTGAAGAAGGTATTGCCTTGCTTGTGAAAAGAGAACCAGACGGTAAGAAAATTTTTAAATGTTGGACTTCTCAAGAATATGGTCATTTTGCATCTAAATGTCCTAAGAGAGTTAAGAAGTACATAAATAATTTCAAGCCTAGAAGATCTAAGGAATGTTATTATGCTAATGATGAAGATCTTGAAGCTAGTATAGAAAGAACTTTGAGTGAAAGTGATACTGAGAATAATGATGAAATAGGATTTGTAGCAATTAAAGAAGAAAATTCTAAATCTGATGTTAAAGAAGAAAAAGCATTAGTTTCCCAAGTTAAAAAGAAAGCTGATTGGATTATAGACAGTGGTTGTTCACATCATATGACTGGAGATATGAAGAAGTTCATAAAGTTTAACAATTATGATGGAGGAGTTGTTAGAGTTGGTAACAATGCACCTTTTTTGATTAAAGGTATATGATCTATTACTCTTGATGGAAAGACTAATACTGATGATGTTTACTTTGTTGATGGATTGAAACATAATCTTTTGAGTGTTGGACAGTTAGTGGATAAGGGATATCAAGTTTGGTTTACTGAGAAAACTTGTGTGATAAAGGATAAAGATGTAAATCTAATTGGAACTAGATCTAGAAGGAGAGGTAATGTATTTCAGTTGAATCCTACTGAGATGACATGCTTGATTACTAAAATTGATGACAATTGGTTATGGCATAGAAGGTTTTGTCATATAAACTTTGATAACATTGTGAAAGTGAGTACTACACTTGTAGTAAGGGATTTGCTTACAATTATGAAGCCTACTAACATGATTTGCAAAGAATGTGTGATGGCTAAGTAGAATAGATGTTCATTTCCTAGTAAGAAGTTCACATCGGTAGAGAAGTTGGAGATTGTTCATACAGACTTGAGCGATCCTACCAGGACTAGAGGATTCTATGGAGAAAGGTATTTTATGATTGTTGTTGATGATTTTACAAGAATGATGTGGATTGCATTTCTGAAAGAAAAATCTGAAGCATTTGATAAGTTTAAGATCATTAAGAACAAAGTTGAGAATGAATCTGGAATGAAGATTAAATGTTTGAGATCTGATAGAGGTGGATAATTTACTTCTAGAGAGTTTAACACCTTTTGTGAAGTGAATGGTATTAAGAGACAGTTTTCAGCCCCTAGAACACCTGAACAAAATGGTATTGCAGAAAGAAGAAATAGGTCATTAACTGAAGCAGCAAGAGCTATGTTACTTGAGAATGACTAGGTGAAGACATTTTGGAGAGAAGCAGTGAATACAATAGTATATACAATGAACAGAGTACAAATCAGAGCAGACACATATAAGACACCTTATGAATTATGGTTTGGACATGCACCCTCAGTTAAGTATTTTAGAATTTTTGGAAGCAAATGTTATATAAAGAGAGATGATGATATTGGAAAGTTTGATCCTAGAAGTGATGAAGGTATTTTTCTTAGATATTCTTTGAAGAGCAAAGCATATAGATGTTACAATAAGAGAACTAAAACTATTTTTGAGAGCACAAATGTTAAAGTTGATGAGAAGTTTAAAATTCAGGAAAGAATGCTTGATTATGAATTTGATGAAGAAGCTAATCCTCAGCCTAACATTGAAACTACTGAATTATTCTATGAGACTGACAGTGAATTGTTGAATGAGAATCATATTGCTAAAGAAATCAGAGAAGAAACCAGAGAAGAATTTATAGTTGAAGCAAGATCTGTGACTATGACACCGAACATGTATCTATCTAGACATCAT
This sequence comes from Chamaecyparis obtusa, assembly GCA_027943335.1. NCBI lineage: Eukaryota > Viridiplantae > Streptophyta > Pinopsida > Cupressales > Cupressaceae > Chamaecyparis > Chamaecyparis obtusa. Next base: position 1,098,037 of record BSBK01000177.1, on the reverse strand, counting down.
CCTATTGAACAAGTTATTGGAAGTTTGGATAGAGGAGTTATGACTAGAAATAAGGTACATTTATGTTTGATTTCTCAAATTGAACCTAAATCTACTAATGAAGCTTGTGAAGATGAACATTGGATTAATGCTATGAAAGAAGAACTAGACCAAATTGAAAAGAACAAGAGATGGGAATTGGTTCCTAGACCTAAAGACAAGAATGTGATTGGAACCAAATGGGTATTCAAAAACAAGATGAATGAACAAGGAGAAGTAGTAAGAAACAAAGCAAGATTAGTATGTAAAGGATACTCGCAGCAAGAAGGAATTGACTATGAAGAAACCTTTGCACCGGTAGCAAGACTTGAAGTAGTAAGAATGTTTTTGGCTTATGCAGCTTTTAAGAAATTCAAAGTGTATTAGATGGATGCGAAGTCCACATTTTTGAATGGTGAATTGGAAGAAGAAGTCTACATTGAGCAGCCTGAAGGTTTTCCTTTGACTCAAGAAGGAGATATGGTATGTAAACTGAAGAAAGCATTATATGGACTAAAGAAAGCACCTAGAACTTGGTATGCTAGATTGGATAAGTATTTGTTGAAATTGGAATTTACTAAAGGAACTACAAATAGTAATTTGTACACCAAAGAAATTGAAAATGGATTGTTAGTTATAGTTATTTTTGTTGATGACATTATCTTTGGAGGAGAAGATGAAGCTAGTGACAAATTTGCTGATGAAATGAAGACTGAATTTGAAATGAGCATGATTGGTGAGATGAAATACTTTTTGGGATTATAGATAACACATAACAATGATGGTATCTTTGTTAGCCGGACAAAGTACTTGAATGATTTGCTGAAAAGATTTGGAATAGAGAACTATAAACCAGTTGGAACACCTATGGTTACAGGACACAAACTATCGAGCAAAGATGAAACACCAGCAGTTGAGCAGAAGAAATACAGATCCATGATTGGAGGATTGTAGTACTTGACACACACTAGACCGGATATACAACATTTAGTTGGAATGGTAGCAAGATTTCAAGCTGAACCTAGAGAGTCACATTATGCAGCAGTAAAGAGAATATTGAGATATTTAAAAGGCACAATGGACTATGGATTGTGGTATGAAAAGTATGATGATTTCACCCTATGTGCATATACAGATGTTGATTGGGGAGGTAGTGTTGATGATAAGAAAAGAACCAATGGTGGAGCCTTTTTTCTTGGAGGAAGATTGGTTTCTTGGTTGAGCAAGAAGGAAATTTGTATTTCACAGAGTACAGCAGAAGCAAAATATGTAGCAGTAGCAAACAATTGTAACCAGATAATTTGGATGAAGCAGATGCTGAAGGATATTGGAATTAAGTTTGTTGAGCCTGTTGTCATACATTGTGACAACACCAACATAGTCAGTATGTCTAAGAATCCTGTATTTCATTCTAAAACTAAGCATATAGAGATCAAGTATCATGTTGTAAGAGAGAAAGTTGCTGAGAAAGAAGTCAAACTGGAGTACATAAGCACAAAGGAATAGATAGCAGACATATTTACAAAGCCTTTGCCTAAAGATACATTTGAGTATCTGAGAGGTATGCTTGGGGTTATGCCCCAACCTACTTTTGAGTAATGATGTAGTTGATTGCATCCGTCTAGTGGTATATGAGCCCTATCTTTTTCTGGATTGGATGTTGGTACTTCCTCTATGGGGGAGTATGTGTATCTGAGCTGAGTCATGAGGACTCTTGTGAATGTATTTTCTAAAATAGTGTCTTTTGACATTGAGTTATTGTTGACATAGTGATGGAATTTCTGTCATTGATGTCAATGGGGGAGAAGTGTACATGAAAAACCCTGTGTACCATCTGCTGGAGAGAACTTAATAGGATAACGAAGCAAGATTTGATTGATGAAGAGGATTTGAAGAATTTTCAGAGTATCAGTGCAGCAGTATTGATTTTTGGAACATTGGATGTTTTTCATCTATGTTGCCATCAATGCCAATGGGGGAGATTGTTAGGAATGAATGATGGATGTTGGCAGTCATTCTATAGCAGTTGTTGTTGCATTCATGACTATGATTGTCATTGATGTCAACACAGTGATCTTCTGGAGACTAGCAGAGAAGTAGACAATGTTTTGATTAGCGCACATGGGATATTGTAGTTGGAGCTATGTGATGTTGAGGTTATACTCTTTGATATGTTATATGTCTATGGTTAGGAGCAAAAATAGTAATTCATTGATTCATGAAAGTTATGAGAATTTTGGTAAAAGCAGTATTCAGGCAATGTTCCTGAGTAGCGGTTTGTGGAAATCAGATGATATCTCCTAATCAGGATGGAATTTGGTTTTACACAATTAAAGGAAATTTTGAGACACATTGATGGTGATGTGGTTCATAGCACAAACTTTGAGGTTGCATGAGTGAAGAGATATTGCATTTGGAAGCCGACAATTTTGTGTAATTTTGATGTAGCGTATGGAAACTTTTATTTTGTAATTGTGTGCTGACTCATTTGTAATTATTTGAGTGTGGTATAAAGGAAGGAATGTTTTTCCTTATTGTATGTAGTGGAAATGTGAAAGAAGTGTGAGCATGGTTTGGTTGCATGCGAATGTAAGCATGAAGTGAAGAAAAGAGCCTAAGAGATTGTGAAAGTGAAATTGTGAAGGAAGACATGCGAAGTACAGAGATCTGGTGTAACAGTGAGTGCAGTTTGGCACAGTAAGGAGGTAACATATTTCATATTATTCTACTAAATAATATTAAGGTTATTTGGACAGTGTGTTCAGTGATCTTACCCTAAAGCTATTTGGCCAGTGGGTCCTTCTGTCTTCCATAACTCTTAACAGGATTAGAATCTTTTAACAGGGATTCAAAATCTCCTAATAGGGATTTATATGTACTGAATGTATTTCATAAGACTCCTAACAGAGTCCATCCTCTCACAAGGAATATTCATATTAGTGCATCTTTTATGGGCATCATTCCCACCGGGGTTTACTCTTTGATCAAGAGGTTCCCTAGTCAACATATCTTGTGTTATTGTGTCATTGTGTATGAATATCTTTGTATGGTTAGTAATTGCATTGCTTACTTGGTTAAATGTTGTTGAAGATGTTAAAAGTTATAATTATCTGATAACTGATTCACCCCCCCCACTCTTAGTTATCTTGGTGGACTTTACTTTCTAACAATACATGGAAATACCTCACTTGGAGACTTACAATGGTAAAGGTGAACCCTTGACTCATGCTAATACCTTTCAAGCATTGTGTAGTGATTTTTCTCATTATCATAGGTTTATGGATAAACTATTTATAAGAACCTTTTGAGATAAAATCTTGAAATGGTATTGTTATTTACCTCCTTATTCCATTGATTCTTTCTAAAAACTTGCTAATTTTTTTATTCAATAATTTAAAAACAATATTGGTCTTAAGATTTCTTTGAATGATTCAATGCATTGTAAATAAGGAGCTAAAGAAAAAGTGACTGATTTTGTTGGTATATTTAAGCATTTACATGATGAGATTTATTATCCTATTCCCAATGTTTATATTCAACATATTTTCATTTCTAATTTACAAAAAGACATTAGGGCTAAGAAATTGCTTTCTAAATTCTCTTATTTTACTCAATTGTTTGTAGTGCTTCATAATTATCAACTTCAAGTGAGTCAATTTGAGATTACTCCTCTAATGAATCCATTTGATAAGAGTGATTTTGCATCCCATCATTTTCAGAAGTTTCAAAAACTAAAAGGATTCATCAAGATCCACAATTCATCAAACAACATTGATGTGAAAGTGTCAGAAACATCCAAAGGTTTGGCTCTGTTGTCATCTTATTTTAGACCTTCTCATAATTTTACATCTCTTTTTGAATCTTTGTATAATGTGATGTTCAAGTTGATTAATGCCATTTTCCTAATGTTTCCTCTCATTAAGCCAATTGATCCTTCTAAATAATACAACAAGAAATTTGATCCCAAATCCTTTTACCAATATCATTGTCAACTTGGTCATGATACTGAAAAGTATTTACATTTGAAATCTATTGTTCAAGACCTCATCAATTCTAATGCTATATTTGTTGAGGGTGTTAAAAATCAAGGAAAGAAATATTTTTCCCTTACCAACCAAAAATTGCAAATTTATCTCAACCCCCCTATACCTTCCCATTCAACCAATACCATTGAGTCTATTCCTTCTTCATCAATACATGCTATTGACTCTCATACCATTATGACCTATGACACTAAGTGTACCAAATCCAACATGTTGTTAACCTTATTGATCAATCTGAGCCTAAACCTACACCTAAACCCAAGCCTAACCTTTTCATTACATTTGATCCTAGTGAGACTATTATAGAACTTGATGATCCTCTTTACATAGTTGACAATATTAATGGTCTTCCCTCTCTCATATTTCTTATATATCCTACTTGTAGGGTGAATATTATAACTAAATAACATATTTACACTAGACAACTCTAGCAAGATTTCTATGATAATTGTGATATAATAATCAAAACATTCAATGGTTTCACTTATCCTACCCATGGTTCCATTACTCTTCCCATAGAAGTTGGTAAGAAAACCTTAAATTTCATCCCAACTTATGATCAATTTCAATTTAGACTTGGTCTTCATTAGGTCACCTCCATGAAAGCTATAGCCTCTCCTATCCATGAGTGTTTGAAGTTTACCCATGATGGAGAAATAATCACGATTAACCACAGTCTCTATCAGCCTTTAGCTACTTGATGGAATTTTTACCTTGACTTCTATTTTCCTTCCATGTCTCAACCCCTCCAACCTTGAAAATATAACTATTTACTATCATATCAAAAATTCAAAATTAAGAGATTTGTAAACTTATTAATTCCTCTCCTATAGTTCCATATCCTTTCCCTAGACATGGACTTCTTCCTACACCTTCCACACTTCCTATTTATGCTTCAATTCTACCTCTGGTATCCTATAAATGCTTTGTACTTTTTTATCTGTCAACCTAGTGTGGTGCTTTATGTTCTTGCTCCTAAAGAAGAAAAGGACCCAAGGTTGATTGATCCTAAACCACCAAAATTTTTAAACAAAACCAGACATAACCATTGTTCTTGTGACCATCGTTGTAAACACCATGCTAGAGCCTATCAACATGCTTCCCAAAAGATTTCCTCCCCTAAGAAACCTATTGATGCTTTGGTTCCTTTTGATCAGCCTATGTTTATCCCAAAGGAGGAAATTAATCTCAAAAAGATGAAATTAAATAAACATGATGATTCTATTTGGATTAGATATCCTATTTTGATTAATCTAGATGAAGAAGATACTCTCAATGATTATTTTAATATTTCTAATACAAGTGATGTTCATGCTAGTTATTCTGATGATATGTATGAGCTTTTTCATATTAATCATCATTTACAAATCACTAGATTTACAAAATAATTATCTCTTAATTCTAGTGACAAACAAAGTGACTCATTTTTAGACCATGGTCCTTGTTTAGAACTAGCTATTGCTCCATCTGTCATGCTCAATGTTTCTCTTCTTGCATGTTTCCCACCTTACCTAAACAATACAAATTGAGATGGGGGGGGGGGGGGGCAAGCGATATGATTTATTAGCTCCTCTAGTACGGTGGATTCTTTTGTGTCTTTATATTGTAATATGCTTCCCTCACGATATGTTGCTTGTTTTATGTGTTGTTTATATTTCTTTAGGAAACCCTTGATGCTCTGTTGGTTCAAGGTGATAAAGGAATCAACCTATCGTGATATTCCTCTATTGTATCTCATTTCTTCTATATGTCATATACATGTTATTTAGTGCATGTGATATTTTTCATAAAGGTGTCTTTGTGTTGTCTAATTAGGGATGATGAAAAATGGTAGCTATTATTCTTGTTTTGGTCTTCATAATGTCGACACAAAAAGACTCTTATTTGTATCTCTTATGTGACCTTCCATTTTGCTTGTAGTTCTTCTACCTTTGAGGGATGATGATAGTTCATTTTGATATAAATCTGAAATACATGAGTTATCATATGTCATATTGACCCTAGAGTTAGGAGATCCCTTTTGTTCTCTCTTTTGTCATGTGTTTGTTTCTCTTGGTTTGTCCTTTCTTGGGGGCATCTCATAGTGGAAACATATCTTGTGGGTGCATGTATGCTTCCTTAAATCCATTTCTCCCATTAAGGTGCTTGTAATTTCTTTAACGGGGGGTATACACTCCACTCCCTATTTCACATTTTGCACACACACACACACACACAATGATTCAATGCAATCTCTTATGTAGATGGCTAAGGAGATAATGTTTTCCTTATGTTCATCTTTACATTATCATGCCCTGTGATTTAATTAGTGGATCCTAAGACTGATCCTTCCTTCTTTCATTTGGTCCTTTGCTTGACCATTTTCATTTGGTCCTTTGACTAACCACTTTTTTTGGATCCCTTAATGGAGCCAATATTTTCTTAAAGATTGACCCCCTTTGTTTTGATGGGTTTACTAGCATCTCATAGCTTGATAGACTATCAATTCCATCTTTTACAGCTATTTTTTCCCTTTGTATGATCCATAGTAAGGAAATATTTTACTAGGATAGTTGGTCACGTCTCTCTCTCTCTCTCTCTAAGAATTGCCTCTTTTATCTTGGTTTTGAATTTAATTATGACCTAAGTCACCTAGGGACTTGGCATTTCCTTGTCTCCTTTAGCTTGATGAAAATTTTCCAATGCATCTATGTACTTTACCATGAGCATGAGGGTGTTTCATAATATTGCTAAAGTGGGGGATAAATGCACCATCCTAAAAAGTTAGCACCCATAATTGGATTGATGCAAGAGCATCCTGGGTGTAAGGGCAATCTTGCATCACCCAAAAATATTTTTTGGTTTCTTTTCAATAAGAGCTATCTTGTGCAGAGCTGCTATTTTTTGAAATTTAATAATTTTAGTAAGTTTTTTATTTGAGCTCAAAATGCTCTATTTTATTCCTCGAAGGTTTACTTTGGTTATATCAGCCTGCCAGTAAAGTTTCATTGCAAGATCAAGTCTAGTTTTGAAGATATTGAAAATTTTTGATATTGGCACTATGGTACATAAACTTTGAACTCATTTTTAAGGCTTTAGAGGCTCCAAAAGGGCTCAAAACTTCAGCTCACTAGAGCTTCCATGAATAGAGTGTTGTAGAGCACTTCACACCATTTCTGAAATGGGGTTATAATAGCCAATCGGGTCAACGGGCGATGGGTTATGGTCTTCAGAAGTTGTGCTACCTAAAATAAAATAAAATGAAATTCCTTCAAAATTTCTTTCTTAGTTCCGAAAGTTGTTTGGGGATATTCTAATGTAATAAAAATGAATAATAATATCTTAGGAATGGTCGGCCTCAAATTTTAGGGTTAAATTTTTTAGAACCTCCTTGGGCGGTTAAAATTGTCTATATAATGAAGGCTCGTACGGTTATCTAGGGAATTTTTTTTGGAGATGCATATGTTGGTTCTGGTTTGCAAAATATTATAATGTAAATTCCCATGTGGTTGTGCATGTTATATTTCTGAACATTGTAATTCCATTTCATTAGAGATAATAGAAAGCCCATTTCTTGCTATTCTCAATTATGTTGTGTGTGTTTTCTTTAATAAGGGGAGTACCCTTCATCAAATGGTATTAGAGCATGAGTTCATGAGTGTATAGATAGATCTCCAACTGTGAGGTAGTTTTCACTAGGACTTTGATTGTGGGTTTAAGTGATAGGAGCCAAAAAATTCCTCCACGAAGGAATCGTGTTAGGAGAGTTGCATTTGTGACAGAAGAGGGTTTTAGAGCCCTCCAGAGACAAGTGCAAGCATTGCAAGAGGAGCTCAATAGAAGAATACATATTGCAGTTAAAGATGAAAGTGAAGAGGAATTAAAAGAAGAAGGAAAAGGTGACCAAGAAGCACCAGAAGCGCCTATAAATCTTGAGGAGGATGGGTTTTTGAGGGCCATTTCCAAGATTGGAAAGATACCCAAGATTGAAGTTTCCACATTTTCAAGAAATCTTAACCCAGAGGAACTGATTGACTAGATGAATGATCTAGAAGAATATTTTGAGTATGAAGATGTCAACAATTCAGATAGGGTCAAATTTGCGAAGGCAAAACTAAAGGGTCAAGCAAAAATTTGGTGGTAGGAGATTCAATTGGAGAGGACTAGAAGAGGGAAGGAGAAAATCACAAGATGGGACCAAATGGTGGATAAATTGAAGAGACAATTCATTCTAGTTGATTATGAGCTTGATTTGCTGAAGAAAATGCAAGGGTTGAAACAAGAAGGAAGATCTGTGTAGGATTATACAAAAGAGTTCTACTAAGTCCTCATTAGAACATGTCAGGCAGAAGCTGAGAAGAAATTTTTTTTCTCATTATGTTCATGGGTTAAGGCCAAGTATTCAGCAGGAGTTGAGTCAAGTTAGAATGACTAGTATTGAAGAGGTGTACCAATTTTCCTTAAGGGTGGAAGAGAAGCTGAGCAATAAGTTCAAAAGAAAGCAAGGTAGAAGAGGTCGTGGTGGAAGATCCAACAGACAGTCTTATGGAGGTTGAAATGAAGATCATAAAAAGAATGATGAGTCAAGTAGCAGTAAGAATCAAAGGGGATATAATTTCAATCATTCCCGTGATCAAAATAACAAGGATCAGAGAGGAAGAGGAAGAGGGAAAGGACCTGGAAGAGGAGGTTTTCATGGGACATGTTTCCATTGTGGAGAAGAAGGACATCAAGCCTACGAATGTCCCCAACATCAAGGAAGGATAGACATGAGGTTTGAAGGCCATGCATGAGTTGCGCATACAAATAAAGAAGTTCGGTCAGAAAACTTAGATGATGTTGAGAAAAGAGAAATCATAATTGTTAGGAGGACCCTGATAAATGAAGAGAAATAATTAGATCAGAGGAAGGTCCTATTTTTCACTAGGTGCAAGTGTGAGGATAAGTGTTGTGAAGTGATTATTGATGGTGGAAAGTGTCAAAAGAAATGGTCACAAAGTTAAAGATGAAAAGGGAAAAACACCCCCATCCATACTGAATTGATTGGGTGTAGGATTACCACAAGGTCTTGGTTAATGAACAATGCTTAGAAAAGTTCAATATTGGAAGTTATTGAGATGCGATATCATACCCATGGATGCACATCATTTGTTGCTAGGAAGGCCTTGACAGTTTGATAGGTGCACTATACATGATGGTCGTGCTAATAATTATTCTTTGACTAAGGATGGAGTCTGACATAAGCTGAAGCCATTGAAAGAAACTGGGGAAAAGGTATGTAGTAATGCCAAAATATGTTTAGTTAATGATGGAAGGAAGTTCTTAGAAGGTATGAGACATGAGCATCTATTTTTCTTTAATTCTACAAGCTAGCAAAGAGGAAGTAGAAGATGTACCTACAGAAGTTGCAGACTTATTGGAGGAGTTTAAGGATATTATATCTATTAATATGATTTAGAATAAAAGAGGGGGGGGTGAATCAGTTGTTCTCAAGTCTAGATGTATCAATTAAAATTTTAAGCACTTCAACAACTCAGATCTAATAATCAACACTACTCGGTCATTACAAAATATATACTAGAAACATATAATAGTGCAGTCCACTATCCAATAGTATTTAACTTGCAAAACATAGAAATGTTCAAACCAAAACATTCACACAAGTATTGACACCAGGATTTATAGTGGAAACCCAATTTGGGAAAAACCACTTTGTAACATGTTACTGATATTTTCACTCTTTTGAAGTGAGCTCTGTGAAAAGCCAACCCTATCAAAGGTTTACAAACACACTGCTAGGTGTGACCCTGTTAAAGGATTTCAACCACCATGTTAGGAGTGCACCTTTTTAGAGGAGTTAAGTACATTCCATTAAAATGCAACCTTGATTAAAGGATTTAAATAATGACTGTTAGGTAAACCTTGATTAAAGGATTTGGACTGATACAATGGTTAGAAAGTAACATCAATGTTTGATCTGAGAACATACAAATCACTTTGCAAATAACAGATCCAATTCTTACATATATGATGGCTTATTGACTGAGTTCCATTTCCATCTCCATCACTAATCTACTCAAAAATTCCTTCAAGCAATCACAACTCTGATCAACTCCTTCACCTTCAACCTTTCTTCTTGTTCAATCAATAACATCAACAACTCCAACATCTCTCTTTAACCTCACACTTAGGTTTTCTTTAATACCTCTTCGATAGGTAGATCCATCTTTTGCCGCTTAATCTCCTCTGTAGATCTTAGGGTTAGGTTAGATTCATCAAATCCTTCCAACATTATGTCCTTCGTCTATCCTTCTAGAAACATCTTTAATCTCTTTATTGGAATCACAATAAAATGGTTTATTGTGCATTAAATGCTCCATAGAATCAATTAATAAAGTCAACATGATTTATATAATCCAAGAATTCAAGTATGTCGACTAGGAATATGAATTCTTCCTCAAATGTAAATTACTGACACTCGATCAATACTATGTTCAACTCCTCGGTCATCACTGTGTAGCTCGGTCATCTCTTCAAAATGTTTCCCTCGACTAATGTTGTCTCCCTCGATAATAAACTGATGTTCGGTCAACAATAAATTCACTCGGCATATACTGGCTCGGTCGACACTAACATCACTTGGCTTAAACTAGATTTCTTCTCTTTTTCTCAGTTAAGCTTACTTGTTCAGTCTTGCTTCTTACTTAGATAAACAATACATTATCTTATCATTGTGCCACATAATCAAGTACTCATTGAAGTATCAAATATCTCAACCTTTCTCTAGGTTCTATTGTTATCACCCTTGCCCTAATCCTTCTCATCAACCAATAGATATATTACTTTCTTAGATAGAAACAATCTTGCCAGTTAAGGTTTGACATCAATGACAATACAAAAATTGCTTCAATTTGTAGTTTCCAACAATCTCCCTCTTTGGCATTGATGGCAACACCATATGAATAACACATGATTCAACAACCAATCCAAAACTTGTCTTTGTATCAGAAACATTGTAATATCCTTAGCTTCATTTTGATTCTGAATCACTTAGCCTAGCTTTCTTGACCGTCCACATAGTTACTCCCTCTGAATATTTTCTATGTCTGTCTTCCTCTGATTATTTGAATGATTCCCTCTTTTATGTGTTTTTATCTCTGAATCTCTCCCTCTTGGACAATAATGCCAAAGTAGCATCTAGAAATTGCATCTTTTAGATATAGATGTCATCTTGTCAGTTCAGTAACAATATTTCTCCAAAAATCTCCCTCTTTGGGAAAAAACTCTACACAATCGAATCCAGAAACTGAGACTAACCTCTGTCATCTTGCTTATGACTGATTATAGCTTTGTTGTACTTTTCACAACTCTAGGCTGCTCCTAAAGTGTGACCTTTTCTGCATTAATTTTTTAGATACTATGTGCAACACATTTGATGCAGTGCTCCTAGCTTGACTAGGCAGCCTCAGTTAGGGGAAGAACCCCTAATTTAACTCTCAAATAATCATGAGCCTCCTTAGGTAAGGCTTTTGTGAATATGTCTGCTAGTTGTTCCTTTGTATTCACACATTCCATTCTCACCTCTTTATCTTGTACCAATTCCCTCAAGTAATGATACTTGATGGAAATATGTTTGGTCTTTGTGTGCATCACTGGATTCTTTGATATGTTGATAGAACTTGTGTTGTCATAGTAAATGAAAACCAGTTCAGTGATCTAAAGATGTTTTTAGAAGCATGGACGAAGGACATAATGTTGGAAGGATTCGATGAATCTGACCTAACCCTAAGATCTATGAAGGAGATTAAGCGGCCAAAGATGGATTTTCATTTTTTATAATTTTCAAACAATAGATATAGTACTTTGTTAGATAGCAATAGTCTTACCAATTAAGGTTTGACATCAATGACAATACAAAAATTGCTTCAATTTGTAGTTTCCAACAATCTCCCTCTTTGGCATTGATGGCAACACCATATGAATAACACATGATTCACCAACCAATCCAAAACTTCTCTTTGCATCAGAAACATTTGTAATATCCTTAGCTTCATTCTAATTTTGAATCACTTAGCCTAGCTTGCTTGACCATCCATATAGTTACTCCCTCTAAATCTTTTATGTGTCTCTCTTCCTCTGATTCTCTGAATGATTCCCTCTTTTATGTGTTTTCATCTCTAAATCTCTCCCTCTTTGACAATATGCTAAAGAAGCATCTAGAACTTGCATCTTTCAGATGTAGATGTCATATTGTCAGTTCAGTAACAATATTTCTCCCTCTGTCATCTTGCTTATGACTAATTATAGATTTGTTGTACTTTTCACAACTCTAGGCTGCTCCTAAAGTGTGACCTTTTCTACATCAATTTGTCAGATACTCTGTGCAACACATTTGATGCAGTGCTCCTAGCTTGACTAGGCAGCCTCAGTTAGGTGAAGAACCCCTAATTTACCTCTCAGATATTCATGAGCCTCCTTAGGTAAGGATTTTGTGAATATGTCTACTAGTTGTTCCTTTTTATTCACATATTCCATTCTCACCTCTTTATCTTGTACCAATTCCCTCAAGTAATGATACTTTATGGCAATATGTTTGGTCTTTGTGTGCATCATTGGATTCTTTGATATGTTGATAGCACTTGTGTTGTCACAGTATATGAAAATTGGTTCAATGATCTCCTCTTTCATGCCTTTCAACAATTGCTTAATCCATACTAGATTTGAATAGTTCACTGAGCTGCTACATACTCGACTTCAGCTATAGATTGGGAAATGTAATTTTGTTTCTTGCTTGTCTAGGAAACTAATCTCTATCCAAGAAAGAAAGCTCCACCACTAGTACTTTTTTTATCATCCACATTTCCTACCCAATCTACATCAGTATAGACTCTCAGTTCAAATTTCTCATGCTTCTTGTAGTACAGTCCATAGTCTTATGTCCCTTTCAAATATCTCTTTATTCTCTTCACAACCATCATATGACTTTCCTTACAATTGGTAGAGAATCTTGCCACAATCCCAACTAATAGAGAAATATATGGTCTAATGTGAACAACATATTGCAAATTTCCAATCATGGATCTATATAGAGTTTTGTTTACTTCAGTAGTATCATCATTTTTAGATAGTTTCTATCCAGTAGCCATGGGAGTACTTATTGGCCTTGAATCCTCCATACCAAAGGTTTTCAGTATCTCTTTGACATATTTAGATTGTGTGATAAAAATACCTTTCTCCATCTGATAGACTTGCAAACAAACAAAGAATTTTATCTCACCAAACATAGACATTTCAAACTCAGTTTGCATCTCATTTGAAAATTTCTTACACAGGGCATCTTTTCCTCCAAATATGATATCATCTACAAAAATCTTCGCTAACAAGATCCCTTTACCTTCTTCATCTTTCATGTACAGATTGTTGTTGTCATTTGTCCTTGAGAATCCAATATGTATCAAGTAATTGTGCAGCCTCTCATACCATGCTCTAGGGGCTTTCTTCAATCCATACATTGCCTTATTCATCTTAAAAACCATGTGTCTCTTGTTTGGATCAACAAATCCTTCAGGTTGCTCAATGTACACTTCTTCTTCCAATATACCATTAAAAAATACAGACTTGACATCGATTTGGTATACCTTGAAATCTCTATAGGCAACATATGCAAGTAGAGTTCATTCTTCTTTTGCATAACCCTTGCATACTAGCCTTGCTTTGTTCCTTGTGATTTGTCCATGTTCATTAAGCTTGTTTCTGAATACCCATTTTGTTCCAATGACATTTTTTGTTTTCTGGTCTAGGCACCAGAGTCCAGGTATCATTATTTTCTATTTGGTCTATCTCTTCATTCATAGCTTGAATCCAGTCTTCATTTTCTAATGCCTCCCTTGTTGTCTTAGGCTCAAACTCACACAATAAACATGTAGGGTCTCTTAACTTTCTTCTGGTCAGAACTCTAGTTTCTTTATCTCCAATGATTTTCTCAGGCTTGTGATGTCTGCTTACATATTGTGCCAAAGTAGGTTCAACTTTCTTTTCTCCTTGCTCTTCAAGTTCATCAATAAGATTATTAGATTAAATTTTTGATTGCTCGACAACCTCTTCCTAATGCTCGATAACATCCTCTTGTCGCTCTGTGGCATCCTCCTATCACTCGGTAGCATCCTCCTATCGCTCGGCAACATCCTCCTATCGCTCGGCATTATCTCCCCAATGCTTGACATTGCTTACCCGAGACTCTGCATTAGGTGCAAGTGTGTTACTTGCCTCTCCTTCTTCTATATAAATGAAAGATATATAATCTTCAGGTTCTCTTTTTCTCTCTTGTTCATTTTTCTCTGCATATTCGCCAACCTTCACATTTACACTTTCCACAATTTTGTTAGTGTTAAAGTTCAAACACTTGTAAGCTTTACTCTTTGTGGAATAACCTAGGAATATGCCCTCATCACTTTTAGCATCAAAATTTCCATTCCTATTATCTTTTAGTATATAGCATTTTCTCCCAAAAATTCTAAAGTATTTTACATTAGGTGCATAACCATGCAATAATTCATAAGGTGTAACATTTGTTACTTTTTTTATTTGTACTCGGTTTAAGGTATAAATAGTTGTACCTACAACTTCTTTCCAGTACTTTTGTGCAACATTCTTCTCAATCATTAGTGTCCTTGCACAATCCATGATATATATGTTCCTTCTCTCTGCTATACCATTCTGTGGAGGTGTTCTAGGTGCAGACATCTATCTCTTGATTCCTCTATCATTGCAGAACATATTGAACTCATTTGATATAAACTCTCCACCTCAGTCATATCTTAGACATTTCAGGTTTCTAACTATCTCCTTTTCAACCTTAGCCAAAGACCACTTAAACAACTGAAATGCATCAAATTTTTCTTTTAGAAACATTACAGTCATCATCCTAGTGTAATCATCAACAAACAAAATAAAATATTTAGCACCACAATAGCTTTGTACACCCATAGGTCCACAAAGGTCAGTATGAACCAAATCTAAAACATTTTCAGAAGTAAAAGTCTTGCTCTTGAAACTAGACTTTGTCATTTTACCCAACTAACATTGTTTGCACATCACATTATCAGGTTTCTTCAATCTAGGCAAACCTCTAACTTTCTTCTTTTTGTTAATGTTTACCAGATTGTCAAATTTAACATGACATAGCCTCTTATGCTATAACCATATATCATCAAGTTGTGTAATCAAGCATGTCTCTTCAGATAGGTCTAGATAGAACAAATTACCTCTTGTTTGTTCAAAACTCCTAATCAGTTCACTAGTGGCATCAAATATTTTAGCCTTCCTATGATGAAAATCCACTGGGTAACCAGTGCTATTAAGTTGTGCAACACTTAGCAAATTATAGTTAAGACCTTCAACCTAATAAGCATTTTCACAAGTGATCTTATCAGTCAGCTTAATTAATCCTTTACTCTTTACAGGACATGGTGCATCATTACCAAACTTAACACTTCTACCTTTGTAATGATCTAGGGTATCAAATTTACTTTTGTTACCAGTCATGTGGTGTGATAAACCACTATCAATAATCCATTTATCACCTTTTCTCACATAAGAAACAAGTACAGTTTTCTCATCTTCCTTAAACTCATCTTTCATAGCAACATAGACTACTTCAATTTCAAAATCATCATTATCAGTGTCAGTTTCTTCTTCAGCAATGTAACAAGATTTCTTACCTTTATCCTTGTAGTCCTTGTACCTTCGGTAACCTTTGTTTTCTCTCTTGTCCTTGTACTTGCATTCTCTTTCCTCATCCTTATCATCCCTGTTAGGACATCTTGCAGCTATATGGCCAACTTTGTTACATGAGAAACATATGATAGGAAGTTTACCTTTATACTTGTCTTTTCCTCTTTTCAATCTTATGGCCATAAGAGCTTCAAGATCCTCTAGTTCCTCATCAGAAGTGTCACTACCACTTTCACTCACTTATACATCTTTCTTTTTCCTTCTTAGACTTATGCAAAACCATTTGTGACTTGAATGCAGATTCAATATTAGCAACAATAAAGTTATCATAATTAAAGTTCAAAAGCAGTAAGCTTACCAACAAGACTTTCCAATGTTAGAGCATTACCAGGGTTACATCTAGATTCTTGAATTGCTGAAATTTTGATGGCATATATAGGACGCAAAGTTCTCAATACCTTTCCAATAACAATCTCATCATCAATAGTTCCATTATATCCTCTAATAGCATTTATAACCTCCTTGATCCTACCATAATATTGAGCAATATTTTCACCTTCTTGCATTTTCATTTCATCAAGCTTGCCTCTCAGGCTTTCAAATTTTGCCCTTAGTACATTTATGTCACCACCATAGATGTTTGCAAGAGTGTCCCACATTTTCTTTTCATTTGTGCAATCTTTAATGTCTTCAAATTTAGGATAGCTTAAGGCAGATGCAATCTCCAACATTACTTGATTATGGTCTTGTTTAGCTCTCATCTCCTCGGTAGTCAAAGGTGCAGCAGGTGTAACATAGTCATGTTCAAAATAATATTTCACTGAGTCACCAATACCAGCTAGATGCAGTTTCATCAGACTCTGCCATGCAGGGAAGTTCTCCTTATTCAACTTCGGTGCCTCCTTTTTATACATCTTGATCATTTACTTCAAGTACCTTTAAACTTATTTTGTGCAAGCACCAACTAATATGATTTAGAACAACAAAGAGGGGGGGGGGGTGAATCAGTTGTTCTCAAGTCCAGATGTATCAATTAAACTTTTAAGCACTTCAACAACTTAGATCTAATAATCAACACTACTCGGTCATTACAGAATGTATACCAAAAAAATATAATAGTGCAGTCCACTATCCAACAGTATTTAACTTGCAAAACATAGAAATGTTCAAACCAAAACATTCACACAAGTATTGACACCAGGATTTATAGTGGAAACCCAATTTGGGAAAAACCACTATGTAACATGTTACTGATATTTTCACTCTTTTGAAGTGAGCTCTGTGAAAAGCCAACCTTGTCAAAGGTTTACAAACACACTGCTAGGTGTGACCCTGTTAAAGGATTCCAACCACCCTGTTAGGAGTGTTCCTTGTTAGAGGACTTAAGTACATTCCATTAGAGTGCAACCTTGGTTAAAAGATTTATATAATGATTGTTAGGTCAACCTTGATTAAAGGATTTGGACTGATACAATGGTTAGAAAGTAACATAAGTGTTTGATCTAAGAACATACAACTCACTTTGCAAATAACAGATCCAATTCTTACATATATGCTGGCTTACTGACTGAGTTCCATTTCCATCTCCATCATTGAACTACTCAAAAATCCCTTCAAGAAATCACAACTCTGATCAACTCCTTCACCTTCAGCCTTTTTGCTTGTTCAGTCAATAACATCAACAACTCCAGCATCTCTTTAACCTCACGCTTAGGTTATCTTTAATACCTCTTCGATGGGTAGATCCTTTTGGAATTAGGAGAGATAGGTACTGAGTGGGGAGGGGTGAATCAATGCCTTCCAAAACTTTACTTGTAAAACTTTCAGATCTATGATAGTAAATAGTGATAACCTTGCAAAATAACTTGTATCTAATTGCATGTATCAATCATCCATTTAACTTATGAAAGTAAACAACATGAAATCAAAATAGCAATCACATAACACAAGTATTTTGGTAATGCAGAAACCCTTGTTAGAAGGTAAAAAATGTGGTGGGGATGACACCCACAAATTCTTCACTACTGTAGATAGAAAAGGTTTGCCTATTAGGGCTACAAATTTTGATCACTTCTGGTGATCTTACCCTGTTAGGAGTAACATGTTAGATCAACTAGATCTACCTAGTTATAGGATTTAAACAACACTAATGAAGTGTGCACTCGATTAAGAGATTTACATAAGACTGCTAAGTCTACTCTATTAAGAGATTTATCCAAAACTCTATTACAATTGTTAGAAAGCAATAGGCAATTATCTGCTAATTGACAATTGAATTATCTGATACAGATCTATAAGTTTTGAATGTATTTCACCTTTCACTGTGATGAATCTCTGCTCTAAACCGCTTGGTAGCCTTTTCTGATTCTGCTTAATCTGATATCCTCTGCAATCTGCTCTGTTAATTGATAGACTTGAAGTTAGGCAAATGCTTCAAGTTTCTCCTTGATTCATATATTTGTTCTCACATTAGTTCACATAAAAAATGATGCAAACATACATTTATATAGCGATCTACTTTTGCCACTTTAACAAAATTAGGTTACACAACTTAGTCATAACCCTAAGATCTACGGTGTACAAAAATGACCTAGATCAGACTATTACATAAGATATACATTGCATTTAATGAATATCATAACAATAAATATTCCTCGATCTTGGTAAAACATTTTCTGATAGGTTGTAACCATTTGCATAGAAGAATGTGTCATTTCAGATTACTATGTCATTTTCTGTGATCCTCGATAAACACTATATAAACTACTCGGTGTATACTGTGGTGCTCAGTGTTTACTGTCTGTCGGTGTCAGTGATGTTGTTGCTTGGTAAACTATGTGGTGCTCGGTGTGTAAGCTTTACCGACTAGTTTGTCTTTCTTCTAGTTATCGATTTGCTTAATGTAAGTGACCGACCGATATCTTTGATAACCTTTGATACTAATTACAAACTTGAATGCCAATAGAGATAACAATCTCCCTCTTTGGCATTAGTATCAAAACTTGAATGTATATAGACAAATTTTTCTATATATAACTTATATCTCTGCCATATACATATATGTTTATCAAAATTTCTAAAGTACTCCCCCTCGGTGCATGCTCCTGGTAATATGTAGTATACGTAGCATCTATGTACATATTTGGCATAATGACTGATACATTGATTTCCCCCTTTTTGATAGTAATGCCAAATACAAAAAGTTAAACTGTAAACTCACATCTTGTCAAAAAAATTCTAATGGGTTTTCTTAAGTGACTCCAAGAGGTTTTCCCATTCTCTTTCAAGTTGGTGAGAGAAATATGCTCAAGATCCAATTGTGCATGCATGTCAAAGATGTTCTCCAACACCAAAATCTCAGGTGTTGCAACAAGTTGTTCTGCTTTGACAATGTGTGTCTCAAAATTTTTCAGGTATGGAAAGATTCCTGTCTGTAACTCAGTGACATGATCTGTTATGTGCTCTTCTTGTTTCTTTAAATCTGCTATTAACCGCCGGAGTTCTTGAACTCGGTGAATCTACTTTGTGAAAGCATTTGGCTCAGTTAAAGCTGCAGTTGTACTGACTTTGATTTCTGCTTCCAGTCCTTTTATCTTTTCACTGACTTCAATAGTGAAGGTGTCTACAGTACAAAGCTTTACTAAGAAATGAAAAATTATCTGGGTGATAGATTTTATCTCGGTAATGACCTCAGATAAGTTGATGGCTAATCTTCTTTTCCAATTTATTTTGTATTCTTGACTCTACCCTTTCTTCAATCCATTTTTCTGCATCGATATCTGGGGCATTGATCTTCTCTGTTAATATAGCAAGTTGATCTATGATGGGAGTATCTTCATCAATATTCACCTCAGGTACTACCTGTTGTAGGATATCCCTCACATCTGTGAGAATTTCTTTTCTTTTAGTTTCTTGCTTCAAATTCTCTTGAGTTGCCTTCCTTGAACATAATTCCCCATATTTGCTTAGTTCTTCGGGGCTCAGGGTCCTCGGGTCACACTCATGAATAATTATCACTTCATCTAGGGTGACCGGCCCTTTTCCTTTCTTTTTCTTCTTCTTCTCCGATACTAATGGTGATTTCTTCTCAATAATGAAAAGAGACTTGTCTCTAGTCTTCAGAGTATCCTTCCCGATTAACACACTCTCGTCCTTCTTCTGCTCCTTGGTAGTTGTTGTCTCAGTTGATGGAGTGGGAGCCTCGGGTGTGGTGTTAGATGGGATCACCTCAGTTGCCTTTATTTCATTAGTTACCTTTGTCTTGGTGGAAGGTGCCTCTATGTTGTTAGGCTCGTTTGTCTCTGCAGATTTCTTAGTTTCTTGTACCCCTATGATGTCTTTATGGTGATCGGTGTCTGAGCCATCAGGTTGTTCCTGTGAGAGAATTTCTACTGCTTCTACAAGTATAGGAAGTTCACCCGATAGTGATGTAAATGCACATTCACTAACTTGTTCTTCATCTTGATTATTTAGGGGTGCAATATTTACATCCTCATCTTCCTTGTCATCAGGATCACCATTTGTGATGTCCTCAATGAGTACATCATCATTGGTTTTCTTCTTCAGTTGGATCTCTACTCGATCCGGTGCATCCTATGAGATATTTATGTCTTCTTTTTCTTTAGTGATATCAATTACCTCAGTAAGTGATATACCAAAATCCTTTGACTTCTCTGTTGTGCCATCATCAATATAAATACCTTTACCTTTGAAATTTGGTCTCTTTTTAGACAGATTTAAGTATGCATTTTTCTCAGCTTGTTCTTTGGCTTTAAAGATTGCTCTCCATAGGGCATCGCCAGTCTCCTCTACATCCACCACGTTATCATCTAGTATCATCATGGCTCGGTTCTTTACAAAAAATCTTGGTTGATGACTAGCCATGAGTTCATCAAGTTTTGATAGGCTTAGATGTTGAGCAACCTAACCTAGAGATCTTTCTCTCTTTCTTTTCTCAGTTTCAAGTGCATAAGCCCACTTTTGATTTATTCTGTCATCCAACTCCTTCGGTAATGAACATGCAAATTCTAATGGAACTCTCTTAAATTTTATCTTCGTTTGGATGACTACCTCTTCTATCTTGGTTTGATCCTCATTTGACATCTTGTCAAATCTGCCTATTTCTGGATCAACAATGTCTCCGCTCTCAATTATATCTTCAATGACTTCATCTATTGACCTTACCTTGTTGCTGACCACCTTGAATTGATTTTTGTCATCCTCATTTTTAGTGTCCTCAAGGTCTTCCCTACCTCTTATCAATCTTCTCCTTTTCTTTGGTGCTTCAGCTGTAACCTTGGATCCTTTCTTCATATAAGTCTTAGTCAGTGTAGCTGATTTTCATTTTATTACCTTTTCTACTTCCTTCTTTTGTGGTGGTGAAGCTATAGTTGATGATCTTGTCCTTATACCTTCTTGTACTGGTAACTCTTCTTCTTAGGAACTTTGGGAGGAGGAACCGGTGTGGGATCTTTTTCTTCTTCAGACTCAGTTTCCTCACTATCATATGGCTTGTCAGCGAACATTAACTGACCTTCAGTTTCCTGTTCAACTAGTGTCTCCTCAGATGAGTCAGAGACATCTCCAAATCTAGCAGTAAGATCTTTCTCCATCTTCTTTTCCCTTCTAAACATTTTACCGATCTCTATGCCTGTAGTGATTCTAGATTTGGCCTCTTCATATGTTTCAAACCTAGTGGCAATGGGGTCTTTTGGTAATGCAAGCAATGCATTAATAGATTTTAGTGCAAAATCATAGTTCACTTCATAACCCATAGGTGCCAACCATTTTGATCTAGGTTCAACTACTTTTATCATGGAATGATCTGTGTCTACTACAAAACAAATGCCTATCTCAAATTTTTCAACTAATTCCCTTGGAATTCTACTTCTTTGATGCATTTTGGTCTGAAATTCTTTGAAGTATGCATCAAATTCTATATTCAGTTTATCTCCTAACTTACTTATCATCTCGGTAATCTATGTAGTTATTGGTTTATCTGTTGCCCAGTTTATTTTACCGACGCCAGGTACATACTTTTGTAGATAGAAAAATATACAAACAAGTAGTGATCCAAACTTATAGGTGTTTGACTTCTTTGACCTTATAGTCTTCATGTTTTCTTGTAGTTGATGTAACAGTACCTTGGCAAGATCAACCTAGTGACCTTTCTCCACAATTTTTTATGCTATGTCTATTGCGCTGCAAGGTACGTTGTTGAGTCTGCTTGATTGAAATATCTTGTACCCTATTACATGTGCTGTGAACTTAACTACTGGGTCTTTGATTGTTGAAATTTTTAGTGCCCGACTGTCCCATTGAGCTCCAGTGTTCTTCTCAACATCATGTCCTGATGAGCTATGGAAGGCTTTTGCCTTGTCGGTTGTAGGGAGGCTAGTAACCCTACTGATCATTTTCTTAGTGAGCTCTATTGGTTTATCTAGTCAAAATTTTCCATCGTGATACCTACTCAATATGATTCTGATCCAGTCTGTCTTAAATGAATGCTGATAGTATGTGACACACGATAACCCTAATTCCTCAATCTTCTTGTATTCTTGTTTTAATTTTCCATCGGTGCCATAGAGTAGTTGATGTGCTACAACAGTTTCATAGTTCCTACTCCAATTTTGCAATGAATATACGCTCTTACATCTTCTTTCAATAAAATCCTATCTAGTATGCTTGAGAAAGCGCCCATTAAATCTATTTGTGATGCGACCTTGGGATGTGGCTTGGACTTAGGTTCATCAAAATTTTCCCTTACAATCAGATTAACTTCTTCCTCGACACTTTGTGATTTTCTAGCGGATGATGTAGATGCCATAAATTGATTTAGGGTTTTGGCTAGCAGCAAGTAAATAAAGTATTCGATAGAAAATGAACTTACTCGGAGTCATCAAAGAGTGATGTCAGTTCGATCTATAGTACCCTTGAATCCTTCTAAAAATATTTTTAGCTCAAACTCTTCTCTGTGAAATCTTCGCTCTTCAAAATCACAATGTAAAAATGAACTCTATTTCTCGTGTATTTATAGACTTTTCGATATTCCCACTCAAACTTTTATGCATTAAATGCTTGACCTACTTTTAGTTCAAAACAACTGTCAGCTTGATGATGACTAAAAAATTTATCCACTCGGTTAACACACAATTTCTTCGTCGGTTGATGCGTTTCCTCGGTTAACCTTAAATAGTGATTACCGATGGGTAACCAACTCTCGGTCTAACTTTTACCAACTATATAACTTTGTTAGCTCAAAACATGTAAACCATAGTGCATCTTTATTCATGTAGATTTAGTATGTGCACAACATATATAAGGAACTGTATGTAAAATGTGATCATTTTGAAATGTTAGTTCCATACATACCTATATCACCTTAAGTGGAGGTACCGATGTCACCCAATCTAGTGGATGAGGTTTCATCGGCAACATTACTTGACTCAACATTCTCATTAGATGCCTTTCTCCACATCATGTTCCTTATCTTCATGATATCTGCAATAGTGTGTCCACTCTCAAATACATGATTTTCATCTAGTGCTCGGGCTCTGCAGTCCTTGCTTAAATGACCGTCTTTATGAAAATACATACATGCCATTCCAGTGCTTGTCCAGCTTCTTGATTGTCCAATTCGACTCTTTCTATAGAAATTTTCTACAATGTGTCCATATCTACCACAAGTAGTACAATTAGCCCAAGTGCTATAATCCCAAACATAAGAATTACCTTGTCTCTTTGGTTGATAAGGCTTTTGCTGTGTTTTCTACTTAGGAGTCCATACTTGCTTCATCTTAGCCTTACACTCTCATGTAGTGTGTCCATGTTTATTACAAGTATAGCATATTTTCTCCATAGTAGTATTGTTAGCAATATCATTCTGTTTAGCTCTACACTCATAAGCTTGGTGTCCAAACTTACCACAGTAATAATAATATCCATTAAACTTAGGAATGACAAGAGGTTTACCTTGTGCTTTGCTTCTACACACATTAGATGTATGTCCCGGTTTGCCACAGTGATAACATGTCAACACTTTAGGTTTTTTACTTTGATTGTTGTTGACTTGTTCAGCTTGTTGTGATGATTCTCCTTCACCGGTATAGCCTATCCCAGCTCTACTCCCAAATCTTCTTTTATTAAATAGAAATTCATCAATCTTCTTTGAACTATCCTTAGCCAGTTTCTTCATTTCATTGTGTTGATACTGAGTCTTCACTTCATTTCTCATTTTTTCATTCTCCTCTCTGAGTCTTGCAACTTCTTCAAGGTTTCTTGACAATTCTCCATTCACTCGGTTTACCTCTTGATTCACTGTCATCATTTGATTAGATACTTCGAAGTGACGATCAGTGAGTCTCTGTATTTCATTTTCTTTAGCTTGAAGTTATTCAGTCATCTGTCTTCTGTCATCAATAGCCAGATTCCTTTCTTTCTCAGCTTGTCTAGCATTATTCATTGTTTCTACCATTCTCACCCTCTGAGATTCTTGACTGATTTTTAGTGCTTTCACTTGATCAAGTAAGTGTTGATTCTTTTTAGACAAATCCGTGATTATACTTTCAGATCCATCAGAGATGCTTCTAGAACTAGATCCAATATGCTCAAACATTTCATCAATAGATTCTTCATGGTAACCGATCTCATTTTGTAGAATAGCTAGGTTCTTCCTTTCAACCAGTAATTTCTTCAGTCCTTCCTTAACTTGCTTGTACTATTCAATAAACATATGCATTTGTATCTTCTGATTCTCAATAGTCTTATCAAGCTTATATCTCTCCATGAATTAGATCTTTACCCTTCAGTGGTTAAACTGTTCAACAAGAGAACTGAGCTCTGATACCAATTGTTGGAATTAGGAGAGATAGGTACTGAGAGGGGAGGGGTGAATCAGTGCCTTCAAAAAATTTACTTGTAAACCTTTTAGATCTATGATTGTAAACAGTGACAACCTTGCAAAATAACTTGTATCTAATTGCATGTATCAATCATCCATTTAACTTATGAAAGTAAACAACATGAAATCAAAATAGCAATCACATAACACAAGTATTTTGGTAATGCAGAAACCCTTGTTAGAAGGTAAAAACTGCGGTGGGGATGACACCCACAAATTCTTCACTACTACAGATAAAAAATCTTTGCCTGTTAGGGCTACAAGTTTTGATCACTTCTGGTGATCTCACCCTGTTAGGAGTAACATGTTATATCAGCTAGATCTACCTAGTTATAGGATTTTAAAAACACTAATGAAGTGTGCACTCGGTTAAGAGATTTACATAAGACTGTTAAGTCTACTCTGTTAAGATATTTATCCAAAACTCTATTACAATTGTTAGAAAGCAATAGAAAATTATCTGCTAATTGACAACTCAATTGTCTGATACAGATCTATAAGTTCTGAATGTATTTTACCTTTCACTGTGATGAATCTCTGCTCTGAACCGCTCGGTAGCCTTTTCTAATTCTACTTAATCTGATATCCTCTGCAATTTGCTCTGTTAACTAATAGACTTAAAGTTAGGAAAATGCTTCAAGTTTCTCCTTGATTCATATATCTGTTCTCACATCAGTTCACATCACAAATGATGCAAACATACATTTATATAGTGATATGCTTTTTCCACTTTAACAAAATTAGGTTACACGACTTAGTCATAACCCTAAGATATATGGTGTACAAAAATGACCTAGATCAAACTATTACATAAGATATACATTGCATTTAATGAATATCATAATAATAAATATTCCTCGATCTTGGTAAAATGTTTTTTGATTTGTTGTAACTGTTTGCATAGAAGAATGTGCCATTTCAGATTACTATATCTTTTTCTATGATCCTCGGTAAACATTGTATAAACTACTCGATGTATACTATGACATTCAGTGTTTACTATCTGTCGGTGTCAATGATGTTGCTTGGTAAACTGTGTGGTGCTCAGTGTGTAAGCTTTACCGACTAGTCTGTCTTGCTTCTAGTTACCGATTTGCTCAATGTAAGTGACCAACCGATATCTTTGATAACCTTTGATACTAATGACAACCTTGAATGCTCAATAGAGATAACAGATCCATCTTTTGCCACTTAATCTCCTCCGTAGATCTTAGGGTTAGGTCAGATTCATCGAATCCTTCCAACATTATATCTTTCGTCCATCCTTCTAGAAACATCTTTAATCTCTTTATTAGAATCACAATAAAATGGTTTATTGTGCATTAAATTCTCCATACAGTCAATTAATAAAGTCAACATGATTTACATAATCCAAGAATTCAACTATGTCGGCTAGGAATCTGAATTCTTCATCAAATGTAAATTATTGACACTCGTTCAATACTGTGTTCAACTCCTCGGTCATCACTGTGTAGCTCGGTCATCTCTTCAAACTATTTCCCTCGGCTAATGCTATCTCCCTCGACAATAAACTGATGTTTGGTTAACACTGAATTCACTTGGCATATACTGGCTCGATCGACACTAACATCACTCAGCTTAAACTAGATTTCTTCACTTTTGCTCGGTTAAGCCTACTTGTTCAGTCTTGCTTCTTACATAGATAAACAATACATTATCTTATCATTGTGCCACATAATCAAGTAATCATTGAAGTATCAAATAACTCAACCTTTCTCTAGGTTCTATTGTTATCACCCTTGCCCTAATCCTTCTCATAAACCAATATATATAGTACTTTAGTAGATAGCAACAATCTTACCAATTAAGGTTTGACATCAATGACACTACAACAATTGCTTCAATTTGTAGTTTCTAAAAGTATCCGATAATGTACCTGATGGATTTCCACTAGTGAGAAATATTAGTCATTAGATGGACTTGATTCCAGGGGCCAATTTTCCAAACAAGGTAGCCCATAGGATGTCTCTGACAGAGAGTGAGGAATTGAACCAACAAGTGGAGGAGTTGTTACAAAAGGGATTGATCTGAGAGATCGAGTCCATGTGCTATATCAACGGTATTAGTGCCAAAGAAAAATGGAGAATGGATTATGTGTACATATTCTTGAGCTATCAATAAAATCACTATTAAGTACAAATTTCCCCTCCCAAGGATGGATGATATTATGGATTATTTGAGCAGAACTATGTATTTCAAAAAGATAGATCTAAAGAGTGGATATCACCAAATCAGGATCAGAGAATGAGATGAATGGAAGACATCCTTCAAGACAAAGGAGGGCTTGTATGAGTGGTTAGTCATTCCTTTTGGGCTAGCCAATGCATCATGCACATTCATGTGGCTCATGAACAAAGTTCTGAAAGAATTTCTGGGTAAGTTTGTCATTGTTTATTTGGATGATATTTTGATTTTTAGTAAGACATTGGAAGAACATGTAATTAATGTTCGTAGGGTGTTTGAGAGGTTGCAGGAAGAGAAGTTGTTGATTAATCTGAAGAAGTGCAATTTTATGAAGGAGTTAGTGATTCTGGGATTTGTAGTTTCGATAGAAGGTCTAAAAAATGGAACCAAAGAAGGTGAAGGCTATCCTTGAATGGCCTACTCCAAGGAGTACTACTGAGGGAATATATTTTCATGGTTTGTCTATCTTTTACATAAAGTTTATTCAAATTTTCAATAGTATCTGTGGACCCTTGACTGAAACAATGAGAGGGGATATGAAAGAGTTTAAGTGGATAGTAGGGACATAAAATAGTTTTGAATTGTTGGAAAGAAAAGTTATAGAACAATTTGTTTTAGCTCTTCCAGATTTTAACAAGGTGTTTCAAGTAGACTGTGATTCTAGTGGTAATGCTATTGGAGATGTTTTGAGTCAGGAAGGTAAACCCATTGCTTATTTCAATGAGAAGTTGAATGATGCCAAGAGAAAATATTATGTTTATCATCAGGAGTTCTATGCTATAGTTCAAGCATTAAGGAAGTGGAGACATTATATTTTTCCAAAAGAGTTTGTTTTATTTACTGTATCGTCTTAAAATTGAAGCACTTCCATGATAAGAGTGTTTAGCCCTTTGAGTAAGTGGTCTAGGGTCATGTTAAGCACCTTGATCGGGTCTTTTCATGTATTTGGCTTTCTCCCCACTTTCTACTTCTTTTCTGCTTCATTCTAGGTGAAATTAGGGTTAGCATCCTGAGGATTCTCCTTAATTTCCCTCTTCCATGGCTCTATTTTCTAGGTAGGAATTAGAAATAGGTCATCCTATCCTTCATCACAGTCATCATAGGATTTTTTTTCCTATCCTTGGCATTCTGTCCCATTTTGATATCATTTCTAGGTCTCCAGGCATCCCCGGGACCTCCTATCCTGATTCTGACTGGATCTGGGCCCAGGGTCAAATTCGAGGTTGATCCTGACTAGGTTAGGATTGAGCTCAAAATTGACTAGGTCGGGATCAAACTCAAACCTGACTAGGTTAGTCCCAACCTTGATTTTGCCCCCCTCTTTCAAATCTCCAAATTCCTTGATTTTCAGGTATCGAGTTTCGGGGATATTTATTTTCCCGCCTCCAAGTTCGCTATTTTGGGTTTTGAAATGGTAAGTCCTCTAATTTAATTTAATCTAGGTATATTTTCTAAAAGTTAGGACCTAATTGGGATTTAATTCTCCAAGGTGGCCCCTCTAGAGGATTGTGCCCTAGTTCACTATAAAAGGAGGCCTTCGTCTCTCATTTTGATAATCAAGTTTTGGAAATCAAGTTCTCTCTCAAGCTCTCAAGTGCAAGAAATTCTTCAAGCATTCAAGTATTCAAGAATCCTTCCATCAAGGAGATCCATTGTTAGCAATTGAAGGATTCAATCTCTTTGGAGCCCCCTTGATGATCCATCCTTCCACATTCATCCAAGCCTCCTCATATGCAAAGATCAATTCAAGATTGGTGTTGAAGATCAAATGCCATTGATTTGAGACATCCTACATTCATTTTGAAGCATTCCTACTTATGGATTTGAGGATTCAAATCCTCTACAAGGACTTCAACATAAGCGAGGTGATTTGTTCCAATTACTTTGTTTATGCACACTACATTTCAATTCAATTTTAAGGTTAATTCCTAAATTGGGGTTTGACCAAGGAAAACCCCCCCATACAAACAAAACCCCCATTTTCTTACAGGTACAAGTGTGGGATTTTGGATCTGAGAGCGGATTTGGATACCCTTTTCGGTGAACTTCCAAGATCTACAAACAAAATTAGAATCGACCTTCAAATAAAGAATCTAGCCTTTGACCTTTTATGAGGGTCAAAGTTGACCTGAGCTCATCTTGGAAAAAGATTTCTGGGTTTTCTCCGTCTCGACATTTCCAGTCCAAAATAGGTTGTAGATTTTCTTGAAAGTACACACAGACATCAGAATTTGGCATTTTTTTAGATTTTCCCTAATTTGAGGTTAGTACTTGCATTTCAATTATTTCAAATTCTAACACTTCAATTCTACCATAAGGAAATATAGGGTTTCTCTCTCTCTTTCATATTCTCCATAGATTGATTCGATTGTGCATTAACCTTTTGGTTGATCAAATTGGATCTCTCCTTTGGGAATTTGGATTTAGGAGTGGATCTCATATTTCCCCCACACATCATACAACACACACATTATCAATAGAGGTGATTCAATTTTACCTCTATTCATTTACTGATCATCGAGCTTTGCAATATTTGAACAGTCAAGGAAAGTTAAATCAAAGGCATTTGAAATGGGTTGATTTTTTGTAGAGTTACACTTTTATTTTGAAACAAAAGAGATGGAAATCTAATAGGGTTGTAGATGCCCTTAGTAGGAGATAAATTTTTCTAACATAGATGCAATTTGAGGTTGTTGGGTTCAAGGAACTCAAGAGTTTGTATCCTGAGGATCTTGATTTTGGCGATGCTTGGAAAGCTTGTATAAAACCTATTACTCTAGATAGAACCAAATGGTTGGACTTCATAATCTAGGATAGTATGTTATTCAGAGGTAGTCAGTTGTGCATTCCAAGGAGTTCCATGAGGGAGAATCTAATAAAATAAAATCATAGTGGAGGACTAGATGGACATTTTAGTTGAGATAAAACCATTGCTTTGGTTAGTGAAAATTATTATTGGCCATGGTTGCAGCAAGATGTTAATAAATTTGTACAAGGTTGTAGGGTATGTCAGATGGAAAAAGGAGCCAAGTAAAATATAGGGTTATATCAGCCATTACATGTACCAGAGAAGCCATTAGAGGATATTAGTATGGACTTTGTTCTTGGCCTACCAAGAACTCAGAGAGGGCATGATTCCATTTTCATAGTGGTAGGCAGGTTTTCAAACATGACACATTTCATTCCTTGCAAGAAGACTAATGATGTTGTTCATGTAGCAGAATTGTTTTTCAGGGAGGTGGTGAGACTACATGGTTTGCCAAATAGCATAGTTTTAGATCGGGGCACCAAGTTTGTTGGGTACTTTTGGAGAACCTTGTGGAAAAAGTTGAAGACAGATTTGAAGTTCAACTTACCACACCATCCACAAACCGATGGACAAACAAAAGTGGTGAATAGGAGTTTGGGGAATATTTTGAGGTGCTTTGTTGGAGATAAACCAAGGGATGGGATTTGATTTTACCATAAGCGAAATTTTCATATAATAATTCTGTCAACAGGAGCACTGATAAATCACCATTTCAGATAGTATATGGAAGTAGTCCCAGAAATGCACCCGAATTAAGAAAGTTGGACAAAGGACAGACAAGTAGTGTTGATGCTAACGAATTTGCACAACACTTGAAGAATTTACATGAGAAGGTAAGGAAACGTATTAATAAAATGAAGAGACAATACAAGGCTAAGGAAGATAAGAAAAGGAGGCATAAGGAATTCTAGGTGGGGGATGAAGTCATGGTTCATTTGAGAAAGGAGAGATTTCTAGTAGGAACATACAATAAGTTGAAGATGAAGAAGTATGGACCATGCAAAACATTGAAGAAGTATGATTCAGGAAATGCTTATGAAGTAGAGTTTCCCGACGAACTCAATATTCTACCAGTATCTAACATTTTAGATTTGACAGAATATCATGAAGGAGGTGTTGAAGATCAAGTCACAGAAGCACAGTGAAATGTTACAACAACTAATTTAGCTACATAGGAGATTGAAGACATCTTGGACAACCGTGTTGGAAGAAGCACAAGGAACAAGACATATGAAGAATATTTGGTCAAATTGAAAGGACAACATGTGGAAGATTCATCATGGCTATCAAGGGAGGAGGTTAACTGTCTTGGTTTTCCTTTGAACACATGAGATGTGACAAGGTCACTTCTCAAATTACCCCAGGTGTCTAATGTAGGAGCATCCTGGGTGTAAGGGCAATCTTGCATCACCCAAAAATATTTTTTGGTTTCTTTTCAATAAGGGCTATCTTGTGCAGAGCTGCTATTTTTGGAAATTTATTAATTTAAGTAAGTTTTTTCGTTTGAGTTTAGAATGCTCTATTTTTTTCCCTGGAGATTCACTTTGGTTATATCAATCTACCAGTAAATTTTCATTACAAGATCAAGTCTAGTTTTGAAGATTTTGAAATTTTTTGGTATTCGCAGCAGGGTACAATAACTTTGAACTTAGTTTTGAAGCCTTTAGAGGCTCTGAAAGGGTTTGAAACTTTAGTTAATTAGAATTTGTGTGAGTCAAAAGTTGTTGAGAACTTTGTACCATTTCCGAAATGGGGTTATAGTAGCCGATTGGGTCAATGGACGATGAGTTATGGTCTATGGAAGTTATGCTACCTAAAATAGAAGAAAATGAAATTCCTTCAAAATTTCTTTTTGAGTTCTAAAATTTATTTGGGTCTATTCTAATGTAATAAAAATCAATAATAATATATTAGGAATGGTCGGCCTCAAAATTTAGGGTTAGAATTTCTAGAACCTTCTTTGGTGGTTAAAAATACCTATATAATAAAAGCTCGTAGGGTTATCTAGGGCAATTTTTTTGGAGATGTATTTGGTGGCTCTGGCTTGCAAAATATTGTAATTAAAATGCTCATGTGGCTATGCATGTTATATTTCTAAACATTTTAATTCCATTTCATTGGAGATAATAGAAAGCCCATTTCTTGTTATTCTCAATTCTGTTGTGTGTGTTTGTGTTAATAAGGGGAGTACCCTTCATCATGGATGCTCAATTAGGCCCCAATTTGGTGATTTCAAGATTTCATATTCATTATGCTTGATCCAGTTACCTATCTCCCCCTAATTTTCCATCTACCCTATCTTCTCGACTTCCTATTTAAATTTTGATGCTTTCTCCTAGGTACATAATTCCTATGGTTTTATGTTTCTTGAGGATTGGGCCCAATTTTGAACCAAAGCCCCATTGAAGTGTTTCGATGGGAAATTAGATCTTAAGGTTAGTTTGGCTTAATTTTGAATCCCAAAATACATGATGAGGTATATAAATACCCTATCTCTCCTTATTTTAGTATCAATACATTTTTAAGAACTAACAAGTAATCAAGTGAATTCAAAATTTGAAGACAAGAATCCAATATCTACCATATCTCCAAGCATCCAAGGCATTTTGAAGGCAATCTTCTCCATTGTAGTAAAATTCTTTCCTATGATAGACAAGTAGAGTTCTCAAGCAAGCAAAAAGATTCTTTGTCCATCCTTATGCATTTTTCCTCCATAGGAAGTGTTTAATCAAGCATGAAAACATTAAAGATCTAGGAGTGGAATTCATAGATCCATACATTTGTGAAGGTATTCTTGACTCTTTTCTACATTCCAAGGTTAATAACTACAATTCAAGAAAAATTCAAACATATTGATCTCAATATCTATTCACAAAGGTATTCTCAAGGTAGATCTAATATTTACCTTCATATTTACTTTCCTCTATGAATCTCATTTATGTTAGGGTTATGATAGATATGAGAAATAAACAATACCAATATAATGCATAAATAAGAAAGACAAAAATACAATAACATAAAGATTTAACAAAGTTCACCCAATATGAGTAACAACCACCAGAGAAACAATCGTCCACTTATTTTATTATCTATCAAAGAGAAAATTACAATCTAAAAATATTCATATCATATAACTGTTTATGTATTAAGCCTTTTGAGGTTATTTAAAAATTCAATTAACAAAATTAACCCTAACCCTAAAAGAATATTCTCTTAATATTTTCCTCATACTTATACTCATAGGATAATATTTTGAGGGGGATTTCAACCCCCCCATTACGGGGGCCCTTTGGGCCCACTCCTCCACCCAACAAGTGTACAATACGTGCATGATCAGTTGCCACATACCGACAATCCCCAACTTGGAGACTGATCACGATCCACACCAAAAAATCTCCCACTTGGAGACTAATCTTTTAGCAACACCGCTTCCACTATAGCTCCTAGTGGATTGACACACTTGGAACTGATTGTTTCTCATTTCCTCTATGATCAAGTTTGAAGGCCAATAGAAGTAACTCAACTTCTCTTGAGTTACTACCTTGGTCAACATATCTGTAAGATTCTAGATAGTGTATATCTTCTTCATCTTCAACTGCCCATGCTCTAAAATTGAGCATATGAAATGGTACCAAATTTGTATGTGTTTGGTCTTAGAGTGCAGGGTTGAGTTCTTAGCAAGATGAATTGCACTCTATCTATCACTATATAACCTTCTATGCTCTTGGAGCTTGCCCAATTCCTCAATAAACCTTTGCAACCAAATCATCTCCTTACTAGCCTCTATAGCAGCAACATATTTCTCTTCTGTTGTTGAAAGAGCTACAACTTTTTACAATCTAGAAATCCAATTGACCATTATACCACTTACAATAAAAACACACCTTGTAGTGCTCCTCCTACTATCAATATGTCCTACTGAATCGGAGTCAACATAGCCTTTTAAATTGGAATGAGAGCCTCTAAAACATAATGAATGAGTTTTTGCACCTCTCAAATACCTAAGAATCCACTATACTGCATTCCAATTCTCTTTTCTAGGATTGTTCATAAACTTCCTCACAACTCCCACTACATGTGCAATATATGGCCTTGTACACACCATAACATACATTAGGCTACCAACCCCTAAATATTATGTAACCTTAGACATATACTCCATCTCCTACTACATATTTTATTGTGTGAGTGTTGCAATCAGATTTGAAAGTATATGATTGATTATGAAATTAAGAAATAATTAATAATAATTTCATTTACATTGAGATGCATTGTGCATTAATTAGAAAAAAAATGTATCATTTAATATGAGATGTGCATTTATAAGATTAGATGATTTTTCTTCGTATTAGATCAATTGGTTCAAGGACCTAGGTCCCCAATTGAATTATGTATTGCATTCATATGAAAACCATTGTAACACATAACATAATTGTAGCATTTTGAAAAAAATGAAGACACATTTTGCATATGATTAGATAAAAGATGATTATAGAAAAGGATGGATGAATTAGTTTTCTATTGCATTTGGAAACACTCTCTAACACATCCAATTTATTAGATCCCTAGATGTTGTGAAGCAGTCACTTCCTTGAGTGTGGCTGACATCAGTCACCTTGTTATGTGAAATATTGTATGATTGATACTTTATTTTGGTTACTGATGAATTGTTCATATTGTGTGTCTGCTAGCATTGAATTTTTTACACTTTCTTATGCTTGGACTAGTCACCTAACTCTCTTTTTTCTACCTATTTTGTGACATTGGTCACACTTGATTTACTGTTGAAATAAGTGCACTATTTTAATGTTTAACTTGGTATTTTCCCCACTTGGGTTTTACCTTTTTTAAATTTTTGTGGTGACTATTCTGAATGTTTGGTATTGTTGGCCCTCTTTTGTGATAAGTGTTGTTTCTATCATGTTCGTTATGGATCTCTGATAGTATGTGTAAGGGAGGATATCACAGATATTGTACTATGTTTGTATGTGAAAATGAAAAGCATTGTGTATCATATAGTCTTGCATGAACTTCTCAACTTATTATTCAATGTAATACGAATGTGTGATTTATACGACTGATTACTAGATGTTTTCTATAATGATGAATGAGTAAAGATCTAGATCTATTTAAAAATTGATAAATGATGAATGATTGATCAATTTGATTTTCGATTTACGCTTAAACCATAATCATATTGCTCTTAGAAATGGTATATGCATCTCCTTGTGTGAATGGATAATTATGGAATGTTTTGTATTAGTTCTGGTGTGAAGTGTAATTGAGTGATGGTTATGTTCATTTTATTCTTTGTGTGACATCTATAAGTAGTAGATTTTGGCTTCCAATCTTAGTCCTTATTGTTGGCTTCCAGGAGTAAGCCTAATTTAAGGGGAAGAGGATGTAATACCCACCTCTTTACTACAATTCATGTTTATGATGCTAATCCTTTTAGACCCCCTTTTATGTATATTAGATCTTCAGTTATATTTAATGATTCAATGCTATGATACTTTAATCTTTTAGTTTATACTATTTTAGTTAGATGATGATGGTTATTCACATATGTTGATGTTATTTATGTCTAGTTTTTACTGACCCCATACTTGCATGTGTATGGTTGGCGTGTATGTTTTATATTTCTATTTGATGTGTCTAATGTGATTGAGAGATAAATCATGATTACTTTCTTGTGAGATCCACATAATTAATTGATCCCTACCATTGTATATATATATATATATATATATATATATACATATATATATATATATATATATATATGTATATATATATATATATATATGTATATATATGTATATATATGTATATATATATATGTATATATATATATATATATATATATGTATATATATATATGTATATATATATATATACATATATATATATATACATATATATATATATACATATATATATATATACATATATATATATATACATATACATATATATATATATACATATATATATATATACATATATATATATATATATGCTCATCTTTTATGCAGGATATCAGGTACCAGACATCGACTTTCCTGAATTGCCAGGATGAGCATGCCCTATCACATTATCTCAATGGTAAGAGATGGGAAATAGCATCCAAGTTTAAATCCCAACCTAAGTCATTTATGTTTTGAAATAGTGGACAAGTGTCTTATTGCTACCTCTGAATTCGTCAAGGTGACGTAAATTTGTGAACCTTCCTTTTGCGCTTGATTATGGTATTTTGGGTTTAGTCAGTTTTGCCTTCATGTTTTCATGTCATTAAAATTGATGTGATTTTGTGTTAAAAATGCATTAAAGATTTAATTTGGACTAATTAAATGTTTATGTGATTTAATCTTATTAAATAGTGAAATATTAAATATGAGAGTATTTATTTAATGAGGGTTGATTAAATACTAATATTTATTTAACAAGACTTAATTAAAAAGTATAAGAATAAGAATAAGGGATTTAATTAATTATCGAATCCAAAATTAAAATTAAAGGCATAATTAATGAATTGATATTTTGCATAGTATTAAAATGCTAAAAATATTAATTATTAATTAAGTATTATTATGCAATTAAATTTGTACATTCAATTAATAAAATTAAAATATAAATTTAAGTTAAAAGATATTATTTGAAAAAGTCCATGTAATTATTATCAAATTAAAATTAAATCATGCAAAAAGGTGTTGATGAAAACAAAGTCAAGAGTTGAGTTCTAATTCCTGATTGTGAGTTCCATGTTTGAGTTCAGTTTGCAAGGTTTTCTATATTAGAGTCCTTTTTGGTCATTTTTGGAGAGACAAGTTTACAGGTTTTGGCTCTAGATTGGAATTTAATGAATGTGTGAAAGCTTAGGATTTTTAGAGTTTTGGATTGTTCTTTGTGGCTTCTATCAATTGGTGGATTAAGGTACAATTTTGAAAATCTTGTAGATCTATACTTTTGAAAAGATTGTTTACATTGTGTTTTCCAGGTTTGGTTGTGATTTTGGAATGGTTGTATTATGGATTTCTCATTTGATTAAATTATTGAATAGAAGGTTTATAGACTGTTATTTGTGTGAAGGAATTCTTAGTTGTTTCAGATCTATAAACCCTAGTTGTAATTAAAAACAATAGGTAAATAAACAAATCAAATTGATTAGATTTTGGTTAAACTCCAGATAGAAATTGAATTTACCATAACCAATTAGATGTTATTACATAAATTGTTTGAAATGAAATTCCTGAGGAAAACCTATGAAAATTACATTTGTGTAAATTATAGACAACCCAGATATATTCATTTAACCAATTAGTCTTTTGAAAGAAATTTGACAAATATGTATATATGATTGTTTGAGGGAAAAATATATTTATCTTTTTATACATTTGGGTTTTTGTCTAATTTTTTTTTCTTAAAAAAAGGAAAGTGCTCATTGTTTTGGCACAGTTAATTTTCTAACAGAAATTTAAAAAAGAAGAAAATAATATATAAAAAAAATTTAAATAAATTGAAGGGGGGTGGGGTTCTCTCTCCCAATGCCCCCCCACCAACTCAAGGCTATCATCAACAGCAAAGGGTTGTCGCACAACAACCAAGTTGTCGTGGCAGCCAATGTTGTTGCTTGCGACAGCTCATGCTACGCACGACAATAATGGGGGAGGGTTGTGTTACCCCCCCCCCCCCAATTAAAAGTTAAAAATAAATAAATAATAATAAATTTAAATTTATTTAATATTTTATATTAAATTATTTAATATTTAAAGTATTACATGTTTAATATTTATTAATTAATATTTGGGTAATTTATAATGTGATTTTGGTTAAATATAATTAATATTATAAAAATAATTATATGTATCAATTAATCAGATGGCTATAATAAGTTTAATTATATTGTATTTAGTAATTTTACTTAATAAGTTAATTTGTATAAGGAATGTTATAAATTAATTTATAAAAGTTAAATTGATATTTTGTTAATGGAATTAGTATCTACATTTAACCTAATGATGAATATTATGTTATTAATCAAATCGGCTATGACTTAAGATTATTGAAGTTAATAACATTAAATAATTTGTTTTGATAAGACAATAAATACATTTAATTTGCATGTGAGTTTTATGTCATGGTATTTTGTGGTAGAAGTTTTGTTTAGTTGATTTTGATTCAATTTAATCGATCATGTGAGTAGAGTATAGCCTAGGTGGGATTTTGTCTTTCAAACTTAAAATTATTTTATGGATTTATGTCTTTTATACTTTGGGTTTATGTGGTAGAAAATTCATAACCATTTTGATGTCATGATTATGTGAGGGTTATTTTGGGTATCTTTGTGATGTGATGTCATGTTTCTATTAAGTCTTGATCATTACTCTATTTTGTTACAAGTAGTAGTTGTCGTTGCACCAAAAGATCGACCCGTTAATGCCCGATACAAACACTAGACTTATAGAAGACACAGGAGGCAGTTAAACCATGTCACAAATCCCAAGGGGAGCGCTGACCATTTTTCTAACAATCTCCCCCTCAGTGTTACCCGAGGGGATTCAAACTTGTGACCAAGCTCTGATACCACTTGTTATAAGTAGTAGTTGTCGTTGCACCAAAAGATCGACCTGTTAATGCCCGATAGAACCACTAGACTTATAGAAGACACAGGAGGCGGTTAAACCATGTCATGAATCCCGAGGGGAGCGCTGACCATTTTTCCAACATATTTAACCTTGAGGAGGTGACGACCATTATGTTGTTGAAATTTTAATCACTTGGTCACCTCGTTTCTTTTATTGTGGTTGATCTATATCCAAAGTGATGGTCTTTGATTGTGTTATTACTCCAAGTTGGAGAGTGAAGTCATTGATGACTTATTTTTTAGTTTGATTTATCTTGCGATGTGATAATCATGTGCTTTGGTAATTGATTTATTACAATGTCCAGAATGGGATAGATAATTTGGATCCTTGTATAGGATGAGATATTATTTGTTATAATCCAACACTCATCTTTGATGACATTCATGGTTTATTGGTTTATGGGAAGTCTTTTATGGTCTTGATTTTCTTTCTCTTTGGTTCTTTTGTTGGGAGCATTAGGGTAGGTTATCTAGGAGCATAGAAGGGAAGTGACTTACTTTGGAGGCATCAGAGCCCTAAAGAGGCTACATGTGTATCCTTTTTAAGTTGACTTAATAAGTGATAACTTAATAAATTTATTAGGATAGAAACATAAAAAGATAAATTTGCCTCACCCATGCCTTGAGTGCTAGTACAAGATTGGATGGGAGTGAGAGAATATGCGTGTCCATCTAGAGAGACGTTGAGGTCTGACATAGTTGGTTTTCCTTGTCTGTACAAAAGGACTACTAATACCGCATAGAGTCACTAGGGGGCTGGGGTCCAAAGAGACTATCAGGGTAACCCTAGAGTTGACTTATGTGATGACACTTCCCTATATGTGTCCTAGGTTCCTACGTTGAATTTGGTACACTTGATTTGTGTCTTGATCATTTATTCTTGATAACCTCGTAACCATTTACTACCATTTTATCTAGTGTACCTTGGCATTAGTTTTTCTTGTTTTGGATGTTTCCTTGAGTGAGGCATGGTGTTATCTCCTCAACATGGTGGGAGTGGAATTCTTGGTTCCACATGGTCGGGTGGTAGTGGTTCTATTACCATTGAGATCCGATGTTCGTGACTTTGTGCTTGGATGATCCTTGATGTTGCTTCTATTATCTTGTTCATTGCTTGGAGACTTTCTTATTATCATATTGAGATGTATATCTTGCATTCCATTTTTATGTATTGGTTAGTGACATTGATTCTAGAGATGTATATGTTTTTGTATTGTATTATTGTTATCCCTGGGACATGAGTAATGGAAGACATATTATCTTGAAGACTATGATGTATCAGTTTGTATCTTGTTGTATGTACATTTGATTACATTGATATAATGGATGTATCTTATTATTCAACTGAAATGAATATGTTAGTGTACCTTATGATTTGTTAGAGTAGTCATATTATAGCTAATAATTAATTTATTTAATTATTAGTCTATTATTCTCTACACTTAAATTAGACTTAGGCATCTTATTATTCTTTAGGTTTTTCCCTTTTAGGGTTTTGTGATTCCTTTTATAAGGATTCACCTCTTTGTATTTCTTAAGAGATTAGAATATCATTTGTAATATTGTGCATATGATGTCTCTGGCTTTTTGGCCTCCATAGATTTTTCTTGCCTTCTGTGCTTTGCTTCTTCCATGTGACAGGGTTATGCATGCAAGTGTTCTTGGGAGATTAGTCTTTCACCTAATTTAACATGGTATCAGAGTCATCTTGCTGCTCGTTGTTCGTGTTTTGTTGAAGTGATTCAGAAGCAGGACGTTATTTTTTATTTCTTTTTTGCCTGCAAGAAAGAAAAAAAAAATTGGGGCATTTTGAGCAAAAATGAATGCCTCCATTGCGCTTAGAAGGCCTGGGAGAGTCAAAAATCATATAAAATTTATAATTTTTGGCCACTATGGCATCTGGGAGAAAAATTTTGCCCTCTTAGGGCCGTACGGCTCAAAAATCGAGAAAAAATATATAAAAAATCATTGTTTTTAATGATTTTTGTGTTTAAAATAAACGCAGCCAGTGTTAATTGTTTGGGCCGCCCCCGCGCCACCCGTCGGCCTCCTGGCAACCACTGCTGCAGACCACAGCTCCCACGCACTCTGTTGCACCGCCTGAGCGCGCTCCGCTGAGAAGTCCACAGCCTTCCCCACGCCGTTGACAGCGCCCACTCCGCAGGTAATCCACCGCCGTCAGCGCCCGATCTGCGGCTTCCTCCGCAACCTCCGCCGGCCCGCGCCCCCGCTCTGTTTTGCAGGCCCCACGGGCTCTTTAGCCCCCCCGCGGTGGTCACGTTGGTGACTGAGAGCCCTCGGTTTAGCCCCCTGCACGCGCCATGCGTCCAGGGGCTCAATTTTTTTTAGCCCCAAGGGCTTAAAATTTATTTTTTGGAGCCTTTCTGACCTCCTGGGACTGTTTTTGCTCTATCTGGAGCATACGGAGGTCTTTTTTGGACTTCTTTATATCGTCGGAAAGCTCTTTCTGAGCTCTTTTTGATTATGGAGGTTAGGGTTTTTGGCTCTACTATTTTGATAGTGTTTTTTTCTATCAAAGGTGATGTTTATTTTTTGCCTTCCGGGAGCCATATCTTGCTCATTCGGACTCATATTTGGGCTCACCAGATATCATTGGAAAGCTGGTTCTATGAATTATTCAATTGTAGGGGTTTTTTAATCTAGATTTTTCTCTAGGTTTTCTCTCCTCTGAGTTTTGCACTTTCGCCCTCTGGCGGATTACTTGGGTTCTACAGGTCCTGGGATCTCTTCTTCTGTTCTTCTAGCTCACTCTTCTTTCTGACTTCTGAGCATTGTATGCTTCTCTTCTGTAGCATTTCTTTTCTGTAAATGCACTGAGATAAAGTGCCTGCTTTTGCATATATGGGATCTTGTACTCCTTGTGTTTGTTTGTACTTGCACTCAGTTATAAAGTGCCATGGGGGGTTATGATGTTTTGCCTTTTGTGCTCATCCACCTTTGTCAAGTGAGCGTACCTTCCACGACATTAGCCCATGTTATGTGTCGGTGACACCGCCCTTTATCCTGTGCTTGTACTTTTGTTGCACTGTTGGTGTTCCTGATTCTTCTTCTTGCAAATGTTTCTGGCATTGCATTTCAGTGTTCCTGTCACCCTCTCCCTATTCAGAATTATGGGGGGGTTCACCTATTGGTTCTATTGCTTCTTTGGTTCGGTTGAGTGATCTACATATACAGTTTTTGTTCCTATGTACTAGGCAGATGCAGTGGCTAGGCACCTATGCATTTCGATGAGATGGTTCATCTACTATGTAGACACTCGTTCATTCCTATTTTGGAGGTCACCTCTTCGATTGATCAGCTCTTCAGACTTTGTCTTCTCTACTTGGTCATGCACTATTTCAGTGGGGGTTCCAACAGTTTCTTCTGACAGTGTTTGCAGCTTCATGCTTCAGAGATGCTTCATGCTCTTTCTTGTTCCTTTCTCTGGGACATTCTCTAGATTGGAGGCTTTGTTTCCTTCATCTAGTTTATTTCTTGTACTTGGGTACCTGATTAGGCCTAGTTGCCGGGACCCATTGCTCTTTCATGCATTTTTGTTTTCATGCATCTTTTAGTCCTTAGTTGTTTAGCTTCTCCCTAAGTTACACTTAAGGGGGGGGTGTTAGAGTAGTCATCTTATAGCTAATAATTAATTTATGTAATTATTAGTCTATTATTCTCTACACTTAAGTTAGACTTAGGCATCTTATTATTCTTTAGGGTTTTCCCTTTTAGAGTTTTGTGATTCCTTTTATAAGGATTCACCTCTTTGTATTTCTTAAGAGATTAGAATATCATTTGTAATATTGTGCATATGATGTCTCTGGCTTTTTGGCCTCCATAGATTTTTCTTGCCTTATGTGCTTTGCTTCTTCCATGTGACAGGGTTATGCATGCAAGTGTTCTTGGGAGATTAGTCTTTCACCTAATCTAACATGATTTGTGCCTTTCATTATGATTAAGTAAAGAATTAGGAATACTTCAATTTGGATTTTAAAATGAGTGTAAG
This sequence comes from Chamaecyparis obtusa, assembly GCA_027943335.1. NCBI lineage: Eukaryota > Viridiplantae > Streptophyta > Pinopsida > Cupressales > Cupressaceae > Chamaecyparis > Chamaecyparis obtusa. The sequence goes on along the minus strand of BSBK01000177.1, from coordinate 1,055,698 downwards.
ATTCATCATGTGATTATGTTATAGATTGTTCTTAGTAAATTAGTTAACTTATATGCAATTCTATGTCATGGAACCCTTGAGACTTGTAATCTGTAAATGAGTTACATTTATGAGTATGTATTATGTTTTCACGTTGTTATTCAAATTGTAAACTCTTAAGAAAAAAATATTTAGTAAACTTAGTAACACGTTTTAGGTTAATTTATCTTGGGTTCCCTACTAGGACATTACATACACCATAGAATGTATTATAGATAGAGACACACAATATTTGTCATGAATGTATTTGAAGGTAAATTACAATCCTTTCTTATATATTGTTAATTTATATTCTTGTAATATAATAGAATAATTTATATAATACTTTTAAAATAAAATTCAATATAATATCTAATATTGTTAAATTTTACATATACATACATGTGTGCGCGCGCGCACATGTTTGAATAATTTTAATTTAAAATTAATATACTTAATTTTATTTTAGTTTTTAATGATATTTTGTTTCTTTAACTTTTTTGTTTATTTTAATTTGTCTCTTTCAATTTTTATTTTTTGAATTTTATCTTATTCTCGTATCTTTCTTTATAAGGCTTCATTGTAATTCATTTTCACATATTCCTCTTCTTGATGATGAATCAATGATGTGATTTGAAACATAAATTACAAAAATACACACAATTTAAATATGAAATACTTGAACTAGATAATTTATATTTTTCAAATGCAGATGAAGACCTAATTATTGTCTTGAGCATGTGCAGTAACACCTACACAAGATTTTTTCATCTTGAAGTTGTATAATAACATAATTGAGCTTCTTAGTATAAATAAATAAGGGCTTTCTTATGCTTGGGAATTGATGAAAATATATTGTAATTGATTTTTTTTCATACCCTCATTCATAAATAGGATTGAGATTATGTGATCAAGAGTTCTCTTTCTTCAAGAGATGTAGCAAGTTTCCTTTGGGAAAGCATCTACACAAACCAAAGATTCTAACTCACTAGAGCTAAAATGATAGAGCTTGGGTTGAGAGCTTAGCATATAACTGAACATATGGGCAAGGAGGCTAGATTCCAATGTGAATACATGGAGCTAAGATCATATGTCTAATGGGTTATCATTGAGGATTTACTTATGCAATGCTTGTGGTGTAAATAAATGACTAAAAATTTATGTTGGAACTTAGAGTCGAAAGTCATTTTGTAATGCATGTATGAACTAAGAGTGGTTACAAAATAAAATATATTGTATTCTATGAGACCTTTTAGCCTATGATTGTTGTGAGGCTTCACAACTTTATTATAATGCTTAGGAGCTTGATGCACTTATTATAGATGAAACAAAGATGTCATTTCTATATTCAGTTGTTGATTTTTTTTTGTCCTTTTTATTATTTGATCATATCTAAGTGTTTGCACTTAGAACTAGGAGTCAAGGTTGCACGGTTGTAAATTCTTTTATTAGATCCTCCATCCATAATTCTATCAAATATTTATGATTTGGTATCTTAAGAATACTACATAAAAATCTAATCAAAGAAAGAGAAAAAGAAAAAGAAAAAATAACATATTCAAAAATTATGTAAAAATTATCTATATTTTAAGCTCCAATCAAATTATCTTCCTCCCACACTTAATTTCTAACCATGAATATTAATTAATAGTCACCCTAACTACCAATATTTTAATTAAACAAATATAGTAAAAAATAAAATATGTTAACAAATAATTTCAAATACTTTACATATTATTAATATTTTAATCTATGTCATACACTTAATTGTATCATATCATATCATATGACTAGAGGTTAAAATAATTTTTCCCATTGAAAAAAAATAAAAATAAAAAATCTTACCCAAGTCCAGCGAGAAGCTTAGCCCATACGCCAAGTATCAAGTAAACTAAAATGTGGCCCTAGAAATAAAGTAAACTAAAATGAGGAAAACCGAAACTAAATTTATACCTAGTTATTTCATTGGATAAATTTAAAGTTTTTTCAAAAAGAGAAAGGCCAAAAAAATGTGGAAAACCAAAACTAAATATATACCTATTTATTTCATTGGTTAAATTTAAAGTTTTTTAAAAAAGAGAAAGGCAAAAAAAATCGGCGCCGGCTTTCTTTCATGTACGATCTTATCGGCCAACCAAAACTTGGTTAATGGGATTTTATTTTATTTTGTAGTTTTAGAGTTGGGTGCTAGTGCTTTCTTCTTTGGCAGGAAAGTGCCGTTTTAGAGATAGATACTTTGAGTTCTGTTTAGAAAAATATCACCTTGATAAGAAGCTATGAATATCTTGTTTCAGACGGTAGGTCAAGCAACTTTCTGTTCGTGATAACATGCAATCAAATTCCTGCAGAAACTGTATGTTTAGAAGGTGTATATATCTGTTTTACCCTGCTGTTACTCAATCATCACTTTTATAGTGGGAATAACCAAGAAATTTTGGAATCAATAGTCACAAGCTATCTATGAAATTTTTTGTTTTTCTATGTGATTGAGCAAGTGGGTATTGAAGAATAACAATTAGTCTGTTGGGGAGATGACCTAACTTGTGATTTGAATTGAGTTATGAATATGCCATTTGTTTTCATACTCTGGTCCCTTGCTTGTCTGAATTGAGGTTAGGTTGGTGAAGATTCAGAACTAGTATGTTGGGGAGATGGCCTATCCTGTGATTTGAATTGAGTTATGAATATGCCAGTTTAAATCATAGTCTGTTCTTTTGCTTGTTTGATTTTGAGGTTAGGTTGGTGAAGATTCAGAACTAGTATGCCATGGAGCATGCTTGCAGTGATTGGGTGAGAGGAAGTGTTATTGGAGTAGGGGCATTTGGTACTGTCAGCCTGGCCATGGATAAAGTCACTGGAGAGCTACTTGCTGTCAAATCTGTTGAATGCAAGGAAGAGAGAAAGGGAGAGCTTTTGGCTATGGAGAATGAGATAAGCATTCTGAAGAAACTGGACTCACCATGGATTGTGAAGTATTTGGGTGAGAATTACAGTGATGATGGTGGTGTGTGCAGGAGGAATCTATTGATGGAATACATGGCAGGAGGAAGTATAGCAGATAATTTGCAGAGATTTGGAGGGCCATTGGAGGAGTCTGTTATTCGCATCTATGCTAGAGACATTCTTAAAGGCATTGAGTATCTCCATAGCCAGGGGATTGTGCATTCTGATATCAAGGGAAAGAATGTGCTGGTGGGGGATTCTGGTGTCAAGTTAGCAGACTTTGGGTCTGCTAAAGTGATGTCAAATGAGAGAGAGAGCAGCAAAGTTGAATTAAGTGGGACTCTTCTATGGATGGCTCCAGAGGTGGTGAATCAGGTGGAGAGGGGGCCACCTTGTGATTTATGGTCTTTGGGATGTACAGTTGTGGAGATGGCTACTGGCAGGCCTCCATGGACTGACATCTCTCAACCTTTGGTTGCCATGTACAAAATTGGGTGCTCTGATGAGCTTCCTAAGTTTCCAAACACACTGTCTGCTCAAGGCCATGATTTTCTACAGAAATGCTTTCATAGGGATCCCAAGCAAAGATGGACTAGTACCCAATTGTTGACCCACCCTTTTATCAGTGAAAGATTTAAGCAAGAGCCAAAATCTCCCAAAAGTACTTTGGATTTTCACTGTACACAATACCAGTTGGATATGTCAATCTCTTGTGAAACTCTTTCTGCCTCAATTCCTTTAATGTCTTTGCCTGGAGATCTACATAGTCATCTGCAGGAGGAGGAAATAAGCCAAAATCATGATCAACAAAAGAGGATGTTTGAGGCAAGCCCTTCTCCTCTTCAGAGAATAGCAAGATTGGCTGAGAAAAGTGATGGTGGAAGAAGTAATAACAGTGGTAATAGGCCTACTCTGTGCACGGCCCCTGCTTCTAACTGGATTGTTGTTAGGTGCCAAAAGAACTATGCGCCTCCCATGGTGGACAGTCTTTTTTCAGATTTCATTAATGGATCCCTTGTCCAGAAGGCCTCCTCTGTTCAGACTTCAGTAGCAGTCCACTGTAATACAAAATCTCAGTGCAGTGAATTGAAAGACATCCATTGCCACGACTTGGGTACCACCCATAATGATGGGATTGGAAAAGACCTTGATAGTAACATGTGTATCCAATTCCATTGGATGAATCAGCCTTCTTCATCAAGTACTGCTGGCAGCCATGGCTTCTGCAACTCTCTGGCAGAGACTGTTTTCTCCGAAGACTTGGTGGTGGGTCCTAAGAGCAACTTTAGTAATGTCGTAATCCATGACAGAAAATGTAGTCTATCAAGATTCAAAGACAATTTGCTTAAGTTCTTTAGCAGGACATCATGTATTATTGCCAACCTAGAGGCAGTTCAACAATTCATGTTGCAGACGTGGCTTTCCCAAAATGGTACAAGTGAGAGTTGGCGCAAGTATTGTACCTGTGACTGTAGCCTATGTGCAATGAAATGTTGCCATGTGAGAAGTTTTGTTTGTAAGATTTGTCATAGAAACATAAAACTGTTTGGCAGATTAATTTTAATTTTTAATAAATATTTTGTTTCTATTTCCTTGATCTTCCATGGACAGGTGCCTTGCCTTTGAAAACAGCCCTGCAATTAGATTTTTGGCTTGAGAAATGATTTAAAAAAAAAGAAAGCAGAGATAACCCAAAAACAGAGTTAAAATCCCACAAATCAGTAAGAGAAATATTTTATAAAAATATTAACGCTCCTCAATTCTAACCACTTCTAGAACAGAGTATTTGTTAGCAAAAGAAGAGACAAAGAAAGACCTAAGCTATGTTTTGTTAAATTTTTTAAAAAAAACATAAACTCCAAAACCATCATCACAAAAAAAAACATTGGACTTAAATGGAGCAGACAATTACAAAGTTCTGGGAGAATTGAGAATATAGAGGGTCATGAGATGAGATGATTATCTGATATTTACATGCTATTTTTTCTTTTCATCGAAGAAAGTTCTATTAATGGATAAATAATACAAGAAACAACAGTACAACAGTAAGTGGCAAAGAAATAGCTTATTGATTCTGATTTATATGGTGGGTGACAATTCAACCTCACAAGAAAATTTTAATTGTATGTAAATGTAGATATATTTAATTATAGTCATATATGACCATTAAATTTAGTTTTTGGATGACATTCAAATCTACATATTTTTAGAAGAGAGTGGTATGTCATTTCAAAAGGAGTAAAAGGGCAAATGAGATTGCTATGCACTTAGGAAGTAATATAGATATTTTCAGCATGTCATTGTTTTTTAAAAATACTGAATTTTTTTTAATAAAAAATAAATAAATATTTTTTTATCAATCTATGTACATTGTTGAACAAATGACCATTTATTCCATAACTATTAGATTGATTCAAAAGGTAAGATAATTTGTTTGGTAAATATTTTTTTCAAAAGAAAAAAAATAATTTCTTTGATAAATTAATAACTAATATAAAAAATAATATATATTTTAACTAGCAACATACAATCTACATCATTAAGTATGCAATGATCAACATATTTCAATATGAGGTTTGCAAAATGTAGAATCAAATTCTGGTTTCTATGAAGTCTTCCTTTCCTTTTGTTCACAAAGTTGATATTACAAGGAAACCTCCTATTGACTATTCTATGGAGTTGGAGTAAGACACTGACAGAGATTTTGTCTCTTCTTTGTCTCAAGAAATTTAAATTGGGGGAGAAGGACTCTAGTTCTAAGTTAAACCAGAGCTCCTTGGAACATTTATTTAAACCACCTTGACTTGGGTGGGTCAACCCTGTCTTTGGAGAGGTTGCTGCAAGTTTTTGTTTGCCTTGTTTCTAGTTACCTAATTGTTGATCTGTTGTTGTTATTTGATATTTTGTTGGGCTAAGTGCTTCATCTTTATCTTTTTACAAGGGATCAAGACCCTTTTGAAATCCTTGCTTAACTAATAAAAAACATATCCAGTTTCAATTCAAGAAGTCTTAAAATAAAGCATTATTTATTATAACTTTTTTAATCAACAATTATAACTCAAGTTGTAAAATATCTTTGATTTCAGCAATTTCCTCTTCCATCTTAACTTCAAGATGAAAATTATTAAGTTTTAACTTCGTTGGATTAGATAATTTAGTGTAGGAGAAGTTCTTTTTAATACTAATTTTTTAAAGCTTTGAGAATCATTTCATTTTGGGAATGTATTTTATTTTTAGGAGATTAATTAAGAGAACATGCACCCTAACAATCCAACAACCCTCTAAAGATATTCATAAATATAGTAAATCTGCATAATAAAAAAAATGTGAGAGAATTAAGTAGACCAAAGAGCAAACATGCACACTGAAAAATCAAACCCAATCTTACAAAATCATCCCAAACCTATAGACTTCATCTAGATAGACACAACTTTACACAAAATCTAAGACAATCCCCACATGCTTTTTTTTATCAAACTTAAAGCCAAGTCCACATATTTGTTACAATTAATTGAATTTCATTTTAGCAATCAATTTTAAATGCATCACTTCCTCCAACTCTTGTTAATTAATCTATATTAAATTATGCTTATGTGTACACGTGTTATTACATTAGCCTATATTAAACTACGCCTTAGCCTATATTAAACTACGCCTATTTGTAAAATTATTATGGCTTCTAGTTGAGTTATATGGAAAATAAGTTTGTAATGTGGAAGACATCCTCATCCTCATTCTTGATTGATATACATTTTCTTTTAGAATTTAAGCTTCTAAGGCCCAACCACCTTGGAACCTGAGTTACACTCCTTGAATGAAAATAATCTAATGTTGGTGGTGGTTATATCTTCTCGGCTTCTTGGTTTGACTTAATTCTCTAGAACTACTGGTTTTGCAATTGAGTGTATGGACCATGGGTGATCTTTATTTAGGAGATGGTTATCATGGTGTCTTGCAGAGATATATCATCGCTTAGTGAGATCTCTAAACATGATTTGGATTTATCACTTGGTGATAATTGATTCTCTAAACATGATTTGGGTTTATCACTTGGTGATAATTGATTTTTTGCAGTGGTTTTTTTGTTGTCATGAAGGAGCTCTTAGATCCCATTTGTTGCAATAAGAGTTGTGTGAAATTTTTTGTTTTATTGACAAAAAAGATATCTTCATATGATTGGAGATGTTGACATCTTGATTAACCATGAAGGGTTCCTGGAATCTTTGATTGATATTACAAGTTTATTACTTGTCAATTATGACAGGAGACACTTATTTTGTATGCTTTTTTTCATACGGGATGGGGCTTTCAGCCTTTTGAGAATATTCTGTAACATTTTCAAAAGATTGTAAGACATTTACTTTCCCTTGCATGACAACTGTGAAGTCGGAGTCACGCAGACCCCTGCACTGTCTGCAAGGCTATTGCAGGTTTCACTATAAAAAAATATTTAATTTTAGTAACATGTATACATTGAACTTTGTTCTGTTTATCTTGCCATGTTGCACTCCTCTGTTCAAACTATTCTCAGTATTTGTTTTGTTTTGAGATTTCAAAAGGTTATGCCGGCTACAATGCATAGTTAAATGAAAAAAATATTATGTCAGTTGTAAGGAGTTGTGTGAGCATGCCCACAACATTATAATCCACTCTTTCCTGCCATTGTAGCTACTAGCTACATCTCTTCGCTTGACTAGTTAAAGATCCACCCATTTTATCTTCTTGGCAATCATTTCCTATGTATTTGGAAGTCTATCATCACCGAATTCCTTCAATGGGCATATCTAATATTACAGACATTGAATAAAAAGTAATAACAAAACAAATTGTTAAGGTCGTGGGAAAGTGCATCTTGGCCTGTGACTCGTGATATCTGCCAGCTGTGAGAGAGTACCATAAAACAAAGACAATGCTGGCCAAGACGTGCACAAAACACTAGCTGATAGGCACATCATGAGAATTACAACTGGTGGTTATCAATGCAATCGCAAGAATAGAGAGCAAACCCACTAAATGTATGAACAAAGTGGAGACAACGAATAGAAAGTGTGTCTGTCATCCCCAACATGATTCCATACTTAAGTTGCGGTAGGATGGATAATAAAGGCATACAATTTCTGATGTAATACTCCTACTCAAATGTAAATTATTGGTAACATCATCCCATGCACATTGAAATGTAACTCAGATAATTCTACATGATATAAACAGCATTAACCAATTTCACAAATACCACTCATAAGGTTTGCTCCAAAACCATTGTTCTCCACTTTCATTTGCAATTTTACTGAACCTCAATCTTGCTTCCCTTGTTTAGCATCGGTACAAAGACCACAGGTACAAGAAAGTATAGCACAAGAATTCTAGTTGTAAAACCATCAATATAGCTTGAGAATTCTAGTGCTGAGTCAAAAGCACAGATAACAAACATGCTTTCTTCAAGCACGAGTCAAAAACTATAGGTTGCAAGTCAACCAAGAACCATGAAATTTCTCATTCCGGCACAACATAACTATCCCTTCAGCTTTCCAGACAACGAGAATAATCCATTGGGCAGTTCAAACTCAAATGGCAAAACCTGACACTTATTCAATAAATGCTGATCAGTGTGGGTTCTGTTGCCATAACATATTTAGCATTTTTGGCAGTTTCACCTATTCTACAACTTTACAAATCAAGAAAGCAAGAGCCAATAGAAAAAAATCACGAACTGCAGTTCAGTTTGCTAAAGAGATACAGGTCAGCTAATGACTGGCCATTTCTGTAGTTATTCACATTTTAACTATAAAATTAGATACATGCCATTTTTTATGGTCGGCAAGAAACATCAATCATCATTTGTACCCAGTTCATCAAATGCTGATTTTAGTTTTGGAATAATTTTGTCTAACATAAGCCTGAAACCAACTGAACTGTTGTTCTGAGAAACTTGGTCCAACTTCAACGGCACTTCTGAGAGAGATCCAACCTCGGCACCCTTCATAAAGGCATCGCATGCACAAAGAATGGAATGACCACGTCTTCGAAAGTGGTCTTTAATAAAATTTTCAAAATGCTGACATACAGAAAAAGTTATAATAAACATCAACAGCACTCTCCAAAAAAAATAAAAGCAAAAACAGAACAGAACTAACTCTTATTCCTTCACAAGAACTTGTACCTGTGGAGGTCTGTGGAGAAGATATAACATTAGCTTGCATGTCAATAAAAATGAATTCTCATTGTAAGCAAGAGAATTCTTTTCTCCTTCAGCTGTGCCAACTTGTTTATCATATCCTGCCTCATTGAAGTATGGTCTCGCATTCAATACAAGACCCTGAAGTGAAACAAGGACTTGAAGAATGCTGGAAGATGTCGGGTCCCAAACTTCATTTCCTCTGCCAGTCCATGTGTTAAGAAGACTTAAGCAGACTTTTCCAGTTTCATATAAATTGGGATTCAATCTCAACCCACGAGAATGGTAGTACACTGCCTGGAAAATTTACAGCTATGTATTATTGATATTACACAAAATTCAACAAAAAATAAACTTAGATGCTTCCAATTAGAAATCTAGACCCACTTCTGCAATGTACAAAATCACTTACTGGTGGTGCTTGAGGGTATTCAGATGGAAGATAAATATCAAAGAAAAAAAGACCATCTTGATATGGAGTTCCACTAGCTCCAATAATCACAGCTCTGAGTAAATCCATCCGATCCTCATAGACTCGAACATAAATGCTCTCTGAACAACCACAAAATTGAGTTTGTTGATACAAATCAAATAGTATAAAGTTTAAACTATAACTGCTAAAGAAAAACTGAATCAACACTTACCAGGTAAATTTTTTTCAAGAAGACTCCACTCTTGCTGAACTTTCTTCGACCACTTTCTATCATTACAATTCTGTCAGGGAAAATGAAAAAAGATAAATTTAATTATCATAAAATTTACCATCACATTCATTTCAACCAGAACAAACCAGACAATCACATTAAACTGCAGATTGCATGCAAAATACCTGGGCAGTTTCATTGAAAAAGTAATGGTCTGCAGGATCCTGAACACTGTCAAAGTGTTTGAATAAGCTCTGACCATCAATAATAGAAATAGGTAACCTGTGCATTTCATGTAATTCTTTTTTAATATTGATAGGTGCGGTCCTTGTCAAATCATCTTCAATGGAAACTTTCATTTGATCTTGGTCATCTTGTGTGTCTTCCACATTGTTGTGGTCACCACATTCTGAGTCCATTTTATCACCCAAGTCTGAAGTTGCTAGCAAAGAAGTCAAACCATCTTTATTGCATATGGAATCACCACTATGTTCCAGATGACAATTCAAATCTCTTGTAAGTTGGTCTCCTTCAATGCCACTAGCCTCTGTCCTGTCAGTGTTCTTTGCAATTCCATGTTTCTGCATGGCTTGCTCTTGAGAACTTGGATCCAATGTGTCTGATGAATTCTTAGAACCTCGGAACCCAAGGAAACCGGTGGCAAGTCTGGCAACAAATCCAAAAGCTCGCAATATTGATGTGTTGGCATCATTACTTTTGTGCAAGTTTTCATTTGAAGCATGTGCAGGATCTGTAGCCTGGTCCATTGCAGGTTCTACATTTTGCTCCACCTGTTTCAAAAAATGCAGAGAAATATGGCTATAAAAAACTTACTCAGAAGGGCATCCTAAAGCTAAGCATCACATAGCCTTATTTTAAGAATTTATCTTACCTGCTGCTCATCGGCATCAAATGTAGCCATCATATTATCATCAACAGTTTCCCAGCTTGCAGCATCATCATTATCATCCTCATCAAAACTACTTTGGGTTGACTCCATATCATCATCCCTGCCAACTACAAAAATTGCTTGTGGTCCAACCTACAATTACAAGAAAGTATTTAAACAAGAAAAATCAGACATCCATATGTATGTCTTTAAAACAAAATGGCCACATGTAAATTATGCTTGTTATTTAGAGGAACTCCACATGAAGCACTTAGTAATGCAATCTCAAAATTTACCAGATCTTAAATGCATTGTTTCTCATTTTCCCCCAAAGTCACCAATTTCCTCTTTGATATGCAACCTACTATTCATAACAACTATCCTTTCCTAGTTATCCTCGAGTCTGCCAAGGGAGAAGACACACAGGGAATGAGAAATTTTGGTAAAGGCATACAAGTGGAGCAGCTAAGTGTGGGACGTCTAACTAGGGATTTGTAGCAAGGAGCACTTAGTAGGAAAGACACAGGATGCCCAACTCAGATATAAGATTTCATGGTGAGAAAATGGAGAATGTCAAAAGGTTCGTGAAAATTGAAGATAGCAGGCTCAGGAAGATGGAAGATAATAGGCCTTCAATGGATAAAGATGGAGGAAATCACATTAGGATACCCTACTATGATGGTCCAGGGCATCCAACCAGGTTCATATAGCGCTTTTCCTGAAATGACAATGACAAATGTAGAACTATGATATCCTGATATGAGCACAACATAGGTCAAGCTGGGACATACTATCGTAAAGATGATGGATGGCCAGTTTTAGGACTGATAGAGTGATTATCAATATCATTGCTTATCAATAAAGTTTGATTGGTTCGGTGTTGAGAAGCAAAAAAACTCTCAAACACATAGTTCCACCAATCAAAAGAATTTCTAGCACCTTCTTATAAAGAACAACCTATCGGTCACTATTCTGCATTTCATTTGAATGAAGTTCAAGACTTAAGTGACTAATGACTTTTCTTCACCAGTCTATGGCAACATTAAACAGTAACAAATAGTGTCCCAATCCTTTATCCAACATAACAAATTTACAATTTAAAATTCTGCAAATGGATTGTTGCAGAATTGGTAATCCTACCTTAAGTTAGAATTCTCTACTATTACACATTTCATGAAAAATGTTTTGGCAGAAAATATGACAGCAAAAATAGAATAAAGTTAACCACAAAACCCTTAAAAATTCACAAAGCATTAGACACCTCAGACCACCCATTGCAACAGTATGAAGCAAATCTCAAAAGAGATATTAAAAAAAATTAACCTCATAATAGATACAAGAAAAACAAAAGAGCACTTACCTTTGTAACTGTTCCATCTGCCCACATAACTTCAATTTCCCCATCTCTAACACCTATAATATTCCCAATCCACGAGAAATCCATATCTTCAACCTTTGCATCAACTTTAGCCTTGCGACGTCTTCTTGAAGCCCCCTGCTGCAAAGAAGCATCCATACTTTTGGTATCACTTACACATTTTGTCTGAATGTCAATTTCTTTATCATCACCAAGGTGATCCTCAAAATCAGAACCAAGATTAGTCTTTTGTCGCTTTTTCAAACTTCTTTGTTCTGATGATGGATCTGATTTAACACACTCCCCACATTTTGACTCAATCTCACAATCTTTATCAATCTTTGCCTCAATTTCACATTCTTTTTCATCAACTGCCATTTTAACAGCATCAGACACATGTGATGCCTCTTCTGCAGGGGGAAGCCTTATCACAATGTCCCCAATAAAATAATTGTAATCTGGATGCTCAACTAGGTCATAAACACTCACTATCTCTTCATTGTCAAACTCTCGAGGATCCTCTGGTCGTGACACAGGTTTCTGCCACCTTACTAGGGCAGTACGTTCTTTTGAATCCACAGTTTTCACAACTCCTACGCGTCTAGTTTGAGAATCTTCTCCATCCTCATCAGAACCCTTCTCTAGCACATACTGCTCAGGCCAGAAATCATGCTCTCCAAGATTATCAACAGCAAACAAGACCTTTGAATCTAATCCAAATGACTTTGTGCCATCTTGCCAAAGTACATCAACCTTTGTCTTCGTGTTAACAATAAGCAGTGCTGATTCAAGAACATCATCTTTCTTAGGAAGCTTTTTATCACGTTTCACTCTGTGCTTACGATATTTCTTGCGGTGTGAATGTGTCATGATTTTTGATCCAAGGCCAGTAGAATCCTGTGCTGGTATGGTGCCATTCTGTACTGATCCCGAAGTATCATGGGAAGATGAATCATAAGCAGGCAAATTATCAGAGTCTGTTGTTAATTCTGTGTCTTTATCTGGTAAAGCATCTTGCTTGACAGGGAAATTAATGCCCGATTTCCTTCCAGATATTGGGAGGAAACACCAATCGCCTAGTTGCCAATTAGCATATGAAAAACAAGACAAAAGTTTTAAATGTTTAGGGTCTTGCATATCCGCAGGGACACTTGTTGACTTCATAGTAGATGCAGGATTTGCTGCAGCAATCCAGTAAACATATACTGAGCCCGCCTCAACATTACTGACTGTACCCTCCATCCGAGATGCCTTCCATGTACCTCGGAGCCATCTAGCATTCTTGAAAATAACTGAAGAAGTAGCTCGTACACGCTGACCTGGATAATAAGGAAAGTTTGTATCTTCAAAAACATTCTTAGAAACTGACGTAAGGCGCTCAGGGTCTGCCCTCATTACTTTACACTTTGAACCATCATCAAACAAAACTGTGACATTATCTACAACCTCGACAACCCGGCCCAGCCAAGACTCATGAAGTACATAATCTTCTTCTGTGAAGGCTCTTATCCGTTTCAGCTTCCTGCTAGGGACATCTGTTTTAATTTCTCCAGACGGCATCTTCAAGTCAACAAAAAGGTCAATACTGACTACTGTACCAGTCTGTCCTTTTGGATCTGAAATAGATGCAACAATATCACCATGCATAAAGCTCCTATCAACTACAACAAGATCTTCAAGTTTCTCAGTTGTCTCAACAAGATTTGACCAAACTACACGAGCATGATCTCCTGAAACAGATTCAGCATCCTCATCTTCTTCATTATCAGAATCTGAGGAGTCTGAATCACCTGCAACTCTAGTTACCATTCCAAACACACCCTCTTCTGCTCTACTTTGGACTACATCTGATCTGTAAACACTTGCAATAAGAGGCTTCTTTCCCAATTTTAGAGGAGAGTTTTCTGTTTCACCTGTAGTTGTAGATACATTGTTTCCAATGGAAAGACCTTTTGTTTCTAAGTCACAGACATTTTCAGGGTAACCATCTGAACTGAGAACACAGCTCTCGCCATGAGAATCTGTGGAACTAATTAAACCTTTTTCCTCCAAGCAAGCAGAATGCTCTAATTCTGTTGAGGCAACATCTGCATTATCACAAATGTCCCCCATTAAGGTTGCAACTTAAAGTGTAGACTCCCACTGTAAGCTCCAATACTAGTAGTTAACAAAATATCTACCTGCAAAGGAAGAAACACAGGGTGGGAATGTAAAAAGAATATTAATTTGAAGGAGAAAAAATATTAAAATAGATATCTTAAATTTTGAGCACATCTCTCTGGATTTTGAAACAAATTTCCTATGTCCCCTTTGAGAAAGAAAGAAAATGAAATAAAAGGAAAAATCATTTGTTCCAATGTAAAGATTGAAAAACAACTGAAGAAAGAAAATGAAAACTTTGTGTAAAAATAATATCTTGAAAGAATTGGTCAAAGTTAAAAAAAATGAAGAATTAGAAGAAAATATGAAGTGATATGACAAACAATCTAATATGCTTATAAAAGAAAATAGTTCTCAAAAAAATGAAATATCAAAATAAATGAAGAAAATTATTTGTTGGATCAATTACTTGAAGCATACCTAAAGAAAAGTGTGTGCTTAAAGTGTGAGCCTACACTACGTAATGTCTTATGTAATACAACTAATTTGTATTGTTTATTCGATGAATCATTTGATATATGTGATACAGCTAAAGATAAAGAGTGTAAAGTTGGAGACAACAACATTTTGAATCTATGAATCCTGCTAGTTGTAAAGATACAAAGGATGTTTTGCAAAAAAGGGTCATGATGGAAAAAGTTTGGGAAAGTATGGGCAAGGAAGTAGACAACCCATACCAAGTGTGAGGCTAGAGAATTAAGACCTCAGACATAATAGAATTATAGAAGTAAAGAAATTACAAATGAGGTTACAAGTAATATGGTTAAAGACAAGTCAACTCAAGAAATGTAGTGGTTTCAATGTTCTCATTATAACAGGCAAAGACATAAAAGGGAAACATGTTGGGATCTTCATCCTTCCACTATTTGTGGATTAAGAATCATTGTAAAAAAATGTTTTGGAATAGAGAGTGGAAGAAACAACCTATGAAACATAGTCTACAAACAAATTGTAGATGGAATGGTATATCTAGTTGGCAAAAGGTAAAAATGCATTCAAAATGTTGTACAAGCATAAATATTCTCATGTCAAATAAAATTCAATCAAGCAAGTTCTGAATGTTTGAGTTGGGTGACTAATAATCATTTGTTATGACTCAAAGGAAGAAATTGTCTTGCTATATATTATTAGTGAATCAAATATATTAATAGTAGGTACGATTTTATCAGAGAACTAGTAAACAGTGGAGATATCTACTTAGAATATTGTAGATCAAAAGATTAGTTGGTAGACATATTCACAAAGGAGATGCATGAACCGAAACATCCCCCGTCATCCACCAATTTCGCCAAATTTCAGAAACTTTTCAAGGACATCTAGGAAAAAATGATTAACACCACAGGACAGCTAGCTGTCCTTGAGATGGATAGGGAACATATAGATGGCCCCTGACTGTCCCAGGGATGGCTAGCCATCCCCTACAGCCCAGCCACTTTTTGTTTCATTAAAAACAAAAAAGAAAAAAGTGATAAAAAATAAATCTATAATCTTGCTTGTTCATCCTTGCCACTTTTAGTCAAAAGTGGCCATTGAAATTAAATATGGACCAGCACATAGTAATCTTGTTCATATAGGTTTCTTGTCCTCTTAACTAGCTTTTGTCAAGGACATTCAATCTTCTATCTTCTATCTTCTTAATTTTATTACAAAAATCTTCGTCCATATTGTCATTTTTGGTTTCCATGTCCCTCATGTTCTCATGAATGCAGTCACGAAAATAGCAAAAGCACTAGCTTAAATACTTGGTTCTTCTAGAGATAAAGTAATATACAGTCATGAAGTATTTGCATACAGAGTTAGAACCTGTTTCTGCTGCATTCTGGTCTTGATTTTCACTGGAAACTGTGGGAAAGGACACAATCAGGAAAGGCATACTACCTATTCCATCTTACGCTTTTGAAATCAATCCCTTCATCCCATAGCTTCTTGCTAGTAAGAAGATCACATATTGCTTGCCTAGTCTTTCTTTCCCTCCTAGTACATAGCCAACTATCATACAAACAGTTGCAAGAAAATTATCATACATGGGTAATTGCTGATCACTGGGACTGAGAAATGTATGGAGTATTTGAGAATTCCATTGAGCTCCCCCTCAATCCCTGATTTCTCCTAATTGAAAGTTGGGGTCTGCAGTTCTTCCATGTCTCCGAAATGCATCCCCTCATCCCTTGTCATCCCCATCCAGAAACATGGAGCAACATAGGAAATTTCAACATCTAAAAAAGAATTTGAGATGCTGAAGCAATTAATGGAAAAAATAAAGGGTTTGTTGGAATAAACTATCAATTTCTCCCACTAATCATTAAATAATTGCCACCATAATAAAAAAAAAAGAGTATACACATTGAATTATTTGGAAGCCTAAACTTACTAGAGAGAATCACATTTGATGATCCTATTAAGTTTAAGATTTTGAAAAGACTATTTAAAATTTGTCTCTTTGGTATGACGCTTGAAATATTAACCATTCATAACTAGCCCAAGCTCAACCTTGAGAGGAGCTAAGAAGGATTGGAAGGAATCATTGTCAACAATAAGAAACGATTACTTGTACATATTAAAAAAACATGTTGGCTACACCTCCTATTTTCACAATTGGGCTATTATAGTCAGCCTTGTTTCTATTTACTGTATCACATTTTTCTTCTTTCTTTCCACAAGAAAATTTCATTATAGCATCAAAGACATGTAAGGGCAGATATTCAAACCTTTGACCAAGGACCACATCCATGTTGAGGAATGAGATTTGTAGTTCAAGCATTTATATATGTCAAATAAGTTGTAGCATTGATTGCAAAGAACAAGGTTGTAGTGTTGATTGCAATGATTGTTGCTAAATCTTAAAAGATGTAGCATTGATCATAGAGATTATTGTTAAATCTAAAAAAGTTGTAGTATTGACCACAGAGATTGTTGTGAATCTGAAAATTTGTAGCATTGATTGCATGGATCGTTGTTGAATGTAGAAAGTTGTAGCATAGATCACAAAGATCGTGGCTGAATCAAAAAAATTGCAGCATTGATCACAGAGATCGCTGCTAAATCTGTGAAGGTTTTGTTAGCAAAGTTCCTTGCAAATGACTTCAACTCTTTTATTGATACAACTATTAAAGACAACTTGTTATCAATGATGATGAACAAAGGGAATCAAGGGTGTTCAAACAAGGATTGGTTTGTATACTTTCAAGAAGACATTGGTGTTCAATATTCTACATTTGAGCATGGGTAGCTAATAAACCTATTTATAGATGATCACCATTATCTACTTAAGTTGTGTGATAAAATAAAGTTTTTGGGAGGGTGTTAAAAATACATACTATATTTGATCACATTTCAAAACGCTTGTTATGGAGAGTCATGTCTCATACAAGAGACTCATTATCCACGTATGTTATCTATTTAAAGATCTTTGAATCTATAAGTGTAGACTGTTAGTAAGTGTTCTCCAATTTCAACAGAATAATGGGCAGGCTCCATGCTGGGGTAGTGCCACAATTCCTGGCCTGTTCCTGAAGGAGGAAACCTTATACATCAAGTGTTAATCAACCATATCTTCCAATTTTCTAATACATCAAACAAGTCCTATGTTAAACTCCTATTTCACTTTGCTCATTCTATTGAATTTCATCAGATCAATGTGAACTTCCACCAACTCCTATCAAAACGGCTTCTGACATAATCACTCAGATAGTTCCAAACCGACCGGCTGATCCAATCCATAGACACATGTAATTCCATCTCTAAAGGATAGCACCTATATATATGTGTGGGTGTGAATATGTGTATTTATGTTAGAAATATATGTCTATATATATAAATATATATATGTATTTTTATATGTATACATAGATATTTAGACATATATTTGAGTTTATGTTTATGTGCCATGAGAAAATATCTTATGATATTAACAAACAGTGCAGAATTGAATAATTTTGATGGAATAGTAACATTCAGTAATGCCAAGGTGCTTAATATCCAGTAAGGAAAAGCAATCAAAAAGAATTTTGATAAATCTAATAATGTTTAAATGTTTTAGGCTTCCCCCAGTGGTTAAGAGTTCGATTATATTTTTCTGTGATCGCTGTGCAAGAATCTTTAACATTATTTTATTTGACACCTTTATTAAATGTTAAAGGCTTTCACTGGCACTTACCATTTTGATTTCATGTTTCTGGGATCACTGTGAAAATCTTTGTAATATTTTTATAAGATGCCCTGACTACATGTTTGATGCTTCTGCCAGTGGTTATTATCAAGATCTTGTGCTTCTGGAATCGCTGAGTGAGAATCTACGAATCTACAGCATATTTCGTAAGAAAGGCTGATTAAATCTATAAGCCATGGTGGTCCGAATTTTAACTAAAAGCTTCTTGGATCACATTGACGGAATCTTTTTTCTATTTAACACGATACCCCTATTAAATTTCTGAGGCTTCCACTAGCGGTTAAAATTTGATTATGTGATTTTGGAGTCACTGTGTGGAAATCTTAAACATATTTCATATTTAAATGTATGAAGCTTCCATCAGTGATTAAAATCTCAATCACGTGCTTCTGATATCACTCGTGAAAATCTTAAACATAATTCATCGGATACCCTGATTGGGGATTTTCAAATCAGAGAAAATATCATGGGAAAGTATTTTGGGCTTCTTTCAGGGAAAATACTTAACCACTTATATTTCGCCTTAAGAAAATTACCAGCTATTGAGATGGCATTTATTATCTTCTATATCAAATAATATTTATGAAAATGAGCAAATTACGTTCGTGATAAATACAGCACAAGTTTCCATAAAAAAAACTCCATAAGATTCTACAGCTGCAAGTGGCAGCCACCGACGGAAACCGCTGTGTTTAACTGACATTATAAACTCCTACGCTTTCTATAACATTTAATCCATTCAAACGACATGTATCTAATCATATGCCAAATGCTAACCCTAAATTTCAAATCGCTACTCAACAAAGATTAAGAAAAATAAAACATACGACCGCCTGTAGAGCAATAGGGATATCAAAATCTATTTCCACACTGATCGTTTCTCCACCAATAACAAAGAAGAAACAAACAGGGGGCACAATATTTTGCGGCCTCATAACAGTTGAAAACAATTCCAGGGGTTTCAGTTTTTAAATAGATCTGAAGAGCGAGACGTATCGACTCACCTTAGTAAGTGGAAGGTCTGGTGTTCGAATCTTGCCTTAACAATTGAGAGATCCCGTGCTCGAATCTCGCCTCCGTAATTGGGACGTTGCAGAATCGAATCCGACCAAGCTGATAGGTAAGGTTTTCCTCTTTTCTTTTGTAAGGAAATGAAATGAATGAATCCGCTGAAAATTTTGTTTTTATATCTTATTTTTTATTTTTAAAACACAGCTGAGGAGGCGGATCGACCTGCTCTTCCCAACGGATAAACAAATTTTATTTCAAATTGGGCGTATACACACATTGAAAAAATGCATGTATGTCAATGTATATACAGTGCGTATATGTATTCTGTTCTTTTATTGCGTACGTTTCCGTTGGATTTAGTTGTAAGTTAAGCAGAATTTCTTAATATTATATTGAAGACTTAGCGAACTGTGCGGGACCGCCTCTAAATTTAGAGGTCCGCCATTTGTGGGTAGGCTGGTAGTTAGATCTATTTTTTAATAATGATAAAAACAATTTAACATTTGAATAAAGTAACTAAAGCAAAAGTTAGGAAAGTGATAGAAGGGAAAAATAAATCAAGGCAACTAAGCATTAATTCTTCATATTAATGTCACAAAGTAAGCAAAAAGTGTATGGGCATGTGGTGCAATGGAAAGTTGTGTAGGTTTAGATGTTAGTAGGTGGTGGTTCAGAGGATGGTTGTGAGATTTGAGCTATTGAATTTTAATTTATTATTTAGATATAAAGGTGTGTAATAGATTCTGATGGATGAAACTTTGTAGTTAAGTGTGTTTGTCGAGTAGTAGTGAGATGAGTGACCTTTGAAGATGTCCCAGTGCGAGTCAATGAGTTTGACTCAAAAACTATACAGTTGAATCCTCATAGCACTATCACAAATTGACTTGCTCTAGAATATATCACCTACTTATCAAGTAACTATAATAATAGTAGTTAGCTCTATTTTTTAATAATGATAAAAACAATTTAACATTTGAATAAAGTAACTAAAGCAAAAGTTAGGAAAGTGATAGAAGGGAAAAACAAATCAAGGCAACTAAGCACGAATTCTTCATATTAATGTCACAAAGTAAGCAAAAAGTGTATGGGCATGTGATGCAATGGAAAGTTGTGTAGGTTTAGATGTTAGTAGGTGGTGGTTTGGAGGATGGTTGTGAGATTTCGAGTTATTGAATTTTAATTTATCATTTAGATATAAAGGCATGTAATAGATTCTGATGGATGAAACTTTGTAGTTAAGTGTGTTTATCAAGTAATAATGGGATGGGTGACCTTTGAAGAAGTCGCAATACTTCACCTCTGTGAGCATCACCTAGATGCAATTAGTGCTAAGTGTTCCATTCATTCTCATGAGAGATGGGTCCATGTGAACCACTACTCATGAAACGTAGGTCAATGAGTTTGACTCAAAAACTATACAGTTGAATCCTCACAGCACTATCACAATTTGACTTGCTCTAGAATATATCACGTACTTATCAAGAAATTGTGAAGTTTATGTATTAGATTATTTTGATAAAAAAAATTAAATTTGTTGTTTAAACTTTTGTAATAAGTTAAGTGTTAAAATAGAGTTAATTTTTTTGACATAGTAGAATTAATTTTTAACATGATAAGAATCAATTTTTTATATTGATCTTTTGAATATTTTAAGACAATATTGTATAAAAATACTAGGTTAAATTCTTAAACATATATTAAAGCATAAGATTTATATTTTGACAAAAAAAATTATTATTACTTTTTAAAACCTACAAAACATCAAACATACAAAATGAATAATAATACAAGACACCATGAATTATGTCATATAGCATCTACATCATATTAAACATTCATTAATATTTATGTAATTAAGCAAGATCTCTCTCAATAACTTTTGATCTCAGAAGCCATTTGAGACCACATTTTTAGATTGAATGTCTTAGAGAGATCTACATCACCATGATTAGCCCTTGCTAGTTATGGTTCATTTCAATATTTTTGAAGGCCAAATTCAACCATCTAAGGCCTAAAAAATGGAATTTAATATGTATATAAGTGTTATATTGTGTTGAGAAGTCACTATCAAGATGCATTTAGTTGTGTATGGGTTATGGAATGACCTTTTAGGTTCACGTGCTTAAATATAAAATTACTAGTAGTAATTATATTTAAAGTTTTTTATAGATATAATTTTTGTAAGGGATTTTTAGGATTTAGTGGTAAGAACTTTCCAATATGTATAGTAATATTTGCATTTAAAGATAGTTTTTTTTAGAATGATAAAATTAAAGGAATAAAAAAATTATGTTTATGGTGCAATCTTGTTGAAGTTTATTTTTAAATATTTTTGTGTTAGATCTTGTTCAATATTTTTTTTTTTGTGCTTTTGGTTACATTATATGGTATCAAATTAAGTTCAATTATAGGTTTGAGCAAGATGTCAAGAGGAAGTGAATGTTGTGCATAGTAATTATGTCTACCTTCGGGAAGGCTTCAATTGGTCTAAATTGATAAACTTCTCCTTGTTTGGTATCTAATCAATTAGCTCTTCTAGACTCAAGCTATAAACATAATTGGATAAAACCATCCTAGGCTTGCTTCCCACTTTTGTGATAGTTCTAGTTGTCCTTTCTTCAAGTCCTTCCCTTTCCTCTCATTCTTCTTCCTCTTCATTTTCTAAATCACTCTCTTGGTTCCAATCTTCATTGTTGGACAATTTCCATGGCCTCTTTTCAAGTTTGCAAGCCTCTAATAGCTTCCAATAACTCTATTTCAAAGATTGTTAGGGTTTCTCCCACCCCAAATAGTTATACCTCTTCATCTATCTCTATGGGTCATTCTTCGACTCCCAGACACTTTAGCAAGCTCTAATGCCAATTAGCACAATAGTTAGAGTGGGCTAATTAAAAAAAGAGAGACTCAAACCAACACAAATCACAATTACAAAACAAAAGTTTATTAAAATAATTCAATAAGAAGTGAACATAATATTTTAGCCTTCAAATTCTGGATACAAAGCAAATGAGATTCAAGCTTAATGCAAAAGGCAATCTCACTCTTTTCATAACACTAGTCACAATAGATCACAATGGACTCAAAAACAAATCCCAACATCTTAAGATCACAACACTATTCGAATACTCCTCTCCTCTCTTGTAGGCACAAAAACCCCACTTCAATATATAACCACAAGGATCACAATTGTAGACACGAGAAACTCTTAATTGCTAGAAGATGTGCCCTAGTAATCTTTAAGCGGGCTATGCTTTGGTCATTCTTTGCTTGAGAAGTTGTTGAATTGGATCATAAAATTGGACTTATATACTTCTAGAACTTGTGAGGATCAAATATGTTTTTCTCACTAGAGACTTTTAAGAAAACAAATAAAACAAAAATAGGAAAAGTTTTTTTGTTTGATGCAAATTGTCCATGAACCTCTAGGATCCCTTGCATTGATAATTTGTATACATGGAGATGTCTACATAGGAATATGATAAGACAACTAACACTATATCAAAATAAATGTGCCCTATTTTATACAGTTTTGTGTTATTTGTCAACAAATACATGTATTAAGATATTTGATTGATTTATGTTATTTTTAGATACTTAAGTTTACTTATTTTTAAAGGAGATCAAATACTAATTTACATATATTGTTTTCATATCCATCACCAAACTAGGAACATTCTTCGTCATTCCCTTTTGAAGAGTCTTTGTTAACCCTGTAACCCCATTCTCGTGTACCTTCACCCCTAAACAAGAGGTAGATTATGAATTAACAAAGCAAAGCTCAATTTGTTCTTATACTTGTTAATGAGATTGAAGCCCAAAGGGTACAAAGTTTGAATAGGAAAGGTCCTCTCATATGCCAAGTTAGCATGATAACTAGGCCAATAACTAATACTTCACCTTTAATTAATAATCTTTGTAGTGACTAATAATCACCAATTGGCTAATAGTTCAAGATTTATGGCGACTTGAATTGTCACGTTTTGTAAACAATAGTAGTCTAATTTAAATCACTAGAACAATTATTTTATTAAACTTGTTAACTCACAAATTTTCTATAATATTCGATATATAATTAGGTTAGATTTGCCTAAGTTTTATAAGATATTGTAGATATCTCAGTTAATTCACCAATGACATATCATGATTATCAATTACTTTAAGTTTGTATCACCAATCTTTAGTTGCCACCATTGAGTTAAATTATAATCTTATGACCTTCATTATATTTGAAGTATAATGTATCTATAATTCATAATGCTCATCAGGGCTAAATTTAATCTTGGATTGTTGATCTCAATAAAAATTAATGGTCTAAAAGCAATTTTGGATCCCATGAGCATTATAAATTATAGGTAGCAACTAAATATTATAGACTTGACTCCTTAAGTCCATCAATTATTTCCACCTTTATACTTTTCTTTTCTAAGATTTGCCAATAACTTTTTTTCCTCAAAAAAGAAAAATATTCCACAAAAAATGGTCTAGGGCACAATCCTAACCTTGTCTCTTATGCTATCATATCTTTGAACTTGGCAAAACTTGATCTCTCTAGGACTCATTAAAGACCTTTCAGCTTCACCAATAGACCAAAGACCCATTGACCTTGTATCTCTTTTGAGAAAATTTCTTAAAATTATCCCTACCTTTAATATCTATTTTATATTAGCATAAAAATATATAAAACAACAATTCATGGCTAGATAAACAAGCTGTAAGGGCCAGTTTGGTACATGGAATATGAGCCCATATTCCGGAATAGCATTTTCGGATTTTTCTATTCCATGTTTGTGTCCATCTTAACAAGGAGGAATTGGAATTTCAAAATTCTAATTTGCCCAAAAAATGGGCATTCCATCTTCCATTTGAAAAGGTGGAATTATAAATTCTCATTCTAATTCCACTTTTCAAATTCCCATTTTATCAGCCGTTAGGTCCGCATGAGAAAAAATATAAAAATTTATCGTCCGATTACATTATCCGCTGAAATTCTCGCTCATTTTCTCACCGTTCGCTATCGTTCGTTGTCGTCTTCGTTCTGGCCGTTCATTGTCATCTTCGTTGTGGCCGTTCGTTGTCATCTTCATTGTGGTCATTCGCTGTCGTCTTTGTTCTCACCATTCTTTGCAGCAAATCCTTCTCTCAGACAAGGAGGTGAAACTTTACACAGTAGGGTTTTAGTTCTTTACATTGTGTAGGGTTTCTGCATTTTGAAGTTTCATTATGATGGTTGGAGTTTCAGGATGGTTGGCTCTATTTCTTTGTTGTGAAATAGTGATAACATTCATTTCTATGTTGCAATGCATATTTCCTCTTTATTTTTCCTTACAAAAATTAGCGTCATGTGTCCTCACCTCTATTGTTATATCGTATTTCATCTTTTTTGAATGGGCATAAGCAGGTTCGGGGGCACTGGTATACCGGCAGTCATATATCTAGTTCTATAGACCATACCTGCAGATTTGAAGGGGTAATAAGGCTGTTGTATCAGAGCAGCCCTATCTGTATAAAACGCAAGCTCATTCTTGCAGGAGGCATCGGTCTTAAACAAGACACCCCCATTAGTTGAATTGCTTGTACCATAGCCCCAATTAGTCCTCATCATCTGCTAATGTTGATTGTGCATCTTGAGGTCAAATGGGAAGGAGTCAGTCCTGGCAAGCTTCATGGGATTCTGATGATTTTCTGCCCCTCTATCATCATCATCTCTGGACTTGCAGAAACCCATCTCTGGAACAGATCTGCAAGGCTTCAAAACACCATTTGCAGAACCAACATCACCGTTATTGCTTCTATGTTGGTGATCATGTAATAAATTAGCCATAGTTGATTCCCCTCCTCTTGAACCAAAACCTCCATCTCCTCCCTGCCCAAAATCCATACCTGCAAAACCAGACTACACAACAGACCCAAAAAGCCCAGAAAACTCCACTATCCTACTCCCCACCATTAGAATTCACAACATCAAGTTCACCCACATACAAATTCTAATAAGAAAAATTGAAAGAACCCATTTTTTTTAATCTTCCCCCCTTCTCTCTCTCTGCAATTCTTGTACTCTCTGTTACAAGAAGTAAGAAAGGAAGTTATGATAGAAACAAGATGAATTTGGAGGGGCTTTTCAATTAATTGTTGTAGCATTTTAGCTACTTAATTTTTTGGGATATATTAATATTCAATTGGGGAATTAAGAGCAGTTGTCAAAGTGTTCTTGTCATGTTGAGCTCTAGCATGAGGTCTTTGTAATTGCAAGAATGATATTTCTCTGTGGAAACACCAATCTAGTGTATGAAATCGCATAAGGAAACCTCAGAGTATGGAATGCTAGTCGGTTAACAAGCCCCTGTAGCTCATGTAAATCCATTTCTCATTGTGGCACTAGACTACCAAAAGTTCCCAAAATAGTTATATCCATTTTTATTGATCTCACTCATTATCATAGTAGACTGCTAGACTTAACCTTATTATCATATTTGGGTTTTGGCTTTGATTTTAGTTTTATTTTCATATTAAGTTTACACTTGTAGATTTCAATTTTCTATTTAACATGAGCCCTTTCTTGATCAGGTTTGATGACCCTTATTACTGATTTTAATAAGTTATAAATGATATTGATAAGAAGGAGATATTTTTCCATGGCAAGTCAATTGTGATATTGCTATCAGGACTCAAGCAATTGAATCCTGATAGCAATATCACAATATAAATCATATTATTTTTTAAGGCAGATAAGTATTTGGATGGGGGAATAGATGTACTTGTCCAATTAGTTATTGCGAGTAGCATACCAACCTAATTTATCAATGCTGAGAGGAGGTAAGGGTGCCATAGAGCGCCAACAGCAGAAACTAAAACATAGCTTGCACCAAGAAATAGAGAGATGTCCTCATTTTGTGACAACAGAGAGGATACCTTTGAGGGCAATTAAGGGATTCTAACATTGCCCTCAAAGGTATCCTCTTTGTTGTCACAAATGAGGATATCTCTCTATTTCAAATAACAGCACTAGGTGAGAACGAAAATGATAGTGAATGGTGAGAACAAGGGACAGTCACTGTGAGATGTCCTCATTTGTGACAAGGACAGTCACAAATGAGGATAGTCAATGTAAAGACAACATGATAATGTGCAAATGGAAACAAGATTCGAACCAAAGGCAAATTTGAATAGTATGACACATGTGTGGGTCTGTTTGCTTGGTCAACCTCTAGAGTTATAGGATGAGCAAATTTTTAAATAGACAAGGAAAACCTTGGGACAATATCTCTATTCTGACAAGGTGACAAAGACAAAAAAATAGGTGTATTTTTGCTTGCTTATGTATGAATGTAGTTATACATAAAGCTCTGATGAACTTAATTGTTTTACAATCAAAATTAGGAAACAAAATGCAAGCTCTTGTTTATGAAAATACAACCACTTTGTGCAAAAACTGTGCCAGACCAAGATATTTGATTACAAATTGAAAGAATCTAATGGTCAAACAACATAAGCCCAATAACCTAAACTCAGTTGCTTTAATTGTGAAAGACGACCATAATGAAGCTAGTCACTGTGAGATGTCCTCATTTAGTGCAATAGAGAGATGTCCTCATTTGTGACTGTCCTTATAGTGACTGTACATTATCATGTTGTCTTTACAGTGACTGTCCTCATTTGTGACTGTCCTTGTCACAAATAAGGACATCAAATAGTGACTGTCCCTTGTGTAATTGCCACTTGAATGTATTGGTATTGAACCATGCAAATGCTTTTCTTCTTGAACAAATGAGGACATTATCAAGAAGAAAACCATTTGCATGGTTCAATACCAATACATTCAAGTGGCAATTACACAAGGGACAATCACTGTGAGATGTCCTCATTTAGTGCAATAGGGAGATGTCCTCATTTGTGACTGTCCTTACAGTGATTGTACAATATCATGTTGTCTTTACAATGACTGTCCTCATTTGTGACTGTCCTTGCCACAAATGAGGACATCTCACAGTACCCATCACCCAGCAACTGCTATTGAAACACAAGCTTCAACTATTTAAAAATTACAATATACACAAAGCTTAGAAGTATCACATTCAATTCTCCAATTCTACTTCACAGTCATGCTTGAACGTTATCAGCAGGTACTTTCTCTTGATGGTAATTACTTTCATCATCAACCAAATAAGTAGATACCATATTCCCTTTCTTGTCTACATATGTTGTATACTCAACCTGCAACTCTATTCACTGATTATGCGTTATAGTTGGGTGTTTTCTTATGTTGTTCGGTGATTGTTTTGTTGGTATTTTTAGGTAATTTAATGGATCTCATTGATGATAGTGAACTTGAAGGACAAATTATGAGGAGGAGAAGAGTCATGCCTATTGTTGTAGTTGTTCTTGCCACCCTTGTCGCAACCATAGCAGAGTCTGTAAAAGAAGGTAGTCGAAATATGCGTAAGCGCAAAAGAGATGTAATTCCTTTTTATAAGCGTATTATCAACTCCAATGAGATGGATTGCTTTGACCAAATACGCATGAGTAGACGATCCTTCTTTAAACTAGCCAATATTTTAAGGCAAAAAGGAAGCATTAGAGATACAGAAATCCTCGCGTTAGAAAAACAATTAGTCATGTTCCTCCATACTCTTGGCCACAATCTGAGGAATCGTAAGATTGCACATAACTTTGGGCATTCCGGAGAGACGGTAAGCTGATACTTCCACAAGGTCTTGACGGCTATCTTAGTGCTCCATCCGGATTATTTTATACCCCCTGGTCCAAACACTCCTCAGGAAATCAGTGGGAAGATCCGTTTTGATCCATACTTCAAGGTATATCTCCCAGTGGTTCAATTTTGTTTGATTGAGTTGTAATCCTATTATTGCGTGTTCATTAGACCTATGACTTTTCTGACTACAGGACTGTGTGGGAGCAATTGATGGATCCCATATACTAGTCACTGTGGATGTCAACATGCAAGCTAAATATCGCAATAGAAAAGGCAACTTGTCGCAGAATCTTATGGGAGTGTGTTCATTTGATTATAAGTTTCAATACATCCTTGCTGGTTGGGAAGGGTCTGCTACAGATAGCCGTGTTCTAGCTTCATCTCTATCTAGAGCAGATCCATTGGTAGTTCCCCCAGGTTTGTAAAATATGATTATATTATTGAAGCATCCCAAAAATAAGACAAGCTTATAACAATGACATTTTGTTTTGTTTAGGTAAATATTATTTGGTCGATGTTGGATATCCAAACATACCAGGATTTCTCCCGCCTTATCGGTGCACACACTACCACCTAAAGGAGTTTTCAAGAGCAAACCCAATAAACACCCCACAAGAGTTGTTTAATCATTGACACTCCTCGCTCAGGAATGTAATAGAGCGTACATTTGGGATTTTGAAGCAACGTTTTCCTATCTTGAAGCATGCGACGTCCAATCAAATCAAGACACAAACAAAGATTGTTTTGGCATGTTGCATACTTCACAACTTCATTACGATAGAGGATGGCCTTCCATCTGAGATAGAATTTGAAGAGGAAGATGGTTGTGATCAGATAGATGTACCAGTGCTTGAGACATGGGTTGAGCCAGCGTGAAAGAGATGATTGGGGCAAATTTTGAGATGAAATAGCAAGAAGGATGTGGGAAGACTATAGAAATCGATCTTAGTCGGTTGAATAACTATTATGGCAGTGTTTAAACTTTAATGTCAGATTTCATAAATTTCACGAACTGATATTATATGTATTAAAAGCTATTATGGCATATTTAGTGTTGTCATGTTACATTCAATGTTGTTATATTTAATGTTGTCATGGTATATTTAATATTGTCATGTTATGTTTAATGTTGCTATATTTAATGTTTACATCTACGTACATACCTCTTTGCATATGTTTACATTGCAGTTGATCTTGTCAAAAGAAGTGGGTAACTCATGTTGTGTGCCTCGGGTATGTCTACGGATGTAAACATGAACATGGATGGTGACGTTCAAGTTATCCATCCAACTTCTTCTTGCAAGAAGGTTTTCTGGACAAAAGAAATGGAACACAAGTTGCTAGACTTGCTACAAGAGCAAGTGCAGCTTGGAAAAAAAGCTGAAGGGGAGTTCAAAAAAGAGGCTTGGACAGCCATTGAAAGGAGGTTCAATAATGAGTTGAAAATGAAGCTATCGAAGGATAACTTCAAGAACAAGCTGAAAACTTGGAAGCAAGGGTATAGAGTCATGAAAGACTTGAGGAATACAGGCGGCTTAGCATGGAATGAGAATACACAAACTATGGATGTCGATGATAGTGTTTGGGACGAGTTGTTGAAGGTAACATGGTCTTAAAATCTCCTTTTAAGTTGAATATAGCTTTTTAAGTAATGAAAGACCAATAATGAATTCAATTGTTATGCCATCATACAGAGAAAGGAATTTTAAAATGCCAGAATGTATAAGAGATAGCTGTTTCAATACTACAATGAATTATCCTGTATTGTTGGGAATGACATAGTTGAGGGCACTACAGCTACAACAGCTCAAGAGACCGAGGAAGATTTCAATGATGAGGAAGATTTCACTTATCATGCTATGGATACTGCATCTTTTGAGACTGCTACTGATTTGGCTAATGATGGTATCGAATCTATTGATACACCTACATTGAACCAATCTAGTGCAAGCGGCAGAGACAACCCTTCAACATTGTCAAGGAGGCCAAAGAGGAAGAGGGGAAGCACAGTAGGTTCGTTGGATTCGATTTGCGAAGTGATCAAAGATCTGTCTGAAGGCATTACAGTAGGCCTTGCACAGCCTCTGAAAGTGGATAGAACATCTACTATGAAAAATGATGCAGCAGATTTGTATAAAGCACTTAAAGCAATCCTTGGCCTCGGCGAGGCTACTATGCTTGATGCATATGAAAACTTAATGCATGATCCGGAATCAGCCGTATTGTTCTTGACAATGGATGAAGGGGAGAGAGTCACAGATATGATACAGAAGTTTGGAGGACTTTAGATCCATGTTTATTTGATCCACATTTCAAATCAAAACTAATGTTTCATATTAAAACAATCAGAATTATGGATTTAATCTGTTGTTTTTAAAATATGATCTTGTGATGGATTTAATTAGAATTATGGATTTAACTTGGCATTGTAAACCTGTCTCAAATTGCAGTTATGGTTCTTCTGGTCCAATGTGTTGTTTACTATATTTTCTATTCATGTGCTGGGTTAAATGTAATGACTGTGGTAATATGAGATGGCTATTGTGAATTTGTATTTTCTATTATGTTTTACAGTCCTTTGATATATTTGTCCATTTACTGATATTCACATGATTACTTTCTTGATTAATTGGTTTGACCCACAAATTACAGACTTGGGAGTTTGAGGGATTGTTCATTGTTAAAGGCTTACTAGTGAATCAACCTTACACTCAAAAATAGCAGAAATTATGTTCAACCAATTATGGTTGAACATAATTTCTGCTATTTTTGAGTGCAAGGTTGATTCACTAGTTTAAGAATGAACAATAGAGAAAATCCTCTATCCTTTATGCTATTATGTTTTACAGTCCTTTGATATATTTGTCCATTTACTGATATTCACATGATTACTTTCTTGATCGATTGGTTTGACCCACAAATTACAGACTTGGGAGTTTGAGGGATTGTTCATTGTTTAAGGTTGGTGAGAGGGATTGTTCATTCTTAAACTAGTGAATCAGTCTTGCACTAAAAAATAGCAGAAATTATGTTCAACCAATTATGGTTGAACATAATTTCTGTTGTGTTTGAGTGCAAGGCTAATTCTCTAGTTTAAGAATGAATAATAGAGAAAATCCTCTATCCTTTATGCTATGGATATCTATACCCTATTGTAGAGTTCACATTTCAGCACAAGCTTTGAGCATGTTGGAAAATGTGGACTGATCAATTTGGCAACCCATTTGTTTCATTTGGTAGAATAGTGTGACTGTCTCATGAGGACACCCATGGCATCCACCATGCTTTGACACTTGTCATACATGTTAATAAGATTATTCTTAACCGTTGTAGCCCTTCTTCACAATCACCTCAAGTGCCATGTAGGTTGGTGTTCTACAAGTTATATGGAGTTAGCCCATCCCGGCAGAACATCTATATTCATATCTTCATTTTTTTCAAGTACAGAAACCCCTCGGCTATGACAGATACAAATGCAAATGTTTTTCTTCTTGATAATGTCACAAGGACAGTGACAATTCAAGTGGCAATTACACAAGGGACAGTCACTGTGAGATGTCCTCATTTGTGACAAGGACAGTCACAAATGAGGACAGTCACTGTAAAGAAAACATGATAATGTACAGTCACTGTAAGGACAGTCACAAATGAGGACATCTATCTATTGCACTAAAATGAGGACATCTCACAGTGATTGTCCCTTGTGTAATTGCCACTTGAATGTATTGGTATTGAACAATGCAAATGCTTTTCTTCTTGATAATGTCACAAGGATAGTCACAATTCAAGTGGCAATTACACAAGGGACAGTCACTGTGAGACATCCTCATTTGTGACAAGGATAGTCACATAATTTCTACTGTGTTTGAGTGCAAGGCTGATTCACTAGTTTAAGAATGAACAATCCCTCTCAGCAGCCTTAAACAATGAACAATCCCTCAAACTCCCAAGTCTGTAATTTGTGGGTCAAACCAATCAATCAAGAAAGTAATTTGTGAGTCACGACTTCATAAAGGATTTTCTCTATTGTTCATTCTTAAACTAGTGAATCAGCCTTGCACTCAAACACAACAGAAATTATGTTCAACCTCTATTGTTCATTCTTAAACTAGTGAATCAGCCTTGCACTCAAAAGTAGCAGAAATTATGTTCAACCAATAGGAGGTGGTTGATCAAGTAGACCCAACGGTAGACCCTTCAGTTGCATTTCCTGATCGAGAGCCTACAACGAAAGAAAGCGCAACAAAGTCAAGGGTAGCAACAGGGAAGGATCTTACCGCAGGAACCTATACACATACTATGCCATCGACCTATGCAAATCATACCATCATTGACCAAAGAACCGTGTTCTCCCATCCATGCCAGATGAGCCATTCCTTCTCGATAAAGAAGGTATCACCATCATTACAAAGACTGGAGAAGGCAGATCTTTCCTTTTTGTGATTATACAAGTTCGGGCACATAGAACAAATATCAGAAAGGCTGCTCTAGTTTCATGGCAGGACCCTTATAATAGTAGGCATCGAGGGATACATATAGATATCCATCTATGCGCATGGGTTATAAGAGCTACGGGATATAGGGCCCATTTTCTCGGGCTTAGGGCTTAGGGATAAGTAGGCTCAAGCCCCGTTCTATCTAGTGTGAGCTGTTGTTTACCTCGCTTGCCTAAAATAGGCGGCCGTTGATCCAGTAGTTGGCCTTGACTCAGTGAATGGCCCTCCTGAAGCACCAATATCAGTGGCTTCAGTTTCTTTACCCCGCAGTATCAATTGGATTTTCGGCCTCATATATTATTGTAGGGCACCCCTTCAATATCTTATTGGTTTAAGGTTTCCACCAGCTGCCCTTTCATTACTTGGGCGGGTGTGTCGGTTAGCCTTTTGTTTTACGCTATGCTGCTGTTTAGCCAATAGGGCATGGTTCCTATTTAGCGTGATACTGTTGGGCATGGCTATCAATAAGGACATGCTTTATATGATGGGTCAACTCATGAGTTTGATGTTTTCCCTACTATTATATGGGTGATGAGTATCACTTTCTTCGCGATGAGTTTGATTAGAACTAGGTGGATTATCACTATGATTCTCACTAGGTGTTGCACGAGGTGCTATAGCCATTGGTACAGATGGTACAGATATTGGTACAGGTGTGGATTATTACCATTCTGACTCATCAAACCCTGACTGAGGTGCCTATTGATTCGTAGCCTGTGGTATCCATATTTGGGCACCCGCAGCTATTGATGTTTTCACCAACCAAATTTGGAGGTTGAACATAATTTGTGCTATTTTTTAGTGCAAGGCTAATTCAGTAGTTTAAGAATGAACAATCCCTCTTAGCAGCCTTAAACAATGAACAATCCCTCAAACTCCCAAGTCTGTAATTTGTGGGTCAAACCAATCAATCAAGAAAGTAAAATCTTTTGTCCAGAATTCCTTCTTGCAAGAAGAAGTTGGATGGATCACTTCAACCTCAGCATCCATGTTTCCCACTTCTTTTGACATCACTAAATATGTCATAATGCAATGTTGATAACATGACTATATTAAATATAACATGAGAACATTAAATATAACACAACAACACTACAATATGTCATAACTAATTATGGTTGAATCAACCTTGCCACCTTTTGATTTTCTCAATGAATTTTGTTTAATTTTGAGATTGTTGTGGCTCATGAACTTTCAAGTATGAGTCTAATAGACTTTGTAAATGTAGAAAGTTGCATTATTTGTATTGTTCTGATATAATTATGGTTGAAGCTCCCAAAAGGCTTCTTGGTTGATATAGGCTTCAATTGATGGTTGTAGGTTGATTATCAGTGATGAATATATTGAAAGTATATTCACAATAGTGGTGAATGTATGATTATTATAATCACATGATTATATGTTATAATATTTATGTAATAAATGTAGTAAAGATGGTGCGGTGCATTATTGATATAGGTTCGATGGCTCTTGGCAATGTGCCAAACTGTCAATGTGGTGGTGGACAGTGCATTATGAAAACTTCACAGACACAAAACAACCCTGGACGACAATTTTGGTGCTGCCCAAATCGAAAAAAAGTTGCTAATGTGTATATATTTAATGTTTGTAATGTAAATATTATTCATTATATTATAAGAACTAATGTAGATTGGACATCACAGGGAAATAATGGTTGTGGATATTTTAGTTGGGTCGATGACAACTCATCTGCACATATCCGCCCATCTCCACTTATCTGCGATGAAGGATTTGAGTGTAAAACGTGTCATACTAGGGTAAATGCGAGAATTGTATTTTTACGATGCCTTCTCTGTATTGTAATTGCATATCTTTGTTTCAACCATATGCGGAGATGAGCTCATGAATTAGTCAGTTTAGTATTTTCATATTGTAACTAGTATTTTAATATGGATATGGCATAACTTCTCTTTGCGTCAAGTGCACATATATATGGTTTCCATTTTTTTTTATAATAATTCTTCATGTTTATGGCTCAAGTGAGCCCCAATCTGCTATTAGTTACATGATTTAACATTAGTGTTTTCTTGGTTATTGCTTTGTAGAATTCTAACCCAGGTTTGCTAAATGTACTTCATTGGTGTATTAACAAAAGCACAAAATAGTCGTATGCTCTATGTATGCAGTGTCCACAAACAAAAACATGAGAGAGCGTCAAAGACTCATCATATTATAACACTGTATCTGCATGATGTAAATGAGGAATGCCTCATTCAAGTTGTAATTTCATATCTGCATTATGTAATGAGGAATGCCTCATTCAAGTTGTAATTTCATATTTGCTAATGAGGAATGCCTCATCCAAATTGTAATCTTATGTTTTGGGGCTAGACCGGAGGTTTTCTCCATCCGGCTCTTTCCTACTGGTGCTCCTATTGAGCCGGGCTAGCAACATTTTGAAAAAAAAAAATAATAAAATAAATGGCTTGTTTATAATGATGACTTGTGTATTTTGGAGTTTGTTATTTTATAAATTTGTATAGAAATTTTTATTTTTTTTAAGTTATACAAAATGTTAAATTTTTTAAAAACTTATAAACATATTTTTATTTCAAAATATTATAAAATTAACCTTGATAGAAAAATAAAATAAATATTCAAAAACACCATGTGAAAAACATAATTACATTTGAAAAAATTAAAAAAAAGTTATACAAAATGTTAAATTTTTTAAAAACTTATAAACAAAATTTTATTTTAAATTATTATAAGATTTAATTTTGATAAAAAAATAAAATAAATATTAAAAAACGCCTACAAAATTTGAAAAACATAATTACATTTGAAAAAATCACAAAAAATTTATAAAAAATGTTAAAATTTTAAAAAACTTATAAACATAATTTTATTTCAAAATATTATAAAATTAACGTTGATGAAAAAACAAAATAAATATTAAAAAACGCCAAGAAAATGTAAAAAACATAATTACATTTGAAAAAATCCAAATTGTTTATATTCAAATAAATTAAACAATAAAACAAATTCTTATTCAGTGCATATTCCAATTCCAATTTGTTGCACCCAAACGTGGAAAATACATCTTCTCAGTCATCTTCCGGGTGCACCAAACGGTTCCAACACATATTTCAGATATCATTTTGAAGATATGTATCTTCCAAAATTGCAGCATATTCCAGAATTGACTATATCTAGCATTCCGTATGCCATGCACCAAATGGGCCCTAAGTTTCATTCTGAACAGTCCACCATATGAAGGAAAAGAAATAATGCCTGTGTAAGTCTTGACGCAGAAGCTGTAACATAAATCGAGAAGCAGTAAACTAGCAAAGATTTTTTTTAATAATTCATACACCTGGAATGTCAATTATTATATGCAAAAGCCAATGTTGAAGTTAAACATGGAATTGTAACCGATTTAGCCACAATAGATTTCAGAGGTTCCTGAATAGAATAAAACATGGGCCTGATATCTTCCGCACCCATTAAGATAATTCAGAACCGGGTGAAGATCCTGCCCTTTTTCTGATAAAAAGGTAAGCTCTTAAAATTCAAAATGCTTAAAATTGGAGTTGAAGTGGGTAGTATATTACAGGTTTCACGATCAGAACTGTTTCTGTAACACCATTGTATAGTCAACGTGCTAAACTAGTCTTTCAAATATTTGGTTAATGACCATCGACATTCCTATCGAACAATAGAGGACTCCAATTATATACTTGTTGTAACAGAGCTATTTAGGTCTTATGATTTGCAGAATTATTAATAGACTGCTGCAGGCTGAAGTGTTTCTTCTCTGAGTTCTGTACTGATGTCTGGTAGAGATTTTTCCTTTGTTGGTGCAGTGGAATATTGAAGAGCCAAATGACCACCCACAGAACTCTTGTCCCGTTTTCTGTTCTTTGCTATCTTCAAAAACAAAATAGCCAAGAGAAATCTGCCAAAACGGCTTAGTGGGTCATGAAGATCGTCAACTTGATAATGGCCAAATCTCCAGTCACGCTGAATGAACGGCCTGTAAACTGGATCATCCAAACCTCCTGCACAAGCAAAAGTTACGTTTATCTAGGGTCGTAAGCCTGAAATTTCATGGACCATGAAAATCGACATTTGAAATTTCAATTATGGTCCTCGTTGTGTATATTATATATTATATTTGAAACTTGAAACCATGTGAACTGCAGAAAGTGAAAACACTTTCTATTATTCAAGATGTAGAACAGCTATATAAACTCTACAATTTAAATCCTGTCTGACCAAGCACTTATACAAGAAACAATTCATTGAATTCAATCACCGAACCCCTCCTGCACAAGCAAAAGTTACATTTATCTAGGGTCGTAAGCCTGAAATTTCATGAACCATGAAAATCTACATTTGAAATTTCAATTATGGTCCTCGTTGTGTATATTATATATTATATTTGAAACTTGAAACCATGTGAACTGCAGAAAGTGAAAACACTTCTATTATTCAAGATGTAGAACAGCTATATAAACTCTACAATTTAAATCCTGTCTGACCAAGCACTTATACAAGAAACAATTCATTGAATTCAATCACCGAACTATCAAAGTAATCGTGGCATATGGTCCTTTTCTTTTTCCTTTGAACATGCCTTACAATAAAAAACCTCTTCCTGAATGCTTGGCCTCTAATTCTGTAAAGCTTTTTGCGTGGGTTTCCATGTGGCATAAGGATAGAAATTGTATCATTAAATATCTTGAATCCTTGATGTTTTATATTTATTAATCTCTTTGTATTTCTCTATTTACTTGAATTGCCATTTTCTTTTTGCCATAAATGCTTTATTTATCTATTAATTCATTTCTTTACCGCCAGAAGAGAAGGGGTTTTACAAGTGTCGATCAGATTTTCAAGATTACTTTTGCCATGATATTGCAATGAATTATTAAAGATATAATGATGCAGACGGGCTAAGTATAAAAAAACCTCTAGTTTCAAATAGAAGAAAATAATTTAATTTTCTCCGTATGATAACAATGATAAGCATACAACAAGAAGAAAAGCAATTAAACGCATTGAGATTCGGCAGGTGAATACAGATAGAGATTAATATAAAAACATGGACGGATAATTGGGTCCAATATCTGAATGTCATCGTAAAGGTATTCTAGTATTGTCCCCCAAGAGACACTGTTTACGGCACTGTTGCAAATTATGTGGCCTGAAATGTAAATCAAAACTGCAGCCTTTACCATTCAGAGACTTTCATCGAGGTGAGACTCAATGATTCTTGTCTAGTTGTATTAATTCTGTAGAGAAATTTTCCAGTGTAGTTTTGCTAAACATTTCTGAGCTCATCCTTGGCCTACGTATTGACTGACATAAATCAAAGTAAAGCATATTTATTATACATGATACATATGATCCTACCTAGATTTTTTTTTTTTAAAGATAAAAGGATTTTATATCATCCATTTCATTTTGTTACCCAATATAGGAGCACAAGTCTATGTTGATATACCTCTTTGGCTAAAAGCCAAGAACTAAGGGGTACACATTCCGCCAAAGTTTCCTAGGGCACAATCCCAACCTCATACTTTATATCATACCTCCGAGGATTTGAACCTCATTGGATGGCATAATCAAGGAACATACCATTACCCTCACCAATTGTGTTTAACCAATTAGGCTACAACCATTTGATCCTACCTAGATTGATTTCATCTCAAACGTAAATTATCATTGCCTTGCAAGCCAGGAGGGACTTTAATACTGAAAAGACCAAAAAGTGAACCAATATCACGAATATCATAATCATATATCATTTTAAATTCAAAGCTTGTGCTTGGTCAGTCAGAAATGATTTAGCCCCATACTGGAGACTTTCCAATTTCTCTCATCTGAAGCATAGACTGACTTCTCCCCATCCCCTCTCCTCCCCTCAAAGTGGCATTAATGCAAACATAAAAGTGTCATTCAAAGGCATTACATAAGGACCATGACACCCTCCAGGGGTGATCTAATGTTTTTCATCTCAATGACCAGAAAATGGCAGTAGAGGATACTTTCCTACCAAACAAGAAAATGGATGCCATCTAAAGATGGACAAATGTACGTGGGTGCACTTGCCATTAGAAGAGCTAGAAAACTGGTTATGTCCACCCAAGAATAAAGAGTTAATGCATTGGTTTATGGGAGCTTACCTTGGGCCCAAAACTTTAAAAACACGTGTTTATGACCGGTGGAAACTGTCAGGCTGAATCAACATCATTATAATGCCCAAAGGCCATTTCATGGCCATCATTTCCTTAAGTACTGAAAAAAGAAGCCATTTTTCAAGAAGGGCCCTGGTAGTTGAAGAAAGATGGCTCATTCATGAAATGTTGACCCCAGCTTTCAACCCAACAGATGGTCTTACAAGCTCAGTCTAGGTTTAGATACACCTCCCTCTTTGCCAAGTGATTTTTCAGAGGAGACTTCACTGAGAAGGATAAACAACACAATTGGAAAACCATGTCTCCCTTGGAACTTTCTGACTCTGAATTCTGGATTATACAGCCATGTCCACATTGGCCTTGGAGAAGCCTCTACCAGACAGAATGTAAACCCCTGAGTAGAAACCTTTATAGCTTTAAATCTGTTAAATAAACTCGGGTAGATTCCTAAAATGTTAGAACTCCTAAGAGGCTGAAGATAGATATTTTAAACTATGCAATTCAATTTGATTACCCTGTTGATATAGGGAGGCAATATTAATTTTGTTAGTTTACAGCAGTTCGATTTTTTATTTATTTTTGTTTTTATGTTTAATTGATTGTCTATTTGTGTACAATTATTGGCCAGAAAGATCCCGAGTTCTAGGTTAACGTTCAAGGGGAATTTAAATTATTAGCTACAACATAAGTGCTGGATATTTATCATTTCATGCATGTTTGAGATGCAGATAGGTGAGATGCCTATTCAAAATTGATTTCTTTTTCTAGAATTATTCACATTTTTTTCTGCTATGAGTAATTCCAATTTATTTTCCCTTACAAAGATTTAATGTTTCTCCAACCCAAGCAATCCCAAAAATCAAAATTTCCTAATGCCATATCTGTGTGTGAGAAGTAATAGTTGGGAGATATTTTGCAAAGTTGTTCTAGTTGTCAATAAGCTACTTATGTATTATATTAGGTTTAGAGTGTCTGTTGTTTCCCAATTAAGAAGATATTACATTGGGCTCCTCATTGACCCTGTCTTGACTAAGGCCTGTAGTACTTTATGATTAAGTTTGTACAGTACTATAGTACTTCATTGAAAAAATCGCCAAAATCACCTGAAAAATTGCCAAAAATCGGTCAGGGGGCAAGGGAAAAAGTCAAGTCAAATTTTTAAAATCAGCAGGCCTGAATCGAATAGCCGAATCAGCGATTCAGGCGATTCTTGTTACTATGATACATATACATACATGTATGTGTGTGTGTGTGTGTGTGTGTGTATATATTGTTAATGTTTTGAACAAGAATAGCAAAACTAGAGAGCATATATTTTATATAGAGCACAAGAACAAATAGACACTGAGATTTACCCTGGGAAAACCCTCCTACTCGAGGGAAAAACCCAGCCACACTCGAAAAATGATTCTTTATTGAATAATCACCAAGTCTGAAAGACTGTTAACGCTTAACAATCTCACATAGAATGCATTTTACAATATTAGCACAATCTTCTTTTCATCTACAATGTACAAAAAGCCTTAAGTATCTCACAAATACTAAACACAGGAATGATTGACACATGTAAAGATTACACACGGGACATTCACAAGTGATGTCTGTAGCAGACACATAATGTTGTTGTAGATAATTTCTCACAGACACCCAAAGATCGTTGTTATTCACATGCCTTGATATCTCACTCACATACATGACCTGCGATACTCAGAATTTCATAATACACAGTATCCTCAACCGATGCTCAATAATATTCCAATAGACTATGACGAGG
This sequence comes from Chamaecyparis obtusa, assembly GCA_027943335.1. Classification (NCBI taxonomy): domain Eukaryota; kingdom Viridiplantae; phylum Streptophyta; class Pinopsida; order Cupressales; family Cupressaceae; genus Chamaecyparis; species Chamaecyparis obtusa. Next base: position 1,015,189 of record BSBK01000177.1, on the reverse strand, counting down.
AAGCCAAAGGGCAACATCCGTTATGCACAATGAACCGTTGACAGTAATAATGCCATGACGTTTCAAGTCCACCAAAGGCCACACGAGCTACACGAACCATAAACACTCAATATATGAAATAAACCAGCTCAACCAACTCCCGATCTGAGAAAGGATATATAAAAATAATATGTTGTAAGACACGTTTCTTTTCCATAGGCTCAATCCATAGAAATTCCACCGTCACTGAAGATACTCATCATGGAAAGTCAAGAGGCAGCCGTTTCATGCACGATAAAGACACTTTAATGAGTTTACAATAAAACACTTCCTTCAACCGGTGGCGGTTCATAATCACTCACAGTCAACAAGAAGAATGCCAGTCATAATCATGCAAGCCAATGAGACACGGACAACACAGATGCCATGTCATCATTTGAGCCAGGAAGAAAAAACGATTACAATAAATGAATATTACTAACAATGAACCAAAGAACATATTTAGCTCGGTAATGCTATCACACAGGTGAGGATGGTCTCTCACGTAGCTACAAAACAATAACATATATGCTGCAGCCAAGGATGGTGGATCCAATTAAGGACAGTCCAAACCTTGCAGCTTCAGAATTACATAGCGGAATACTCAACAACACAACAACAAAATAATTGTTCAACTCTGATTTTCATTAACATGCAAAGCTGTAAGGCCTTCCGGGTTACAGCCAAATACAATCAGAAACAATTTTGCAAGATCCAAACAAATCCAATACAATCTCAACTAGTTCAGCTTTGAAGACAATTAGAAGCTGATGGAAACCCGAAGGCAGATCTAAACTTGAGCTCGCAAGCCTCCAAGCAATCTCCTTGTCTCCAAGTGTGCAAACCACTAGCTCTGCTACAAACAACTATCAGATAACAACCTGATCTGCAAGATCATGCAAGATCTTTTCCACAACTTCACCAACTCCAGCTTTCAGAACCTCAGATCTGATTCGCCAAGTTTTCCAAGTGAGGAACTTCTATTGATCTCCTAATGATCCTCCTTGATGATCCTAAACATCTACCCAAACACCCCTTAAATACTAATCATCAGCCACAAGTCGGCTGGATGAAACCCTTAACTCCTCCTAACAATTATTAAATGCAATACAAGTCGGCTTCAAAATAGCCTTACAAACATTTAATACAACATGTCAGCCTATAACAATAGCTACCAATAATAAATGCACCAAGTCGGCTCCACAAATCACACAAAACTCCAGTCGGTAAGCCAAAACTACCAAGCAACAGTGAAATAACCGAGCAAGCCAGGCATCGCCGAGCACCAGTGTCGACCGAGCACCGCAGGCATCGCCAAGTAACACTTTCACCGACCGCTAGAGACTACCAAGTTCCTTCAGTGACCGAGCTTCCTTCAATGACTGAGGCCGTCGGTCAAGGCTGCAATTGAGTGACACCGGCCAAAATACAAACACCCATGCAATTTCACCGAGGATCAGGAATGCCCATGCCTCAACCTTGGATGCCCCTGCATCAAACACCCCAGGTTCCTAAAGATGTTCATATGTGAGAAGAACATCTTCTGGGATTCAGCACATAAACCCCGAACTGGTTCTTCACATACATGTCCTCCACCTTCTCAGTTTGCATACTCTTCCATTTCAACTTCCTCTGTCTCTTCAAGTCTTTTCTTGACAACACATAGGTTTGTTCTTCAGACTGATCATTCATTTTCTCTGGATCCACCAACTCAACGCGACTACCAATACTCAGGCTTCTCCTATCGAGCATTGTATCCATCAAAGGAATCAGTGAAAACTTCCTATCATTCTTCTCAACAGTAAACACATTTCTGACACAGTCATATATAGCTCTGCAATCATATTGCCAAGGTCTACCAAGCAATATATCACAACTATTCATATCCACAATGTCACAAAGCACAAGATCCTTATACTGGCCAATCTAAACATCAATGAAGCATTGTTCTCTTACTTCCAAAGCATGATCATCTTGCAACCAACCAATCCTATAAGGACGTGGATGTTTCATTCTATTCAACCCAAGCGTCTGAACCATGTTCTCAGCAACAAGGTTATCAATACTACCACTATCAACAATAATATCATAGAGTTTACCCCCAGACTTGCATCGGGTCCTAAACAAGTTACTCCTCTAACAAGGTTCATCCTTTGTACCGAGCAATGTTCGCCGAAGCAACAAGTTCTCAGATTCAGGTTCATTTTGAATGTTCTCATTCACCACAGCAGTTCGTCGGTCAACCTTCTTCTGTGTACACTCAAAAGAACGGTGTCCTTTCTCTCCACAGTTATAGCAAGTACCCTTAAAGATAACTCTACCTATCTTCTTCTTCGGTTCCACAGGTTTTTGTTCATCTTCTGCATCAGCCGGTTTATCCTTCACCGAGTGATCAATTTTCTCCTTCCCTCAGGAGTTACCATGTTTCCTCTTCAATTTATCTTCTGCCTTCAAAGCATATTGATAAGCATCTTCAACAGAATCAATCTTCAGCATACCAAGCTTATCCCGAATATTGAATCTCAGACCATTCACATACTGAGCTACCTTTTCCTTACCAAGTTCTCTGTGTCTAGACCGAATAGTAAGTTTGTAGAACTCCTCGGTATAATCTTCAACAAACAATTCCTTCTGTTTCAGATTCTGCAACTTCTTAAACAAGTCGAGCTCATAGTCAGCAGGTATGAACTTAGCTTTCAATTTTGTCACCATCAACCTCCACTGATTGATCTTTGTTTCACCTTCATCTTCTCTATCTCTTTGTAGTTCTTTCCACCAAAGAGCAACATGGCCTTTCAACTTTGTCTCTGCTAACCTCACCCAAAGAGGATCTTCAATTTCTTCCAGCTCAAAGAAATCTTCAAGTTCACCAATCCAATCAATCAGATTCTCGGGCTTCAAAGTACCAGAGAAAGTAGAAACTTCCATTCGGTAACTGTTACTTGACCGAGCTTCGGATCTATGTAACCGAGCAGTTTTGTCTTCACCAGATCTGTCCCTCCGGTCATCACCACTAGATCCAGTAGGTTCAAAGTCTTCAGCAGCTTCTTCATAGCCATCTTCAGTACCAAAATTCCAAGGTACATTAGCAACAACTCTCATGATCTCGACGACCATGTCATTCTTCATCAACTCTATTTCAGATCTGACATCCGATCTAACTTTATCATAAATCTTTGATTCCACAGCATCACAAAGATCTGCAATAGCTCTAGGGTCCAATCTTCTCGGAGGCATCCTTAAGATAAGAGAAACCCTCTGCAACAAACCCTACACCGACCACCTTGTGACAATCTCCAAGTTGCATGCAAGTCAGATCGCAACCTGCAACCTTGCACAAACAACTAGGACACGATTTCACAAGTTCAGTGCCACGGATCTGCAATTCAGATTGTGCACAATCTCTGCTCCAATAGGATCAACTTCGCAAGATCAGTCTTGCTAGGTCAACCTTCGCTCCACAAGATCAACTCTCGCTTTGATACCACCTGATGCAGCCAAGGATGGTGGATCCAATTAAGGACAGTCCAAACCTTGCAGCTTTAGAATTACACAACGGAATACTCAACAACACAACAACAAAATAATTGTTCAACTCTGATTTTCATTAACATGCCCGGCTATAAGGCCTTCCGGGTTAGGGCCAAATACAATCAAAAACAATTCTGCAAGATCCAAACAGATCCAATACAAACTCAGCTAGTTCAGCTTTGAAGACAATCAGAAGCTGATGGAAACCCTAAGCAGATCTAAACTCGAGCTCGCAAGCCTCCAAGCAATCTCCTTGTCTCCAAGTGTGCAAACCACTAGCTCTACTACAAACAACTATCAAAAAACAACCTAATCTGCAAGATCATGCAAGATCTTTTCCACAACTTCACCAACTCTAGCTTTCAGAACCTCAAATCTGATTTGCCAAGTCTTCCAAGTTAGCAACTTCTATTGATCTCCTAATGGTCCTCCTTGATGATCCTAAACATCTACCCAAACACCCCTTAAATACTAATCATCAGCCACAAGTCGGCTGGATGAAACCCTTAACTCCTCCTAACAATTATTAAATGCAATACAAGTCGGCTTCAAAATAGTCTTACAAACATTTAACACAACATGTCAGCCTATAACAATAGCTACCAACAATAAATGCACCAAGTCGGCTCCACAAATCACACAAAACTCTAGTCGATAAGCCAGAACTACTGAGGGACAGTGAAATAACCGAGCAAGCCAGGCATCGCCGAGCACCAGCCTCGATCGAGCACCGTAGGCATCGTAGAGTAACACTTTCACCGAGCGCCAGAGACTACCAAGTTCCTTCAGTGACCAAGCTTCCTTCAATGACCGAGGCCGTCAGTCAAGGCTGCAACCGAGTGACACCGGCCAAAATACAAACACCCATGCAATTTCATCGAGGATCAGGAATGCCCCTGCCTCAACCTTGGATGCCCCTGCATCAGACACCCCAAGTTCCAAAAGATGTTCATATGTGAGAAGAACATCTTTCGGGATTCAGCACATAAACCCCGAACTGGTTCTTCACATACATGTCCTCCACCTTCTCAGTTTGCATACTCTTCCATTTCAACTTTCTCTGTCTCTTCAAGTCTTTTCTTGACAACACACAGGTTTGTTCTTCAGATTGATCATTCATTTTCTCTGGATCCACCAACTCAACTCAACTACCAATACTCAGGCTTCTCCTACCGAGCGTTGTATCCATCAAAGGCATCAATGAAAACTTCTTGTCATCCTTCTCAACAGTAAACACATTTCTGACACAATCATATATAGCTCTGCAATCATATTGCCAAGGTCTACCAAGCAATATATCACAACTATTCATATCTACAATGTCACAAAGCACAAGATCCTTATACTGGCCAATCTGAACATCAATGAAGCATTGTTCTCTTACTTCCAAAGCATGATCATCTTGCAACCAACCAATCCTATAAGGACGTGGATGTTTCATTCTATTGAACCCAAGCTTCTGAACCATGTTCTCAGCAACAACGTTATCAGTACTACCACTATCAACAATAACATCACAGAGTTTACCTCCAGACTTGCATCGGGTCCTAAACAAGTTACTCCTCTGACAAGGTTCATCCTTTGTACCGAGCAATGTTCTCAGATTCAGGTTCATTCTAAATGTTCTCATTCACCACAGCAGTTCGTCAATCAACCTTCTTCTGTGTACACTCAAAAGAACGGTGTCCTTCCTCTCCACAGTTATAGCAAGTACCCTTAAAGATAACTCTACCTGTCTTCTTCGGTTCCACAGGTTTCTGTTCATCTTCTGCATCGGTCGATTTATCCTTCACCAAGTGATCAATTTTCTCCTTCCCTCGGGAGTTACCATGTTGTTTCCTCTTCAACTTATCTTCTGCCTTCAGAGCATACTAATAAGCATCTTCAACAGAATCAATCTTCAGCATACCAAGCTCATCCCGAATATTGAATCTCAGACCATTCACATACTGAGCTACCTTTTCCTTACCAAGTTCTCTGTGTCCAGACCGAATAGTAAGTTTGTAGAACTCCTTGGTATAATCTTCAACAGACAATTCCTTCTATTTCAGATTCTGCAACTTCTTAAACAAGTCAAGCTCATAGTCAACAGGTATGAACTTAGCTTTCAATTTTGTCACCATCAACCTCCACCGATTGATCTTTGTTTCACCTTCATCTTCTCTATCTCTTTGTAGTTCTTTCCACCAAAGAGCAGCATGTCCTTTCAACTTTGTCTGTGCTAACCTCACCCGAAGAGGATCTTCAATTTCTTCCAGCTCAAAGAAATCTTCAAGTTCACCAATCCAATCAATCAAATTCTCGGGCTTCAAAGTACCAAAGAAAGTAGAAACTTCCATTCGGTAACTGTTACTTGACCGAGCTCCGGATCTATGCAATCGAGCAATTCTGTCTTCACTAGATCTGTCCCTCCGGTCATCACCACTAGATCCAGCAAGTTCAAAGTCTTCAGCAGCTTCTTCATAGCCATCTTCAGTACCAACATTCCGAGGTACACCAGCAACAGCTCTCATGATCTCGGCGACCATGTCATTCTTCATCAACTCTATTTCAAATCTGACATCCGATCTGACTTTATAAAAAGTCTTTGATTCCATAGCATCACAAAGATCTGCAATAGCTCTAGGGTCCAATCTTCTTGGAGGCATCCTTAAAGATAAGAGAAACCCTCTGCAACAAACCCTACACCGACCACCTTGTGACAATCTCCAAGTTGCATGCAAGTCAAATCGCAACCTGCAACCTTGCACAAACAACTAGAGCACGATTTCACAAGTTCAGTGCCACAGATCTGCAATTCAGATTGTGCACAATCTCTGCTCCAACAAGATCAACTTCGCAAGATCAATCTTGCTAGGTCAACCTTCGCTCCACAAGATCAACTCTCGCTTTGATACCACCTGATGCAGCCAAGGATGGAGGATCCAATTAAGGACAGTCCAAACCTTGCAGCTTTAGAATTACACAGCGGAATACTCAACAACACAACAAGAAAATAATTGTTCAACTCTGATTTTCATTAACATGCCCGGCTGTAAGGCCTTCCGGGTTAGGGCCAAATACAATCAGAAACAATTCTACAAGATCCAAACAGATCCAATACAATCTCAGCTAGTTTAGCTCTGTAGACAATCAAAAGCTAATGGAAACCCTAAGGCAGATCTAAACTTGAGCTCGCAAGCCTCCAAGCAATCTCCTTGTCTCCAAGTGTGCAAACCACTAGCTCTGCTACAAACAACTATCAAATAACAACCTGATCTGCAAGATCATGCAAGATCTTTTCCACAACTTCACCAACTCCAACTTTCAGAACCTTAGATCTGATTCGCCAAGTCTTCCAAGTTAGGAATTTCTATTGATCTCCTGATGATCCTCCTTGATGATCCTAAACATCTACCCAAACACCCCTTAAATACTAATCATCAGCCACAAGTCGGCTGGATGAAACCCTTAGCTCCTCCTAACAATTATTAAATGCAATACAAGTCGGCTTCAAAATAGTCTTACAAACATTTAATACAACATGTCGGCCTATAACAATAGCTACCAACAATAAATGCACCAAGTCGGCTCCACAAATCACATAGAACTCCAGTCGGTAAGCCAGAACTACCGAGTGACAGTGAAATAACCGAGCAAGCTAGGCATCGTCGAGCACCAATGTCGATCGAGCACCGCAGGCATCGCCGAGGTAACACTTTCACCGAGCGCCAAAGACTACCGAGTTCCCTCAGTGACCGACCTTCCTTCAATGACCGAGGCCGTCGGTCAAGGCTGCAATCGAGTGACACCGGCCAAAATACAAACACCCATGCAGTTTCACCGAGGATCAGGAATGCCCCTGCCTCAACCTTGGATGCCCCTGCATCAATATATATATATATATATATATATATATATATATATATATATATATCATTAGGGTTAATCAAGCCGCATTATATTCATAGTATATAAATGCATTTGAGGAAGATACATGATGGGTCTATTTGAAGCCATTTCTACACCAATCGTATGAGTGGACATCTACCACAACCCTCTTGCTTGGTGGCTTGTACTTACTTTCCCCAACCACGTCTCATCTCCCTATAGACAATTGCCATCTTGAGGAATTAGACAAAGGTTGTAAGGGGCTACCTGACTCTATAAATTATTAAATTCCCTCTTTGTCAAGCCACAATGATCCTTCTAGGTCGGCCTATTTACGTGCTCGGTCGCCACCCTTCTCTTAGACCTCAAGCCCTATCTCTCACAAGGTGGATTTCAGACAATATGTCTTATCTATTCTCTATCATAGAGGGATACACTTAAGCACTAATCTCACACACAAAGATGCATATATCTATTTATTACAGAATTGACAAATATGATGTATTATTTATACCAAGATGTTGAATGTATGGTTGGATTGCAATTCCTCAACTGCAATCTGTTGATGGATTGTAATCTCTTGTCCAATCTGATATCATTCGTTGGTACTTGATGCTATGCTAGTGGTTCGATTTGCCTTGGTGTTTGATGAATGTTTAAGGGTTGCTAATCTGCAAATCCAACACTTATATTTCTGCAGCTGTTGTCTGATGCTTATATCTTTTGAAGACGTGTATGCTAACTGCTCCTAATGATACTAAGATACAAAGATATATTGGATTGATTCCTGATGATTGAGACTGATATCTGAAGATGTGCTTTTATTGATTGACTGAATGAATTCTTTTGATTGCATGATTTGAGGTATTGATGAGTAATGATTAAGAGAATATGATTAGATGATTGATAAGTGATGATGTAACTAGAGCTGGTTTGATATAGTGATTTTCTGATTGATTGTTTGCTTGATTTGATGATTGCTTTTGTGGATTCAAGGGTGATGAGTGATGAGAGATCTTTCAATGCTTAGAATAATTCTCCTTTACATTTTATTGGTAAAAGAGTCACCACATTTCATATGAATCAAGTCACTACTTTTTATTGTTGCCTTTGAGAATAATATATTATTCCCAAATTGATCTCCCTTAGATGTCCTCAAATGAAACCTTCTCTCATTTATATCTTCCGATGTGGGGGAGAGTCACACCTCTTTATCATGTCTGCCCTTCTGCAATGGTCACAACCTTCCACAATCACCACCCTTTGGACAAGCACAATCCTTCATAACTAAAGCATTTTGAAGGAGTTACTTCCTTATTTTCTTCTCCATTAATTCTTTCTTGATTTACCCCTTCAAACTATCTCTTCTCTTTATACTTCTCCTTTAAGTCTGCATATCCTTTCCTTTTAAATTCATATCAGCATATTCTTCTATCTCTACATATACATTTCTTTTATATTTGCATATATTCCTCTTTTATATTTGCACATACTATTCTCACAATTCTGTTATAAAATCTTCTTACAATTATGCATTCAACCTTTCTTTGATGATCTTCCCTTTTATCTTCTCATTTGCAGATCTGCAAATGTAAGTTTGATATAACTCTTGCTCCTCTCAAATGCACTCTACAACTTCCTAATATATCTTCCCAAGAGTGTCTCTTCTACTTTCTTAATTGCTCCTTAACTAATCTTAATTGTTGTTCTTTATTTCTAATTCAAGTTTATTTCTGAATTCTTCTCCAATTCCAACCTAATCATTCCATATTTCATTTTCCAATTTTCCTTGCTCCATCCATGTCCCCCTTCAAATGAGCTCTTCTCCCTTTTATATCTTATGTTGAGGGAGTGACAACTCTTCCTTACATACCAATTCACCTTTCATTAAACTTAATTGACTTATATATATATATATTGAATGCCTAGTAAACTTTTTAATGTGACCGGTGATGTTGGCATGGCATGCCCTCTGGCCCCACGTGAAATGCTTTTGAACGGAAGCTATGAACTTGTGAGACCACAAACGGAGGATGTCATCCCCACACTTCACTTGTTCAAACCCGTGAGCTCAATGGACCAGAAAAGGCACAAGGCCTGCGAGCACAATAACCTAGTGAAAGCACAAGGCCTCCAAGCACATTGGCCCAACAAGGGTTTGAACCTTGGCAGCCGCTTCACCAAAAAAGTGTTTAAACCGCGACACTAAACATCCAAAGACAACTTGTAAATTATATTATATTATTATTTATTTTTCTTTATATATTAATATATATGTACAAATTTATATATATTTTAATTTTATTAATTATTATCTATTATTAAATCATATTTCAGAAAAAGGACATTACAAGTCTCTAGGTCAAAGAAACCATTTCAAATTGATCCACAATAAACTCCATAGTCGCCAGAATCATAGTGCATGTGTTTTTTATTATATTAGCAGGGAAAGGACCTTGATTCTTCACACAGGCAGTTCAATCATAGTGCACATGTTGTGTCCATAACAATTAAAGATTCAACCCATCTCAATTTCTTTATGTTGCTCACTTTAGGTTTACTTTCCTATTGTTAAAAATATGTCCCTAGAATGGAGATGAATTTGAACCCAGATCTAAAGATTGTTGTTTAGGAATCACTATGAATCCTCTTGTTGTATGTAGTGATCTCCAAAGACTATCTAATTGGGCTTATTGATGCTTTTTCAATTCTCTTTGATTAGAATGCATCATTCCTTTTTTCTTTACCCCACAGGCTAGCAAGATAAAGACTTTGATAGCAATCGTAACGTCCCTTTTTGGGATTTACCTAAATTTAGTCCTGAAACAATGATTCCAACTTAAGATGAGAGCTGCATTATCTTTATAATATAAAATTAATAAAATTGCCAATTGTAAGATACCTTTTGCAATACTTCTAGTTTAGGACCTACACACCATTAATCACTAGTAACTCATATTAGGACATTTAATGTTAAGAATCCATAATAACATTTAAAACTATATATATATATAATTCAATACAACGTATACATAATTACTATTTTGATCAAAGCATATTATCTATAGTCAATCATACTAGGAATTTATTAGGAATATTTGCAAACCACAACCCAAGGATAGTTGTCCTTTATTATGAAAGTTGGGTGGATTCCCCATCCATCCCTCTGGGGGTGGTATACTTGAGAAGACCTCAAGCACAGTGGCATGATTGAATCCTTGATCCTCAACACCCCTTGACCCATGGACATGGTAGGATCTCAGGCCCACTTTGTCCCTCAGTCCACCTTGGAGGCTAGCCACCCTCCTCGATCAAGCCCAAAATCACTCATTAACCTCCAAACTCCCAAGCATAGTATGACCTCCAATCCATCCATCTTGGGGTGGCATGCTTGATAAGAACCCCAAGTGCAGAGTCATGATTGGATCTCTAGTCTTCAACACCCCCTAGCCCACTATTACAAGAGGTAATTGGTAAGTAATTGAATGATTTATTTACTAAGAACGAATTGTTGTTATAGAGTTTACAAAAGAGATGTTTCTAAAAAGAAACATACAAATAATATAAAGAATCTATTGTACAAGATATGTGCAATATCTAGAAATGACCATTAAAAATAGAAATAATCTAACTTAGGAGATATTATTTTAATACCCTCCCTTAATGGTCAACACCAAGATGCCCCTGAATTTGACAAACTTCTCTAGAAGTAGGGACTTGGTGAGAATATCAACAATCTGGTTAGCTATAGGAACAAACTACAAATTTACGAATCCATCTTCAACCAACTGATGGATAAAATGGAAATGAATGTCAATATGCTTAGTGCAATCATGGAAGAGTGGATTTTTGGCAAGTTTGAGGACCCCTTGACTTTCGCAAAAGAGGGGTGAAGGGCCTGCTTGAGACATGGATGTCGAAAAGCATCCTATGAAGCCAAACTGCCTCACAACCTGCTTTGATTGTTCCCCGATATTCAGCTTCCGTTGAGGAAAGAAATATGGCCTGTTGCTTCTTACCAGTCCAAGTGATAGCACACATGCCCAAACTAAAGGCATTCCCAGAAGTAGACTTTTTGTCATCAACAGAGCCTGCCCAATCTAGGTTTGTGTAACCGATGAGTTGGACATCTTTGGCTCGTCCATAGAGGATACCAAAATCAGGAGTGCCCTTGACATAGCGCAAGATGCGCTTCGCTATAGCCCAATGATCTGAAGTAGGAGTTGTCACGAAGCGAGATATGTAACTTACTGCAAAGCTGAGATCAAGTCTAGTGGCGGTGAGATATATCAAACTACCCGCTAGTTGTCTGAATACGGATTCATTCTCAACAGGAGAACCAGATTTGGCTGACAACTTTAGACCAAACTCCATAGGTGTAGATGCAAGTTTACAATCCTAAGCATTCTTAATTTGTCCAACAGAGCTCGTGCATACTTAGACTGAGAGATGAAGATGCCATGTGACTACTGCCAAACCTCGACACCTAGGCAGTAGTGGAGAAGTCCAAGGTTGGTCATGTCAAAAGACTGACATAGATTCTATTTGATTCCTTGAATCAACGATTCGGAACTGCCAGTGTAAAAATCAACATATATAACCTGAATGATGGTACCATTGCCACTAGTCTTGACATATAGATTTGAGTCAAAAGGACTCCTCTAGAAACCCTGATCTATGAGGTACTTATCAATTATCATGTACCATGCTCGAGGAGCCAGTTTGAGGCCATAGAGTGCTTTCACCAGTTTGAGTACCTGGTGTTATTTTCTGGCAACCTTGAATCCAGGAGGTTGCGTCATGTACACTTCTTCCTGTAACTCACCATTCAAGAAAGCACTCTTTACGTCCATTTGATGGACCTTCCAGTCACACTAAGTTGTCATGGCGAGGACTAATCTGATGGTGCTCATCTTTGCAGTGGGAGCAAAGGTCTCGTCATAATCAATTCCTTCCCATTGAGAGAAGCCTTTGGCAACAAAACAAGCCTTGTACTTATCAAAAGTACCATCAACTTTGTATTTGACTTTGTAGACCCATTTACATCCAATGGGTTTCTTTCGCTTGTGTATGTTTGAGGTTCATACACAATGTGAATGTTGGCCATGAGACCAAAATGTGCGGAGTCAGAAGGTTTGCTCTTCTTTCAAGCAGTTCTACCCTCAATGAGCTCATCATCATTAAGATTGCCAATCGTCTTATCCCACCATTTAGGCCACAGAGTAGAATTGCTAACATCAGAAATAGGAGGTGCAATGGGATCATCGTCATCAAACAGAAGATTAAATGAATCCTGAGGAAAATCAGGTGGTGTGGCTACATGTCTGGGTGAGCCTGCAGGAGAAGAAACTAGTGGAAAGGAAGGAAAAGGAACAACTGGAACCTTCTCAGTTGAAGCCCTCCCATCAAGTGGACCTAATGGAAGACAGGACTTGAGAGGTTGATCCTCTGAAACCATAGCTGGAGGAGAGAACTGAAATGGCCCTCGGTCTTCGTCAAAGACCACATCATAACTGAAGATGAGAGGATTAGTCTCGATGTCAACCAGGCGGTAGGCTTTGTGATTGTCACTATAGCCAGTTAACATGAGGTTTTGGCTCTTGGCATCTAACTTGGTGCGTTTATCATCGGGAATCCACACAAATGCAGTGGAGCCAAAAACTTTGAGATGATTGATTCTGGGCTTACGGCCTGACCAGGCCTCTTCTAGAGTTTGCTTCTTGACAACCACTATAGGAGAGCGGTTGAGAAGATAGACGACAATGTGGACAACTCCAGCCCAAAATTTCTTTGGAACACTCTTGTGTTCAAGCATGGATCGGGCCATTTCGGTGATCATGCGGTTTCTACGCTCAATGACATTGTTTTGTTGAGGGGTGTAGAGTGTAGTTAATTGGCGCTTTATGCCATGTTGTTCATAGAAATGGGAGAAGGCAGTGGAACAAAATTCTCCCCCGATGTTAGGTTCTAAGAGTAACAATATGTTGACCAGACTCATTTTCTACAAATGATTTGAACTTTTTAAACAAAATAAACACCTCTATTTTTTTATGAAGGAAATACACCCACATTTTACGACTGAAATCATCAAGAGAAAGTAAAAAATACCTAGACCCAGTAACAAAGGGAGTAGCCATAGGTCCACAGACACCAGCATGGACCAATTGTAATAACTTAGAAGCTCTCTAGGAGTTGCCATCTGAAAAAGGAGTGTGATGTTGCTTCCCAACCTGACATGCTCCGTAAACTCCAAGGTTCTAGGTCTGAATCTTTAGCAGTCCAATAACAAGATCTTCCCCAACAAGTTGAGAAAGAGAGTGCACATTCAAGTGCCCATACTACGGATGCCACAGTGTACTAATAGAGGAGCCTTGGGCTGCCATAGCAAGCTCTTGAGAATCACTAGAGAACAATTCTAAAAAGACCATGATCCTCAACACCTACGACAGCTGTAGATTGAGTTTCCCAATCAATGATACTACACTGATGTGTATTGAAGCTCACGTCTAGCCGAGGAGAATGTCTCAGAATTTGATTGAGAGAAGATTGAGTTCCATTCCTAGAATGTAGTACACATCAAGAAAAATCAGTTTCCTTTCGCTTAACTGTATCTGTATATTGCCTCTTCCAACAATGGTGTACTCTTCTGCTCCTTCAAAAATGACTGAATCTGATAATGGTTGAAATTCTGTGAACCAATCTTACCGACGAGGGAAGTGGTGAGAGGCACCTGAATCAATGTACTAGGCAGAGGATTTGACATGATCTGCAGGTCTTTTAGCCATGAAGGCGTAAAAGGCAGACTCGCCCTACTCAGTGTGCTCCGCTGCATGCGCTTTAGGCTATCAACCAAATTGCTTGGCTTGAGTAGCTAAGCATTTACGACAATCCAACTTCATATGACCAAACTTATGGAGTAGTTGCATTGAATATTTTTCTTCTCCGGGCCTTCTGATGACTAAGCAGAAGGATTCTGCTGAGAAGACTGAGAGAATTGATAGTTGCCCGTATCCTATGAACACAGTTAGTTGAGAAGGCTTGGGCGTTTGAAGATGAGTTGATACTACTGTCAAATTGTTGTTTCCAATTATCTTTCTGTAGAATCATTATGCAGATATTAGAAAACAAAACATCAGAATGAGTAGAAGCAATGTTGAGAGTTTCAACAAAATGCTCATAGGAAGATGGTAGACTTTTTAGGGTGATCACCACCATGTCTTCTTCTTCTTCCATTTTGTGTCCAATGGCTTCCAACTGATCTCAAATATCCTTGATTTTATTGAGATGATCTTGCAGGGATACTTAATCATCCATCATGATCGAGAAGAGCATGTTCTTTAGAAAGAATGCACGGCTCTTGTCAGAGGTTCATGCAAACCTTTTAGATGACTTCAAATTTTTGCAGTTGATTTGTTAGAAGGAACCTACAGGAGCTGATCATCAGTGACCAAAAGTTTGATGAGCATAACAGCTTCTCGATTTTGCTCATCAAATTTATCTTGCTCTTTGCCTTCATCTGCAGGACAAGTAGTCTTTCCCAAAACAATGTTATCAAGACATTTGTACTTGAAGCTTGTCATCATGCACTGCTTCCAAGTATTGTAGTTTCTGCCATTGAATTTTTGATTGACTACCAACAGAATGTTGGTCAAAGATGCCATTGCACGCTTTTTGAGGCACAAAAATGAGGAGACTAGATGGCTAAAAGCACAAATTTGAATGTGTCGATTACAAAGGTAGTTATAGGCATAGATTTACAATGTGAATCCATTGGCACAAAATTCAAGGCATGGAAAACGAGACACCTAGAAAAATCTGAAGACAACTCAGTTGAGGTCTCAAAAAACCCACCAAGAATTTGAAAACAATAAAATTCCAGTTGGCACAAAATTTGAGGCATAGAAAACGAGACACCCCAAAAAATCCAAAGACACCCAGTTGAGGTCTCGAAAAACCCACCAAGAATTTGTAGTTGAATTTTGAAAACTAAAAAAATTTTAAAAAAAAGTTTCAAAAGAAACCCTAGTCGGTTGAAAGAGATGTCTGTAAACTCCAGAAAAAAGATGAGAAAGTGTGCCCTAGGTCGATTCTGGAAAACACAAGCCACTAAGAAAGTTTGTTGCAGCGAAAATAGCAGAAAACGACCATGAGAGAGGTTGTTTGAGCCAAAAACAAGCAAGTAAAATGTCATTTTGTAAAAACGACCAAAAATGGTCCAAAACTTGCAACTTGTGAACATACATTTGTAGAGAAAAATGGTCGAACAGGAACGAGAATGACCACAGAAAGAGGTCGAGGAAAAATGGTTGCCGAGCCACAAACGAATTGCAAATAGACAGAAAAGAGACGTGAAAAAATGCATTTTTATGCAGTAATGGTCGTCGTTTTGCAGAATACGGTGTTTGTAGAGGAAGAAACAACGCCAAAAAATCGCATGTATCTGGAAGAAATCCCATCAATGAAGAGTAGCGACCAAAAAAACACGAACCGAGCTAGATAGATGCGAAGAAATGGCCTTCGAAAATGAAGAAATCATAGGTAAAAAAAGCATTTGAACTAGCCACAAGTTGCAGATGAAGAAGCAACTTGAGAAGAATTGTTTATGATTCTTCACTAGAAAACCTTAGGTGCCCAAAAATAAAAAACGATTTTGTTTTTCAAAAGACTAAAATTTGTTTTTAAAAAAAAACAAAACTTTGTATTTTGGCTCTAATACCATATTACAAAAGGTAATTGGTAAATAATTGAATGATTTATTTACTAAGAACAAATTGTTCTTATAGAGTTTACAAAAGAGATGTTTCTGAAAAGAAACATACAAATAATAGAAATAATCTATTATACAAGATATTCACAATATCTAGAAGTGACCATTAAAAATAGAAATAATCTAACTTAGGAGATATTATTTTAATACCAAGCATGGCAAGATCTCTTATCTATCCATTTGAGGGTGGCATGCTTGATATCTCATGAACTTGGAAGGTTGGCTGTCCTCCATATGTGCAAGACATTTCTATAAATTCAAAATAGATTGCTAAAGGAATTTGCTAGAATATTTCTAATAAAATATCTCATGTTATTTCTATTCCAAATAGATGTCTTTCCCAAATCATTTCTTCTCCCTTTTATATATTTAAAGTTGGAGGGAGAGTCCCATCTTTTCATAAAGCCCAATCCCCTCACAAGAGGGGCACCCCTTCAAAACTGATTGCTGCCTTACACTTTAATTATAATTTGTTAGTTAGTCATTGTGCTTGACTAATCTCAGTCGGCCCTTATTGATTTCTCCCTAATACAAGTCGGCCCTCTTTCCCTAACACTAGTTGGCCCTCCATTTGTTTGCTGCCACCCAGGTTTAATTGCTATTGGTGTGAACATGACATAATTCCGCATTAAGGTTACATCCATTACTGCATACAATAATCTCAGATTTTCATATAGTAGTAGTCCAAGCTTGTTATCTCACTAATTCATATCTCAACTTGAAAACAAATCTTTAACGTTGATTCATTGGCTAGCAATTGGAAATTTCCCAGCAAACCCGTAGCTTCTTGTTTTGGTTAGAACTACAATTAGGGTCAAACCCCAAGGATTTTATAATAAGGACCTTGAATTTAATTATCTAGATAATATGGCTATATTAATCATGATTGGTAATTTGTATTTTTGACTTTATGATACTATATGTTTTTGATGACAATTACCATAGTAATAACTAATGTGTTTATTATCCTAATGAATGACTAACTCAGATTTAAATGCAAAATATTGTCCTTGGAATAATGGTTTTAAATATTGTCTATTTCAGATTATAATAATGATTCCAAACCTAAGTTTAAGATTAAGGCAACCAGAGTAATATTTATTCAGATTCATGATTTTAAAATATAACGAGTGACTCAGCCTAATTTTTTTCAGACATACATGAACTCAGAATAATGCCCTCAAATAAAGGTTTCAGATTATTAGAAAATGTTTTGAATCTAATAATATTTTATAGATGCATAATGTTTTTTTAATAGATCCTTGGATTGCCATGTGAAACAAGATGCCTTGCTAAATTGATTTGAGTGTGCAGATAATTGCTAACATGGACAAGGCTAAACCAAGTAGAGGGGGGTACTCTATTTCACAAGAAATTCATGTGTCAATCGTGACAACAGCAAAAGAATACAGATTGCTTGATATTAATGACAAACAGAAATCAAGGACAGTGCACCCAAACTTTGTAAGACTGCAAATCTACAAAGAATTCTCACAACAACAAAGGTGTCTGGAGAATGTTGTGTAGCATAAATTGGACCAATGACTGGTGAACATGAGAATCCAAGATATTCCAACTAAGAGGCGGAATTGACAACCCAAGCATATCACAGAGCAAAAATCAGTCAGATGGTGCCAAGAATTGCATGGCTCGGAAAGTGTCTGGGATAAAATGATTTTAGGAAAGAAGGAAAATCCCTGACAAATATTCTGAGAAATTAATATGCCAGCCAATAAGATCCGAGGGAAAGAGCTTAAATAATTGGTATAAGTATTTGATGAAACCAATGGAGAAGGCTGCTCAAGTTAGGGGATGTAGACCCAAAGCAAACTGACTTGGAATTTACTGTTGCCACACAATCTTCAATTTTGAGGAGTTGGATGGCCAACATACTTTTACTGCAAGTAACATTCAAGTTGCATGTGGCTCTTCTAATCTACCTGCTGCATCTAATATTATTGATGATGATGATGATGTTGGTCCTCGTGATCTGAGAACATATAAAAGCTAGATGTAGCTTATCATGCTGGTCTTTGGGGATCCATAATCTTGACTACGCCAAAAGCTCACTCAGATGGAGAAAATTAACATAAAATCACTGACTTTGATTTATAAAAACTTTCGAATGAACAGATATTGTTGAACATAACTTTCAAATATTTTCCAACATGGACACAATACATAGCAATTAAGTTGCATTAAAGGCTTATAATTTCAATTTTTTAAAATTAACAACCCCAGTTTACTTTTAGACTTTTAGTAACCACTAGTCAAGTAAAGACTTCATTGATCAGCTCTTTTGTATCCAAATCAACATTTGCACAAGAAGAGAAAATCATAGATCAATGGATTCCTGTATCAATAAAAGATTTTTTGAAAAAAAAAAATTCACCGATTTAGTCATTTCCTGTAGTCTCTAATGAAACCTATATTACTTATGATCATTTGAAACAACACAAGCTTTTAAAACAGTACCAGAAAACATAAGACCGTGATTGTTTGCTGCCCTATAAAAAGGTCGTGTCTTTCCCTGTACAGCAACAATCTGAAGTTCATTCCATGCGATTTCTCTCTGTTGCCGTGTCACTTCCCCTGTTTTAACCACCTGCACAAATTCGCAGACTTGGAAAATATAACACTTGAAATTTGAAAAATAAAAATGAAGATAAACAATGCATCCTTATAGTGCAGTTTTATAAAATGCCAATTGAAGCCTTTTGGTGCAACAACAGAAATTCAGTTTTCCACTATAATACCATTTTCCTTACAGCATTTTTGGAGCTTCTTTCTAAAGTAAAATTAATGATACTTGCATGAGCAATTGGAGAGACAGGCCATTCATTCCATTATGAATTAATTATGAAGTTTTTCAGCCCCTATAGTTGTATCTTATACTTACATGCGCACATACGCATTATAAAATGGTTACCTCGCTAAAGAGAAAATAAGATGGTCGAGGAATGCGAGAAAGGTTGTTAGCACGATCCACAGCCACCAATCCAAACTTAGGACCATACCCATCTGCCCATTCCCAATTGTCAGATATTGTCCAGAATACATAGCCAAGTACAGGAACACCCTGAAATATGTCAAGAGTAAGTCCCAACAAGAATAGCTTCATCATGTCAACCTTAGGTATAAAGTATAAAATAAATTCCTCATGTCCATAAGAACCTTGTCCATGGCTGCACGCACAGCCAAAAGATGTTCCAAAATATAAGGTCGACGAATTAAATCAGTTGTATCAGAAACACCATTCTCTGTAACGATGAAAGGAAGATTCAAATGTCTATATCTCTCATGAAATTTAAGCAGCATCCTATACAAGCCATCTGGATAAACAGCTCGCCCAGATTCACTATATTCATCATTCTCCACTAGCTTCAAGCCTGGTGCTGAAATCACTTCCTGAAAACAAATGAAAAGACATGGAAAATTATTTGGATTTTTAGTCTCAAACATATCAAACCTAAAATTAATTCTTTGATGTTGTATTATATTATAGCTACAAGCAACTAGAGTGTATAAAGAACATAGGAACCCCATGATAGCGATCAAAATTTGACACCGAGTAAATCAAGAACTCACCAGTTCAATATGCTGTTAAATAAAAGCTAAAAGAAAGCAAATTGTTCTAGAGATTAGGAAATACCTGGCCATAATAGTTTATACCAATAAAATCAAGTTTGTCACAGATGGCATCCACATATGGAAAGAGAGTCAAATTATTACTCAAAACAACTGCTGAAAGATCAAAAAGCCCATAAGGTCGCATAAATGAAGCATGATGTGCTATACCAACTCTTGCTCCCAAGGATGTACTTTTGCTGTCAACATCAATATCAGAAATCCTTTCAGAAGCTGCCCGCAAAAAACTGTTAATTACATTTATATTGAAGAAAAGTGGACAATAAACCTTCTTTATACACCAGGCAAAAAAACATAGAATGAGCACTCTGCAAGATGAAATGAAAATATAACACTTTGGAGAAGCTCTAGTCTTCCCTGTGACCCACGTGTGTGTCTTTTCAAGCTGCAAGTTTGTATATAGCAATAGGAGAGAGATACCAAAACTCATGGATGTGATCAAAAGCTTCTGAATGTGCCACGGCCATCCAGTGCATAACTTGATTAAAAACACCCGTAGGCATGGTAGCAGTGGCAATCTCAATAAAATCAGGGTGACCTCCAGGCCAGGCTCCAGCACAGTAAGTCAACATTGCAAACACATGTGGCTCATTAAATGTTATCCAGTAGTCAACTAAACCAGCAAAGTTTTCAACTGCTAGCCTGCATTTATAGAATTCATAATAATAGCAACTAATAAGTTAAGCAGATAGACTAATTCTTTACCAAATTTAAAAGATTGGCCAAATGAAATTCACCTTATGCATTCAACTAAATATAGTTTGAGTCAATATTATTGATGGCATTTCAAGCTGAATCAATGTTAATTCAAACAAATAAGCAAGTAAAGTCAATCATCAAAAATATTATATTAAGTTTTTCCTCCAATTGACATTAAAAACATATTATATTAAGCTTTTCCTTCAATCACATAAACTAATAAAGTAACCATTTCACAGTTACGAACACATCAAAGATTGAGTAATTATACCTTTATTTTGAATATGCATATGCTGGTAGTTTAGATTAAGAAATCACCCTAGCAAGGCCGGAACTTTCATTGCAAGCTCCTTCTACTATAGTTTTGAAAGTGATCAAAGACCATGTAAATGTTAAATTGTCACAGGAACATTTTAAAGAAATTTAGGGCAATTGGTGTTCAATGCATACTTTTAGGGTACAAGAGCTTGTCTAAAGAAAGTAATAAACAAAATGATGTCCAGAGATGAGCAAAATCATTCTGGCTCAACTTCAGGGGACCAGTCTGGGGTGGAATAGAGAGTTAAAAATGCCTATCCAAAACTCTTTCTTAAATCCTACCCAGTAAACACTTTACTCTCATTGTGAATGGGAGATGAGGGAGATGAGGGTTGGGTGCTCCAGCTCATGGAATGGCAAATGTTGATCGAAGCTCACGAACCATTATAGAAAAGGGAGGGAAGTCCTAACACCATACTTGTAGTTGGTGAAGCTCCACCCTGTCCCCCTTAATAATAGTAATAGTAAAGTAAATCTATCTTGTGCCCTACCTATATCTGATATCTCTGGTGAAAGGTGGTTTCAGTTCGAGCATCATAGTCCACCGACTGCAGAGAGTGTCAGCAAAGCCCTACCTCTATCTGGCAGTTCACCTAAGAGGTGGGGGAAACCCCTACTATAGATAGCTGGGGGTGGACTGCATAGTGATATAAGAACCAAAAGGTATGCAAGGGAAAGATGGATCAATAATTAAACAGTTCTTGGAAACAAACTACAGTTCTTGAATCAGCTTGTAGGAAACATTGAGGACTTCCACATCATTGGTTGCCCCTTCATTTAGTAAAAGGCATTTGTGTCCTTGAATAAATCAACCTAGCATAATCATGGGAGCATCAATGAAAAGCTATTATAATAAAGATGTATATGCAAGTGGGTCTGATTGCTTTTTCTTTAGGAAGTCAATGGATTTCCACATAACCAGAATCTGATACACTCAAAGTCACATTACTGAAAAGATTACAAACATTTATCACTTATCACAAATAATCAGTAATTATTTACAAATGAAATTAATGTGCTTATATATGTTGCATTAAAGATTCAATACACAATAGCTCATTATTATGATCTGAAGTCAATGGTGAGAGATAACATCAACCTTGTTTATGATTAAAAAGGGGTGACATCTGATAGAGGAAAAAATTAGTATATTGAGCATTCCAAATAATAAGAATGATAGCAGCTATATTTATCTTTAATGGGAAAGGAAGAAAAGTCCCAATCAAAGGACATATCCATTCATAAACAATCATACGATGAATACTTAGCCCTTTACTATTCCAATCAAATATTATTATCAATTGCCTTCTTGAAAAATGTTCTTTGGGCACTCAATTTTTATTTTTAAATAAGATATTAACTTACCTTGAGTGGAATTTGGTGAGTCTCTCTTCCCCTGGCAAATTGTTTTTAACCATTAATCATTTCTAATAATGTCACTTGCGGAACAAAACCATGATTAAAAAATGTGAGTGGCAATAGGAGAAGAAAGTATCTCATAGCAACAGCTATAGTTAAGGACCAGAGATTTCCATAATTCATGAAATTGGTCATAACTGCTTCTAGATTAGATTATGTGAAAGTTTTTTGCGTCAACATTTCAGATCCCACTGTGTGACCCATCATTAGGATGATAGAGTGCTAACAAAGACAAAAAGATTGTGTGATCGGTATTTTGTCTTTGTTAGCACTTTGTCATCCTAATAATGGATCATGGAGCATGGTCCGAAATGTTGATGCAATAAACTATCACACAATCTAATCCAAAAGCAGTTATGACCAGCAGATACAGTTGTTGAAAACAAATCTCATTATGAAAGAAAATGCAGGAATGAATCAAAGACTTAAAAAGAAATAAAGTTTATCAGACAAAAATATTTCAACAGAAAGTCAACTATCACTTTTGATTTTCAAACATGCATATTGCTTACTCTTTTCTTTCACCAATCTTGGTTTTAAACTCTAGAGACTACTAACAAAACCGATATACATGAAATCAACTGTTAGCCTCCAAACATTCAAATCTCATCAAGTCCATAAAAAAAATGAACAGAAGAACAGTAACACTCACTTGGTGAATTCCAAGAAATAATTTACAGTCTTCTCAAGCCTCCAGCCTCCATATGCTGCAGCCCAAGGTGGAAGAGAGTGATGGAACAATGTTAACATCACGCGCATGCCATAGGAACGAACTCTTTCTATAATCAATTTATAACGTTTCAAGGCATCCCAGTTCACCTGCAACAATTAGGAAGCTTTTCATGTCAAAATTGCTTATTACGCACAATCTTAGAGGTAGCCATATACATGCCTATTCAAAACTCAAAGCTAATCCTAAAGTAAAGCAAACAATGGTTAACCCATGAATTGAGAGACGTTGGTATAACCTGTTCGTTGTATTTTTTTGCACCGGCGAGAATTTCTTTTACTAAAAGAATGCCTCAATTTCTCCACATTGTTATCCCCTCTCCTCTATGCATGTTATTTTATGCCCTTAGCTCTCTTTTCTTCTCTTAGTTAATTCTAATGTGTATCAGACATTTCAACAAACTTATCCTACAATAAGAGAAAAGGACCCTATCCAATATCATCTATTAACCCTTGCAGTGCATTTATGGACTGTGAATGTATCCAGTAAATTGACACTTTGGCATTTAAAAACATGACCACCATCTGCCCAGTAAAGGTACAATTGAATCTTGTAATTTACGTCCTACCGATTTTTCAATGCCGTCAACGGGCTCCGAAGGCATAATCCTGGTCCAATCCACTCCCATCCGGAAAACAGTTACTCCTGTATCTTTCGCAAGCTGGAGTTCTGTATCTGGTTCAGACCAGAAGCGCAACCGTTCTTCCCTGTTAAATCACAAACATTTTAATTTTTATATAATCGGTGTTTCCAGTGCATTATTAAGTGATACTATTTCAGGAACCAGCTATGCTAATCTCGAATCAATCTTAGTGACACTTTAAGTGTCCAGCAAACTAGGGACACAATTATTCTTCTCTGTTTAATGACAAAAACCTCAATTTTTCCAGTGCATCATTGCATAATATCATTCAAGAATCAGCTAAATTAATATAGGGTCAATCTTCATAACCCGTATTTCATGAATGGTGATTCAGAAGATCCTTTCAGTCTTCTCTCATTCTTCATGTAGCACTCATTCCATTTAAATGATTATCACTTGGGTTAAAGCACCCGAAGTTAGAGGGAGATGCCACAAAGTTTCTCCTCGTGCCAGAGAACTGAAAGTTTGACTACTTACGGATGACAAACATTGTGCCAGGCAGCAACGTTATGGCTTTCCTCCTCTTCTTCAGATAATTTGCTGATGTTTCTCATCAGGGCTTCCATGCCCACTTTCAAAAGCTTCTTCCTTTTGCCGGAAGCATCGAGTTGCAACGTTGATTCTTCAACACGGTCCGGTTGCTCTGTAGAAGATTGTGGGTTCGAATTCTGGTTCTTGTTCTGAGCAAATTCAAGCCAGGCATCATCCAGATTGTCTTCAACATGAGCAGGGGCAGTTGCCAAGCCAAAGAAGAAGCCCCCATCTTCTTCTGCAATGCAACAAAAAATTCAAAATGCATTGAGAAGAATACATCTGCGATAGAAATTCAAAATACAATATTGAATTAAGAAAAAATATGTTTGAGTGAAACTTAAGGTTAAGTAGCAGTGTTTAATTACCAGGTTTATAAATATCAAATGTAGCGAGCACCTCCTTCGATTCGTCTAAAGGATTGTCAATTGTGGCAAGAAATTTCTTCCGGTATCTCCTGAAAGCGAAAACATTTGCACCTACTGAAATCGTGGCCAGAAGACCCACAACATTCACTACGATGCTCACGATGCCCATTCCTCGCTTATCTTAATTCTGGACTGCAAATTCAGTCACGGGGAACAGTAAATCACAAGGGAAAGTAGTTTAAAATGGGACTTATCTGGGTAGCTGAAGTGTGGCGCTTAATTTCCATTAATCTCGGCCTTAATCGTGCTTCTCGGCCGTAATCTTGCTTCTGCTCCAGCTTGCTCTTCCCGTGGACACGACGAAGGAAAAAGTTTATCTAAATTAAATATCATGGAATTAAAATTCCCGGGAGTTCCGTGTGACTTCAGCCGATGAAGCTTCGCTTGAGGGACTACCCACATTTTGCTTGCAACAAGTTCAGATTGCGTGTAGAAATTTGTTTTAAAATATCAAATTTGTTTGGTTGCTCCTAGAATTTGTTTTAAAATATCAAATAATTGGTTTGATTGCTTGTAGAAATTTGTTTTTAAATATATAACTTGTTGGATTGTTTGTATAAATTTGTTTTATATGAGAAAATCAAAGAAAGAGATTTTTATAAGCATATACATCTCGACAAGGACATTAATATCTGAAGCAATTGGAATTGAATTTTGATCAATAGGTTTATTGTTTAGTCCACTTTTATTTCCTCAAAGTGCTTAAATTTGTCTAAATATCTTCATAACTATTATGAATGTCACTATATGTTTCTCTCTACTCTTCAAGTGTTGGAAAATAAGCATATTCTCTTTTCTCATTTTTCTTTAAATTTAAAATTAAATACTGAAAATTTAGTTTGTTTTTCAAGATTTGACATTTAATATTAACCTTTCACTTAATGATTTAGTGCTTCTTTTTGAAATCTTATAATATTTTATTTTATTTTGCAATCTTTTTTTAATTATCTAGTCTAACTAATCTTTTATAAAGAAGTTTCAGTTTGCCAAACTATTTAAAATAATTTTATATTCATTATGATTATTCAAGTAGCCCCACTATAACTTATAGTCCACCTAATAAACTTTTAAACTGACTGGTGTTGTGTGATATGCCCTCTCATATCATGTGGGCGGAGGAGACTCTACCTCAAGCTCTTGTCAATCAATTTCAGACCTAACCCATATATAACTAATGCTGAGAGATATTTGTAACACGGAGTAGAATGTAATGGTGTGAGTATATTAATATTAATTATAAATATAATATTTTCAAAATAAATACCTAGTCCCTAAAATACCCTCATCAAAATTATAAGTTTTAGAAAGATGTATAAATATAAAATAAAAACAAAGATATTTAAAAAAGAATAATCTACTATTTTGTCTTTGGAGGGGAAAAAATGAATGGCGAAGAACAAAGGAATACTGAGTAAAAAAAAGTAGTCAGAGGAGAATCAGGGTACGAAAGGGCGGAAACCAACCAACTTGGAGGCAGACAGAACAAGCTGGAATAAGAGCAATCCGAACACCGATTATGACCCCATTAATGGTGATGAGTTTAATGATTTTAATGATCATGACCCCATTAATCTGCCGATTCATGAGAGCAAAGATCAGGAAAGAAAAAACTTCAAAACTAGGCCGAGGCCACTTGGAAGACGCCATTCCTTATTAGATTTCTTCCCAAGGGTTTCTTCGTATTTATCTTCGCGTCTGAAGAAGAAAGGGCAAAAATCCTTCAAGGAGGTATATGGTCAATGGATTCCAAACCTTTATACATTCAGAAGTGGCACAGGAATTTCGCCCCATTAAATACTGAGCCGTATGATAAACCAATCTAGGTGCACTTAAACAATCTCCTGTTGGAATACTGGACGGAGGAGGCCCTGGAGAAGGTGGGAAGAATTGGGAACTTTAATTGATACTGATACAGACATTGCCAATCGGAATTCATACTTATACCCAAGGCTTAAGCTTGTCGCAGTCAGAAAGATCCCAGAAAGAATCATATTAAGAGTAATGAGATTGAATTGGTTTCAGAGGATTGAAATTGAGGAAGAGATATTGTATAGCCTTTGGTGCAGGAAAAGAAACCATTAAACATCTGATTGCAAATTGCCCCCGAGGAAAATTGAGATTTGGATCCCTAAAAATAAATTAGATTTAGGGAAAGACTAGAAGGATTTATGTTTAGGGCAAGTGAACTTGGCAGAATCAAATACCAGCATTCCAACTATCAATCATCGTGAAGAACAAGTAGCAGCCCATGTACAGATCGGGCAAAATGTGCCAACTACGGGGACCAAGGGAATTTCGATGCAACATGATGAAAGACAAGAAATTAGTATAGAATTCGATTCAGACGATGGATGGGAATCTGAGGAGGAATTGGGGGAGGGGGGGAAATTGGAATTATAGACATGAGATGCATTAGTAAATTAGCAGCTGGTCTGTCGGGATATGTTAAAAAGAGCAAGGTGGGAGAATAAACAAACAAGGGAGAGGGGGCAAAAGCGGCTGGAAAAGGCCTTCCCAATGTGGTTGACTTCTTCAAAAAGAAAAGTACTAATGGATCCAACTCCCTTGGGAATCAATGAGGATCACCACCTAGAATGTCAGGGGCCTAGTGACCCCTAACAAACGTAGGAGGGTTAAACACCATCTTAACAAAATGGCATGTGATATTGTGTTACCTCAAGAAACAAAGTGCAATGAGGAGGATGGTGATAAGTTTGTCAAGCATTATAGAGTTTGGTCAGGTATATTCTAGGTTGTTGATGGTCATGATGGAAGACTAAGAATTCTCTAGAAAGCTAACTCAACTAGTGTATCAATTGTAAGCGAGAAGAAAACTGGATTCCGTGCCTAATACAAAGTAAATTCACCCCATTAGAGTTCACACTCTGGAATGTTTATGGCACCATTAAACAGTAGAAAAAACCTTGGTATGGGATGAAACTAGTCAAGAGATCCTATCTTTATGCAAGGAAAAGTTCATCATTGGAGGAGATTTCAACATGATATTAGACTTATCAGAGAAAAGCAAAGGCACTAGCAAAATCAGCAGATACATATTGGAGTTCAGAGATTTTGTACAAAGAATTAAGGCATATCATTGCAAGCCCACAAGTGGGTGGCACACTTGGATGAATAGAAGGGTGAGCTTCACTAATATTACAGAGTGCTTGGAAAAATTCCTAATAGGGCCCCAATGGATAATGGACAATACCCCATTAACTACTAGCACACACTCATGGAATTTGTTATCACTACCCTATGCAATTGGATATTGTCTTCGAAATTGCTTGGGGTGAGGTTATTTCAAATTCCCAAACATGTGGTGGAGAGATAAATCTCTACTAAATTCACTAGAAGCATGGTGAAATGAAAGCAACTATATCCAAGGTACGCCTAGTTTTTGTTTTCCTAAAAGATTTGCATATATCAAGGATAAACTAAGAGTTTGGAATAGGGATGTTTTTAAAAATATTTCAAGGAAAAAGTGAAATGTGAAGATGAATTGGAAAAATTAAATGAGGAAGTAATGAGTGAGGGAATGACCAAAGATGATTTCATGCAAGAGAAATAGTTAAAGAACAAATTTTCAGAAATCTTGTTGCGAGAAGAAATCTACTGGAAAGATAAGGCAAGAGAGGTATGGATCAAGGAGGGTGATAATAACACTAAGTTCTTCCATGCATCTGTCAAGACTAGGAAAGCTCAAAACCAAATAATTGAAATAATTGATGAGAATGATATTTTGCAAAGATAGATACAATATAAGTAAAGTTTTTGTGGATTATTGTGATAAAAATTTGAACTCAAATAGAGAAGAGGATGTACAGAGAAAAATAGAACTTCTTGAAGCAACCCCCAAACTGGTAAGTGGAAAAGATAATAAAATGTTGATGGAACCATTTTCTAATTAGAAGAAATTTGGTCAACAATGTTTGGACTACATCCCGATAAGGCATCTGGGTCGGACGGTTTTCCTACTAGCTTTTATCCAAATTGTTGGAGTTTCTTAATAGAAGATATTTAGGAGGTAATTGAGGAAGTAAGAAGTAAAGGAAAATTTGTTACAGAACTAAACACAATAGTTTTGGTCATTGTCCCAAAGAGTAAAGAATGCTTGGAAGATTTCTGACCAATTGCATTATGCAACACCATATATAAAATAATAACCAAGGCATTTGCGAACAAACTAAAAAAGCTATGCCTAAGCTTATTCTCTATTGAGCAAAACATCTTCACACCTAGAAAGGAAATCTTTGATAGCATTATACTCACCTGAGAGACAATTCATTCTTTAGTTACCAAAAGGAAGACATGCATGCTAATCAAATTGGACATTGCTAAGGTGTACAATAAAGTGAGATGGGATTCTTTAATCCAAAATGGATACAAATTATTAATTTATGCATTAGTTCTCCTCATTTTTCGATTGCAATGAATGGTGCTATGTGTGGTTTTTTCAAAAGCAAGAATGGAATTCAACAAGGTGATCCAATTTTGCCATTCCTATTTGTAACTATGGCAAAATCCCTAAGCAATACATTTCTAAACTTAGTGAGAATGGACAATGGACTAGAATATCAATCCATAATGATCTAAGCCCAATCTCACACTCGTAGTTCACGAATGACACGACGTTGTTTAGTGAAGCCATAGTAAGGGAAGCAAAATTTATAAAAAGACACCTTGGATCTTTATGCAAAATTTGTTAGTCAACTTATTAATGGCAAGAAAACATAAATCTTTTTCTTCAATATAAAAATAATAATTCAAATCAAAATTACAAAAAAACTAGGGTGGCCAATTGGAGAACTACCTTCTAAATATCTAGGAGTGCCAATGTTTGTTGGGGCATCTAGTTCTTCAATCTGCAAGGAACTGATCACAAAATATAGATGGAAAATGGATGCATGGAATAAAAAATGGCTATCATTTCCAAGAAGAATTCAACTAATCAAATTTGTACTAGTTGCTATCCCCATCTATGCAATGGCTTGCTTTAGAATCTCATCAAAAGTAATTCATGCTTTAGAAAGCTTCTTCAAAAAAAAAATATGGGAGGTTGGAAAGGAAATAAAGAAAAGTCCCTTATTAAGCTAGGAAACAACATACAAATCAAAGGATGATAGGGGTGTTGGACTAAGGAACATGGATAAATGAAACATTGCACCAGGGGTGAAGTTAGTATGGAAAATGTACTGGGAACGTGGTAAGCTATGGTGCAGAATTCTATAGAAGAAATATATGAACAATGAGGCCAATCTGACAAGAATTCTCATAATCATTAATATTGAGGGAGGATTGGCTATATGGAAGCTTATGAAGGAATGTCAACATGTGATCACAAAACATTTAACCTAGAAGATAGGGAATTGAAGAATAGCAAAATTTTGGAAAGACTCATTAGAAGGGTTTGAGTGTTTAAGTGAGAGCTTTGAGCGGCAAGCATGGATTGTTGAGGTCGAACTAGAGTCATGGTGATAATGTGGTTGATTTCTTGGAAGAAACCCAACCAAAAAGTGGTATTTTCAATTAGAAAATAATATAGAGTAGGAGTATGTTGACAAAGTTGTAGGAAAAATTAAAAGAAATATTATAGTGTAGAAGAATTGCACTAAAAAATGGGGAAGATAAAATTATATGGTGTGTTTCCTGGTCTGGTGAATACAATGCTAATATGGGTTAAAAAATTCAATTTGTTCAACAAGAAAGAGATGTATAGCCCACAAAGTTATGTTGGGATAAGATGGTTTCCCTGAGAACGAGGACTTTTTTGTGGACAGTCCTATGTATAAAAATATTGATTGGAGATTGTTTGAGATTATATGGGATTCCCAAGCCAAGTAGATGTGTTCTTTGTACAAAAAGTGAAGAAACATCCAATCATCTTCTATATGAATGCCCATTTCCAACAAGTGTTGGAATTGATTATTTCATGCACTCGAATGGTCCACAACAAGAGAGGAAAGTTTGGTCAATTTTTAAAAAGGATGGCCAATTCTAAACCAAAAATCATTGTGGGGTTCACCATGGATAATAACACCATCTATGTTGATCTGGCACATCTAGAAGGAACAAAATAGGAAAATATTTGAAGATAAAGACCTAGGACCAAAAGAGGTTATTGAAAAGATCAGAATTGGGATATGTGAAGTGGCAAGCACCAAGTCCTATAGCAAAAAATTTGAATATCTAAACGATTGGGACAAAAAGGTACATATTAAATGGGAAAATCTAAGACCCCATAACATTATCATCACATCTAAAGCATCAAACATGAAGTTAGTAAAATGGCTAATGTCAGAGAAGGGAAGGCTAAAACTCAATTTTGATGGGGCGACCAAAGGAAACCCTAGAGTAGCAAGATATAGAAGTGTTTTGAGGAATAGTGAAGGAGAAATGGTGTTTGGAATTTATGGATACCTTGGTAAGGCCACCAGCAATGAAGCATAAGCAATGACACTATAAAGGGTCAAGAACATTGTGTTGAGAAAAATATTAATTCACTAGAAATTGAAGGAGATTCATAGATCATAATAAACATTGCTAAAAATTAAGCAATATCCAACTGCAAATTAAAAAAGGGTGGTGGAGAATATCATGAAACACTTAAATTAGATCCCAAATTACAGAATCTCACATGCTTTCGTGAGGCAAACATGGTAGCTAATTACATGGAAAATATGGGAGTCATCACAAAACACAAGAAGGAAATAATTATAAGTACTAAAAATTAGTGGGATGTTTAGCAAATCTTAAAGGATGATCACCCCAGTCTTGATCCATGGGGTTGAGTTGGCATTGGTTAAATCGATCAAACTCTTAAACTCTTAGACCTTGCAATAGTTAAGTTTTTAGAGCAGTTTGGGGCAGTCCACCATGTTCATACAAAACAAGTGAACCAAAGGAAGTACTAGATATGACAAGGCATTTACAAGTTAGAAGAACCAACAATTAGTGTTGAATCATAGGGAATATTATACTTGATACAGAGAGATTTGTTCTGGCATCTGTTTTGATATGGAAATATTATGGCATAACCACAATAGACAAAGGAAAATGAAACATAAGATAAGGATAAAGATGGGATAGATGCAGATTTAGCTGAATCATCCTATACCCAGCCGAGGAAGGAGAGAAAGAAGAACTATATTGATAATACCTAGGAGGTATATTGAACTGGAATCATCAACAATAATCTTTCCCCCTTTTGTAAGTTATTGGTTGCGGATGAGAATTGGCTTTCTGTTGTAAATATGATCAAGATAGTAGAACTTGGGAAGAATTTGGCAATGATTTACAAATTTATGAAAGAATGAATCCATGGCTATAATTGTGCTAGGGCTACTTTCTAGAATTCAATAGAGTTAGGAACATAACAATATTTCATCAATTTGATGTAATAAGAGCTATCCCCTTTGATAACACTTATCTATAAAAATAAAAACATAATCTACCATTTCATAATTACAATGTATAACACTTAAAAAATAATAATTAGTTGACCTTAGGAATAATTAATTTAGTTAAAAATATATTTTATAAATTTTATTTTTAATTATTTTTTAAAATAATTGTGTAGTATGAAAAGGGGGTCACCTAAAAGTCTAGTTTTCCCTGATTCATTGGAATACAAAACTACCTCAAGACAAATCAAATCAGCACAACCTAGTGGGAGGGATGCTAATGCTAGATTTTTGCTGTCAAGTTTTCTATTCCTTTGCTGCTTAGAATCAAGAAAGGGATGAATAAGACTAAGGTACAAATGACTAAATGAAACAAGAAATGGTCTAATCAGACTAAAAAATAGATGTAGAAAGAGATTAGGATAGATTTGAGTGCTCCTAGAATCAAAATAGGAGAAATGAAGACTCGGATCTAAATTATTGACTGTCGAAATCTCAAAAATAGTCATATATGATAATCTAAGATTCTGAGACCTGTATCTAATTGCATCCCGAACTTCACTAATTTTTGTAGGATACAAAGTGGCTAAAATGTTTTGTACCCAGGGTTTTCTTTTGGGACAAGTTGTAAATTTTTTGTCTTAGTGCCAAGATGTCATAAAAGTTCCAATAGCTAACTTTGGGGTCTTCTACACCTGCAAATATAAGAAATATGTGTGTACATGGCTACATAGGGATTTTCCTTGGTCAACCCCCTATTTGGTTGATTTCCACCTCCACAAATAGCCAATATGACAAAGACAATGTGTGTAGTGTTTGTGGATCTAGAGTATGTATAAATTGCTATGAGTTGGAGTGCATAAATGCAATTTAAATATCTACCCTAGTGTGATAGATTAAACCCTATATGAAAATGTAACATGTGACTAGTATATATATAAAGCACAAGTATGTGGATATGAAGATAACAAGAAACCATACCCAAAACCAAAGAGGAAGAATACACGCCAATCATGAGTTAGTGATCTCCTAATCATCATAATCATTTTCTATCTCCATCATGATGTTGAAATTTTTTTGAATGCTTGATAGAAGATTGATGTTACCTTGATTCACAAGTCCTCACTTCATGGGATGTCTTAAAATTGGGGCTCCAACCTTACAATTTCTTTCATCTCACCAAAAGGAAGTGTGAGGCTTTCTTTTATACAAAATTGGGAGATAGAATTGAGAGAGATAAGTATAAATCTTAATCCTCCATTAAATCACCAAGATGGGGACCCAATTTAAATTTGGGCTCAAAACTTGGGGTACAAAAGAGATGAGTCATTTTGTACCTAGGTATAGAATGGATGAGTCATTCTATACCACCCATTTTAGGCCCAAATCAAAACTGTGGGTCCCAGATAATTAGTTGATGCAAGATAAGATCCAATTGTCAGTTTGGAGGTTGGGACAAAATATTGAGGTTGCAAATGGTAACATAGGGCCTAGGAGATGAAATGAATTATTTGATTGGAGAGGAAATAGAGGAGCACACTTAGAAATAAGGACTTTCCTCAATTTTAAACAAGATTAAAGGGATAGAGTACCCATATTTGAATTTAGGTATTCATTAGGTACAATTATGAAGTCCTATTATGAAAACTATGATGAAAACACACTAAGGTAGGTGCTAAATAATTGTGAAATTGTAGATCACTTAGGTGATTACAATTTACAATAGTACATTTAGCTTCCACTTTAGTGATATATGACAATATGTGTATATGTAAGATAAAGTACAAGAAGTCGGTAAATGACAAAGGATATTCCAAAGTTGTTGAATAGAATCCCCCAACATGCAATACCTGCAACAAAAATGTTAGGAACCACATTATGTAAAACCAATTTGTTAGTTGAAAACCATAAACCTCCTAGGGCTTACTAAAATAATGATGACATTCGTGGGTAGCTATATGCCCCTGCAGTTTTGTCTTGCTAATTATTTAGGAAGGTGAAATAGGGTATCATGTTTACCACAACTAATTGTAAACATAAGTTTGTTGACAAATGGTATCAATAGGTTTAAAAATTAATTTAAAACATCATATAGATAATTTGGATGGGTAGGGAGATAAATCAGGATCTTAGTGCAATGAATGATGTGATAATCAGAGCTCGTTAGCTCATGATATGAATAATTAAGTGGAGCATACACCAAGGACAAAACACACTCAATGACCTAACCCGCTAGAAAAGCTATGAGATCATAGAAGGGAGATAGAGATACCATGAATCCTGCATGCTAGCAAGTTGTTTTATGCTAATTAATTTATGGAAAAAGAAGGAAAGGAGAATATTAGAAGGCTAGGAAACTATGTTATGCTAGTTCCACTCATCCCAAAAAAGGGAAGGAGAATTGATGGTCTAGCAAGTTGTGTTATGCTAGTTAATTGTACCTTGAAAATTTTGCGCACAAGGGAGGCTTGTAAAAATCTTGAGACTAGGGGCGGATTATAGGAGCAGTCTTAAAGAAAACATTATCTCTATTTGGATCCATAAAAAAGATTAGTCCTAAGAAGCATTGTCTCCTTAGGGATCAAAAAACATGATCAATCCTATGGAATGAATTGTCTCCTTATATATCAATAAGTATGATCAGTCCTAAGGAAATCATTGTCTCCTTAGGGATCAATAAGGATGATTATTCCTAAGGAAGCATTGTATCCTTAGGGATCAATAAGAATGATCAATCTGAAGGAAAGCATTGTCTCCTTAGGGATCAATAATATTGAATAATGTACCAGGAGGTCACATATATACCCCCTCCTTATGAGAAAAGAGAACAAGGATACCTACTCCCAACAACAAGGAGATATCCTTAAAACAAAAATGTATGTTATAACCCTAGAGAAAAGAGTGAAAACTCTTATTAACCAAGGAATATATAATCATGAAAGGATATCTACAAGTGGTAAGAGACCCTTAAAAGGAATATATATTGGTTACAATACATCTAACTTCAAGAGGAGTGTTTGAAAAAATATAACATCTTCAAGACAAAGAGGGGGAGGAGAACAAGAATACACTTGTTTAGCCCCCATTGCTAGTTGAAAAAGGGATTCTTGATGAAGGATAAAACAATATAATCCCCTAAGTAGGGGTATTTGTTTAGAATAGACATGCACTTTCAAGTAAGGAAAAGGTTGTGAACTCGAGATGTAAATCTCTTGAAAAAGAGAAGATCCTTGTGTAAACAAACAACTCTATACAAGAAAGGATATTGTTTGATAAAAAAAATACCATATAACTAAAAGACAGTGAATCCTTAGAAAATAAAAGGAGATTGAGAAATGAAACCTTGCCCCCAAGGTTTAAGGAAAGGGAAAAGACAACCCACTATATACCCTAAGTGATAGATCCTTTATAATAGACACGTGCTTTCAAGAAAGCATAAGGTTGTAACTCGAGATGTAAATCTCCTAAAAAAGAGAAGATACTTATGTAAAAAAACAAATCCATACAAGAAAGGATGTCATGTTATAAAATAAAAGTCAACAAAGGGATATTGGATCTTTTAGAAAGGAAGAGAGAATGAGATAGGATGATCAAGTATACACACCTTCCCAATTGTCATGTAAGGGAATACTTGGAAAATGACAACACATTAAGAACCCCAAGTGAAAGGTAATTTATAATAGACATGCACTTTCAAGCAAAGAAAAGGTTGTAAGCTTAGGATGTTAATCTCCTAGAAAAAAGAGAATATCCTTATGTAAACAAAAAAATACATGTAATAAAGAACATCATATTATAAAATAAACACGTCAACAAGGGGAGGAAATGGGTCCTTAGGATAGGAGAATAAAATAGTACCCTTTCCCCCCAAAGTATGACTGCACCTAAAATTGCACTACCATAAATGACAATGAGCCCCCAAAGGATAGGCTTGTAATGTCACATAGTGAAGAGAAACATAATAGGAACTTAGATGTTATTTAGAATGATGATGAAAAAGGTTTCATTCGTTGTTACCTGTTATTTTAATCATACCACAATCAATGAATTCTTGAATTTTACACTTCAAATCATAGCATTCTTTAGTCTTATGACCAGGAACTGGATGATATGCATACAAAAGAAAGAATTATTTTGCTTATGTTTTCTATTTTTTTATTTATTTCTTAAAGGGGGAGTAGTTAAGCTAGAATTAAAAATCTCAAACAAAATATTCTCATGTTGTGATGAGAAATTACGGGTTGAATTTATATAGTGATTGGACAAATGAGAAGGTTGGAAACCTAGAGTTTCTTTGGAAAAGTGTGATGTAAATTTCTCATGGGTTTCAATGCTTTGTTGCACACATCCTCTACCATGTCCATTATGAAGGTTTTTAATCAAAAGGATAAGGGTCTCTCTTAGGTGGACTTGAATTGAAATTTAAAGAGGCCCAATCAATATCCAGACATGTGTCATAATAAGATGTTTGGTTCTCAAATTCAAGGTTTTTTTTTTAATATGGAAGGTCGATGCGAAATCTAAATCTCCTCAATCATCATCTTGCAGAGTTGATGGTGCACTTGTTTGTATCAGAGAAAGAATTGAAGAAAGAGGATGGGATTGAATAGTGTTGAATTGATTAGGATCCTTATGTGATAAGGTTGAATTTATAGAAGGGAGGACATCGAGGATATGATCCTCTTGAGGATTGTTGTTAAATGTGTATGGTGTTGCATGATAATTAGGTTCTATAACACCTTTTAAAACAATCACTAGTTTTTTTTGAGGGGTATCTTGAATAGTATTAGGTTTTTTTTCCTCAAAATACTCATTTAGAAAAGAGAGAGAACAAGGATATCATCCTCTTATTCTAAAGTAGTTTCAGGAAAAGAATTAGGAGAAAGACAAACACAACTCACTAATGCTTCATCTCTAGAGGGAAGATTATTGAAATGGATAGGAGGAGAAGTGTCATTTAGGGAATTAGGAAATATATCACCCTCTTCCACCACAATATTATCCTCTTGCACCAAAGGACTCTCATATGGGAGATACATATCAATATAATAATCCACATCTTTGTCCAATGGTTCATCCCAAGGAGGGAGATCATTGAGAGGAGTGTTAAGAGTATGTTCTTTCATCAACATGTCCTCATGAGGGACAAAAACTTTGGGAGAGGAATCATTGAGATGTTTATAAAGGGGATTGTTTTGTACCCTAAATCCTTCTATCACATTAATCATATTTTGGAAAAAATATAGTTGAGGGAGTTGAGAGGAATACTTAGTAGAGATGAAGTCATAAAGGACTTCATCAATCATATCAAAGTCTTCACTACTAAATGGATCATTAAAGGCAGTAAAACGTTGTAAAAAGAAATATGATATTTTGTAATGCAATTAGCTAATGTAATGAACCAAAGCATAAAAGGACTAATCTAAACACATAACAATGCATAAAAAGAAATGTTTTTGGATTTTTATTGTTTTTAACATACAAATGTAATGCAATAATGAACTAGGTGTATGAAACCAATATGCAAAATTTATTTTTTTTTTGTCTTTTTTTAATCAATGAATGCAAAAATAAAAACTAAATGCATAAAATATAACAATTGAATGAATAGAAATCAAATCTAAACACCAAATCAAAATTGGAAATGCGTTAACTAATGAATTAAAAAATAAAACATTTTTGTTCTTTTTAGAATTTAAAAACATATAACTAACCAAAACAAAAGGTATAATACATGAAAGAGATGAGTTCACCAAAATGTATACTATGAAAAATGTATCACCTAAAAGCCTAGTTTTCCCCAATTCATGACACACGTTGGAATATGAAACCAACTCAAAATAAATCAGATCAATAGTACCTAGTGGGAGGGATGCTAATGAAATATTTATTCTCTAGGGGTTTCTATTCCTTTGTTTCTTATAATCAGAAAAGGGATGAATAAGACTAAGGTACAAATGACTAAATGAAACAAGACATGATCTAATCAGACTAAAAAATAGATGTAGAAAGAGATTAGGATAGATTTAAGAACACCTAGAATCAAAATAGGAGAAATGGAGACTCGTATCTGAATTCCCACCTATCTTAATCTCAGAAATAGGTGTATTTGATAATACTAAGATCCCTCGACGTATATCTTACTGTAGACCAAATTTCATTGATTTTTGCAAGGTTAAAAAATGCTATTTGTTTTTGGAACTAGATACATAATGATTGAGTTATTGTGTACCCATAATTTTATTTTGGGACAAGTTGCAAACTTTCTATCTCAGTTCTAGGATGTCATAAAAGTTCTGACAATTTATTTGAGATCTTATTGACTTGCAAATCTGAGAAATATGTGTGTGGGTGGCTACATAGATGTTTTCTTTGGTCAACCCCCCTATTTTTGTGATTCTCATCTCCACAGGTAGCTAGTATGACAAAGATAATGTGTGTAGTGCTCGTGAATCTAGAGTATGTCTGAATTGCTATGAGCTAGAATGCATAAATGAAATGTTAAGATCTACCATAGTGTGATAGAGTAAATCCTATATGAAAATGAAATTAATGTGTGATTGAGACCATGTAACAAGTATAGACCTCAAGAAAAAGTATGTAGATCTAAAGATAACAAGAGACCATACCCAAATCCAAAGAGGAAGAGGATAAGACAATCATTAGTTGATGATCTCCTAGTCATCATCATAATCCTTTCATAGCTCCATCATGATGTTGAATTTTTTTGAATGCTTGAATACTTGATAGAAGATTGATGCATCCTTGATTCACAAGTCCTCACTTCATGGGATGTCTTCCAATTGGGGATCCAACCTTGAAATTGCTTTCTTCTCACAAAAATGAAGTTCAAGGCTTGATTCTATACAAAATCAAGAGATAGAATGGAGAGAGTTGAAAATAAATCGTAATCCTCCATTAAATCAGAGAGATGGGGACCCAATTTAAATTTGGGCTCAAAACTCAGGGTATAGAATGGTTAAGTCATTCTATACCCAGTTATAGAATGGATGAATTGTTCTATACCAACCATTATAGGCCCAAATCATAACTCTAGATCCTGGACAATTAGTAGATGTAGGATGAGATCCAACAATTATTTTAGAGGTTGGAATAGAACACTGAGGTCACAAATGGTAACATAGGGCCTAGGCAAGGAAATTAATTATTTGATTAGAGAAGAAATAGACCACACTTAAAAATAAGGGCTTACCTCAATTTTAAATAAGATTGAAGGGATAGAGGACCTATATTTGAATTTAGGTTTTCATTAAGTGCAATTATGAAGTCCTATTATACAAACTATAATGAAAACACACTAAGGTAGATGCTAAAAAATTATGAAATTGTAGACCACTTAGGTGCTTACAATTTATGATGGTATGATAATGATAATAAGTTTAAAATTTAAATATGGTTGATGATTGGAGGTCTTTGGACTTCACCGAGCCTTTCATCAAGGAATAAGAAGTTAATTTGATCCGACTAAACATCCCTAAGATATAATTTACATCTACCATAAAGATGACTATGCTTCTATAAAATAGGGTGATACATATGATATCAATTACTCCCTTTACAATAATGTTACATCCAAGGAGTTATAATTATATTATGGTCTTGGATTCGATATTCTCTCTAAATTAGGATATGGAGATAAGGGTTGTGGGGATGATGAATAAGACATCAATGTCTCGTTATTTCCAAATCCACATGGTTCTACAATAGGACTTGGATACTTCCCCAAAAATTTTAAGGAATAACCATTGTTAGATATTTATATCATCTCTTGTGAGCCTCTTTCGCTTAAACTTATTCATCCCAAATATGTTAAAAATGAGGTGGAGTATAATGAAGTTCATCAAAATATTTTCTCTTTAGAGGAATCTCTATAAGATTGATTAGGTGTCTACTCTAAACTACCTCCTTATCATAATAAATGTTGATTCCTGTATCCCTTTAATAATTGAGCACATATTGTTGAGTCCATTATGAATGTCAATGAGAAGGCTTCTTTACCTAATGATGGTGAAAGTATTTTTATGCTTCATATTGAAGATCATAGTACTCCTCTTAAGGGAATAAATCTAATGTCTTTATAGATCTGAAGTCCTCTATAAAGGTGATTAATATTGGGAAATATCTTTATTCATAAAAATTTAAGTCATTTTTTGATCTTTTACATTCTTATTTTATTATCTTTGTTTGGTCTCAATTATATGCAAGGTATTGATGAATATATTATGGTTCATAATATCATCCTCTGTCTTGATGCCAATCATATAAAGCAAAAATTCATAAGATGAATCCTAAGGTTGCCTAATGCAAGGGCATACCATCATTTCTTATTTTATTTTGGTTTTGTTTACCTTATTTTGTTTTTGGGTTTGTTATCAAATTTTGGTTTGAAATATTTAGATTCCTTATCTTCAACATGTGGCACATTTAGGGTGGGAATCACCTTAGCTTTATTGGTGAAAGATATTTTCAAATCTTGTTTATTTGATCCTCTTGGGAAGAAGTTTTGGTAATGGATTTGTGTCATCCTAAAGTCAGCACTCATTAATTTGGAAGCTCAACGGACATATTAAACCCTTTTTTAGTGATCTCCTAGAGCATAGATGCATTTATGCCTAATTTGTTAACTTTTCGTTGACTTTTTTTAGTTTATGTCCATTTCTTTTGCACCCCCAAGACCTAGAGTTTTTCTCGTGGATTGTGCCTCCTAGGGTATAGGTCAGAGTTGACCCAACCTATACCTAAGGTATTGGTTTCATAGAATCCTAGGCCCATTTCGAGGTTTTTCACATTTTTCCTGCCCAGTGAAATCGACCCTTTTGATTTTGATGTCTGAAATTAGTATAAAAGGAGGCCTACTCACTTCATTTGAGAATCCACAAGTTCCATATGCAATCCACATGCCATAAGAAATCCATACTTTCATTTGAAAGAAAGCTATCAAGTTTAGAGTGCATTCAAGGAGTTAAAACAAAGCAAGAAAGGATTCCTTGAAGGCATTCATTTCATTCAATCAGGAAATCATTTGCTTCCATAGATCTAGATTCTTCCTTCAAGGAGATAGTGGAGTTTTCTATCAAGAGAGGAGATCTAATACAACCACATTGCACAAGAAATCAATCATTCAAGCATACTTACATCCATGATCTATGATTTGGCACTTGTAGATATATTAAATTTGTGAAGATATCTTACGTTCTACATCAACATACATACACGCATCTATATATATTTCTAGGAAGAAGATTCAAATCCATCCATAAAGGTTTGACAAGCAAGGTGAATATTTACATTTGTCTTGATTTTACATGATTTTATTTCAATTCAAGGTTAATTCCTAAACAGGGGCTTGACCAAGGCAAGCCCCTTTCCCCCAACATATCTCAATTTTTTCTTGTGCAGTAGCACATTTGTAGGTTTCAGGTTTTCAGGATCATAATTGGTGAATCTAGGGTTATAGTTTTTGTCAAACATTCAGATCTCATATTTTTGGACAGTGCAAGTACAGGTTGATCTTGGCCTATACCTAAGAATTCAACCTATTCCTAGAGCCTTCAAATTTTCACTGTCAACATTTTCCAGCTTGCAGATTCCAAATTTGGTATAGTTTCAATTTCTATTACAATCAGCTAGCCCATTTTCAGACATGATCTTGTGACCTCTACTAGCCCTCAAGGTGAGTTCAATTTCCATCTTTGTCATTTCATAACACTTACTTTGAAATATCATATTAGGTCATTTATGTTCTTAGTTTTTACATGTGCTTCTACGTTACTTGCATTACAATTAATCAATCAACTAGCATTAGATCACTTAATTTCAATTGGCATTAATCAATCAATCAATTACATTAAAGGGAAAAAAAATTGATTAAGAAATAGATCCTTAAATATACACCCTTGAAAGGACTTGCATTTTTCATTAGCACCGCTACATCTATTTGGGTTGTGTTAATCTATTTTGGGCCCGACTTATGAAATTTCCTCTTTGGATGTGGTAGTTAGATCTTCTTTATGTGCATTGTGGTTCTTAGACATATGATCTACTTTATACATTTTGCATCATTGCTATATCTATAGTTCATCCCTTTGTGTATGAGCTTTATCACTTTTAGTCCAGCTTATAACATCCTGGTTAGAAGAAGTCGTAGGCTCATGGGTTCCTTTGATCCCAAACCCTCCTTCTTTCCTAGGAATCTTGATGAAACCAACATGCTCCCTCGTGATCCTAATCCACTCATGGACAATAAATCTTCTCACTCCTCTCATGATGAATATGAATTCTTAAGAGTTCCTCCTGACCAAATCCATAAGCTTTCCCATGAATTTGAAAAATTTGAACAATGGCTTGTTAGATAACTGAGAGGGGGGGGGGGGGTGAATCAAATAAGTCTAGTTATCCTATAGTCCCAAAGACTCCCTGATGTATAAAAATATCTTTCAAACAATTTAATCAACTCGGTAATATATCAATTGTGCCTTTTTGTTCATCTATTGAATAGCAATAAATTAACTAGTGTATTTACCGATCAATCTAGTTATAGTAATGTGTAAAGTAAAATAACAATTCACTACATCCATACACATATAACACTTTGATTTTTAACGTGGAAACCCTGTTAGAGGAAAAACCACCTAGGAGACTGGTAACCCAAAATAATTCACTCTTCTAAAGTGAGCTCAGTTAAGAGCCAACCCTGTTAAAGGTTACAAAACACACTGTAAGATGTGACCTGGTTAGAGGATTTATCACTAACAATTCTCCCTTGACCAAAAATTCACTATGGGGTCAACAAGAAAATAATCAATATTCATTGAATGTCATATTGAAATATAAAGACTGTTAAGTCCCACTCGGTTAAGAGATTTATCTATAGCAATGGTTAAACTATTACAATAATGATATGATTCAAATACAACTTGTTTTGCAGATTTTTAGATCTATGCTAAGCTCAAAAGAACCTTTGATCAATAATCAATTTAATCTCTTTATTTCCTCCAACTTTGTTATGCTTGGTAATTCCTTTCTCTGACTCTCGGTATTGTCAGCAGAATTGCTCAGTTCTGTCTTCAACCTGTTTGACCAACTTCGCATGAATGCAATCTCCCACACACATTCTAGAATTCAATCTAAATCTCTTGTCTCCTTTTATTAATATATTCAATTAGTTGTAGTCTATCAATATCTCCCTTTGGCATTGATGGCAACACAATATGAATATGCCATAGAATACCAAACATCTATTCTACAACTCTATATGAAAATGTTGTAACTCGGTAAGCTCTCCCTAGCTTAAATATTTAATATGTTTAATCACTACACAACATCAATAATCTCTTTTGTGTTCTCTCCCTTGCTTCATGCAGCCTCTCTCCTTGCATATTTAGCTTGAATATTTCATGCAATCTCTCCCCCTTTGACAACAATGCCAAAAAGAAAATAATCATCTCTTCAATAGCCAAAATATTATCTTTGTTATTTGGTTTAGATCAAGTACCTTGCATGTACTGATATTCAATTTCAGTTTGTCTTCCATCTTTCAGTTTTCACAACCTTAGGAAACCCAAAGTGTGAACATTATGCATCAACATCATTTGATATTCTTATAAAGTATAGGTTGATGCAACCTCCTAATCACCTTAGTGACTGGTAGATAGGGGATGGACCCCAAGTCTATTCCTCAAGTACTCAAATGTGTCCTTAGGTAAGGGTTTATTAAATATATCAACAAGTTGCTCTTGTGATTTCACATACTCCAATCTTACTTGCTTTCCCTGAACTTGTTCCCTGAAGTAGTGATGCTTAATATAAATATGCTTTGTCTTTGCATGCATCACCATCACCAGATTCTTAGAAATATCAATTTCACTTGTATTATCATAATAGATTATCATTGGGTCAGTGATCTCCCCATTCATACCTTCTAA
The DNA here is from genome assembly GCA_027943335.1 of Chamaecyparis obtusa. Classification (NCBI taxonomy): domain Eukaryota; kingdom Viridiplantae; phylum Streptophyta; class Pinopsida; order Cupressales; family Cupressaceae; genus Chamaecyparis; species Chamaecyparis obtusa. The sequence goes on along the minus strand of BSBK01000177.1, from coordinate 971,239 downwards.
TAGTTGTTTTATCCATCTAATAATTGAATAATTAGCAACAACATCAACATATTCTACTTCTGCAGTGGACTGAGAAATGCATCCTTGTTTCTTACTTATCAAAGTAACCAATCTTTCTCCCAAAAAGAATGCTCCACTAGTAGTGTTATTTCTATCATCAATGTTTCCAGCCCAATCTATGTAAACTTTCAGTTCAAAATTGCCTTCTTTCTTGTACCACAAACCATAGTTTTCAGTGTTCTTTAAGTATCTCAAAATTCCTTTCACAACAATCATATGTGATTCATTAGGATTAGTAGAAAATCTTGCTACAATTCCAACCACATGTGCAATATCTGGTCTACTATGTGTACACACTAAAAAGGTGCACTTCTATGAACCATTACATGCAAGGTTGCTCAAGAATGAGGCCTCACAAAGCGGCTCATAGCTCTCTATGCATGGAGTTGCAAGGGACTATGAAGTATTTGCTCTCAGCTAGAGCTACAAGCTTGTGACCTTGCTAGTCAACCACACAATGAGAGATTCAAGTGAAGATAAGGGCAAGAGTGCCAATATCCTCAAGAATCACTATGAAAATGTAATGCAATGCAATGCAACTAAAATGAAGATGCAAATGTGCAAGCTATGCTATGAAAATAGAAGTACAAACTAAGCTATGAAATGGAAAGAACAAGTATTACCAAGCCTTCCTATTTAGACTATGTGAGTTATTCTATTGCATAAAAGGAAATCTACATTAATAATGCCATTATTATGCAACTATGAAAGCAAATATGAACTAGATGATGCAATGAAGCAAGTCTTCAATGTCTTCAAACTCCAAATGCACCTAAAACCTGCAGCATAACATTAGCATAAAACAAGTGTATATATATGCAAATGAAGGAGAGAGCTCTCCTTTTATAAGAAATGAGGTGAAATGGACCATGGAGATTAAGAGGCAAAAAGTCTTAATCAGCAGTGGAGCTTGAAAGAGAAGCAATCCATGTGCACAAGTATCCTCCAATGAAAGTGAAGTGTTGACTTTTGAGCCTCATGTGAGACAAAAAGTGCTTTTTTCCTTTTTATAAAATAAGAATAATACTTTATTTGTGCAACTTAGGATAAGAGGAAAAGTGGAGCTTTTTATTTAATTAAAAGGGGAGGAAATATTCCTTTTAGGTAAATAAAAACTTAGGATAAATGGTTAGCCCATAGGATAAAAATCCAATATATGATCGAAATTAAGACTTGATCAAGAAATTGATAATGTTGAAAATATTGATTATTGATAAAACTGATTCAAGATTGATAAATTGAATAAATGGGGCCCAAAGTCTAGGCGACCATTTTAGGGTGCATACACTATGCACAACATACATCAATTTACCAATCATAGATCTATACAAGGTCTGATTTACCTCGATTGACTTGTCATCCTTTGTCAATTTGCATCTAGTGACCATAGGTGTACTGACCGATTTTGAATCCTCCATACTGAATGTTTTCAATACTTGTTTGATATACTTTGATTGTGTGATGTATATACCTTCATTTTATTGTAAAATTTGCAAACCAAGAAAAAATTTAATCTCACCGAACAATGACATTTCAAATTATTTCCTCATTTCATCAGCAAATGATTTTCATAAGTTATTGATGCAGGAGCATCCTAGGATTCTTGGCAATCCTGTATCAACCAAAAATATGTTTGTCTTTGAAGGTAGATTGTTAGTTTTGATCTTGATTTGGTGGAGTACTTGCTCAGTTTGGGAGGCTAGTTGCTCAGTTTCAGTGTTTACTAGGGTGCTCGATCTCTAAAGAACGCTCAGTAATTGAAGGCATCGGTTGCTTCTGGCGTTCAATGATAACTGCGTTCCTTAGTCATGCTTGGCATGGTCGGTGTTTGGTGCTTGGTTATTTCTTTATAGCTCGGTGTTCTTGCTTACCAACCTGGATTGTTTGGATGGATCAGCTTGGCCGACTGGTGCATTTAATTTGGGTTGCGCTCCTCGAGTTATGGATTGACCGTTGGGCATGAGAGGACCTAGATCTGTCATGTTGCATTTTTCTATGCAAATCTGATGACCATTTGGGGCCATCTTTGAGATTTTATTTTATTTGTAAGGCTATTTGAGAGCTGACTGATATTTTAGCATTTAATATTTGTTTGTAAGGGTTTATTGTTTCATCAGCCGACTTGTGGCTGAGAATCAATATTTATAGGATTCTTAGGTAGTTGTTTAGGCAAGAGATAGTTGGAAGGAAAGTTAGTAGCCTGCAAGCTTAGGAACAAGAAGATTGCTTGGAAGTTTGAGTACAAGTTTAGATCTTTCCTAGAGGCCTACAAGTGTGCTACGTGTTGTAGACCTAGGCTAGCTGAATACTGATGTTGTAGAAAAGATTTGGATCCTGTGAGATCTTGTAGACTATTACTTGCTTTGTATTTGGCCACAACCGAGAAGGCCTTACAGCCCGACACATTGCATGTAATTAGTGATTTGATGAATAAAGACTTCTATTTTATTTTAGATCTGTTGTTGTTGTTGTGTATTTCACTGCACATTGGTTTGGCTGTAAGGTTGGTCAGTCCTTAATTGGATCCACCAACCTTGACTGCATTAAGTGGTATCAGAGCAAAGTTGGTTCCTATTTGGGTGAAGTTTGTTCCTGTTGGAGCCGAGTTGATCTCGTATGTTTGCATCTAGATCTTGATTTGAAGATGCCTCCGAGGAGAAATCATGAGATCTCAGAGAAAGAGGAAGCTACTGGAGAATTCAGTCTTGATGATTTTAGGGCTTTGCAGAAAGAAGTGCAAGATCTGCAAGAAGAATTGAGAAAGAAGAAGCCTACCTTGAAAGAGGATAGTGATGATGAATCTGAAGAGGATCATTTTGAAGAAGCTGTAGAAGAAGCTAGAGATCCTGAGGAGAATCAAATTCTGAGAGCTATGTCTAAGATTGGGAAGAGACCTAAGATTGAAGTTTCTGCATTTGTTGGAAGCCTTAGGCCAGAGGAGCTGATTGATTGGATTAATGAGATGGATGAATACTTTGAGTTATGAAGAAATAAAAGATCCTGATAGGGTTAGATTTGCAAAGACTAAGTTGAAAGGTCATGCAAATATTTGGTGGAGAGAAGTTCAGTTGGAAAGAGGTAGAAGAGGAAAATAAAAGATCATCAAGTGGAACCGAATGGTTGACAAGTTGAAGAAGCAATTCATTCCGGTGGATTATGAATTGGACATGTTTAAGAAGATGCAAGCTTTAAAGTAGACTAACAAATTGATACAGGAGTATACCGAGGAGTTTTACATAATCTTGATTAGGACTGGTCATTTTGAAGCTGATAAAGAGAAGGTTGCTAGGTATGTCTATGGTTTGAGACCTAGTATTTAGGAAGAGTTACTTACTGTGTGGATGAAAACAATAGGAGATGCTTATCAGATGGCATTAAAGATTGAAGAGAAGTTGAATAAGAAGTTTGAAGGAAGACAAAGTAATAGGAACAAAGGTGGTAAAACTGGTGAAGCAGTTGCTGAAAGTAATGTGACAGAGAATCCTAAGAATACTGATGTGGGATCTAGCAGTGGTCAAGTTACTAAGAATGTTGGACAGAGAGGAAGGTGGAAGAATGAGTTCATCAGTACTTGTTATAACTTTGGTGAAGCTAGTCACATAAGTTTTCAATGTCCAAAGAAAAGAGTTGCACTGACTGCTAAAGAAGATATTGTGAATGCTGCAGAAAAAGGTGAGACACTTATCACTAGGAGATTAGCTACATGTGTCCATGAACTGGTGCAAAGAAGGAATTTGCTCAAAACCGGATGTAAGTGCAAGGATAAGGAATGTAATGTTATAGTTGATGGTGGCAGTTCTGGGAACTTTTTTTCATATGAAATGGTTAGTAAATTGAGTTTGGAAAGATGGAAGCATCCTAATCCTTATCAGATTAGTTGGATACAAGAAGTTTCTAAGGTCAGAGTTGTAGAACAATGCATGGTTAATTTTCAGATTGGATCTTACCATGATGAGATATTGTGTGATGTATTGCCTACGGATGCTTTTCATATGTTGCTCGGTAGACCTTAGTAGTTTGACAGAAATGTGTTGTTTGATGGTCATGCTAATACCTATGTGGTTAGGCATGAAGGAGCTCAGCATAAGCTGATACCTTTACAAGAACCAGGGGTTAAGGGATGTGGAGTTATCAGGTGTTGTCCTTATGACAAACCTCAGGAGCAGAGGGTTGATGAACCTATTCCTGTGAAGTCTAGTTTGAAGGAGAAGGAGAATGATATATATGAAGAGTTTGTTGAGATTAAGAGGCAGATGATCTTTCTAACAGAGATGGTACAACAGATGGTGACATTTATGACACAGAGAGATGCAGATGATACTGAGTTGATTGAGGAGTCTGGAGAGGATGAACCTTACCAAGGCACTGATGTGATCGGTAGTGGTCAGAGTCGGTTGCTATCAGTTGCCGACCGGAAGGATAAGAAAAGTGGAAACTAGAAGAACTTGCTGCAGGGAGAGATGAATGAAGTAAAGACTACTTGGGATGAAGGACAAGAGGAGATATGGGTGAAGAACAGATTTGGCATACCTATTCTGCTTCCCTCGAGACATTCTTGATTTCCTTATGAAAATATTTCTTACCTGGGGTGTCTAATGCAGGAGCATCCTAGGATTCTTGGCAATCCTGTATCAACCAAAAATATGTTTGTCTTTGAAGGTGGATTGTTAGTTTTGATCTTGATTTGGTGGAGTACTTGCTTGATTTGGGAGACTGGTCGCTCAGTTTCAGTGTTTACCGGGGTGTTTGATCTTTGAAGAATGCTCGATAACTGAAGGCATCGGTTGCTTCTGGTGCTCGGCGATAACTATGTGCCTTAATCATGCCTGGCATGGTCGGTGTTTGGCGCTCAATTATTTCTCTGTTGCTTGGTGTTCTTGCTTACCGACCTGGATTGTTTGGATGGATGACTTGGCTGATTGGTACATTTAATTTGGGTCACACTCCTCAAGTTATGGATTAACTTTTGGGCATGAGAGGACCTAGATTCGGCGTGTTGCATTCTTCTATGTGGATCTGATGACCGTTTGGGGCCATCTTGGAGAGTTTATTTTATTTGTAAGGCTATTTGAGAGCTGACTGATGTTTTAGCATTTAATATTTGTTTGTAAGGGTTTATTGTTTCATTAGTCGACTTGTGGATGGGAATCAATATTTATAGGATGCTTGGGTAGTTTTCTAGGCAGGAGATAGTTGGAAGGAAAGTTAGTAGCCTGCGAGCTTAGGAACAAGAAGATTTCTTGGAAGTTTGAGTACAAGTTTAGATCTTTCCTAGAAGCCTACCAGTGTGCTATGTGTTGTAGACCTGGGCTAGCTGAATACTGATGTTGTAGAAAAGATGTGGATCCTGCGAGATCTTGTAGACTGTTACTTGCTTTGTATCTAGCCGCAATCGGGAAGGCCTTACAGCCCAGCACATTGCATGTAATCAATGATTTGATGAATAAAGACTTCTATTTTATTTCAGATTTGTTGTTTTTGTTGTGTATTTCCACTGCGTATTGGTTTGGCTGCAAGGTCAATCAGTCCTTAATTGGATCCACCAACCTTGACTGCATTAGTTATCATGTCCTTCAAATATGATATCATCAACAAAAATTTCAGCAATAAGAATCTTGTCATCAGTTTCACCTTTCAAATAAAAATTGTTGTTGTCACTTGTTCTAACAAATCCAATACTAATAAGATAGGAATCCAATCTTTCATACCATGCTCTCGATGCTTGTTTCAATCCATATAAATATATGTGCAACTTACATACCATATTCCTCTAATTTAGATCAACAAAACCTTCAGGTTGTTCAATGCATACTTCTTCAAGTATCTCATTCAGAAATGCAAATTTAATATCCATCTAATAAAATTTAAATCCCTTGTACAAAGCATAAGCAAGAAATATCCTTACTCCTTCAATTCTAGCAACTGGTGCAAAAGTCTCACCATAATCAATACCTTCTTCTTATGCATAACCTTTGCATACTGTACACACAAAAGTAGTGCACTTCTATGGATCCTTACAGTCAAGAACACTAAAAAATGAGGCCTCAAAAATTGATCCATAGCTCTCTATGTATGGAGTTGCAAGATTTAAAATTGCTCTCAGCTAGAGCTATGAAGCTAATGACCTTGCTAGTCAACCACACAATGAGAGATTCAAGGTTGAAGACAAGGGCAAGAATGCCAATATCTCCAAGAATCCAAATGAAATGCAATGCAAGTAAACTAAGAATGAAGATGCAAGCTAAGCTAAATGATAACAATGCAATGCTTGAAAGGAAATCTAATCTATGAAAGGAAAATGCAAACTATACTATGAAAAGGAAATTGCAAGTGTTACAATCTCTCCTAATTAAGCTAGATGAGATTAATCTATTGCATAAAGGAAATCTAAGCTAAAAATGTCATGATTATGCAACTATGAAAGCAAACTAAATGAAATGCAACAACAATGTCTTCAAAGCTTGAATGAAAGAATGTCTTCAAAGAGCTCCAAATGACCTAGAAAACTTGCAGCATAACATTAGCATGAAACATGAATGGATACCAAATGAGGAGGAGAGCTCTCCTTTTATAGGGAATGAGGAGAAATGGACCATGGAGATTAAGAGGCAAAAGACTTAATCAACGGTGGAGCATCAAAGAGGAGCAATCCATGTGCACAAATATCCTCCAATGAGAAAATAAGAGTTGACTTTTGTGTCCATATGAGACAAAAAGTGTTTTTTTTTCTTTTTATAAAATAAGAATAATACTTTATTTGTGCAACTTAGGATAAGAGGAAAAGTGGGGGCTTTTTATTTATTAAAAGGGGAGGAATTATTCCTTTTAAATAAATAAAGACTTTAGGATAAAATGGTTAGCCCAAGGCAAATAATCGAAAATGATAAAAATGATTTGAACAAGGAAATTGATATAATTGATAAAATGTTATTTTTTTGAAAATCTTGATTTAGGGATTTGACAAATTGCAGAATGGGGGCCCAAAGTCTAGGCGACCATTTTAGGGTGCATACATTTGCCCCTTTTTGACTAATGTGTGATCAATCTGGGAACACATGTAGTCAAAGAATGAAGTTGCAATGTGAGATTGATTTGGGATCACAAACAACTCAGATGTGAGATCGATTTGGGATCACATCCGGAAAAAACATAGACAAAGGCCTTTGAATATGAGGTTGATTTGGGATCACATCCAAAGTAGGAGATAAAAATCTCAAATTTGAGCAAAAGCTCACAGAAAAGATGTCTGAATCAAGAGAATCAAGAGAATCAAGGATGAGAATCCCACAGATACTGCCCCCTCAGAATCAAAATCAAAATCAGGTAGAGGAGAACAACAAATTGATAAAGATTAGATCAAATCATAATGAAATCATAATCGAAGGTAAATGATAACAGGATAACCATTAGGTAGTGAAAACATGCCCCAGTCTGACTGAGAAAGATATAGGATAAAGATGCAGTCAAACATGAGAAAGGAGTGAATTGAATGAAGATGAATGAAAGACTAGAAGTTTGAAAGACATGAAAGTGAAAAAATTCCATCAAAGATCGAAGAGTTATGCCTCAAAAATTTTAGCCAACTGCGCAAAAGAGAGAAAAATTTGAAACATGATTTTGACTATCAAGATTAACTCAAATTTCGATTTCAAGTCCGAAAATGGATCCAGGATGTCGAAATTAGGTAGGGGTGCAATTTTCACGCAATTCTGAGGTATTTTGAAATTTGGCCAAAAAAGTCAAAATGCTATAGGAATAGAAAAGGATGTGATATGAAAGACAAGAAGTGAAAGACATGATCTAGAGGAAGTGGAAGGTGAGCGCAGTTGTCCAACAGGTCCACGTAAGATGAAAAGGAGGGCTCTCTCCATATGCAAGATGCAAAACTAGACTAACATGAACCTAAAAAATGCAAGCTACTATGACAAGTGGTTAACTTGCAAGGTCACAACGCTTATAGACATCTAATTATCATCATTGAGCTTTATTGGTAGTGTCATAAGATCATACAATACACACTAGTATAACTATGTGAATCTGAATATGATCTATATCAGATAGGAATGTGAAAATCCCACTTAGGCATCAAAGACATGTAGGTCAAGATGACTAGTGCAGTGAGATCACCTAAGTTTGATATGGTGAGATTAGGCTTGTATCAAGACACATGAAAGTCAAGATAACTAGAAGCATGCACTCGCAAAAATAGTCAAGGATAATACCTTGTCAATCCTTAGTGTCAAGTAACACCAGCATAAATGCTCATGACAGTTAGGATCAACAAAATATACCCAAAAGCAGATAAAGAAATAAAATATGTTCTCATACCCTCAGTCTTCTAGCTATGCATCATCAAAAACTTCTCAGGGAGAGACCACTCATCAAAGAAATCCTCATAGACAACACACAAAGAAAAATAAAGTCAACATATCTCAAATGAATTGATTGTTTAAGTGCGTGTGTGTTGGTCATAGAGTCAGACTCTGGTTATCACATCTGCAAATGATAAATATCACATCAAACTTAGACTATTGGGTAAGACATCTGATAAGTGTTAAGAAACACTCGACGCAATGGTAGTGTTGAAAAACACTGTTTGGGGTGGTGTTGAAAAACACCTATTGTGAAATGCCCCAAGAGACAAACGCACCTAAAAGACCTATGTGAACAGTTATGCCCCCTAGACAAAGGTAAAGACCAATTCCAAACTAAGCCAAATAAGGTCAAGGTATGATGGAGAAAGGCTAAGTGTCGAGAGCGCATGCTCAAAGACAAGGGTGCAAAGGCCTCAAGTAGCGCTTGTTTTCAGGTTTTCACCACTTGGAATATTTTTTCATTTTTTGATTTGTTTTCTTTGTTTTTGTATTTTTGCTACCAGGGCGCCTATTTCCGAGTTTTCACCAAGGCACTTTTTCTATTTTTTTTTTAATTTTTTGCATTTTTTGATTTTTTTAATATTTTTTTCAGGACTTTATATGCTTTTTAGGATTTTTTCAGCATCATATATCAATTTTTTTGGTATTTTTTCAAGATCATAAAATATGTACAAAGGATTCCCCCAGACAGAATAGGCATCAAATTCCCAAGCAAGATCACATCATGTAGTCTCAGTGTCTAGCAAGGTGGGGAACAAGAGGGATTAGCAAGCTAGTGACTAAGATGGAGGAAAGGAGAATGAAGGCAAATGGAGGGAAGAAATCCTCAAGGTCAAACTCCTCAAGAGTATCCAAGCTAGGGAAAAATTGTCATGCAAAGCACATTTGGAAAAGCAATGAAAGGCCAGCATATGATAAGTCATGTAATGCCAAAAGAAGGAAAGGATGCAGTCCAAAGGAGTAGACATGTCAAAAGGCTTCATACCATCTTGTTTTACTCTTTTTTATTAGATCAAGACCAAAGGGGAAAAGGATAGTGGAAGGCTAGAATGAATGGAGAAAAAATAGATATGAAGGCTAAAAATGAAAGGAATGAAAGAAAGATCATCTTAAGATAGCTCACAAGATAGCCAATTGTTCGCGTATAGTTCAACCTTGTCAAGATCAAAGAGAGAAGATGGAATGGATGAAAAATGTAGAAGAACTACGCATGATGCCTGATTGCTAGGTTTTCATCATGGTACTTATCCAAGGCGCCACAAGGGAGTGGTTTTCACCATAGGACAAATTTATTTCTCTTTACTTTTGCTACCAAGGTGCCTGTTTCCAAGTTTTCACCATGGCACATTTTCAATTTTTTTCATTTTTTTTTTTTTGTTTTCATTTTTGAATTTTTGAATTTTTTGAAATTTTTGGAAGAAGGCAAGCTTTTTAGATAATGCTCCTTGAAAGGATAAACCATGATATGCCAAGGATCTAAACTGATATGCTCAAAGATGCTAATAGGGAAAGGAAAATGGAAGAGAAAAATGGAGGGATAAGGCTTTATGTAAAGCGAGTGAGGTTGGAAGATAGGAGGAATAGGATAATGATGAAAAATGATAGAAGGTAGAAGAATAATGAATGGAAGGATTGTGAAAGGGTAGATGGAAAAGAAGGCAAGATCAACATCAACACACACCTTGAAGGGTGGTGAGAGGATGGAGGAAACGTGAATCAAGGAACATGTGAAGGAATATGGGGATAGAAGAGGTTGCAGTTTAGGCACATGGAATGGAAGAATGTTTTTGGAGGAAGATGAAGTGGAAGCCTTTGGAAGCTTGAATGTCAATTTCACTTTTTGTTCAACATTAGACTCTTTCAAGAGAGACTTTGGAATCCATATAGCCTTAAGATTTTCATTTCTTTTTGATGATTTAGAGAGAATATCTTCAATGATAGATTTTGGAACTCATACTTGTCTTGTAGTTTTCTTCTTAGATATCTCTTTTGACTTTATGCCCCCATGTCGATTAGAGGAGACACGGTGATCTTCTTTTTTTGATGGATTCTTGAATTGCTTCTTTTCCTTGTATTGAACATTCAAGTTACTTCCAAAAGACTTGGGACTTGTGGAAAAAGAAGGAGGATATGACTAGTTTAGATGGGTGGGTGTATGAAAAGGATTCAAGGGTATGCATCTATGCTGATCTTGAGGAAAGATAGGAGATGGAGGGACGTAAGGACCCAAGATGGATGACAAATTAGGAGAATTAGGAGGGGAAAGTGAAGGGACATAAGGACCCAAGATGGAAGGAAGACATGAAGCCCTTAATAGTGGTGGAGGAGGTCCAAGGATGGAAGTGGAAGATGCAAAAGGATAATCAATAAGTTCATCAACATCTATATGACAACCAAGGATATCAGCATCTTCAGAGTGAGCATTAGGATTTTCAATAGGATTGCACACATCTTGAATAGGAGCACCTTCATTGACATGATCGTTCAAAGCTTGCAAAGACTTAGGAAGAGTTGGAAGCGAAAGCGAACATGGAGTGATAGAACAAGAAGATGGAAGACTTTGATCTTGACAAAGATCTTTGGATAGCGTAAGTATATCATTTTTCTTTAGATTTTCAATAGGCTTAACATTGAAAGTAATAACACCATTTTTAAGAACCTTAATGGAAGTATCATCTTTGGAAAGCACAAGTGGAGTAAGGTTATTTTGATTGTCAATAAGCTCAACAGTATAAGTAGTAGCTTGATCTTGCTTAGGAAAAGACTTAAGACATGGTGGAATGAATGAGGAAGGGTGTGCAGGATCAAAAGAACCATGGAACGGATAAGAGACATCATGAAAAGAATTGGATGACATGGAGGGATCTTGATCTTTCTTTATGTTATTTTCTTTATCATTTTTTGAGTCCTCTTGACATGGAGCCACTTCTAAGGACAAGGAAGCATGTTGGAATTGTATGGAAGACTTTGGAGAAGATGGTGAAGGATTAGTTGAAGTAGGAATTATAGTGCATGAAGACTTAGGCTCTTTAGGTTTAGCATTATTGAAAGTATTTTCAGCCAAGTGAAGGTTAGCTTGAGTTTCTTTAAGAGATAGCCCTTGAGGATAACTATAGGAAACTGCATGAAAAGTATTAGGGTCTTTGTTGGATGAAGAATTTGTGAAAGATTTGGAAGACTCGGAAGCTTTAGAAAATGTATGGGTATTGGAGGAAGTAGGGGATGGAAGGGAACCATCACAAGACAAAGGTTCAACATTAACATGATCTTGCTTGAGAGTGTCATCTTTATTTTCAACATGAATGTTCTTAAAGGAAGGATTCTTATAATATTTACATTTCAAATCAGCACGGTGCATTTTATATTCCTCAACAGTAGTAGCTGGATTATAATCAAGGTATTGTTCACAAAAATCATCAAAGTTTCTTTCAAAATCCAAATCATACGGATCACCATCATGATCTTTCCAATATGAGGACCCATTTTCAGTAAGCACAAGGACATGACTAGGAGGACTCTTAGGAATAGAGGTGTCATAGGTATCACTACATTGTCCATCATCATAGTCATCATAGGTAGGTGTGTCACTCTTCGTGGAAGAGGTATCATAAGGACTATCATGTTGCTCATTATGGTATGTCTTGTAAATGGAAGTAAGACTCTTTGAAGAAGTAGAAGAAGAATGAGATTGTGAAGAAGAGGAAATTGAAGACTTAGTGTAGGAAGAGGACTTGGATAATGAGGAATTCGAATAATGTTTAGAAGAGTCATGATAAGATTTGGAAGATGAAGAATGTGAATAGTGTTTAGAAGAATTGTGATAAAATTTAGAATGTGAGGAATGATGAGAAGATTTAGAAGATGAAGAATATTTGGATGAGATCATGAGTATGATTCTAGCAAAGGTGTCTGATTTAATCGATTTTTCTTTTATTTTTGTCATAAATTCATTACTCACGAGAATTTTGGAGGAACAACACTTTTTGAATATGTCAATGAGCTCAAGATCATCTATTCTTAATGAAGGTTCCAAAACCAGATATTTGAGATTCATGGTTCTAGAAGAAGAAGAATCAAGCATAGGAGCAACAAAAGAGATAAAATAGAAGAAAATAGACTAGATAATAAGAGGAAAAGAATCAAGAAGAAGAAGAAGAATTTCCCATGGAAATAGAAGACTTCAGAAGAACATGGGAAATGGAGAAGAAAGAAGAAGACTAAGATTCATCTTATGAAATTGATACCATAATGTTCATTGAGATGTTGAGCAACATGACAGCACCTAGGATCTGACCTAGACTAACCAAGGAAGACCAAGCTTCTAAGGAGAACTCACTACAGCAAGACGGAACTCAGTTTCAATATTCCAATTAGATCTTTCAAAAGATTTCGCAATGATGATCAAGCACATAGAACAACAACCAGGGAGTTCAAGCAAATAGTCTTCAAGCAATGGGCAAGGGACAAAGCAACCTTGCGCATGAACAGAGATAGTGACTTAGTATTCTACTCCTTAAAGATTCTACTTGTGTATGTTCTTGAAAATGTTTTAGTAGACACATAGAACACAACAACACCTTAACAAGCTGTCTATAAGGATACACATGGCTTTCTAAGAGGAGTCCTCGATATACGCAAGGTACATGAGGCCCAAATCTGTAGATGAGAAGAATCCAAAATCACACAGCCGGGGGGAGACGGTAACCCAAATCTCCTCCTTCACTTCTCAAAGGTATAAAGTTCTTTGAGGCTTAGCCAAGAGTGATATCAAACTCAATTCCCAAGAGAGGTGTCTTTCGATTCACCTCCCGCTATTTATACTCCGCCAGAATACAGGAGTTAAGGTCATCCCTTGAGGTGGTGTGTCCCCAAGCAGGCCTTCTAAAAATAAAATTAAATAATTCACTATCAAAAGTATTTAAAGCACTAAAGGTGGAACACTTAACTCTTCAAGTGAATGTGAAGCGAGTCCAAAAGTGGAACATTTAACTCTTCAAGTGAATGTGAAGCGAGTCCAAAAGTGGAGCATTTAACTCTTCAACTAAATGTGAAATGAGTCCACAATATGGAACATTTAACTCCTCACACAAACTTAAAGTGAGTCCAAAAGTGGAATATTTAACTCCTCACACAAACTCAAAGTGAGTCCAAAAGTAAAACATTTAACTCCTCACACAAACTCAAAGTGAGTCCACACCTTAGAAAACTAATGAGATCAAGAAAGCATAAAAGGGAGAACTTTGTGGAACATTTAACGCTCTTTTCAAGTAGACCCCTCCCCCATGTATGAATGTTGACCTTGCACCCAAAGGGCAAATAATGAGGGGCGATTAGAAATAAGCGATTCCAACACCCAATTTAGCTAACAAGCTTAATCAAAAGTAATCTAAAGTTGCTTATCAACACTACCCAAAAATGAAAAAGGGGTTGAATCAATAGAATATTTAACTTTCCAAGCAAACATAGGGTGAGTCCAAAAAGTGGAACATTTAACCCCCTATGAAAACAAGGAATGAATCCATGCCCTCAATCATTCAAATGAGATGTTTGATATTGGAAACCAAAGAGCATTCACAAACTATCAAAAGAAAATCTATGTTCTTTTATTAACCCAAAATAGATGTGCCTATGAAAGCAAGTAAACCAACTAAAATCTGGAAATGCAATCTATTTAGCTACAGCAAATCAAACTAACAAACAAATCAATCTAAACTCGGCTAAAAGGGTTTGAAAAACTCACTGTCGGGTACAGGTGACAGTACAGTTACCAGAACTATCGTGCGCCACTTCTCTGTATACTGGTGCGACAATTCTTCCCCGGGTGACAGACTTCAAAACTTGCAGGCGACAGAACACAGCAAACAGGGCGACAGTTTCCACCTAAAAAGAGTGACACTATTAACTGGTGAAGTGTCGCGCTATCATACAACAGACTGTCGTATGACACTGGTGAAAAGTGTCACACGACACTCTGAGATAGAAAACCAGAGACCGAAAACAATGCTAAAAATTGATGAAAAATTAGCAAAAATTGACAAAAATGTAGAAAATGAAGGGACAAAGCTAATGTCTTGCCCCACGGTGGGCGCCAGAAATGTACACACAAAAGTAGTGCACTTCTATGGATCCTTACAATCAAGAACACTAAAAAATGAGGCCTCAAAAATCGATCCATAGCTCTCTATGTATGGAGTTGCAAGATTTAAAATTGCTCTCAGCTAGAGCTATGAAGCTAATAACCTTGCTAGTCAACCACACAATGAGAGATTCAAGGTTGAAGACAAGGGAAAGAATTCCAATATCTCCAAGAATCCAAATGAAATGCAATGCAAGTAAACTAAGAATGAAGATGCAAGCTAAGCTAAATGATAACAATGCAATGCTTGAAAGGAAATCTAATCTATGAAAGGAAAATGCAAACTATACTATGAAAAAGAAATTGCAAGTGTTACAATCTCTCCTAATTAAGCTAGATGAGATTAATCTATTGCATAAAGGAAATCTAAGCTAAGAATGACATGATTATGCAACTATGAAAGCAAACTAAATGAAATGCAACAACAATGTCTTCAAAGCTTGAATGCAAGAATGTCTTCAAAGAGCTCCAAATGACCTAGAAAACCTACAGCATAACATCAGCATGAAACATGAATGGATGCCAAATGAGGAGGAGAGCTCTCCTTTTATAGGGAATGAGGAGAAATGGACCATGGAGATTAAGAGGCAAAAGACTTAATCAATGGTGGAGCATCAAAGAGGAGTAATCCATGTGCACAAATATCCTCCAATGAGAAAATAAGAGTTGACTTTTGTGTCCATATGAGACAAAAAATGTTTTTTTTCTTTTTATAAAATAAGAATAATGTTTTATTTGTGCAACTTAGGATAAGAGGAAAAGTGGGGGCTTTTTATTTATTAAAAGGGGAGGAAATATTCCTTTTAAATAAATAAAGACTTTAGGATAAAATGGTTAGCCCAAGGCAAATAATCAAAAATGATAAAAATGATTTGATCAAGGAAATTGATATAATTGATATAATTGATAAAATGTTATTTTTTTGAAAATCTTGATTTAGGGATTTGACAAATTGCAGAATGGGGGCCCAAAGTCTAGGTGACCATTTTAGGTGCATACACATACTAGTCTTGCTTTATTCCTAGTGACATATCCATTGTCATTCAAATTGTTTCTGAATATCCATTTGGTTCTAATCACATTCTTATCTTTCGGTCTCGGTACCAATGTCCATGTCTGATTTTTCTGCATCTGCTCAATTTCTTCATTCATTGCCTTGATCCATTCATCATTTTCCAATGCATCTCTAACAACTTTAGGCTCAAATTCACAAACTAAGCATGTATTGTTTCTCAACTTACTTCGTGTCATCATTCCTTCTCTCTTATCTCCAATAATCTAATTATGTGGATGATGTCTCCTTACGTATCTTGCAAGTATAGGTTTAGTTCTCTATTCTTCAATATGTTCTCCACTCGATGCATGATCAGGATCTTCATCAGTAATAGTTTGCTAATTCTCAGTTTGTAAAGATTGATGCTCGGTAGCATTACCCTGTTGCTCGGTAATGCCAAGATGTTTCTTAGGTAAAGTGTCTGGTTCCTCAATGTAAACACATCTACCATAGTCTTCTGGTTTCTTTTTACTTTCTTCATCATTCTTCTCAGCAAATTCATGAACTCTCATATTTGCACTTTCAATCATCTTGTTAGTAGCCTTATTCAAACATTTATAAGCTTTTCTTTTAGTAGAATATCCAAGAAATATTCCTTCATCACCCTTTGAATCAAATTTCCCATTTCTATCATCTTTTAGAATGTAACATCTACTTCCAAATATTTTGAAATAACTCACATTAGGTGTATAACCATACCATAATTCATAAGGTGTCTTGTTTGATTCTTTCTTCAGTTGAACTTGGCTCAATGTGTAAACAACAACACTAACAACTTCTCTCCAGTACATTTGTGCAACATCTTTTTCAATCATTAATGTTCTAGCACAATCCACAATTGATCTATTTCTTCTTTTAGCAATCTTATTATGTTGGGGTGTCCTTGGTGCAGAAACCTGTCTCTTAATTCCATGCTCATTAAAAAAGTTAGTGACCTCATCAGAAATAAATTCACCACCTCTATCCGATCTTAAGCATTCTAATTATTTACCAGTCTCTTTTTCCACTTTAGCTTTATACCACTTAAACATTTTGAAAGCTTCAGATTTTTCTTTCAAGAACATGACAGTCATCATTCTAGAGAAGTCATCAACAAACAAGATAAAATATGTGTCTCCATAATAGCTCTGAGTTCTCATAGGACCACACAAGTCAATATGAACTAACTCCAAAATAGCATTAGATGAAAAATGTTTTCTCTTAAAACTAGATTTTGACATTTTCCCCATTTGACATTGTTTGCACACAACATGGTCAGGTTTAGATATGCTCGAAAAACCTCTAACTTTTCTTTCCTTACTGATCTTAACCATGTTGTCAAAATTCAAATGACATAACCTCTTGTGCCATAACTAGAAATCTTCGTTTTTAGCCAACAAACAAGAAGTTTCAACATTGTCAAGATAGAATAGATTACCTTTAGATCGTTCACCAGTACCAACCAACTTTCCAATCTCATCATAGATTTTCACATTCTTTTCTCAAATGAAACTCAATGACCTGTATTATTCAGTTGTACTACATTCAATAGATTATAATTAAGTCCTTTCACCAAATATGCATTCTCACATCTAATCTTATTGCTCAACAATATAGACCCTTTTCCTTTTACTAGACAAGGTGTATCATTTCCCATTTTAATAGATCCACCATTATAATGTTCAAGGTATTCAAATTTCTCTTCATCACCAGTCATATGATGTGTACAACCACTATCTATAATCCAAGTATCATTCTTTCTAACTTTAGAAATAAGTGTTGTTTCAACATACCTTTCTTCTTCTTTGAAATATTCTTTCAAAGCCACAAATACCACCTTAATATCTTCATTAGTGTCGGTGTCGATGTCATCATCATCATCTTCAACAAGGTAACATACCTTATTTCCTTTATCTTTGTAATCTCGATTGTTTCTCTTTCTATATTGTCGGTTGCCTCTATGATCTCAATTATCTCTTTTGTCTTGCTTCCTTTCATTAGATCTTTTATTTGTTTTCTCATCTTCTTTCCTATCAGGACATCTAGCAGGAATATGACCAATCTCTTTACATTTAAAGCATACCGAAGGTATTTTTCCTCCATATCTTCCTTTACCTTTTTGCAATCTTCTAGCCATTAATGATTCAAGTTCATCCTCTTCACTTTCACTATCACTTTCATTTCTTATCTTATGTTTGCTGCTTGATTTACCAATTTTTAGAGATGACATAAATGCAGATTCAATAGTAGGAACAATACTATTGTCAAAGTTATTCAACTCAAATGCAGTCACTCTACCAATTAGATTATCAAGTGTAACATTATTACCAGGAGTTTCTCTCATTTTATCAATTGCAGAAACTCTTATAACATATGCAGGTAACAAGGTTCTGAGAATTTTTCATACAATAGTGTCTTCATCAATAATTTCATCTACTCCTCAGATAGCCTTGACTCGGTTGTTGTACTGGGATATGTTCTCACCTTCTTTCATTTTCACGTCATCAAACTTTCCTCTAAGACTTTCAACTTTAATCCTCAACACATTCACATCTCCTCCATGAGCTAGTGTAAGCTTGTCCCACATCCGTTTAGCAGTTTTACATGTCTTAACATCTTCAAATTTGATGTCTGATAAGGAAGGAACAATCTCTCTCATCATATCATTGTGTTCATGTCTTTCTCTCATCTGATCAACAGTCAAAGGTCCAGTGGGTAAGATAAAATCACTTTCCAAGTAGTATGTTGCAGACTCACCAATTCCTGATAGATACAATTTCATTCTACTTTTCCATGTTCAGAAGTTGTCTTTGTTCATCTTTGGTACCTCTCTCTTATTCATCTTGTGATCGTTAGCTTAAGTTCTTGAAAATTTCCCTTCAAGCACTCTATGCTTTGATACCAATTGTTAGATAACTGAGAGGGGGGTGAATCAGTTAAGTCCAGTTATCCTATAGTCCCAAATACTCCCTGATGTATAAAAAAAATCTTTCAAATAATTTAATCAACTCGGTAATATATCAACTGTGCCTTTTTGTTCATCTACCGAATAGCAGTAAATTAACTAGTGTATTTACTGATCAATCTAGTTATAGTAATGTATAAAGTAAAATAACAATTCACTACATCTATACACATATAACACTTTGATTTTTAACGTGGAAACCCTGTTAGGAGAAAACCCACCTAGGACCGATAACCCAAAATAATTCACTCTTATGAAGTGAGCTCGATTAAGGGTCAACCCTGTTAAAGGTTACAAAACACATTGTAAGGTGTGACCTGGTTAGAGGATTTATCATTAACAGTTCTCCCTTGACCAAACATTCACTATGAGGTCAACAAGAAAACTATCAACATTCATTGAATGTCATATTAAAATATAAAGACTATTAAGTCCCACTCGGTTAAGAGATTTATCTATAGCAATGATTAAACTGTTATAGTAATGATGTGATTCAAATACAACTTGTTTTGTAGATTTTCAGATCTATTCTAAGCTAAAAAATACCCTTGATCAATAATCAATTCATTCTCTTTGTTTCCTCCAACTTTGTTATGCTTGGTAATTCCCTTCTCTTACTCTTGGTGTTGTTAGCAGAATTGCTCGGTTATGTCTTCAACTTGTTTGACCAGCTTTGCATGTATGCAATCTCCCATGTGCATTCTAGAATTCAATCTGAATCTCTTGTCTCCTTTTATAGACATCATAAACCATTTTATTTCCATCCATAGATTTTTTTCTCTTAATCTTTACCGTTGATTTTGCCGCTTTAACCTTCCTCGATAGTTATGTCAATAACACGTTTCAATCTCCTTCATCCGATCATCCTTGAATTTTGTCAGTCATTTGATCATCATAACAAACATTATCTTTTACCTTGGAATCATCAACAATTGTCCAACTCATCATCTTTAGTCGGCAGTCATAAGTTTCATTTAGTTCTTTCACTCAGTCAATACCATAATGTGTCGGTGATAACTAGCTTGGTTAACACTATACTCAGTATACACTACACTTGCTCGGTGTACACTGTTCCAAATCAGTGTATATTGAATTCTTCATTTACCAACCACATAAACTTGTTCATTCTTAATCATGAATCATTAATAGAATCATGTAATACAATCAAATCACTAACATTATATCATATACTCGTCAATAAGTTACCCAATGAATACCATATCCATATCTTTCTCATCCATCTCATCTTCATATAGATATCTCACTCCTTCACCATTATTTCCTTCTTAAGATGTTTGTAACCATCATGATAAGTACAATCAAAACTAGTTGACATCAATGACAATACATTAACTGATTTAATTTCTCACATATACATTAATTACTAAGGCATATCAATCTCTCCATTAAGATATTCAATCAGTTGTAGTCTATCATGTCTAGCTCAAGAAAACCACAATTTTGAAACTCTTTCCATTGTAGAAGGCATAAGGAAACTTATTCATAATGATGACCAAGGTCTTAACATCTTGTTTAGTATTTCTCACCTTGTTCATTCTAATGTCAAACTTCTTAAGGATTGTGCTCAAGATTTAGGTATTATTCAACCTGCTACAATTATTGAAACCTCTTTGCCTATCCCAAATTCCATTCCTAGCATCTCCACTTATTCTCCAACACTTATCACGTCTTCAATTCAATCCTCTAATCCTACACATGTGAGTCTTCCTAATCCTACTCTTCTATTACTCCCCATAAGTGTTCCATGTGTTTCATTGCCTACATGTTCCTTTTTTATATTCCAATGTCCCTTCTACCAATGCCCCTACTAATGTGACTCATGCCTCTTTAAATATTCCTAATATTTCCAACATTTCTCATATTGTTTATTCTACTGATTCCACTATTAATAGCCTAGCTCAAACCATCTCTTTCTTGCAACAATAACTTGCTTCCCTAAATCAATCCAAATTCAACATTCCTACATGTGAAGTTGCCACTCCTTTGTCCTTAGATATTACCCAAGATGTTATCCCTCAAAATATTGATATCCCTTGTCTTGAGACTTATAATGGTAAAGGTGATCCCATGATTCATGTTAAAAAAATTCAAACCTTGTGTAGTGATTTTTCTCACGACTATAGGTTTACGACTAATTTGTTCACTAGAACCTTTCAAGATAACTCTTTGAAATGGTATTGTTCCTTGCCTCCAAATTCCATTGATTCCTTTTACAAACTTGGTAATACTTTTATTCAACAATTTCAAACCAATATTGGTCCTCAATTTTCTCTGATTGATTTAATGCGTTGTAAACAAGGTGTTAAAGAAAAAGTTGGTGACTTTATTGGTAGATTTAAACATTTGCATGCTCATATTTATTATCATGTGCCTAATGTTGATAAACAATGCATATTTATTTCTAATTTACAAAAAGCCATTAGAGATAAGATTCATCTTATTGATTTTTCTTCTTTTTCACAATTATGTGCAACACTTCATTAATATCAACTACAAGTGAGTCAGTTTGAGAGAAACACTCCAATGGCTCATGTTATTGTTGATAAGAGTAATGCTACCTCTCATCCTAGAAAATTTTATAATCCAAACAATTACATCAAGATCAACAAATCATCCAATACGGTTGATGACCAAGTGGCAGAAACATCCAACGGTGTCGCTCCTTTGTCCTCTATTTTTAGACCTTCTCGTAAGCATACTCTATTGTTTGAATCTTTGCATAATGTGGTGATGAAGTTAATAAATGTTAAAATCATTAAGATTCCTTCTATTAAACCAATTGATCCAAACAAACCTCTTCCTCAACCCTTTGGTTCTAAAGCCTTTTTCCAATACCATCATTACCTTGGTCATGAACTAAAAAATGCTATTCTTTGAAGCATGCCATCCAAGATATTATTGATTCCAATGCTATATCTATTGATGCTGACATTAATCATGTAAATAAATCAGTTGCGCCTCCTAACCAGAATTTGAAACTATACACTAATCCTTTGCCATCCTATTCAACCAATACTATTGTGCAACCTTCATCCTCTTTTATAGATATTATTTATGACGATAAAGTTGAAGAAGCTACCCATGTTGTTAACCATGTTGAGAATATCCAACCTAAACCTTTACTTCAACCTCACCCTCAATCTTGCATCACCTTTTATCCTAATAAAACAGTTAAAGTGCCTAATGGACCTCTTTACATTACTGCTAGGGTTGCTGGTATTCCTTCCTCTGGTGTTCTTGTTGTTTCCACTTGCATGGTGAATGTGATAATTGAAGAGCATCTTTTTAGTAAACACTTGCAATGGTTTCCTTTATCCTCCTCATTGTTCTATATATTTTCCTATATAACTTTTTGGTAAGATAGTGGATACTACTTTCATTGTCATTCCTACCTCTAATTAATTTCAAGTCAAGATTGGTTTTCCTTGGATTTCCTCCATGCAAGTTGTAGCTTCTCCCATTCATAAATATCTTAAATTCCCTCATGATGGTGAAATCAAGACCATTAAACATAGTCTTTATCATCCTTGTAGGCCTCGAGACTGTGTTGACCTTGATTTATGTTGGCCTTCTATACCTCAATCACCTCAAGCACATCTTGATTATCTCTTCTGATCCTACCAAGCTTTCAAAGCCAAGAAGACTGTTGAACTTAGTAAACCCAAGGTTGATCCTACTCGTGGTCTTCTTTCTATATCACTCATTCCTCCTTTATCAACTTCTCCACCTATTATCCCACCTAAGGAATAAAAGGAACCTATGTTGATTGAGCCGACTCTAGCTCAAATATCTAGCAAGACCAAACGTAACCGACATGCTCGTGATTGTTGTCTCAAGCATCAAGATAGAGCTTGTTCTCATGTCTCTCAAAATATTTCTTCACCTCATACACCTCCTTATTCGCTTCCCTTTGATTAACCCATGCTTGAACCTATAGAGGAAGTGAATAATAACATATTTTAAATGGATACACATGATGATTCTTTGTATCTTAGATTCTATTATAATTAATCTTGATGAAGAAGATACTCTTGATGATGATGTTACGCATACTAGCAATGATATGCATGTAAGTGATTTTGATGATTATGAAACTATTGATCTTGATAATGATTTACCAACTATGCTTTCACAACAATTATCGGTCAATCCTAGTAACATGCACAATGACCTATCTTTGCAGAATGGTCCTTTTTTGGAACTAGCTATTGTTCTTTCTACTGTGCTTAATGTTGCTCCTCTTGTGAGTTTCTCACCTTCCCTAAACACTATAGAGCAAAATGGGGGGGGGAGGGGGTTGGGGGTAGTGGCAAGCGACGCGCTTTATTATCTCCTTTTGCATGGTAGCCCTTTGTGTGTTTTCCTATTGTGATGTATTTCCCCTGTGATGTGTTTCTTGTTATATGTTTGTTTAGATTTCTTTAAACAACCCGTGTTGCTATGTTGGCGCAAGGTGATAAAGAAATTAAAAATGTTGTAATCATTCTTCTATTTGTATCTCATTTATTCTATGTGTTTTTATATGTTGTGTCAAGTACATGTGCTATTGTTCATAAATATGCCTTTTCTATAGACCACTTGGGATGATGCAAAATGGTAGAATTGATTCTTTTTGGTCTCCATGACGCCGAACCAAAAAGACTCTTCTTTGTAATTCTTACGTTTCTTTATTCCATTGTGGTGTAGGTATACTTCCTTTAGGGAATGATGAGATTTCAGTTGGACATAATATTTTATATATTATCATATGATCATACTAACCCTAGAGTTGGTAGATCTCTCTTGTGCTATTTTTTTTTCATGTGCTCATTTCCCTTTATGTGTCATTTCTTAGGGACATTTCATAGTGGAAACTTCTCTAGTGGATGCATGTACGCTATGTTAAAGCCATTGTTCCCGTTAAGGCATTTGCAATAGTTTTAATTTGGGGGCATACACTCCGCTCATATTTTGCACACAAACACTATGTTTGATGATATTATACATTTGGATCTCTTATGGAGACATAAATCCTTAAGGCCGGATCCCTACATTTGCATCTTTTGATCCCCTAAGGACACACAAATACTTATACATGGATCACCTTTTGTCAGATTCCCCTTTTGGAAACACAAATCCTTAGGGGTAAATCCTTGATGGGTTGACTAGTGTGGCACAAAAACCCGCTAGACTATCAATGTCATATTTTGCAACATGCCTCTTTGTGCGATTTACAATAAGACAAGCATTATTATTGGGCCTAGGAAATCACACCCCTTTTTCCTTTTTGTTTAGTGATATCTCTCTCATCTTAGTTTTGAATTTGATGTGGACTCGAGTCTGTTGGGGTCTTGACATTTCCTTGTCTCCTTAGGTTTGACAAGGTCATCTTATGCATTTGATCTACTTTACTATGAGTATGAGTTTGGCTCATACTCCCACTAAAGTGGGGGATAAATATACCATCCTAAAAGTTAACACCCATTAATTTGGAATCTCAAAGAAGCTATTAGACCCTATTTTAGTGATCTCCTAGACCATGGATGTATTTATGCCCAATTTGCTACTTTTTCCTTGATTTTTGTCCATTTCTGTCTGTTTCTTTTGCACCCCAAAGATCTTGGAGTTTTTTCCATGGATTTTGCCTCCTGGGGTATAGGTCAAGGTCAACCTATACCCAAGGCATCAGTTTCACAAGATCGGCCCATTTTAGGGTTTATCACATTTTTCCCACCTAGTGCAGTCGACCCTTTTGATTTTGATGCCCAAAATCGGTATAAAAGGAGGCCTACTCACTTTATTTGAGAATCCACAAGTTCTATATGCAATCCACACATCATAAGCAATCCATAATTTCATTTGCAAGCAATCTATCAAGTTCAGGGTGAATTCAAGGAGTTCAAGAAAAGAAAGCAAGGATTCATTGAAGGCATTCATTTCATTAAATTAAGCAAGCATTTCCTTCCATAGATCTAGCTTCTTCTTCAAGGATATAGTGGAGTTGGTCATCAAGGGAGGAGATCTACATACATCCACATTACACAAGAATTCAACCATTCAAGCATACTTACATCCATGGTCTATGATTTGGCACTTGAAGATCTATTAAATTTGTGAAGACATCCTACATTTTACGTCAACATACATACGTGCATCTATACATCTTTGTGAGTAGCGGATTCAAATCCATTGATAAAGGTTTGACAAGCAAGGTGAATATTTACATTTGTCTTTCTTTTACATGTTTTTATTTCAATTCAAGGTTAATTCCTAAATGGGTGATTGACCAAGGCAAGCCCCTTTCCCCCCAACAAATCTCCATTTTTCTTGTGCAGGAGAAGATTTATAGGTTTTTAGGTTTTCAGGATCGGAATTGGTGAATCTAGGGTTACAGTTTCTGTCAAATAATCATATCTCATATTTTTGGATAGTGCAGGTACAGGTTAACCTTGACCTGTACCCAAGTTGAGTTTTACCTAGGAATTTGACCTATTCTTGGAGCCTTCAAATTTTCACAGTCAACATTCTCCAACTTGTAGATTCTGGATCCAACATTATTTTAGTTTCTATTATAGTTCACTAGCCCATTTTCAGATATGATCTTGTGACCTCTAATATCCCTCAAGGTGAGTTCAATTTCCCTCTTTGTCATTTCATAGCACTTACTTTGAGATATCATATTAGGTATTTTTATGTGCTTGGTTGTTGCATATGCTTCCTAATATACTTGTATTACAATTAATCAATCAACTAGCATTAGATCACTTAATTTCAATTGGCATTAATCAATCAAAGAATTATATTAAAGGGAAAGAAAAATAAAACAAGAAAGAGATCCTTAAATATACTCACTTGAAAGGACTTAGATTTTGCATTAGCACCCTACATTCATTTGGGTTATTTTAATATGATTTGGGTGCTCTTGAAGGCTATATATGTGGATCCCTCTTTCTCTTTCCCTAATGTGCATAAAAGACTTGGTGAAACAATCATATCAATCAATTCCCCCCTTTTCTTTTATGTTATAGAAAGTAGGGCATAGGAAATTATTACTATCACCACATAGGTGAGGTTAATGGAGGGAATGGGGGATAAGCTTTTATAAAAGTTTGTTGGATTGGAAAGTTGCCAATTGAAAGAGAGAGAATCAATCAATTTTAGGAGTGATTCAATGTGGAAGTGTAGATCAAGGGAGGAGGAGGATTATCTATGCAATATACCATAGAATATTGATTAGAAGGAATTGGGTTGTGAGAGGAAAATAAAAATTGATTCTAGGAAGGATCAATCAAATATTGTAAACATCCCTTTATAGAAATAAATTAATATTCCTCATTTTATTTTTCCTCTATGTAATCATTCTTTTATAGTAATGAATTGAAGTGAGGATGGATAGATTGGTTCAATGCTCTATTTTATTTCTAGTCAAAATCACAAATTTATGCCTTTTTTATTTCATGTCACCTTGGTTGAAGTTGTTGACCTTTCATCTGAAGGTTCTTGTTGTATTTGAACTAAATGTTTGTGATAATTTATTTAACTCTGCTTTGAAGTTCCCTATCATTGTGAGGGGTTACTTTCACTCTTTCTATGTGTAATAAAAGAAAATATGGGTACAAGGGTGTTCATTAGGATGTATAGAAAATTTAGGAAGCTCACACTTATATCCTCCCCTATATTGGAAGGAAGATGATTTGTTAGGCTCAAGAAGACTCAAGTTATAAGTGGATTTAGTGATCCTTTAGTGTTATGGAAGATGGATATGCAATCAAAATTCCAGAAAATACAATTTCTAGGGAAAGATGGAGAGAAATAGTTTTTTGCATCTATAGATAGACTACGGACTGAGAACTCAATTTTGAGACTAGATTTTTTGTAGTATAAACAACGACTGACTTGTGATCCAAATTTCAACCCAAGATAAGAGGTCATGAGTGACCAGGAGGGTTGGGGGCGACCAAGAGGACATGGGCTAGTCTATTCACATTTTCCCTTTTACTTTTTGATGAAACTACTATCAAATTATTGTTCTCAATCAAACCTTTCCATATCTCCTTCCACATGGGAGCCACTTGTTTCCTGCACACACAAAAAATAGGGAAAAATGTCGTGGAAATTTTTTTCTTAAGTCAAATCTTGACCACACATCCTATCACATCTTCATGCATTTAATCCAATTTCTACTAGTACCTTCACATACAGTAGATGGTGTAAGGTTCACCAATAAACAAATAAATAGAGGAAATCACACATAAAACTGAATTGGTGAAGCCATCGTAGAAATGAGAAATAAATTGCAAGCAAGTGCAATATGAAATGACCGATTCTTTCCCTCTCTATTTTCAAATTCAAAATGAATAACCACAAGTCAATGCATTCATTTCCACATTCAAATGATTTTATAAGAGAGAATTTACAGCATCATTTTCATTGCTGCAAATTCTCTCTGTTTACATTGAATATCATTTGCATATTTTAGAGCCAAGACATTGTCTGCACATTCGTGATATCATGGTGCTTGTTCAGGTTGGTACCTTTGGATACTATTTACTTTATGTTTTCATAAATCAAACTATTGTTAATACATATGTGTTCATTGTGCGCATTATTTAGAAGCTTACAAATTATACTATTTCCAACTAGCTATTAATAATCACAAGAGTCCAAATTTAGAAACAACAACATTGCCATTTCTTTAATGCAACATTTATATACTATTTAATTCATGTTTTCATAAATCAAACTACTGCTATTATGAAACGTTGACAATGTCTCATTCCGCATATGGAGACAGGTGCTGAGGTGTTTATGAATGGGGTGTCAAATGATTTTAATGGGATGTTGAACGATTTTTGAAAGATATTGAATGATTCAATTAAATTCACTTCCTAATGATAAAGTGGAAGATTATAGCAAGAAGATTATATTGTTTTCAATAAGTCATTAATAATCTCAACCCCTTCTATCAAATGTTACATTATTTAGAGTCATACAATTATATTATTTTCAGTAGGTTATCAATATTCTTAGCAATCCAAATTTAGAAATAACAACATTGTCATTTCTTCAATACAATATTTACATACTATTTAATTCATGTTTTCATAAATCAAACTATTGTTCATTTGTTTATATGCAGTGTATGCATTAGTTATATGCTTACAAATTGTAGTGGTTTCAATTAGATGTTAATAATCATCATAGCAATCCAATTTTAGAAAGAGAATTATTATCACTTATTTAATCCCACCACAATTACATAGTTATCTCTTCCAATACATGTACATATACATATATAGTTACATGTTAGAAATAGCATACCACATTTTCATGTAGCACCTCCACTTGAATTTAACCTTTCCATTTTGAATTTAACAAACACATATACATACATACATACATGTGCACATATGCCTATACATACATACATACATTACAGACATACATACATACATAATCTATGTACATATACAAATAATTATTTGCATACACACATAAATGTTAGTAAGTTACTGTGCACTCTTCAATTTAAACAAGTAAAACCACACTTATGGTTTGCGAATATATGTGTTCATTATAGGTATGAGTTAACTCACTACCATGGCACATGGACAAAAGGGAAGATCAAGAGAAAGGTGGACAGTCATAGTCACTCGTGGGCCGGTGCACTTCATGGATACACAGCTTGGTGAAAATGTTGATGCACCACAATTTGTTATTAGTGGTTATGCAACATAGGCTAAGAACAATCCCACTGTCCAACTCATCGACAATGGAGAAGGCTTGAGTTTGCCAACTCAAGCCACCATACTTGATTAGCTAAATGAGGCATCCACTAATACTAGAGTTATTACAAACTTTGCTAATGAAGAAGTCTCCCTTTCCATGCCATCCCCACCATATAATGACCCAACAGAGGTAGTCCATTAGCACTAAAGTGCGAGCATCAAGATGGTGGTGATTGTCAAGATGGGATTGACACAAGTGATGAAGATGTTGATTTTGTGCCATGCACGAAGAGAGCCCAAGAGGAAAATGGAGGTCATGAGAAAAGACTAAAATATGGAAAAGGCAAATACAAGAGTAGACTGAGTACACCTCCACCCTCCCAACAAGGCAATGAAATAGTACACCGAGTACACCTCTACCCTTGGAGCAACCAGTTTTGCTTCAGATATTCAACCTCTTCATCCCACACTTTGCAAGAATCAATAATGTGCAACAAGGGACTCCCCCTGGATGCTCTTCACAAATTGAAATGAATGATGATCAAATCAACGCATTGACAACTCCTTTAGCTTGTCTAATACAAAAATCTCCCAATCAACTGACAACATGTACAATTGGACAAGAGGGTTCTCTCTTTAGATATGAGACACCTCGTCCTTATCCAAGATTCATGGATAATCAACTAGAGTAGTTGTAAATGTGAAATATTGATCAATGTGACAACATAATTTTGGGATCTTCTTTGTAGATCAAATCAATGTATAACTATGATATGATAAAAAAATGTTATAATGCTACTTCTGTGGAAAATTGGACCTCACATGTGCACAACATTATTCATGAAAGTCAATACAAGGTTTCAATATTTTTTCTCATGTTTAAATGTTGCAACATGTATCAGATATGTTCATGTTTAAGATGTTGAATGATTGTATGTTTATGTTTCACATATCTCCCTGCATGTCACTAATACATACACTTAATACATGTACATATATATACAGTTGTGTGATTTATGAAAACCATAATTAAATACTATGGTAAAGTTGACCACAAAATACAATTGACAATTTTAGATTTTATTGTTTTGTAGAATGATTATAGTGAGGTGTTGAATAATTTTAAGCAATCGCTTTCGTGTGTTGTAGAATTCACAATCTTAAAATTTAGAACAAACAATAAACAATAAGAATTCACAACAATAATTCACAATCTTAAAGAAATGAGAAAAATATAAAACATGTGTCCAACAATAAAAAAAATTAGAACAAATCTTTTATCACTTCATTGTCTTAGTAAAGTCAAGGAGACTTTACTTGTAGTTTGTGGTTGATGTATTTGAATTTGTAGTAGTCTTTGTAACCCTACCAAATAAGGTTACATGCAAATGATAATCAACTTGAATACATTTATATTCACAGGAAATACAACAATAAAGAAATGATATAAAGATGACATCATTGAGAGTGAGATTTCCCATTAAAAAAATAGTGTGTTAACAAACACATTTACATTGACATGGAGGTCATCTGCACCATCTACTCACCTCTTCAATAGTCTCCCATTCCTGCAAAAAAATTATAATAATGATCCCTCAAAAAATTATGCTTACAATTTTGCAAGCTCAACATTTTAAGATAAGAAAATATTGCCCAATTTTTTGATCGTTTTCAAAATTAGACATCATACATACAAAAAGACATACATACATATATAAACACATATACATAAATACATCAATATGCATACATACATATGTATACATATGAGTAGTGGTTTGATTTATTAAAAGTTGAATTAAATAGTATGTAAATGTTACATCAAACAAATGATAAAGTTTTTGTCTCAAAATTTAGACTATTGTTACTGAAAGCAATATAATTTGTATGCTTCTAATTAATGCATAGAGTGAACACATAAGTATTAAAAGGAAGCTACATAGAATGTTGAGTGTAGGAAAAGATAGTTTACAATAAAAATGACAGATTCTTGTCTTTATGGATTAAACTGTGTACAATTCTTCATCATCAACATTTCAGATCACACTACATGATGATGGATCATGTAGTATGATCTGAAACATTGATGATGAAAAATTGTACTTAGTTTAATCCAGGAAAGAATCAAATATGATGGACTGTGGAAATTACATGAGTCTAATAAAAATGATGCTAGAAATGAATGCATTGATTTGTGGTTGTTCTTAATGAATTTAAAAATAGAAAGGGAAATAATTAGTCATTTCATACTACATTTTCTTATCATTTACTTCTCATTTCTACAATGCTTTCATCAATACAATTTTATGTTTGATTTTTTCCTTTGTTTATTAGCGAGCCTTTGTGTTTATGGCTTCAATGTTATTTGTTTATTTGCATGTGGTGAAGGTCGTTTTGGGGCCATAATTTCTGATGGCATATCATCGTTATGGGGTTAACTTTGATACCTGCTCAATGTTCTTGGCGATGACACCGTGTTTAGGAGTTTTAAAGGCTAAGGCTAAGAAACTTTTCCAAATCCTATTCAAACATGCATTCTTGGGAGAGATTGATGTGGTTCTTGACAATGTGGACAATAATCTATTGGTGCCTCTCCTACAAAACTATTACATGACCGATTGTCGTTTTGGGGTGGTAAAGAAGCATATGATAGTGAGTACTCTAGAGTCGAGATTGGTACAAGCTAGGAGGGGGGGGCATGCATTGAAACCTCCTCTTTCTGCAACATTTGTCCCATGTGGTGGAGTGCCCAGACGAGGAATGACAACTGGATTACATGAGGGAGGAAGACCTACTCGATGAAGATGACAAGAATGATGAAATTATGGTTGTATTAGAGTTCCCAGAGGATGGTGACAAATGGAAGGAGAATGACAACAAAGATCTTGAAGAAATTGCAAGGAGCCTGACACATCGTGCCTGTGGTGAAGATTGCCAGTGGTTGCAATGACAATGGTAGTTGCAAAAGGCAGGAAGTAAGGTGTCCAGTAAAGGATATCTATCTGTATCTATTTAATCTATTATGACAATTAATGTAATGTTTCTTCCACATTTTCATCTAGTAGGTTGAAGTTTTTGTTGTATGTTTTTAATTATACGATATATAGATGGAATTTTAAGCTCCGAAATGTAATGGGAGCACAATATGTTACTGGTAGTTTATACGAGTAGCTTGCTTGTGCTCCATTTTGTTAAGGAACCAAGGAAGTCATAAGTGGAATGCATTGTGTTGTAAAAGCGATGTAAATGACCTTTATATATAAATATAAAGGGTGTTGGCTCATACCAACTATTAAATTAACAAAAACTAATAATAATTAGTACATTTGTAGGCTAAACCTTAGCCAAAGCCGGGCAATAATTGCCACAATATTGTATACCCATTAACGAAAAGAAAATTATTCAGTCCAACTGTGGACAAAAAACAAAGAAAAGATGAGCAGGGGAAGCATTCACAAGAAGAAGAGTAGGAAGTCTCGGGGAAAACAAGTTCCAAAACTAACAAAAAAATGAACATTTTAGGGCTCTTGAGTTTGCAAGGACTTGCCCAAAAATTTAAATAGTACATGTATGAGGTTTTCTCTGGTGTGTAGAGCATGCATGATGACTAATCCTAAAATCAATCAAAAAATTGGTAAATTATTGTATTCCAATTATATTTTATAAGTAAAAAGCTAGACATTCCAAAGAATCGTGTATAGCCATTACATTTAATGAAAAAAATACTAAAGATTTCAAATAATAATGTTGACCAATTACATACCATGAAAGAAAAACCAGGCATTATAATGTATACCCATTACATTTCCTGAAATTAAAATGGAATATTCCAAATTATATTTTATATCCATGAATGAAAGATCACATGTGATGATTAATAATGCAAACCCATTACATTTCATATTAGATTACCTAGACAAAAATGTTGAATGGCTCAAACCCTCGATGACATACACAAAAATGATGAAAAAAAAAATCACATTGAAACCCTCAACGACTCAGAGAAAAATGACAAAAAAGCACATTAAACAATAATACAAACACATTAAATTTCATATTATATAGCGAAAGAGATCAAATGATTGAAACCCTCAACGACATACACATAAATGATGAAAGAATACATCAGACTCAAAACTTGGAGGACATACAGATAAATGATGAAAAAATACATCAAACTCAAACCCTCTATGACATCCACATAAATGATGATAAAAAAAATCAAACTACATCATTGAAATATTAAATTCGGGTAGAGGTGCTACCTGAACATGCACTGAAACCCTAGATAGCTTGCAAAGAAATGATGGCTGCTAAAACTGTTCATGGGAAGCAAAAAAGGAAGTCGCGGGAAAAACATGTCTCAAAACTACGAAAAAATAAACATTATAGGGCTCGGGGGTTAGCAGGGGCTGACCCCAATAACGTTAGCAATGTGTCATTCCCCTTTGCGGTGACGGGTGTTGGGGTGTTTATGCATGGTACCTTGAGTGATTTTAACAAGATGTTTAACAAGTTTTGGAAGGTGATGATTGATTTCAATGGGATGTTGAACAATTTATGGAAGGTGTTGAATGATTTTATGAAAACCCATTCCTAATGATAAAGTGGTCAATTATAGTGGGCCTACAGTTGAATTCCTTTTACAATTAAATGGTTTTTTTTTTTAAATTAGATGTTTTTGCATTTTGTTAATAGGGGATTTCTATTTTTTTGACAATTTGATGAACGATTAATGGCGCTAAAGGTGGCATGTTTTGGATGACACTTTGAAGAGGCCACTTTTTGACCCTTCAACGCTCGACAATCTCTAGAGGGAGTTTAATTAATACCGATAAGCCAAGAAATATTTTTTAAAAGTCTCAACTCAATTGCGAAGACAACCAAACAAACAAACGTCAAAATCTGACATATAGCTTAGGCTCTACATATACACGAAGATAGGGTGACCGCATAGTGGTGCTCTTCCCCTAGTAGATTCACAAAAGATAAGTTAAAATGATTGCTTTGAGATCTTTTCTGTGACCTGAGAATGAGCATTTCTTAGCAGGGGAACGACCAATGAGCCTACTTAACTGCTTTAGACTTTTCACCCTCTTAGCTTCTTTCCCCGTAGGTGAGGCTTATCATATAATGTGTATAACAAGACACCTCTGTCTCTCGCAAATAACTAATGTGGTAATAACCCAAGTACAATCCAGACATGCATTTGTGTCCAGGTATTGCAGCCTTCCACTTGAGTTTTAATTATTGTAGGTTTTAACCCTCGTGTTTTCAAAATGACCTCCACGAGTAACTATGATGAGTAGTTTAATATGGTTACTGTAACTGAAACAAACAAATCATGGATATTCAAAATAAAGCTTTCCTGAATAACATCAGGTCCATATATTTAAGCAAGTGTACTTAACATGCGGGCATTCCAAAATAAATGCTTTGAATTAACTTGAACAAATATTTACATCTCTGACGGAAGTGTCAAGAATCCCAGATTTTCAAAAGCCAGAGAGTCTGGGTTGACTAGCCACTGCCAGTATTGATTTGTAGAATGGAATGCAACAACTGAACAATATTTGGAAATTGGAAATATATTTACATTGCTGACATCCCCAAATCTCCAAAACTCAGAAACTCTGGGTTAGCTAGACAATGAGAGTTTTGTTTTGCCACAATGGACATAGTTAACAATTCAACAACTGAACAATATTCGAACACAAATTTACATTGCTGACATTCCCAAATTTCTGAAACTCGGAAACAGTGCGTTAGCTGGACACTGGAAATTTTGACTTGTCAGAATAGACAGGGTTAACTCGACATATTACTGCCTATCTGTACAATGTCCAAAAGGACAATAAAATCATACATGAACACCACCGACATTCGGTGTATTACAATGAAACTATCAATCGCTGCTTAAAAAGAATGATGAACAATGGTTAGAAAATTATATGGCTCTGACTACAGAAAGCCCACTGTATTTTCCCCCAATTAGGCCTTCAATGCTGATGTCTTACAGATGGGACATTCATTTTTCTGCAAAAGCCATCTCTTGATGCACTCCGTATGATGATCATGTCCACATTCTAGAGTCCCAAGCTCCTCCCCGTCTTCATATTCTTCCTGCAGCCAAAATAAACCAATTATTTATAATCCAGGGCGAAGTTACGATTTTAGACACAGATTATTACAGGACTAAAGATATATCCCGCCCAACATTTGGATCATTAAACAGTAATTGACATTCCCCGTTCTAATGTTACTGTGGACCGTACCTTGACATTAACCAGGCAACATACAACGGTGATTATAACTAATCACGAAATGCTAGAATTACAACACATAGAAGGGTGCTGCCACAATAAAATAACAGTAAACATGCAAATGGCCTTACCTGACAGATACTGCACTTTGGTGAGGTTTCATTTGGATCAGATGATTTTTTGCTGGAGGAATACGTTCTTATCTTCAGACACTTGAAGGTAGATTCTTCAGTTAGTCCTGTACTCACATTTCCAATCCGTTCCTCCAAAGCTAGTAATTCCTGCCACAAAGACCAAAATAACCAACTTAGCCAGAAGCTTTGATACAAAAGGCACCAAATTCCCCACAAAAATGCTCAAGGGTATTACCTCATATGTCATGTTATCCACATCTAATCGCATGTCTCTATGCTGATCATGCAAGTCAATAGCACCATAGAATGCTGACTGATCAAATAGCAGGACATCCTGCAAATAATATGTCAATATTGCATTTTACCAAAGAGACAAAGTAGCAATTTATTTTTTGTGCAAGCAATAAAATAGTCATAAAATCTCGCAAATGCTATATTATAGGTTTATAGAGTCTGACCGTTTAAAAGGTCATATTCAGTTAAATATCATATATATAGCATTTACTAGTCAAAAAGGCGAGAGGAAAAACATAGTGTGGCTGTAAATGGTTACATTGGAACCGAGTGCCTGCATATTTTGCACCTACAAATTTTTAACTTTAGTATTTTAGGGTTATAAATCTCAGATTCATCATTGCGCTTGTTTCAGGGTTCAATAAACCCCATAAAAAATAAAACATATTTCATACGGAGGAAAAATATAGCCCAGAACTGCTTATAGTAGGTACTGCTTGTCCACAAACTATAATTTTCTTCATAAATTAGATTTTAAAAATTTGTGACATCAAAGATCAAGAGAATTGAATAGACAAATTTCTGCACCAAACTGGAACGAGATGATGGCATTGATATGGAGAACACACAGAGTAGGCAGAAATTGAGAATACAGATAAATTGGTCCATATAAAGATCAACATTATGGCTCATCTGATAAGCGAAAGTGTCGCGAATATGAAATCTTCGTCCATAAGGGATATACAAATACCTTCAATGGAACTCTGATACAACTTATCCTAATAAAGGGCCTTCTGTTTAATGATACTGTATCATATGCTTGATTGTATCTTCTGACAAATGCACAACTCAATTATTAACTGCCAAAGTTTAAATATATTCTGCTCTTATAACATACTGACATCAAACCTCTGTCAGAGAACTCAACAGGCAGTCCTTTCGGTTTGGAGATGTGCCTTCTCCAGTTTCTTGCTCTCCAAAGCTCTAAAAATAAAAGTTATCCCAAGCAATTTTTCTCTTGAGATCGCGTATTTGAGAATTTTTAGTAGCTTCTCTATTACATCCCAACAGAAAAGAAAACAGATTTAGGAAGGTCATGGATGATTTCATTGGCATGTTTTTCACCTTTTGAATGATAATAACAGGTGTCTTTTAGAGCCATGATGTGTTTGGGTTTGCAGTCCCTATAAATAATAGAAAGGAATCGCCCTCACTTATTTAGGTTGCCCCAACTGATTCTAGCTCCTCCTCCCATATACCTTTCATGACTCAAAAGCTGACTTTATCACCCAATTCTGTTTATATTTATTATCAGTGTGAAAAACTTCTGTGGCTCAACTTAACCATATTCTGAGTACCTTTCTCGTTTCCTTTCTGTGGCTATTATTCAATCTCGTTTTCCCAAGAATTCAACAAAATGATAATGAGGAGGCTGTCCTCCATTCCATGACTCAAAAAAGTTCTGTAAAAGGTTTTGAAATTGTCCCAATAATCACTATGTAATTCATGGACCTTAAGGATGCTTTTTATCTCACTCAGGGTCTTCATCAAGAATCTTATCAACTCAAGATTGGAAGATGATAGGAGCTCGAAAATAAGAATTCCACTTAAATGGATCTATATCGTCCAAAGGCAAACATCGTCACTTTCTTTTGTCTATTAGACAAAGTGTACAGCTATTTTTAAACTAAACATTTATACCATATGATGAGGAGGTTAGAAAACAACTAAATTGTCTATTTGTTAATGAAAAAAAAAGCTCCTAATGTGTGTCCAGAAAACAAAAAAACCATACTTTACCTCTTCCATAGGTCTGATTGCAGCTCCATGTAATTGCTAACTGAGATGCTCCCTTTCTTCTCTTGATATAAATTAGGGCAAGCTATAACAGCATATAAATGCAAATTCTATTGGATGAAAATCAACATATCTGATAAACTTGGCTCCAATGAAGAAACCCAAAAGACTAGAATACATCCATAGGATTTGGAGGACACCCAAACACCATATGTTTAGTTAGAAATTGGGTAGCATGAACTGTAAGAGCATCCAGAGCACTTTATGCAAGAAATCATATATATAACCCAAACAAACAGATAAGTTTAGAACAGCAACTCTATAGGTAGAACTATTGAGAATGGACCAAAAATTCAAAACCAAAATATATTGCAATTCAAAGGAAAAGCCAAACATCAAACCATTAAATTCTTGACAATTGGATTTTGAGCAATGTGAGCAAAAGAATGATGGGACAAAGAATATTGAAGCTAGGAACTAGCAAAGATAAGGCCTTAAAATTCGACTACCATGAGAGACTTGGGAGATCTCAAGACATCCAATAGCTTCATTTCTTCTTAGAGTACCACAATTTACCAAAATTTAATAGATAAGTGTCATCTCGAAATTGAAACAAGATCTTAAAATTTGATCTTGAGAATATCACACACCAAAGAGGGGGTGGAAATCAAGGAAACCAATAGCTATATAAGTAACTCGAAGTTGATGAGAGTATAAAATTGTGTTCTTTCTTTTACTTTAAGTGATGTTATGGTATTCTCACGATAGCAAATATATGAACGGAAATATAGGAGAAGTTAGAAATATTCCAGAGATTTTGTGACAAAAGTGGTTACATCTTAGTGAAGATTAGTTGTATACCAACATTATCTCATACTAGACAGACGGAATTGATTGGCATGCTTTCCTGAAAAATTATGTCCTGTCCTTACAAGCATGTTCAAGATTGCTTGGAGAATGGCGTGACCTTCAGCAGTGAAATGATTGTAGTAATTCTTCTTTTGTAAGCATAGCTTCAGGCTAATGTTGGGAAGAAAAGTGATGAAATTACCTTGAGAAGCTAAAAGAGGAAAATACTTCATGTTTGGTGTGCCCAATGGGGGAAACTATTAGTGACACAAAAGATAGAGTATTGGCTTAATGGCGTTCAGTAAGGAAAGTTGACCTTAGATCATTAGAGACGTGACTATCTGACTTTCATCATTTGAACTTCTTGGAGGATGACCATGCTGCAAAAGGGAGGTTGGTGGACCCATTTGAGCTCCGACTGTCCCATCTAGGCCAGAATCATCATTCAATGTGCAACACCAGAAATTTGATCTTGGAGTGGGCTGTAGGTCACATAGTTATGGTGTGTAATAGATGTTCCACAATATGCCAAAAGGTTGGATAATGTCAGGCATTAGATGTTCAAAAGATTGACACAAGTTTACCCTTGCAGAGTGTATGATACTATCATGTTGTATAGTCTATGGATATCATAATATATTTGGTGTCAGAATTGATCACTCTGATAACAAACATGTCAAGAATGTTACATTGACATTAGATGACACAAATATGCCACAATGTGGAACTTGTGAACTTAGTATTCAGCACCAGTATCCAGTGTACTCAGTAGTTCCAGCAGCTAGTTACCCATGTAGTTCAATGAGATGAATTGGTGGCTATAGGGACCTTTGCCGATATTCATTACCTTAGCAGCAAAATTCACCATTGATTAAGTTTGTACAAGGTTCTCTTCATCTCACATTCTGTCTGGTTCTACATAAGGATTGGATGGTTGATGTAATGCCTAAAAATCTGATTCATTGGAATTGATTTAGTTATTAAACGGGTGTAAGAGAAATTATAATTTATTAATTGGCAATGTAGCATGTTGTTAGGAATTCATTATTTTAAGATTTTTGCTTTCTCCATGAATAGTTACTCCTTGGTTATATACAAAAGGCTGTTTTGCAAGATATTAGAAAATTGTATTTTCATCTTATTGAAGATAAGCAGGGACAAGAACTTAAGAAATGGTCAATTTATCTTATTGAAGGTAAGTTTTAGAAATGACATACATCAACAAAACCATTAACAAGCAAGATTGAAAAATGAAGATGAAAACGATTTGGCATTTATCATACTAGACAAGGTCATTCCAACTACTTACATTTTTAGTAATTTCAAATTAGAGACAGCATAGTGGTACTGAGACGTGCTCGCTGGATTAGCCAAAAAAGTCTATCTTGTTGCCTCCTTTTTGTGCCCTTATCCCCATTATTCTATTTATTTTTTCAATGTTCATTCTCCTATACTCCACATTATTTTATCATTTTTACTGTTTTTTGCAACAAATCTAAGTGGATTGTAACATGAAGAATGAAATGTATACGAACAGAATAACATGTCCAGGTGCATGAAGCTCAGTAATCAGCTCACCTTCCACAATTGACATTATTTCTTACGTTTAAGAGAGACGAGAATAGAATAGATGATTGAAACTTGCAACACAGTATTGGACACATGCCAGCTGTCCACAAAACGAAGGATCATAAACTAAGACTGCCATCTCATTCAAAGGAATCAAGGATGATTAAATGTATCCTCAAAATATTAGAAATTTGGTCAAAGTAAAGCCCGAATTTCTTTTCCAAAGATAGTGTCAAAACAGGAAGAAGATAAATCCCTCTAGCTGCCTGAGATATCTACAATCTTCCAAGAGATCAAGCAGATAAATCCCTCTAGTTGCCTGAGATATCAACAATCCTCCAAGAGATCAATCAGCATTTAGGGTTCTAGACATAGAAACACATGAAATATCCTTAAGGGAAGCGGATTAAAGATAATCAACACAAAATCCATATTTCACAACATCCAAAGGGATTCAGCCAGCCCTTCCAGCTCTGAGATAAATTAGTATTTTCAGCAAATTCCCTTGAATTCACTCCATTGGCAATTCGTGGGCCCAAAGGATATTAGGGACTTAGCTTGCACAATCTATATATGGAGTTTCAAATAACAGCAAGGACAAGTTGACTTCTACCATTCCTTTCAGGAAGCAGGTGGGCAAGGAAGGTCTGTTTTTTCCTGGGAAATACTAGGAACAGCCATGGAGCAGTGGTACTTTTAGTGCAACCTAAGAGAGCTCATGCACTGATGTCAGTAAGAAAACCTGCTTTTCAAGAACTTTGTATGATCATTTCTGAAAATTGTCTTTTTAAGTTACAATTAGAAAGTGCAGGTCCATATTGGAATGATAGGAAGTGCAGAGTTGGAAACTCCTCAAAATGAAGACAGGGGACATGTACAGTGAAGAAAGACAATTTAATTCAACAAGTTTGACCTTTCTCTTAATGAGGCATTCAACAGCTGGAAGGTTTTTAAGATGGTTAGAAGAAGATTTCAATTTCTGTTTTGGTTTATACCGTCCCTCTCTTGGCAAGGACCTCTTGTAGCGAATTGTTGGATGGTCAGAAACTCAGAAACAACAGCCAAATAAATAGAAAACAATTTGGTTGTCAGAATTACTTTCACCTATGTTACCAAATATTTCCCTGGCAACCCCAAAGTCTGTTCTGGTTCTTAAAAAAGTCTGGTCCTTATCATATTCTTGCAAAAGTCTGCCCAAATTCTGTCAGACGGACCCGGCACAAATTTGCTGTTTTTATGGTGAATTTGCAAATCTGTGGTAGGACCCAGGCTGAATTTGTCCGAAAAATGGATTTTTTTGACTTTTTAAATGTTTTTTTATTGGTCTATTTTAGTCAATCCAACCCTCCAACCCTTAAAATAGACCATTAATATGTGGTGGTGTATTTTGCTGTGTTGCTTTACTATTATCATAGTGGTGTATGAACTTATATGCTGCTGCATGTATATACATATACAAATACATATTACATACATACATATATATATTTTAAAAGAACATGTTTTTATATGGACGAACCCAAAACGAATTTGAATCCAACCCCCAAAATTTTGAACGAATTTCATATCCAAATCTCGAACCAGCATCCGAACCCGAATCCGAACCGGCAACTTAGACTTTCATAGTAACAAGTTGCAAAGCTAATTCTCAAGAAGTCGCCTTCTTACTCCATATAAACAGGGTTGTGGCATTTTAGACAAGATTTGACTTTCTTTATTCATGGAGGGAAGGCCTGGGTAATTTCTTTCCTTTTCTACGTGAGGTTGATCCTTGTAATCATAATGCTCACCTCATTTAAAAAATAAATCATTTATTCTCTAGGGTAATTAATATAAGTTACATTCTCCCCCATCCCTCAAAAAAGGAGCATACCAAAATCACTATAAAAAATCCACCAAACATTTATCTCTACAATAGCTATTCTCAACAAAAACACACTGATGGGATTTAATGGAATTGAGTATCCATGTGGTTATCTTATGTCTAAAGATCATTTGAATTGTGCAAGGTTGTGTTTCCATTGCAACCAACCCATGTTCTTGGTATAATTGTTAGAATTTGGGAACAAGACAGGTATCTCTAAATCTAGTACTCGGACCCTTCTCTTCTATCTCAAACTCAATAGTTGTGCTAATTATTTTATATAAACCAGACTTCCTAAACTCACCGCGACTCAATGGGCCGGGTTGAGTTGGACGAGTTTTGCTGACTCAGCAGCTCAACCCATTGGGTCATGGCCCATGACCCACGTGACTCACTGAGTTAGCAAGTCATGCCATGACCCGCCGGGTCCGTGGCTTATGACCCACGCCGCGGCGGTCTTGCAAAAAAACATAAAAATATAAAGTTTTTTCTCTCTTTTTTTCTACATATGCTTTTTGTTTTACCCTAAAAGGCATTCTATTTGCTTGTTATAAGAAGAAGAGAAGAAAAAAGTGAGAGAGGAAGAAAAAAAACAAGCCATAGGTTTGCAACCAGCAGGGAAGAATAGCA
This sequence comes from Chamaecyparis obtusa, assembly GCA_027943335.1. Taxonomy (NCBI): domain Eukaryota; kingdom Viridiplantae; phylum Streptophyta; class Pinopsida; order Cupressales; family Cupressaceae; genus Chamaecyparis; species Chamaecyparis obtusa. Next base: position 929,602 of record BSBK01000177.1, on the reverse strand, counting down.
TCAAAGAGGCAACAAATCACATTGGGGAGGCCATAGGTTTGTATTGAAAGTATCAAGGAGTCCATTGCAGCTATTCCAAGACTTCTCAACTCATTTGAAAGAAGTGTTAGATTTTGTAGATTTTTTTTTTTGTATATTTATGGATTTTTCATTTTTTTGTTAATTTTTTTTAGTTTAACTTTCCAAATCTTGAATGTTTTCTTTTAAAATATAAATTGCATACTTCAATGAGAGAAGTAGAACAATAGCAAACCTTAGATCTTTTTTAAAAGAAAATTGTAAACATGTATTTACAAATTTTTCTAAAAAAATTTAGGGCTTGGGTAATTTGTTCGAAAATTGTCTTATCGCAGCATCCTTCACGTTTTGAAAACATTAATTTTATTCCAATGCCTCCAAAGGATGAAGCTTGAAAATATACTAAAGACTTTCCTAGTAGACAAAAAAATTAATCATGGTGACATCAATAGATTTAAATACCATATTGTTGGCATACCTAGCAATGATGTTGAGCCATGTAAAAAACAAATTGTTGAGGCAAAACGTTCATGTTATGTCCAGTTAGAAACATAAGCACAAGAAAAGGACACTAGGAAGAGGCAATTGGAAGAGTTAAGTGCTATTGGCTCCCATTCACCCGCATTTGCATCCGCAGACTATGTTGGAGAGAGTTCTTCCATGCCTCTCTTTCATCCTAGTGCTTCTGCTAGTGTTACTGCTTCTGCTTCTACTCCTATTGGCACTGTTACCCTTGGCCCCAGAGTCCAGAGATCCAAGTTGGACAATTATTTCCCGGCGCACAACCCTCGCTTGAGAGCATGGGTTGGAACAAGGAGGTTCATGATGCTGCAAGAAAACAAATTTGCAAGTTTTGGTACTTTTGCAACATTCTATTTATCACAGTTAGGTAATTCTTTTTTGATTTGATTGCTTTCAGTTCAAAAGTAAATTTTAAAATTTATAGTTTGAACTTTGAAGTTGAACTCTTTTTTGTCTAATCATAATCTATTTGTGACAGGTCTCCTTACATGCAAGGCATGGTAGACGTCGTAACCATTTGTGGGGCGGGGTTTAAAACCCCTACTGATGCTGAGTTAAGAGGCCCCCTCTTGTTAGAAATGGTTGATGATATGAAAGTTGAGCTGGAGGACTACCACAGTCTTGGAGCCAAAAGGGTTGCACCATCATCATAGATGGTTGGACGGATAGGAGGAATAGAACACTCCTAAATTTTCTTGTTTCTTGTGGAGGTGATTGATCATTCTACTTCCCAAAAATGCATTGAATAATTTAAATTTTGATTGGTTGATTGATCCATGATAATTGATAAGTATTTTGCTTTATTTTCAAGATCCACCATGTTCTTGAAGTGCATTGTTGCTTCCTCACATGTGAAAAATGCCACATACTTATGTGAGGTTATTGAGAAAGTCATACGTGAGGTGGGGGAAGAAAATGTGCTGTAGGTGGTAGCGGATAATGCAACAAGTTATGTTGCTGCAAGTAAACTTTTAAGTTTTACTTTTAACTTTTGATGGAGAGGCATCCATGAATTTATTTAAAATTTTCTTATCACATTTGAATTTCTAATTAATTTAAAATCATTGCAAGTAAACTTTTGATGGATAGGCACCTGAAAGTTTTTTGGTCTTCACGGCAGCCCATTGCCTTGACCTCATGTTGGAGGATACTAGTAAAGCTTGAATGGGTGAAAGCATGTGTTGAAAGGGCCAAAAATATCTACAAATTTGTCTACAATTATGCATTGGTCCTTAGCATTATGAGGCAATACACAAGGCAAAAGGAGTTGGCTTGTCCCGGTATCAAGAGATTTGCCTCAAATTTCCTCACACTAAAATCCTTGATGTAATCAAAGGCAGCTTTGAGGCACATGTTTGTTGGTAAGGAGTGGACTTCCTCATCCTATGCTACGACCACTGCAGGGAGGAATGTGGCAGATTGCATTTTTTATGAGCTAGGTTTTTAGACCCCTTGTGCAGAGATCGTGTAGGTAAATTTATTACAATTTAACATTTAATATTTACTTTTAATTTATATGCATATTTTTGTTTTGTTTGCAACTTTGCAATTTTGTTTGTTTTCATACACACTTGTGACTTGTTGTTTTTGTTTAACATTATTTGTAAGTCACTGAGCCCCTAGTAGTTCTCCTACGAGTTGTTGATGGGGAGAAGCCCTCTATGGGCTACATATATGAGGGCATGGATAGGGCCAAGGAGGCCATTAGATCCATATATGCAAGAGTTGAGGATTAGTATGGCCCCATTTGGGAGATGATTGATAGGAGATGGCAAAACCAGCTACACATGCCCATCCATGCAACAACTTATTTCCTCAATCCGGTATTTCATTTCTGCAAAGACTTCAAGTCGGATGAGGAGGTTCTTAGTGGCCTATATACAGTGATGCAAAAGATGTCTAGTGATGACACATCTACACTACACGAGATGCATAAATATAATAATGAAGAAGGGGTGATGTTCGCAAGCAAGATGTGCAAAGACGCTCAAACAGAATTACAGCCAGGTAGGAATATATGTTAAACTTAAGATACTTAAGTTTATGGCTTATGCATTTTAATTTTATAATCTAGCCTTAAAGTTGGAAACGAGACTGATTTTTTTTCTTTTCCTTATTTTAGATAGATGGTGGCAAATGTTTGGGCCTACAACCCCAAACTTTCAAAAAATTGTCATCCGTATTTTGAGTCAGCCATGCAGTGCTTTTGAATGTGACCGCAATTGGTTAATGTTCAAGCACATCCACTCGAAGAGGCGTAATAGATTGTCTGTGGAGAGGTTAAACGATCTTGTCTTTGTTCATTACAACCTTTGTCTTAGGACCAGACAGATTTTAGACATTGACTCCTCTCCGATCACTCTAGCAGAGATCAATCCAGAGTTCGAGTGGCTCACTGAGTCTACCGATCCTATCTTCACTGAGGACCATGAGTGGGTTGACCAGGGAGACAAAGAGGTTGTGGCTATGGCAGAGGAGGATAGAGCACTATTAGGCGCCCGCACAACTAATGTTGATCAAAGTGGTACCTCACGGGCGGAGACTATGGCTTCTCAGTCATCCAGAGGCTACTTGAGATGCCTTTGACAGACTACTCTGAGGGTGAGTCTGAGCTAGAGCCTAAGCCATAGACTTGTTTTTGTTTACACATGTTTGGGAACATTTGATGTCATGGATTTCATGAATTTTATATACATTTGACAATACTTATAATTATATATATATCTATGTTTTCTATTTCCTTCAGCTACAATTTACGTTTGTACTTATGTGATGGATGTATGTTTATGTATGTGATCAAATTAGCTTCTATTTAATGACGTTATAGTGTCTTTAAGCTTTATTCAATAATGGGTGCATGAAACAAGTTTTAAATTGTTAAAAATCTCTAAATTTCAAGGGTTTTTTCATTTTGCCGAGTCACGAGTCGAGTCGGCCTTGCCAAGTCCAAGCCGAGTCCAAGTTTGGGAACTTTGATATAAACCATACTACCAGCATTCATAAAAAAAAGTGGCACAAAATATGTGAAATGTTCAAGTATTTTATTTTGAAAAAAACAAGAATAAAGCTTTCCAAGCAAACATCACAAAGCATGCAGGACAAGCTTCATATATATGTGTTTGTACAATTTTCAATTTCAGATTGACTAAAGTTGGAAAAAGTGGGTCAAGGTTGACTCATTCTATGAAAAAATGGACGCTTTAACACTTACCAGGTTTCTTCAACTTGGAGGTTTTTGGCTACTATGATATAAATGTTAAGACGATATACAGAGAAACCTAATGAAAAGAAGTACATGCTTCTCTTTTTGTCATCATTGCAGAAAATCATACTCCTACAGAGAATTTGACCTGTCTAATCCAGCAAAATGACTCTTTCCATGGCCTCTTAAAGATGGGGCAGTCAGCACACAAATGATAAAATGAATGAAAAATATCATCTTAACAGTGTCTCAGAATTTTTGAAAGGAATTTTTTCCCACCTGCGTCTAATTTCTCAATTATGATTTTGAGTTTTAAACAACTTTTAGGTCCATTGGTTGATCACTCACAAGACAAATTCCGCCTGAAGAAAAACCGTTAGAAATGATACATTCCTTTAAGAAACAGTTGTCAGCCAAAAAACTGGAATTAAATGGCCAAAAATGGGTCTTTCCATCAACTTTCTTTGTCTTGCATGTTTTGGGTCTTGGTGTCCCATTCACATCACATTTCTTTTAACCTAGAATCGTACCATTGAAAAAATTCTCCATTTGGGCCAAATATAAATTTATCCCACATTTGAGCTTCCAGTAAGTTCCTTAAGTCTCCCCGTCACACTAATTATGCTTTGCTTGATTCTAGATAGCTGGGATTATGTCTCTTATTGAAGATGAATACCCAGAAAAAACTTTCTGTGAGAAGCAAACGGCCAGATATAGTCTCCCCAAGTGACACAGCTCAAAATACCTTGCTTTGATAAACAATTGCCATCCAAAGGAATCAAGAGATTCCCAAATATCACCACAAAAACACTGATTATTATTACCACCCAAATCCCATCTATATGAAATACGATCAAATATCACATCTAAAATCTGAAAACAATAGTTGCTGCACATTTCAACTTCTTTCCCAAGTAAAATCTGTCCCTGTATTTTGAAGATCATTTGTGCTGCAACAATCAAAATCTAAAATATTATGTAATCACAGACTACCTCTTGGATGATGGCATGCGCAAAATGTGGAGTTAATAAAACCGGGGCCCATGCCTTCACATCAGCCAGATACAGGTCCCATCTTTTTGTTCAAAATGCATATTTCCAGCACATTGGAGTAATTCACATCTACACTCAACCTTACCCAAAAGTTCACGAAATTCTAAAAGGCCATTTTAACTGGGCAGCAGCATGAAGGATGGTAGATTATCATTAGCTGCAAGTGAAATTAACTGTGATAAAATTTTATGGCTTTGTTTTCATCTTTAGTAATCACTTACTCTAGATCTTTGGTGAAGCGTTGGGATATGAATTCCAAAGAGAATCCTGAGATATGGATATTACACTAAGATTTGGAATCTCCATTGGTTTTAGATTTAATTAAGATGGTAATATTAATTTAAATGATCCAGAATTCAGTGTCATGACCAATACGCACGTCTCCTAAAGCAGAAAGTATTGAAATTTATCACCAGGGATCATCATCCCTAAGCAAAATATTTCAAGTCGTTGAATGGAATAATATATACTAAATTTAAAATTTAAAGTGCTTGAAATGAACTTTTAAGCCATCTTTTATAATAATTATTATATCTATAAAAACAATCTGTTTACCTATAATAAAGGACCCTTTTTATGCAAAAAATAAATAAATAAATTCAAATGTCCAAATCCCAAAATGTATGATGTTTACGTTAGTTTTGTCAAGCATAAAGGAATCTATCTCCTCTAAGTATCCTCACATTCCTTCCAAACAAATAACTTCAATAAACTGTAAGCTGGATCATAAGTTATATCTATCACTTAAAAGTAATATTTATCATACAACTTTGGTTTAGGTTGTGTTTGATATCAGACATGATTCTTTGCCAACAACAGTGTTCTTTTAAGCAATGCATGATAACAATGAGAAAAACTGGTTATTTTAACGTATTGTGTTCCTGTTGCTTACTTGTCCTCAAGTCACTAATGTCAAACCATGATCAGGATCAATGCATGACACTTATTTTGCAACTGGCCAACTATTTCCAACACTCTCTCAATGATATTCTCACATAAACTCTATCCTGTAGTACATATGCTACTTTTTTCCATAGCAAAATGTATACTTGCAGCACCTTCCATTTCCAGACAACAGTAACAGGATCCAGATTACCAGTAACAGGATCCAGATTACCAGTCAAACAATGCAGGTTCACTTGCTTTATGATTTTTTTTTTTTTTGAGAAAGATGCAATATCCATTTCCTTTGTTTCAAAATCATCTTTCTCTTCCAACTAAAACAAGCATTGCATTATTTGCACCATTGATCTTCGCACAATTTTGAACCTTTTACTTGTTCACTACTAAAGCTCTCTTCGAGGTTGTCCCAGAATCATACTTAACTAATAAATCAACAACCACTCTTGCTGATGAATGATCGTTATCTCCTGCAGAGCAGAAAAGCCCATCTTTGAAGAACTTAAAAGTAAACAACGTTGAACAATGAACTACAGAACACAAAGCCCTCAACCTTTAATGGCACTACAGTTCACTATACACTAATCTTTGGTTTGTTCCCTTTCTGAATACAAATAATTTTTATCAAGTCAGTGGATAGATATTAGTTTATGTATAATTTTGTAATGTAATTGTCCTGATTCTATTTATGTAAATATATAGATGGGTGAGCAATTCCGCCAACTATGAAATATTTTTAGATAAGCCATTTGTCATCGAGTCAGCTTTCTGATTTTTATATACCAACTATGATTTATTTTGACTCTACGGACTATCATTGAGGAGGCCCGTTACCGCTCGGCGAAGGTCTATTGCTGCTTCGTGGACTTCTGCAAGGTTTTTGACTCGGTTCCTCATGTGGCCCTCTTCCAGAGACTCAAGGACATTGGGATTTCCAAGACTCTCCTGACTGCTATTATGAGGCTTTATGAGAGTGTGGTGGGCAGATTTAGGACTCCTCAGGGTCTCTCCGAGCCAATTCAGAGCACCATCGGGATGAAGCAGGGTTGCCCTCTCTCCCCTACGCTTTTTGGCATTTACATTGATAAGCTCGAGACTTTTCTCCGGGATTTCTCGCTCCCCGATGATGGGTGTTATCTGCATCAGGTCCTGATCTCCATTCTTTTGTTTGCCGATGATGTGGTCCTCCTGGCCTCCTCCCCCAAGGGATTACAGAGACTCCTTGATGGCTTGGCTTCCTTTTGTGATCTTCAACAGCTGGTTGTGAACTTGGGCAAGACCCGAGTGATGGTCTTCAACCGTTTGAAGACCTCTCATCTTCACTTTTACTTTCAAGGCTAGGAGATCGAGATTTCATCCTCCTACACTTACCTTGGGGTTAAGTTCTTTGGCCCTCGCTTTAGTTTGAGACCTGCTATGCAGCCCCGTGTCAACAAGGGGTTGGGTTCCTTGGCTCTGCTCGAGAGACAATGTTTTAGACATCATTTTCAGGACATCAAGTCCAAGTTGTCCCTCCTTGACTCCTCAATCAGGCCGACTATGCTATACGGCTCTGTTGTGTGGGGGCCCTCTCTCCTGGACTCGGATTGGACTTCTGTTGAGCGAGTTTAGATCCTCCTCCGACGCCTCATCAGATGTCACCGTTCTAGTCCTCACAGCGTTATCCTTGTTGAGTTTGGTGCACATCCTTTTAGACTTGCGGCCATCTTTGATCTCCTCTGGTTCCTTCACTGTCTCCAGGGTTTTGCTGATTCTGCTGATGGTCAGCAAAGATAGCCCTACCTTGCTTATTGCTCTTCTTTGGCCATGGCGAGTGCTGATCCCTCTAGTAGAGCCAGTTGTTGGTACGCCCAGGCTGTTGCCTTGCTAGATTCCATGGGGATCTCGATCGATCATCTACCCCCCTTTCAGTTCTCCCTGGATGCTCCCGCCCACCTCCTCCCCTCTCAACAAGAGCTTAATGGTCTCGTCAAACTCAACATTTACAGATAGTATATCACTACGACTTGGTGCAACCCTCCTGGAGGTCTTCGTCCCAGGATGGCCTTTTATGCTGAGCACTTTATGGAGATCCTGGATGGGATCATTGTGCGTCCCCCGTACTTGGCCCACCGATGGAGTTTAGGGTCTTTCCGTGTTGGATCTTACCGGCTCCGTATCCAGACAAACCACCACATTAATAGGGTTGACCGGATATGTCGCCTCTGCACCTTGATGGAGACGGAGTCCGAGACACTTCATTTTTCGATGCCCCATTTACTACGAGATCAGAGGGAGATTCCATTGCTTGTTCAAAGAGTGTTGTTCCCTTTCGTCCTTCTTCAGATACACCGATCAACGGTGTCTTTCTCTTTATCTTCAAGAGACCACACGGCTTCGAGATTCCACCCTCCAGCTTCTGTTCTCGTCCAGCGAGAGTTCTGATCAGCTTATCACATCCTTTTTCACTCCGGTATCTCCAGCTCGTGGCAAGAAGCGCCCTCTCGGCCCTCCTTCCTCTAGTCACACCAGGTTTGTCAGACCTTGTAGAGATCGTAGAGATCACACTCGGCAGCAACACTCCACCTCCAGAGCTACACAGAGACGATTCGGGGCTCCTCGTCTTGGATTGTATCCTTCGGTGCTTGATTACTTCTCGCCTGGAAAGAGCCTCTAGGCGCTCTTCCCGACTCCTCTACTTTCTGCTTTCTTCTTGTTCTTTCCCCAGACACTGTTTGGTGCTCCCGCTGTTGGCAGTTTACTTTGTGTACTTTAAGTCCCTTAGACCCTTTTGGTGGTCTCTTGTTGGACATTAATAATTTATCTTATCTTATACGCACATATGCTTGTGTGCCCGCGTGCACATATGCATATGAACATAAATATATGTATGCATGCACTAACTTATTTGACCCTTGAATCCAAATAGCTAGACTCTGAAAGCTGAAGAGATCTTCTAGATTGAAAAATGATGAGAATTCTCTTTGTTCATAGTACATACCGTAGCTTATGTCAAATGTGGGAATGGAAATCAGGTTGCGATGAAGCTTTACTTTCTGACAAAACAAAGAAACAAATTGCCATGGTAACAAGCAACTTTGTCAAGCCAACCTCACAACAAATATGTTGTTTTTTAACATATGAAGAATGGCCCAGGCGACTATAAATTCTAACCTGGAATGAACAAGATTTTGGCAAGTCTAGATGATTTTTAAAAAGATTTGTTTTTTACTAGATTACTCATACTGATAAAATATGGGAACATGAAAATTGAGTTGAAAACTGTGCAGATGAAAAATATCGTATTAGCCTAATTGTTTTCCTCTACCATGTTTTTCTTGTATATTGTATCTATTTCATTTCTACTGGAACGGCTGCATTCCAGAATTTTCATATTTTTTTGTTGCCATAGATGTCTCAATATTGAAGCAATCAAGTATCAATCTATTCATGCTCTACCTTGCAATGGACTATCGTTTCCAGTGAAAGTGCCTTGCACATTGACTTCACAACTTGGGTGGTTCATAAGATATAATAATCTATTGGACTTGCATTATAAGCCACAGCAAATCATCCCTATACAAAAATTGTTCCACCACGTTAGCTTAATTAAATAATGTCCTCAGTAGTTTGATGTATGATTGTTTTATAAAATTTATATGCGAGTTGTTTCCTATGTGCTACCATTGGCACATTGTTGCATAAAGATTGACTAGTTGTGAGGTTGTTCCTTGACTGTAGGAGCTATCATTTAATTCTTTGTATAAAGCCATTCTGCAATGTAATTCTTATGGCTTGTTAAATTAAGCTAATATGGAGCGATTCTTTTTATGTACAACCCGTGTACAAGTAATTACAAGGGTTGAAGATTAATCTGTTTGAAGAAGTTGGAGACACTACAATAACACCAGCATGCAGTGCAGTAATGAGAAGTGCAAACAAACAATTGTGGAGCTTTTGCCTGGACCATATTAGGCAGCTAAATAACCACAAAGATTTGCTAAGTTTTCTGGTTTTCAACACAATGGGCAAAGAAACTGGATCTGATCTGTACTCACATCTTTTAGAACACTTTTTGCTTTTTAAACATTCATTTTGAAAGGAACAAGGCAGAGGGTGGACCATGCAATACCGTGACAACACTGTGTGCCACCAGATCCACTGGTAAGAGTGCAATACCAAGGCAGTGTGTTGGAGTAATAAATGAAATTTTTTGTGCTAAAAGCTTAAAGACATCAGCATCTGGTTGCATGCACTCCTCATAAGCAACACCAAATTCCCTCATACAATTTCTGCTTAAGGTCCACACGCTGCATGAAGCCAGTAGGCAACGGCTGGAAATTTAAATATTTGCCTTGAATGTACACAGGAAGGAGTTATCTGCATAATTTTTTTGCAGGAGGGTGTTTACTGTTTTGTCTAAAAACTGGTCAAATAGTGTGTAGTGACCATAAAAAGGCCCGTGTAAATTTGTTTTGCTCCAGCATTGCCAGAAGTTCCATTTTAATTGTTACCATAATTTTCATCAAACCAGTCTACTAATTCAACAACCTAGTAATTTGAATCCTGAGCATCCCAACAACATCTAGTACAAACAATGATATGTAATTTTTGTTGAGGAAAAAGGTAGTAGTGAATCTAATTCTTTGGGTGATGATTGGAATCGGTGAAAGAGGATGTGGGGATATTCATGTACTTTAAAGTTTAAACAAACTTGTTGGCTTTGATGAGAAGGGGTTGTACAAAATGTTTGATCCCAAAATAAAAAAGTGAAAGCAATAGCAGATATTGAGAGCTTGAAGAGTACAAATGTACTTTGGCATGCGAGGAACAGTCACCTAAAGAATCAATATTTGTTTGTACTCAGTACTGCTAATATGGCAGATGGACTTCCATCCATTAAGGAAAGTCAGAATGTGTAAAGGGTGTTAGATGGGCAAACAAAGTTGACATCCTTTGGATACTGATAAAGCATGGCAAGCTAGAAGGGCCTTGGATCCGGTACATGCTGATTTGCAAGGTTCTATGAAGATACTTCAAAGTGTCTGGAACCAAATATTTCTTGCTATTGCTTGATGACTTTTCCAGAAAGGAGTTTATTTTAAGAAAAATAACTGATTGTTTTCCAATTTCGTAGCATGTAGAAAAACAAATAGGTAAGCATGTCAAAGCTCTAAGATCTGATGAAGGGGGCTAGTTTTATACACTCTACAATAACATGGGATTGTAGAAAGGAAGAATAGGATGGCTATGGAGATGGCAAGGTGCACAGTGCATAGTGAGATTATGCCATCTCAGTGCTAGGGAGAAGCTGTGAATACAACACTCTAAATCCTTCAAAGAAGTCCTTGTAAAGCCTTACAAAATGTCACTTTCAAGGAATGATGACCGGGCAGAAAGTCTTCTATAATTGATTTCCAAGTTTCAAGTTGTATTGCATTTGCACAGAGACACAGGTGGGGGGAACACAAGGGCCAGACAGACTGGCAGATCTCAAAATGGATACCCCACCAGACCAATGTTTACGCTTTACAAATGGATTAGGCTACATGCAAATCAGGAAGACAAAAGCCAAGCTCAAAACACCGGTGCAACCCTTTCTCGAGATACTTGTCGATTATACTTATTATGGTGCTGGATCTACTACTATGGCTGATGTTGGATCAACTACTCTATCTACTATCATTCTTAAGTACAAGAGACCAAATCTAGATACAAAAAGAAAAACGTACATGTTTGCTGGTTATAAAGAGCAAACTAAATCATACAAACAACCAGGTATGTTTAAAAACAAAATTATGGCTACTAAAGATGTTCTTGTAGATGAGAAATTGTCATTCTTTTCAACTAATGGTAGTAGTCTATAGGTACAGTTCTTGAGATGAAACCAAACAGAAAACATCAAAGGAGACAAATTCCACAAGGGTTCTAGTAGAGAAGATGGTAATTCTCAATCTTTGCAGCAAGATCAAGAGAGCCAACAAAGTTGACCAAAGTACTACTATACCAAAATGAAAAATGCTCATGAAGATGAATTGCCAACAGTAATAAAGGCCAGTCCACTCAATCAGAGAAAACTTTCAAATTTATATATATCTGATTCCATAATTTGAAACCATTTTACAAGCTTTACGAAGGAAAGGCCCACATCACCTTGATCATCTTATTCAAGTACAAAATACAATAATTAGAACTTTCAACTTTGATGCTAGAGACCCAATTTAAATCCCAAAAATCAATCTAATACTAATACAAGAACTAATTTTATTCTGAAAGTGTTGTTACTCAAATATTGCAGCCACCCAATCCACAAGCTAGATGCACTTAATACCAATGCCGCATGTAGAGCACAATAATGTGAAGTCTTGTTAATAATGTGACTACAACACCAGATGAACCCAAGATTAAAAGTCTGACTCCTTGTAAGATATGGAATGACCTCTTGATGACTATTTGCAGAGAAAGGGGAGAGGGGAATTGCATGAAAAGGAAAAATCCTAATCTACGAGTGTTGTGCACCAATACAAGGATGAGTTTTCCATGGCACGAGGATTATAACACGATTTTCTAGTCAACAGCTATTGCAGACACAATGCAGGATTGGATGGCCAGAAACAAGTTTTGCATGGTCATCATTTGTAGCTCATACAATTGTGAGTGCAAATGGAACTTCTTCAAGGCCATCCAGTAGAAAAGAGGGAATAATTTAGCTCTGAAATACCTCCATGACCTTGTCTTTGTGCAATATAAACTTTGGTTATGCAAAAGGAAGGTAGAAGAGATAACATATGGTCCAATTGATTTGGATGATACCGATCCCTATAGTGATTGAACAGTGTAGGATCAGCCTCCTTTGGAAGAAGGGGGTGGATTTCGATTCACATTGGATGACATTGATGAGGGTGAGGAGGTTGAGGATGATAAGGAGTCATTGCAAGTCCCAACAACATCTACATCCCAGATGGAGGTCAAGCAACATATCATGCCGAGCAAGGCGGTACGACCACAACAGACTCCTAGGACTAGATCCTCCTCTTCTACCTCTCCCCTAGTTTTTACTAGAGTTGGGAAGAGGAAGATGTAAAATGTTTTGATGTAATATTTTGTAATGTCCCCAAATTATTAGTATCTAGATTTTCCCTAGGTTACAATCTCTTATCTAAAGCTAATAGGCTTTAGAGATACCTTTCGATCTAATTGAAGCCCTACAATGCAATTAGCATTTATCTAAGTTGTCGGTTTGGGTTCGGGTTCGTGGACGGGTTTGGGTACAAGAACCGGTACATGGGTTCATGATTTTTTTTTCATTATGGTTTGTATGGGTTCGTGTGTGTGTGTGTGTATATATATATATATATATATATATATATATATATATGTGCATTATATATACAAAAAATAAGAGATATACAGAATTGTGAAATGAAAAGTGTTTGGAGACTTCATATGGGGCCATTTTAGGGTTAGAAAGGAAAAAAAACAATAAAAAATGTGTTCTAAATTTTTTTGGGGCCATAGGTCTATCACAGACCTTGCCCGAACCCAGCGCGGACCCCCACGCGAACCCGAACCCGATTCGAGGGTCCAAGGTGCAAACCCGATAACTTAGGCATTTATTTATAATCATAATTCATAGTTAGAATCCTTTAATTAGAAATACCATATAATAGATCAAATCAATAGATTACAACAATTTAAATTTTTTGGTGACCTAGTATAGAAGTGATAAGGTTGGGTGACTTGATGAGGTGCCCCAAGAAACTTCCTACCCTAAACCCAAGAGCGGATATATCATCCCCCTTGACCTCATGTGGCCCGTGCCCTACATATGAGGTGGCATACCTAGTATGGGGTCCTATATTGGCTTCAAATGATTGAACACCCTTTTACCATGGTAGGGATGTGAGGATCATTCACCATAGGGTGCTCCTAGAATCTATCCTTCCTAGGCCCAAAGCAAGTCCACTTGTCCCCCTTTGGCCCCATGGGAACTCCCTGATCACAACCATGAGCTGGTGTGCTTGAAAAGATGACCTCATCACCATTCTCTCAATAGTAATTACCTCACTATCCTTCATGGCTAGTTAGAAAACATAACATTTCACACATAGATTCCACATTACAAGATTTATTAGTTTTCAAAGAAATGCATAACAAACCACTGATGGACAGATATATGTGTGTGTGCGTGTATGTATATGTGCATAGCATCTTATCACTGAAATGAATACCAAATCTAGATAGAGATGGTCAGTATACACTTATTATATAGCACTTATATCCTACAATGTTGTTCATAAATTATTATCCAAATCTATTCCGAGTGTCTTCCTTTCCCTCACAGTCGATGATTAAATGAATTAAGTGGGTTTGATAGGGTGACACTTAAATTGTTGATATTTGAACGATGAATTGATTGATTAATTTCTGATTCCAAGAAGTGAATTGATTGATGATGATTTGTTTGCTCGTTTATTTACTTTGTTGAATTTATCTTTGCTAATTGATAAATTGTTTTATTCAATCTTTGTTGATTCATAGATTGCTTGCTTGTGTGATGTATCAATGAGTAATGATTCATTGATGTTTGGTTGGAACGATCTCCCCGTTATAATTTACAAGTGAAAGGGTCACCACCTTTCATAAGATTTGAGTCACCACTTTTCATTGTCGCCTTTGAGAATGAAATATTATTCTCCCAATTGATCCCCCCTTTTTGATGCCCTTTTCAAATGAAGTTCCTCTCTTTTGTATCTCCTTTGAGTGTAGGGAGTCGCACCCTTTCATTTCTTAACGCCCTTACGAAAGGGTCGCACCCTTTGGTTATGAAAACATACATCTGTTTGACAACAACTCCTGCCCCTTTCACTTCTTATTTAATCTTCACCTTTCTCTCATTTCTCAAATCTGTCTTTACCGCTTTTCAAATCTGCACATATCCCATTTAAGATCTGCGTATCCTCTTCTTCTAGTTCGACATATCGTATTTTCTTCTTTCCTTCTCAATTCTTATTTCATTTCCCTCCTTATACTTCTGCTCTACATCTCCTCTACTCCCTTTCCTTCATTCCATTTGATCCGTCTTCCCCTTTATATCTTTTGTGAGGAAGGGTCACACGTCTATACCATGTTTTCCCTTTTCAATGGTTACACCCTTTCACAATCACTACCTTTTAAAGAGTCACAACCCTCCAACCTTTAAAAGAGTCGCTTATTTTCTTCCCTCTCCTTCTTGCTTCCCTTAAGCCTTAATTCTTATGCTCGCTCTTCTTCTTCCCTCCATTTTCTCATTTACAGATGTGCACATGTAAGTCTGATATAACTCTTTCTCCCCTTAAATGCACTCTACAACTTCTTAATATATCTTCCAAAGAGTGGTGTCTCTTCCACTTTGTAATTGCTCCTTTATAGATCTTAATTGATGCTCTTTATTAAATTATTTCTAATTCAGGTTTATTTCTGAATTCTTCTCCAATTCCAACCTGATTATTCCATAATTCATTTTCCAATTTTCCTTGCTTCATCAACGTCCCCTTTCAAATGAAATCTTCTCCCTTTTATATCTTATGTTGAATGAGTCACAACTCTTCACTACATGCCCCTTGACCTTTCATTAAACTTAACTTTTAATGATATTTTATAGTTTATTTATTTATTAATATTTAATTTTCTTAATTATTATTTATTATTAAATCCTATTTCATAAAGGGGACATTACATATTTACTTTTGGTTCTACAAAAATAATTTGCTATTTTAATTTTGTTTCAGACTACGAACCATCAACATTCCACATGAGGATGCCATTATGTACCCAATTTGCATTTAAATCAATCAAATATGGCCACACTCAGCTTGCTTCTTTGATGTACTCATTTATTGACTCATTGGATGCATCTCCTCATTGAATTTTGCAAATAAAAAAGCATTTCTAATGAAATTTAGGCAAATTTTTAAGTTGCAGAGTTTTCACCAAGTTTTTTGCCAAGTTGTTTTTCGGGCCTTGGCAAATTTTTGCTTTTGGCGAGTTTTTCAACTATGTTCTAGACAATCATTATATTTATAGCCCACAAAAGAGAGATCAGAGTGTAGGAAAGGACACTACAATTGATAGCACAATTTGTAAGAGATTCTACATCAGAATATTTTTCAGCTTAACAAGAACGCTTTGACAAATTTGGATCCCTTTGATGTCATTTTCTATTAATTATATCAACCAGCTCTCTTAGGCATCAAATTCTCAATAGGCAAAACAACACATCATTAGAAAAATCCATATCAAATTATATTCTATAGGAATAGGGGAAAGCTCCCTCAATCACAAACACCATCACCTACAACAAATACTTCTATCAATCTATGGGGCCGAAATGAATGCAAGAGTAGCCACCTGCACTTCAAGAACCATGTTTTGTGTTTCCTATACATTACATTCACCTATCCTCTTCGAGCATCCTCATCTTTTATCTACTACACAGTATCTGACAAGCTAATCCATGAAACTTAATTCACTTGCAAATCTCTTCAAAAATATTGATTCAAGCCACCAATGTATTTGATCATCTTATTGAGTTATGAAACCACTATTAAATATCTAACTATCTGATTGGTCCATGTTTTTCATTGTTTTCTTAGAACTCCAACATCCCCATACATGATAGATTTAAATTTGAAAACTCACAAGCAACATTCTATCTTTGTTGCTACAAAAGCTAGACTTGAATGATACCCGACCATTGATTGAGTTAGATCGGACAACAACATAGGATAAAAATGTAAGCTTCTGGTTTGATTGTGTTAGTGTTTTTAGCTTACATTTTTAAAACACTATGTAATGTCCCCAGCTCAAAGCAAGACAATTAACAGCAATTGGTTGTCCTTTCCTTGGATTACCCAAGAGGAAGAGGACATAAAGCATCATTGGGTAAGAAACAAGGTCCTTGACTTGTTCTAAATTCTAATTTTAAGTTGAGCGCACGTCTTTTGATTGAACTTAAGTGAACTTAAGTTATTTCTAAGTCAACTTAAGTTATTTTAAGTTAGGCATGTGTTTTTAGGCAACTTAAGTGATGCCTAGCCAAGGGATTTAAGTTATCCCCTCTTTTATGTATTTAAGTGACTTAATAAAAACATATGACAAAAAGCCAAGGTGGGCCCCAGCTTCCAAGAGTTTCATTGGCGCACACTTTAGGTTTTTATTTTGGAGAATTGGATTAAGAGGTGGAATATCAAGGGTGGAGATTGATTCATCTATTTAGAAGGTGCTATAAAACAACCTAAGGGCTCATTTAAAGCTCATTATGTGATGAAGTTTGTTGTTGTTGCTGCTGCATCTTGGCTTGAGGATTGAAACCCTTTAAGTATCCTTGATTTCAGTGAGACACGGGGGCTCTCCCTAGTCAGAAGAGTGTGTTTTAGTGGAAGAACTCCGGTTTGTGAAACCCTAGCACATTTCTAATTCTGGGCTGCAAGTATTGATCAGATTTGGAAGCCAAATTGAGGACAATATCAGTGCTGGAGACTCAGATCTGGGGACATTCAGTGTTGCAGATCATCCAATTCTGAGTTTTTTGAGGGATTGTTGCAAGGAGCAGCTAGAACAGACTGTTTGACAGTCATTTTGGGAGTTTAGTGCTTCCATTTTGGACAGATAGGGTTTGATGAAGTACATAAATAAATCTGAGGTATTATTGTACCTAAATATGTCTATTTTCCTGTTTATATCTCAAAAAAATTAGGGAAAATCAGACATATGCTTTTCTGAAAATTCTGGGTTTTTTATAATCATTTCTGATCATAATAACAATCAGAAAATTATGTTTATGATTCTATATCTGATCTGAAATCTGAGATGTAATGAGAATAATCTAATGCAGAGTTCATTTCCAGATTTATGCCCTAGTTGTAAAAAAGGTTTGTTAACGGACTTGTGTCCTAGTTTGCATATTTTATTGTTTTCTTTTTAGTATCCCATTTGGGGATACTACACACTAACACAATCAAACCAGAAGCTTACATTTTTATTCTAATGGATAGTGGAAATCTGATTACATTGAACAACCTAGGAGCTTTTCTTCTCATTACTCCCTCTAGCTCCCACAATCCATTAGATCAAAGATCTAAAAATTCATGGAGCACATAACACAAATGCATCTTAAGCCACTTTTGCCTATCGAGAACAAATAAAGCTATTGTGTTGTATATTCACAATGCAAGTTCAAATTCACTTGATACCATGTAGGCAAAGACAGCCTTGGAATATTTTGACAAATGGAGGAATCTGATGATCAACACTCATCTTTGACAATGATCCAACAGCTAGCAAAGCCTAGGACCAACAATACCCAAAGACACGTGAAGGAATCTTACAAGTTGCATGATAGTGCCATGTACTCCAAATCCAATGGCGCAAATCACACCTATTACTCTACTAAGGAGCTTGTTAGAAATCCCACCTCACAAAGAAGAGGCCCACAACTAAATGGAGCCGACCAATAGTGTAGCCCATAGAAACAAGACTCAGACTCGATGTGGACTCGACAAGGCTGACCCGATTCAGGACTCAACAAAAAATTGACAAGACTCGGCAAAAACTTGGCAAAAAACCAGCTGATCAAGTTACTAGAGAGTCTCGAATCCCTAGGACTCGGCTAGGGTCACTTGGCTCAGGAGTCACCACAACTCAGAGAGTCCTGGAACTATGGTGTAGCGCAATGTCAACAAAGCTTTATTTACCCTATGGGCCTTTGTGAATCATAAGATGAATGTGATGGACGATTAGTGGAAGCCAAAGGCATTAGGAGCACAAAACAAACCATACCATCATGAGCCATTAGATTGAGAGATCCAACAACTTCCATGAGCCACTCTTACTACAAACAAATAACTCTACCCATGGTGGTTCTTGTCATGTAAAAAATAGGATCTTTGTGCATTTTGAACTTGGCTCAATTGTGGCATTTGAGGCTGCAAAATAACCCAATGGGGAGAAGGATCAAGGCATAGGGGCACAAGACAATGGTCATATAAAGACATCTCAGATTGGTTATTGGCACAAAGAGTCATGAACCAAGCACAAGGGAGCAGTGAGGTTAGGCATGGGCATTCAATAGGACCCATTGAATAGGAAATTGGATCTGCAGTCAGAATCAAGCACACCAAAATAATATGAAGACCCAGAAAAGGGGAAATGCAATGAGAAGTTACAAGACTAAAGAGTTACAAAAATGGAGCACAGAATTTGCACTCTACAGGGCATCTCTGAAATGGCATTTGCAGCGCTCTTTGGACTTGACTTTAGGAATGAACTGTTTTTTTTCCAATCCTTAAAGCATATTTTTCTTCTTGGCATGGTGGAACATACTTCATCAGTTATATTAGGGAGCAGGAGAGTTTTCAGGAATGAGAGAGGATCAAACAGAGCAGGGAGAATATAAGAAAAAACTAACATTGGAAGTAAGCTAAATAGTAAAAAGTATAGCTAAGTACAATATAGCATCCTATACAGAAGAGAATGAAAATGTCTAAATGACTAAATTAAGCTATAGTTGGCAAGTGATTTTAAAGATTACAAAAGAAAAATGCACAAAAGAATTTCAAATGTTTAAGTCCTATTTCAAATTTAGAAAAATCTGTCAGAAGAAATAGGGCACAAGATTTTAGAAAATGAGACCTCAAGGTTTGCACTCATTGAATGCTAGTGCAATAACTGAAAAGACTGAAATTCAAGAAGCAAACGTAGATTAAAGAGAATATTTTAACTACTAAAAAGCTATCACTAATACAGCTTCATATTTTTGGAATCTCTAGTGCGTAAGAATAATTAGTAGATTCCGAAAGAAACAAAGTTCAAAATGATTGCTTTGATGTTTTTTAGAAATATTCCTTGAAAAGGAAGAAGTCAAAATTCCATTGATTTGATGTGCCATTAAAGTTATTTTTTATGCCACTAGCTTTCCAATGTCAGCAATGGAAAAGAGAAGCAGTCAAGCTAAGCTAGCCTATCCCCTCTATGCAAGTCAATATATGTATACTAAACCTGGGCAAATGGTAGAAAAGAGGAATCAAAACCTTTAATAAAATGTAAATTATTCCCTGAATTAAGCAGCCATTAAAAAATTGATTGTCAAGATTTTCAAGTAAAGATTGGCAGAGCTCAATGGTCCTTACCATCTGTTGCTTAAATAATGGTCAAACTTCTAAGAATGGACAGTCTAAATCTGGCTATTGAGAAGTAATAGTATTTCATGACATCTTTGCTCACCCTTCTTTGCAGGACATGTTACCAGAAGTTAACACCTGGGAGTTACTTTGCAGAAACATGCTCCAAACATTATAGTTCTATTAAACAACTCGCTCAAGCAAAATCCTTCTGTAATTTGAGACAGCAACTGTTGCAATCAAGGCCAGAAGTAAAAGCATAATCACCATAATGTAGCATACTTTAGCTTCTCTAATATGTTTTATGAGTAACTTGTAATTCACTCTTAAGAATTGCGTAAGGCATTCTCATTCCGCAAAATCCATGATTGTACCAACTTCGTGTACCCAGGAGAAAGGTTAAAGTTCAAGTTGTAGTATTAGGTGTCTGATATCAATCCAACCACTGCCAGCATGTCGCAAGCAACCTGTACATATAGGTGAACTGCTAATCATTCCAAAGACCTCATCTTGTATTCATATTGCAGCTATCTCACAAAAAAGAGGTTAAAAAGCACCAGTCCCTAATTTCACAAAGCATAGGAGCAGACTGATATTACTGGAAGCAGTTTCAGATATGGAAAAGTCTCTTGGCCAGAGTATCAGTTCCAACTCATGCCAGATTAGAGAACTGTATGTGCTATTCTAAGATCAAAAATGGAATTTTATATTGGAAACTAAACTGGAACAAAGTTCAGAATAGGACACTAAAGCCGCTAAAGATCCTTATCAAAAGAGCACTCTATCTCAGTGGAATTCACTGCACTATTAAATAAAGGATATAAGTGCACATGTGAATTGACTTACCAGATATGTGCATCATGTCACCACCAGTGCACTAGCTAGGGATCCCACATGTGAATGTTTCATGGAAAATAATATCAAGTTATGGATGTAATGCCAGCCGAAATAGTAAGTGATGAACCTCACATTTTCTTGAGTAATTTTTGGCAGGAATCACTGAAAATAGTGGAAACAAGAATTAGAAAAAGCTTGGCATCCAAAAAATCAGAAATTTTGGCAAAGAAGTCATCTTCTGCATTCTTTATCTTAGATGGTGAACTATAAACCCAGGATTCCTAAGCAGTGTTACAATTACAACCGACCATCATTTGAATATTAAAGTCGATATGAGCCTTCAAGCACCATTTCATTGACTACTTGATCAAAACTAGTGTAATTCAAGACTTAGTGGAGAAAATTATGGATATAGTGAAACTAGTTGAAGACTGCATGTCTAGTGTATAAGGAACAATGTTGTCAGTATGAATAAAAGGCAATCGAGAAATCGCGACATGTTCTACTTATACCTTACGCCATATAGACAGGTCTTCACTGTCACGGTGAAGGAAAAAAATCCTACTAAGATTAGGATTCCAGTTAGATTGTTGAAACATAATGCAGCTGCAGATCAAAACAACAAGGTTTCATGTTTCAATGGTTAAAATGCAAAAAAGAGAGAAAGCAATAGAAACTGAAACAACTCCAGCCAATGTATCTTCCAACTCACCTCTTATCAGAGACGAAAAGATCTCTGCTTGGTGATCTTAGCATGTCTCTAAGCACAAATAACCACAGGGAAGTAGCTTAATGTTTTATCTGACTTTCAAGGCATCATAAGCATACATAGCAATCTGTAATTTAAAGAAATTCCAGTCATTTTATTAGGTGTCTTTATGAGCAACTAGTATGGATGTTATTTTCTGGATTAAATCGCATAAAAGAACATTTGCAGCTTGTCCAGAAAACTCACATATGCAGATTTGATCCTCAACAATATCAATTAGTAAGTGAAACTCCATTCATCATCAGCCGTGCATCTCAAATTTTACTTGGTGGAGGGTAATATTTTCATCTGTTGCAATGTTTAATTGGAACAGAACTCATGCGCATTTAAAGGTCAAGCATTCATTGAACAACATCATTCTAAGCCTTAG
The DNA here is from genome assembly GCA_027943335.1 of Chamaecyparis obtusa. Lineage (NCBI taxonomy): Eukaryota > Viridiplantae > Streptophyta > Pinopsida > Cupressales > Cupressaceae > Chamaecyparis > Chamaecyparis obtusa. Next base: position 907,793 of record BSBK01000177.1, on the reverse strand, counting down.
GGTAAATGTGGTGAAGATGAACGGGGATTCATAAAAAATATTTCATATAATGTTGGTGTCCTTCCAATCAATATGGGTTCAGTCTACCAGGACATCCCAATATTAGTTGAGTTGACCAAAACATGGCTTCCAACTCATCATCAATCAGGCACCTTAGATATTTAAAAACAAATTGGTTTAGGGCACCTTCTTTCAACTGTCGGAATATTTGGTTGAAACAGAATTCATGTGTCTTCAAAGGTAATGTGCATTTAGCAAACAATGTTATTCAAAGGCTGCATAAAAAGTAAAACACACTGTGAAGATGTCACAATCTTGTTAGTTGTGTATCTTAAATTTTATTTGGTGAATGAAACCTCATTTCATTTAGTTAAATATTAGATTGGAAAACTGGAACAGAACTCAATCTTCAACGTTGTTAAGTACTCATTGAACTATTTTATTCAAAGTTTTTGGGATATTAAAGTGGCGATGGCCACACTATTATTGGCAAATATTCCATGTGATTTTTTCTCTGACTGGGAGCATTTTCTTATGTGGAAATGGCATTTCACTCTACAACATACATGTTGTTCTAAGGCTGTTGACATGTTAAGCTTGCTTTTATAGTCTTGGATTTACTGGGACCTTACCTGAAAATCTGGGGTGTACTAATAAGGGTGGACATGTTTTTCAAAATAGGCAAGGTATTTTGCTCCAAACTGTGATTGATTCAGGAAGTCAACCAATAATGCAACCAAGCTTAAAAAAGATCTGTTTAGGTAAGAAAATGATTCTAAGAGTGAATTGGTCTATTTCATATTTAACGCAGATCTGTAAGGTTATCTCACTAGAGTGATTCAGTCTCTTGCAGATTTAAGGAAAATCTCAATCTATTGCAGATTAAAGGAAGATCTGTTTGGTAAAAAGTTAAAAACATCTATTACTACATAAATGTTCACTTAAATATTATTCTAAATTGTTGAAGGCATTTTGCTATTAATATTGAATCAAGAAGCAAATTGGTACCTTCAGCCATTCTTACTCAAATCAAGACTACTTATTACAGATTCTCTTTTGTTGACTTGATGTAGATTTTAAGGGTTACTTCTGTTATGAATTAGTTTGCTACAACTAGAATCAAATCTTTGACCTGGGAATGCAGATGGTGATTATGTTACAAGTCATTGGTTGCATGACACCTTGTGCAATTTAGTCTGAAGTGTAAGAATTGGAGTCTCTGATTCACATGTCTTATGATTAATGTATAGTTATACTGTTGACAATATAGTTTATGGTCAATGTATATGTCGGAAACATAGTGATATTGTTTGTTTCACTCCCAGTTGATATAATGTATACGAGGAAACAAGTCCAAGAAGGGCTCATTTCTTCATATAATATTTACCTATTCTGATAGAGAATGACCAATGAGATAATGAAAAATTATAACACTACTTTATCAAACATGTGCATTATTCATGGATTAGCCATGTATTAGTATATTTTTTGTCTTCCCAGAAAAATCCAGATTCATATCACCTTTTCCCATATTATATATATATACAAGAAAAAACCTATACAACTCTTAGCTGGTCCAGAAATAAGATGATTCTTCTATCAAACATATAAAAACTGTCATACCATTACATACTGCTTAATTTGTTTAGCAATATCTTCTCAGTTTTTCATTTTTCAAGCACAATTGTCACTTTGCAAGAACTTTTGAAATGGTAAATAGAACTTTGTTCCCTGGAAAAATTTCAGCATAAGAAAAATTCTTTAGCATATCCCAGAAATCACTCTTCTATGGTCCCTTCTATGGCACATTGCTTGTACCTTACAGTCACAGGGCCTTCCTTGGATTATACAATACTCAAACCAGGGAGGTGTAATGCACCATATAAAATGCACATTTCTCCCTCTGAGTATCAACTGAAATCTCTGCATCTGGAGGACACCCTATCATCAATAGGATAAGTCACCTGTCATAAACCTTTCCAAATGGATCCTATGAATAGAGCTATTTACAAAGAAAACTTCTTGTTGTTAATGCAGGTACTACATGCACATGCATGGACCCGGATATATGTACGTAGGTGGATAATAATTTTGTTTCAAGCTATATATTCGACATTGTATATCACTAGCCTCAATCATCCAGAGTGTGAGAGAATTCAGAGACTTCCATATGGCATTCATGTAACTGCCAAGGAATTCCACTCAGATTTTCATGGATGTTAGGCCCTGAGAAGTGTAACTAACATTCATCTCAGGAAATGCAAATAGCCATTATACACTAATGAACTTTGTAGGTGAAACTCACTTCTGGACGAGGACACTTTTTTTCCTGCATTTGACTGTCAAGTACATGAACACAAGAACATTGTCAGACAACAGTACTACTCTAGACACCAACTTAAGGAAAGCTCATCCTTACCAGTTTGAATTCAATACTTGAAGCATCTTCTTGAATTTCATGATCTTAAGCCGGCAACAAAAAGCAAGCACAACAATGGTGCTTTCATCCTGAAGAATAAATTATTCTTTTGCTTTAGATCTGATTAGATGAGAAAGAAATGTATGGATGCTTTTTACAAAGAAATACAAATTTAAAGAGGCAATGTGTTAAAGAATGGATGTCAAAACATATTACACTTCGTAAAGATAACATACCTCAGACTGCTAGCTTACCAATATAAAACACTAGCTGTTCCCGATAATTGCAACACAATTATTTACCTGCACCAAAGATCTTTCTTGACAATGTCTGTCATCAATAGCCTTTCTATCAACAGCGAGTCTCTGAGAATTTTTTCCTGGAGTTCTAGAACAAGAAATTTTGTACTTATTTATACATGTTTTTATGTATACAATTCAGCTCTCTATGAAAGTCACCACCTGATGCGTCCAGACAAACTGGTGGGATTGTCATAGACTTAAAATGATTTGACGTGATACCAACAGAAAAAAATTGAAAACCATGATGACACTTTGGCTATGTCTGTCAGTTTTGTGCACAAGGAGATCTTCAATTGTTACTTATTACAGTCCCTTTAGTAATTTACTCCCCAAATAACTAACAGGCGTCTCACATTAAACATGGTGTTTATAAAAAATCTGTAAGCTAAAACTTGAATTATTAATATTATAAAAAGAAGTTAAAGCCGGATAGTAACATTGTTGGAAGATTAAGTATCCCATTTCAGACCAAATTTTTTTATTCTGGATCCATATTTTAAAGTGCTTTGCTCCACCGTTGCACCCTAAATGCCTTCATTAACCAGAAAATGTCTTTGCATCACCTTATATCAGTGTTCCACAGGGACCAATCACCCCTCAAAAAAAGTGCCATTTCACCGATGAATTGAAACATACCTCCACCACCACTGTCACCTACAGGAGGATACATCCTCAAGATGTCTCTGCCAAAGAAGTGCATCCTGGGAGTGTCTCCCTGCAAGAGGCATTAAGAGGACTCTCTGATATCCCTGAGATGGCCAGTGGATGCCTAGGCATTCCATGTCCATCTCAGGGGTTCTGAGACCCCAAGACAAACAAAGTTTCTCAATGTCATGACAACAATTTTGATTTCTGTCAAAGCCTTAAACAGACAGACAACATGATGGTGTGTACAATGGTTGACCTTGGAAAAAAAAAGGAATACTCACAAAGTATTGGAGGCACAATGGTCTGTTAAAATAGGCTATAATTATTATTGTTATTGGTTGCTTAGTGAACAATCCCATATCTTAACATTAGGAAGGTTCTGATCAGATATTTCTTAATTCATACATCGACATCTCTGGCTTAGTAGAGAGCAGAGGAAGTGATAAGGGTGAGACAGTGGTGGCTGTCATAAATGCCTCAGTTTTTGCTGACTGCTGTAAGGATTTTCTAAATACAGAAAACAAAATAAATAAATGGATTATAGAATCAGAAATAATGAGGATTTGGTGTTGGAGAAGACATAAGAATTGCAGGGAAGACATATGCATAATAATACATATTCATTATTAAGTAGTTTAATAATTACAAATATCAATTTGTTAAATAATTATTTGATAGTTTGAACTTAGAAGCTTAAAATACATTATAGATATTAAATAAATCATAGATGATAGAATGATAAACTTTGGTTTTTGTTAGTGCAATCAACTTTTCTGTTTTATAGCAAGGAGGCCAAAAACATACAATCAGTGGAGATGCACATATTGAGCCAAACGTGAAATATGTTCAAGGCTTTAAGAACATATATTCCAAGAAAGGTAATCCTCTGACTCAAAAGTAGATGGATGATTTATTAGTTGAAGTTCACCACAGCCTATGTCTTTGGCACAAGACAATTCGGGATCATAAATACTTTTGATTATATTCTAATTATTATATTTGTTGCAACTTACAAATTTCAAATAATATTGAATTTGTTGCATAGTGTGCTTACTCATTCCATATATGCCATGAACTTAAGCATTCAATTGGATTATATCAAAGGGTATCAAATAATCAATTGCCCTTGACAATATTGATCCAGATTCAAAATGGATCATAAATGATGAGAACCTTGCTATTTTCAATGAGGACCTTTGAGCTTCAACATCATGATCTGCAGCCCCCTAGTGGATCGTAGTGGCAAGTTCTATAGGTTTTCTCTGTATTATGTTACTTTGAAAGTTAAATTTGTATTTTGTAATTTGTAATTGATTTCTAGGTTCAAATTATGAACTTACAAACAAAAAGGACAGTATAGTAATGTACCATGTATTATAATCAGCAAGCTCAAAATTAATGAACAAAATCCATTTTTCATGACTTACACACTTTGTTTGCTACACAATTTATTTAGCATAAAGTTTATTTAGAAAACGACATTTTATTCTTCTTATTTATGTTTTATAAATTCTCAAGGTTTCACTGACTGATTGAAGACTTTTGGTTTGCCAAGACAATCAATCCTGAGAAAGATTTTTTCTACCACAGTTACTGGGGAGAATGACACACTGAACTACCAGTTCACAGATTCCTTGTCTTTCCCATTTATCAATTTATTGAGAAAGACATCACAAATACCTTTGTGCTCTTGACCAGCTAGTGGTGGGTGTCAGGTTGAGGATGCAGTGTGTTTGCATAGTGTTATAAATAGCCACATCTATAATGACCAATTTATTTTGATTACCATCTTTTCACCATCAAAAGGTAAGAAATTCGTTGAAGGTCTGTCTTGAGCTGTAAGAGAAAGAGGCGTATAAGATTGGTTGTTGAGGGTTTATTCTTAGAATTTTACCATTGTCAGGGATGGCAGAGTGCTTATACATCCAACCAATATGGTAAATCTGACAACCCCCTTTGTTTGAGTGTATTGTGGCCATCTGAAAGTCAAGCCAATTACTAAGTTTAACTTGAGACCTTTTTCAAGTTGCTGCTTTGTGGCACCATTTTGCAAGGACGGTTCAGTTGGGCAACAAAGGCTGTGTGAAATTGCTTCCTTCGATTAGTTTTGATATTGAGCCTTTGCCCTGATTAGCCAGTTTCTTCTTACACTATTCAGAATGATATATATATATATATATATATATAACGCCAGTTACTAAATTTAACTTGAGACCTTTTTCAAGTTGCTGTTTTGTGGCACCATTTTGCAAGGACAGACCTGTTGGGCAACAAAGGCTATGTGAAACTTCTTCCTCTGATTAGTTTTGGTGTTGAACCTTTGCCCCGATATATATATATATATATAGATATTAACGAAATAAAATTATTCTGAGGTATTTCCTTGAAATGGTTTTAAGTCCTAAACAGTTCTTAAGAATCTTCAAACACCTGGTGATGCCTCCTACCAATTAATGGTTAACTTTCTAACAATAGTAAAATGGTTGAAGGAGAAGCATGTTCAAAAGATTCAAATTCCTGATATCAAATCAATCTTTTCTTCAAACTAAAGAGCATCAATGTTAACTTAAGACTTCTATCAAGTAATAAATATATAATCCCCTTGAAGCTATGTTGGCTCAACAGCACAAGCACTTGAATTTTATGCAAACATTCAAAAGCTCATATTTCTAACTTTGAAGTACACCTGCAAAGTTTAACTACAATGGTCAAGTGAATTGGATTCAGCTGCTATCCAAGACCATGAACAGGATGCACCAAGGTAGATGGATATATTGCAGAATCTGATGCTTCTTGTAAAATCCAAGACCATGAACAGCATGCACAAACGTGGATAGAGAAATGCAGAATCCAATGCTATCAAGGGTATATGGAGATACTAACAATGAGACAAGGTAACATACACCAAGTTTGATAATAGATCAGATTATGAGTGCAAAATGGGCTGGAACAATTATGTTGAGATGGCAGTGAGTGTATGTCGGTCATATAATTATTGGTTGCATAGCTTCTTTCCATAGTTTCTCTCTACTACATGATCATATCGTTGAAGTCCATGGCACCTTCCAAGGAGTATAGAGGGGCAAGAGGTGACCTATGGAGTTTAGGATGGGAAATAGTGAAAAGAACTGATGGTAAAAGAGAAGGAAAAGGTGCTACAGAAAAGGATAATTCCCTTTCTCCAGTAAGAGATTAAAATCTATAATTACACATTTGAGAGTTGGCTAAGGAAATCGATGGTGAACCTTGCGTAGGTATGGGAGCAGCCATGACCAGCCTCTTGTTGGATCCAAAATATAGGCATGGGAGGAGAAATGTTTTGAAATGGCCTAGTCCTTGAGCTATGCTACAATGCTTTCAATGTGATGGGCATTACAAAGGATGTTGTGCACCACATCAGAGCATATTTCAATTATTCCTTGCATCATCTCCATGTCATCGAGCACCACCAAGAGCATATGTAGCAAGCCATCAATGAAATTGCCAAGTTATTACAATTGACATGTTTACCTACTTTTTGATGTTAAACCAATACTTTCTAACTGCTATGGAAATGAAGATTCTAATGAGACAACTGAGGTTTCTCCATCTACAAATTGTGGAAAATGATCTTAATGTATGCATGATTAAGGGCAGCAAAAATGCCTACATAATTTTCCTCTCGCCCATGTTTTGTTCTTTACCTATGATAGTTTCATGACTCTGTGCTTAATGCCATAGTAATTCGTCTCTCCTACAATAAATGCTTATAGAGATGTTCCTCTATTGGATGAGAGAGCAGAAATCAATATTATTCACTCAATTCAATCGGGACGATTATTACTTTGATTCAAATTGGCTATATAAAGCCATTATTCCGGTGAATAACTTCCTATAGAAATGCAACTTCCCACAACTAACATACCTAATTTATTGTTTATTAATCTAAATTATAAAACTAACCTAATTGATATAAAACTCCATTCCCCCCTTATTACATTGATCCAAACTAGAGTGGAACATTGCAAGGGTTTTAAACCCAACCCTTTTGAAGACTTTGATGAAATGCCTTCACCAATCCTCCTTGCTCCCAAAAAATACCAAACTGATTGCATCAATGGATCTCCTGGTCGTAGAATCTCCAGGAAACATCGAACTAACTACACTAGTGGGTCTTTTGACTCTAGAACCTGCAACCATCTGCACAACATGAGAGAACATAAAAGTGTTCCCACTCCCCAAGCACAATGAGACACATTTCCTCAAAAATTCCATCTCCTCCAAATGTGTCTAATGCCTCTTTCAATGTTGCACATGAGATGCCTTTCCCCCGAAAGTCCACATCTCCTCTGAGTGTGTCTAATGCCTCCTCAAGTGTTGTGGAAACAATCCCTCCTCTGCTACACAAATCACCAACCACGTGTTTGGACATGAGACAACCTTTCCTCTGAAAGTCCACATCTCCTCTGGGTGTGACTAATGTCTCCTTAAGTGCTCAACAAATCATCAACCGAACGTGAATACACCAAGCATACCTATAGAAAATATTGCCCCCATTCGCTCCTTGAAGGGACAATCCAAATGCCAAGCCCCCTCTTTTCTTCAAGGACACAAATAGGGTGCTTCTCATACAATAAATCATCCTTGAGCAAGAAGCTAGCTCGGGATGATAGATATCCTCCTACCTCTGTTGTCTCCACTATAATCTTAAATTAGTCAGAGTTACAACAGGGCATGAAATAAGCTATTTAAACCTTTAAATACTTTTCAACAATTGGAATGTGGGATGTTTATTCCACCAAATCCACAATTCGTGCATCCCCCTTGCTAAGTACTATTGGATGAACTGCGTATGTTGATCCTCTTGCCACACCATAAATATATTAAGCCGCCATTTCCACTTCTATGCTTTGCTCATGGAAACTTCAACCACATAATAATGTTGGTAGCATCCTTTTGAATCTTGTAGCAATCAGCCACTTACAATTTGAAGACTAAAAACTACACATACTCTACTTCTTGTTTTTTTTAATCTTGTAGCAATCAACCACTTACAATTTGAAGACTAAAAACTGCACATACGCTGCTTCTTATTTTTTTTCCCTAGATCAGTGGAAGTGAAACAAAATAGAACTAGAGCAAAATTACAAAGATCTTATGTTCTCTTTGTGCTCTCTTTCATCTTGATGATGGATCACGGAGTGTGATCCGAAACATTGATGCAAAAACTACAAACACAATCAAATCCAAAGTACTGTAACTAAAAAAACACGGATTGTGGAAATCTAATGGCATTAACCATTAGAAGTACTTTATTTTTATCGCAAATCTCCCCTGATTGCACTTACGAAATGGCACACAAAAAAATAGAAAGTAGATATTAAATGTCAATTTTCTATTTAACGTTGGTGGTTGGACTACCACTAGAGATAAATCGTACTTCTAGTATCTTGTACCATGCAATTTCCTCAACACAAGAGTCAAGATGATGCTCCACATTAATTCTAAGTACGTGTACAAGAATCCCAATACCCCTCTTCTTAGAAATAAACCTAAAACTCCTCTAACACTGCACCACACTTACCGCACTGGTCATTTTCAGTTATGTAACTGATTTCACAATGAATGAGAAAGAACACAAGAAATACGGTCCCATCACCAAGATGTTCACCAAAAAGTCTTTTCTATCAACACGCCTTACCAAAACACCTTGATCAAAAACTTGTTTTACCAAAATCAGCAGCTTGGCAGTTATGTTTGCAAAACGAACAACAAATGAACACCTCCTTCGCATGCAAAGAGCAGATTGAGGTCCCACTGCTTAACATAGAGAATGATATCACTATAACACAAGAAAAAAATCATTGCGTTCAACAAGAATTCTTCATGGCATCCCCACTCGCCTTCATTCACTCATAGAACAAGATCATTGTATACTTTGATACCATATGAGAGCAGAAATCGATATTGTTCATTCAATTCAATCAAGATGATCATTACAATGATTCACATTGACTACATAAAGCCATTAGTCCGGTGAATAACTTCCTACAAGAATGCAACTTCTCACAACTAACATACCTAAGTTATTGTTTATTAACCTAAACTATAAAACTAACCTAAATTAATGTAAAACTCCAACATTGGATGTCCTGTTGTTGGTAGATGCAACTACTAGACTAAGCTTAGCATGAGTTTAATTAAAATAACCTCCTATTTCTAGAATGTTGTGGCTTGATATGTTTTTGTCTTCATGTTATTTTGATTGTTATAGTCTTGATCAACCTCCTCATTAGTTATGTTTCTTAGGGATTTTTTCTACTATTTGTTGTGTGATAATATCTAAATGGATATATCTTTGTACAATGGGACTAGTGAACTACATGCTACCAATATCTTCATTGAATGCTCCTTTTTGTGGCCCTTGGGTACCTAACCCAAGTAATAAAGCAAAGAAAAAAAACTTGCATTTTTCCAAATAATAATAATTATTTAAGTTATATAAATCTCAAGTTTTGAAATGTGTGCTTAAAGAAACCTGTAAGTATCCTATTTTTTGTAAGTATCCTATTTCTTGTCGCAGTAATATATAGATGGATATATCTTTGTAGAATGGAACTAATGAACTACACACTTCCAATATCTACATTAAATGCTCTTTTTTGCAGCCCCTAGGTACCTAACCAAAGTAATATAGCAAAGAAAAAAAAACTTTAACTTTTTCCAAATAATAAATGATTACTTAAGTTAATTAAAATCTCAAGTTTTTGAAAATGCTTGCTTAAAGAAACCTCTACGTATCCTATTTCTTGTCACAATACCAATGTCGTGGCAGCTTTTGTTACTCATTTCTAGAAACATAGGTAGAGACAAACGGTTTCATTAACCACATCAATAACAAGCTTTTGATGATGTCTTAGGCATTGTCATCTGGGCAACAATTCTGATCATGCTTCATCTTCTTTCCACTCCTTCAAAATATATAACATTTCATTCATCTCAATTATATATAACATATAATTTCTACACTAAAAGATGTAACTACAATGGCAGCAAGGGGTGGAATGTAATGACATGAGTGTGTTAACAAAAACCCTTAAAATTTGACAGTTATTTACCTATCAATTTATTAATTTTAATAATAAATATACTATTAATGACCTCTTATTAAATAAAAATAATTAGTAAGTGAAAAATACATAGCTCATCATTATAAATAAAATCTTAAATAAAATAGTTGTTAAGTAAATATTAAATAAATAGTTCTTTGTGTCTTTTCTTATCTACTTACATATTAAAGAAATATTAAAAATGATATTCGCATAGAAAATGAAAAACTATTCAAGTAAAAGTTAATGTATGATTTTATGCATTATTATTGAAAAATAAAAGAGCTCTTAATTGAATGTTAAAATATATAATGCCTATATATCTTTTCTTATCTATTGCTCAACTTATTTATATATTTATACACGTGTAGTAATTTAGATAGATATTAATGAAGCATATCTATATATATTATAAATAATATAAAGATTCAAAGAAAAATACTTTACTTATAATAATATAAGTTAATTGAAGAATGCCTACAATTATATAGATTAATTCATGATAGCTTCAAATAATAATTTCATAAATAACAATATGTATATTTTTAACACGCATAGATATAGTAAATGCATCTAACTCACAAATAACAAGACATAAAGTATAACTATAAACACCTAGAGAATAGTATCTCTAGGCATCTTCTATATAAATGTTATTTAACATATCTATACTAGTAATATTCAATCATAATAACTCTATTTTGAACATTTCAACTATAATATTAACTATAGTCATAAATTAAAACTATAATTAGCTTATTCATAATAAAATGTTTATTACATATTATAATATATTGTTAATATAACATATATCCTCATCTAATATATCCTTTATATGTTGATTAATTATATCTAATCAGTATTTATAAATAACATATTATTTTTATATATGCTTTATATAATATATATGGTACAGCCGTATCCAGACATACAGAACTCAGAAAATTGTTGTACCAGCAAACCTGGACCTGATATCATACCCAAAGCGGCAACTGACATGATGGTAGATGCTAGAATGAATGACACACGCCAACGCATAAAAAAAACATACTGCAGAAATGTCAAATATGAATGTAGCTCTCTGGAAGAGTCGTAGAAGAAGAGGCATTCTGAGAATAAGGTTAGGGACTTGATAAAACAAATCAAGAAATAGTGGCAGATGGCTAGTTGAAGCAATTCAACTTCCATTTGTTCTTGATAGTGCTGAATGGATGACTAGGCAACACACACCCACAGATAACATAACTACATACAGAAATGACAACATTAAAAAACTGTACAGAAGTCCCATACAAAGTAGCATATTGATAACGTTATGGAACTTAATAGGAACAAATTCAGAAATAGTGGTGGATGGATAGTTGAAGCAATTCAACTTCCATTTGGTACAAGAAAAATATTTGTTATTAACAGTGCAATCAAACAGGTCCTAAACTTGTTGGTGTGTGTTTTATGACATAGAAAACACAGAATAAAATACCAAGGGGGTAATATTTGTTATTAACAGTGCAATCAAACAGGTCCTAAACTTGTTGGTGTGTGTTTTATGACATAGACAACACAGAATAAAATACCAAGGGGGTACTCTATCCTCTCTTGAACAAAGTCTCCAATGTGCTAAACAGACAAACTATGTGATCTCAAAGGCTGACTCCAAGGTTTCAAATGCGTACGGTTTTTGCTGTTCAGGATAGACTTTCGTGGTAGGATGATTTTCTGAAAACCTCAAAGGGGACTTACGTGGATACTCAAGATTTTATCCTTGAAAGGATTTTCCTTTTTCTTTTTCTTTTTTGGGATTTTCTAGGTTTAACACTTGCGAGGATTTCTAAAACAAACTGCAACAAAGGAGGGTTTGAAAAGATAATTCTAACCTTAAACTAATTCTATACTAATCCTATGAACTCGGGAGACGAGATTGCAGAAGTGGAATCCAAAACCTATCCCTGCTTTGTCAAATTCAAAACTCCACAAGAATGGTGCTATCTTTTGAGGTATTTCAAAAGATTTTCACAACAAAGGTTAAGTATATTTCAAGCGTTTAGACTAACCTTGCAAAATAGTTGAAAATCATCCAACTATAAAAGGTATGAACATATTCATTCCACATAAAGCTTTCCTATCAAATCCTTCATTCAATCTAACAACTTCGAAAATAAAATCTACTCAAGTATGAGACACAAACCATGCAACTTGCAAAAGATATTTAAATTCACCAACAACTGAACAATGAATTTACTTAAGCAATTTTTATGCAACAATCTCTGAATCTCTCCCTTACAAATGAGAGGAGTGGGGGTTAATAGGAGTTCAAAAACAATTTTTATGCAACAATCTCTAAATCTCTCCCTTACAAATGAGAGGAGTGGGGAATAGGAGTTCAAAACAAATGAAGGGCCCAAATCGACTTAAGATTGACGGCAAAGATTAAGACAACTATACCCTAATCAGGGTTTGCAATGCTTATCTAATGAGAAACAATGAAAAATAAACAAGTCATCAAATGCTTTCTTCTAGAAGAAAGCATCACTTATCCTGATGGAAGAAAAGATCAGGTTCATTGAACTTGGATGCCTTGTCATGAAATGATCTGATTGGTGGAGACAGGGGTTGCCACCTCAGCGTGCTTATCTCTTTGGCCTTGAACAATTCTTCAATTTTGGGAAAATATTCCCAAATTGTATCATCTTTAAACCTTCTTTAACTTGGAATTTTCTCCTTTTTGAATGTTCTTTGATCTAAGATTTTGGACTTCTTGGTGTGAACTTTGAAAATTGAAGGATGTCTTTGAAATCTTCCTTTGTCCATCCATCCTTCTTTCTGTCTTGAAATTCTTCGTAGGTGATGAAGTCCTTGGTTGTGTTTGTTTTTCTCATCTATGAAAGTCATCTTTTCTTATACCATTTGAATTCCTTCCTTTGATCTTGATCTTTGGAAATCCAAGGTTGTTGTAGCATCTCCTTCATCTTTGTCTTTAATCTGGAAATGACCATATGAATTTTGGAAATGATGAAATCCCATCCTTGGAAATGCACTTTCAGGTATGATTTTCAGGAAATTTCCCATACTCAGGAAATTTGAAGTCATGGGAGGACTTTGTTTGTGCTTGTGGATTTCCAACAAGTTTCCTTGTTTGAAATCAAGAATTTTCACAACTTCAAGAAGTTTCCACAACTTTCCATGGAATTTTTCAAGAACTTTCATGGATTTGAATTAGGATTTTCTTCTTCTGCTTAGGTGGAGTTCACTATACATCAAGGAATTTCCTTGACTTAACCAAATTTTCTCCCTTGAAAGTTCTCTCTCATGGCGAACTTTGATGACATTGAGGAATTTCCAACACTTAGAACTATATTCTTCCTTCTTTTGCTAGAGTGGATTTGGCTTGGAAACTGGAATTTTCCATGAAGAGACTTCATTTAGACACAGGAATTTCCATGAATTCTTGAGTGGACTTCATGCCTTGATGAGGATTTTGCCATGCTTTAGAATTCTTCATGATGGAGCAGACTTTTTGTCAACTTGTGGAAATCTCCATGCCTTAACAATTTCAATGCCTTACACACTTTTCCATGCCTTACACACTTTTCCATCTCTTCAAGGCAGACTTTGTGTTGAAAAAAGGATTTTCAAATACTTAGACAAATTTCTGATTGCTTTCCTCTAAACTTTCAAAGTCCATCTCTTCTTGCCTTTCATCTTGAATTCTCCTCTTGAATTTCCTTCCAAATTGAGGTGGACTTCAACCAGGTTTGAGAAATTACTTCACTGTATTTTCTTGAAAAGATAAGAAATTCTAAGTTTAAAGAGGGCATGAAATTTGCGAATGCAAAGTATGGAATTTTAAATCTAATCAAATCTTATTTTGATTTCACTTTGCATTCCTACGTCCAAAATTCATCTTCAATCCTTTAAAATTTGAATTTTCAATCAAGAATTAGGATTGAAAGTATGAAAAAGCGAGGATGAAAACATTGAATTTGCCCCAATTATAAGAATTTTCAGATTGAAATCTTGAATTTGGAATGAAAATTCTTCAAATCTGCATAAACTTGTTAGAACGTGTCAATCAGATTAGAAAACCCTTTGAAAATTCTCAAGAAATTCTAAAAAATCATTACTAATCTTGAGAAATTTTGAAATTTTAAATGAAAAATCTTCAACAAACATGAAAATTCCAATAAATGATCTGAAAATCACCTCTAATCTTGAAAGAAATCGATATTTTGAATGGAAACTCAGCAAACATGAAAATTCCAAGAAATGATCATCAAAAATCATGGAATTCAATCTGAAAACCGCCCAAAATCTCTACCTTACTTTGAAAGCTAAAAAGTACCACTAACTCTAGAGCCGTAATTTCCAATTTGTGAATCAATGAATGAATACAATGCCAAGCTCTTGTATTTATAGGAAACCATGATATCAAGAAGGGATCGACTTGTTGTATTTCATTGTTTTTTTAATTTCTTTACCTTTATTGAATTCGGTTGATTTCTCTTAGAGAAGCTTTATTTAAAAAAACTAGTTTTTTTTTCTCACTTGCTTTCTTCTAGAAGCTCTTATGTGGCGACCCTTATCTTGCTTTCTTCTAGAATTCTCTTCAAGTCGATCCTTTATGTTTTCTTCTAGAAGTTTTCATGTGCGAACAAACTTAGAGGAATTTCTTTGGACGAAATTTTTATATAAAATATAACATTTAAGTATAAGTCACATTTAACTTTAAGTTATATCTTATATAAATATTGTCACGATGTTTGAGAGTGGTTTCAAATCTCTAGGAGTATAATGGAGATTCTAGATTTTGAAATATCCTAAAAATTTTCAGACTCAACCAACTTTTAGCAATCAGCACGCTTTCATCAGAGTTTTATCAGAGTTTTTTTCCATAGCTTTTTTTGACTTTCCCACAATAGATTTGATAATGGAACAAGGATTTTCCAAGAGTTTCCACAATTTTGAATACTTTTCCTTGTTTTGAAATCCGGTACATTTTGCCACTTTTCATGCTTTTTATGAAATCCCAGAAAAATTTGAAGTTGAAAACAGGAATTTTACACTTGGGCAATTTCACAACTTTTGGCCTTCCCAAAATAGAAACTTCTAAAAATAGAAATACTGAAAAAAGAAAAAAAAGAAACTTTTTAAATTTAGAAAAAGAAAATAAAAAAGCAGGTTACCAGATTGGCCCCAAAATGCCAAAAAAGAAACTTCCAAAAAAGCAAAAAGCAAAAGGTAAAAAAAGCAACTTTTCCTAAAAAGTAGTTGTTAGAATCAACCTCAAGCAATGTCGATCTTCGTCCCTTGGCCCTTCTTAACACCCCTTGTGGCATCAAAATACTCATTTGGTCATACTTTCTGTCTTTCACTTTTGATTACACTCCTGAACTTAGCAAAACTCAAAACTTTGATTGAACTCCTAAATTTCACACTTGCAAGAGACCAAAGACTAAAACAAAAGCACTTAAACAAAACCCTAAAAAGCTAAAAACTAAGGGTTCCCATTTGCAATGGGGCGATGTGTGATCACGTCACAACAAAACTCTAGGTGAAAAGTTGAGACAACATTGAATAAGGGAAAAAATATTTGCAATCAATCAACAGAGATTTGAATAGCATTGATGCTATCACTATTAATACAATGGGAGACCTTCCCACAATTATCATGGTAAAGTTCAAGGTGGCACCAAGGATTATTTTGGTAGAGAAATAAATATTGGTGAACAACTGAAATCAAATTTAGCTTTTGGTACCAGGGAGGAACTCAGCACCAGGTTTCACATCAATTGCACATTAAATCCAGAATCACACCATGGAGTTTCTCAGGTTAGCCTTGTTAACTTGAATTAAATAAATGTTTTGTTCATTATAAAATATTGATCTATGACATAATGAATATATCACAGACACACACAAAGACCTTGTCCATGCAAAACCGCACTGCCACAGGAAAAATATTAAAGACTCATAAAGGGCACAGTACCCATGTCTTGCAATCCCAGTATCCTTGAATCCATGCTAACTATTCATAGGTCCTACCACTGATATCAATCCCTCACCAAAAGCATTTTAAGAGTGCTTTATCACTGCCCTATAGATGTACCTCCAATGTATGTTCTTTTGTTGTCATATAACATTGCATGAGAAAACATTATACTCTTAAATAAACTATTGAAGTACAAATATTAGGCTGCTTGCATCAATAAAAGGATTCAAATATCTTGGTGCTTTTTTAATTTGTTAGTCAAAACTTAAATAATTGAAAAGGCATCATTTACCAGCATGTCTGCCTTGGGTTCAGGGTTCATCCTGGGTATGTCCCAGCCAGCCCGTGTTCATGAGTTCATCCCAGAACAGATGCACGTGTACCCTGGCTGACCTGGACATAGATGGGGGCTGGGGTAACCCAGAGGGCAGATCAGACTAGTACACAATTCTACTTGTATGGGAATGGTCCTCTCTAAGCAGCCATACCTGGCTTCATAGATGGTTAAAAATAAGGAATATGTAATATCATTCCATAAATCTACTATAATCATACTTTGCTTGGCATATAATTCCTTTACTCTAGAAGAAAGTTTTATTTCTCCCCATTCAACTACGTAGCATCTAAAAGAAAGTTTTGTTTGTCCTCATTCAACTGCGGAGCATATTTCCTTACAAGTTGTGTTCAAAGGTTGAATTTTGCTTTCCAACCAAATATCCAATCCATAAGTACTCAACGAAATAAAAGTATGTGCTATACATCATGATATGTAAGCTCCTGCACTAAAATATTAATTTATTACTACAAAAATAATGTTCTCAATGTCTTCTACTCAGTGTGAAACACTTACAGACATATGAACTTAAATGGAAATAAAGGAATACTCGAACAATGATTAAACATTAAAAAGAAATAACAAACCTCGGGTATTATTCTATTATGTCTTTCATTCTCATTCTGCAGAGCTTGGAATCTTTCAAACGGAATATCCAAAATGCTTCTTGTAAGAGGTCTAACATTGCGACCACCATGATGTTCCATCCATGATGAATTCAAATAGTGAGGACCTTGTGAGATTGTTTCAGGATTTATAACCATATTCAAAGTATTAAAAGAAATAGCACCAGTTGCCCGGACATGATGATTGCTTGGAACAGGCCTCGATGAAGACATCAATCCTTGTGTAAAACCAGAACTAGCCCTAGGGACTTGCATGTGTAGATTTTGTGGAAGGTGCCGTGGCACTGACACTCTTGAACTGAGTGCTGGATTGTTGAACATTTGATCTGCATATGGAATACCATTTAAGTTTCTAGTTACTGGGGCCCTGCTTGATGAATTATTGTTTGATGTCCTTCTGTCAGCACCTGACACAGGCCATCCTTGATTTGGTACTGCAGGTGTCATGCTACTTGAGCTAACCTCCGCATGCAAAGAAGACTGCCTTTCCCTTCCAGTAGCATTGAAGGTAAAATGACTGCCAATTGATGACATATTTTCATTCCGCTCATTCAGAACTATGCTTCTCTCAAACAGGGATGAGGTTGGAAAGTGGCAATGTTCACGCAAAACAGTACTAGAATTGATAGCTGCTGTATCCATGTTTGACTGCTCAGCTGGAGTGCTTCTTGGATGCACATGCCATGTATAATTGCCTGGCAGTCGCAAATAAGGTAGATTTTGCTCTTCATGAAATGCTTGATTTGATCTGTTCCTAACACCTCTCTGATGACCATCTACTGTCCCATTCACAGATAAAGCATTGCTCCTGTAGTCTGGAGCCATGCCTGAGCCTCCCATAAGACCAGGCCTAGGCATGCCTGGATCTTCCCAATGTTGAACGCTAGCAGGTGTCCCTGCAGGGGTAGAAAAACTTGATACACTGCCCATATCATGCCTTGCAGGAACTGTGAAACTTGATAAACTATTCCTTTGCCTGCTAAAAGAATGTGAAGGGCAATCATAAGATGAATGTCCATATATACCTTCAAAATCTTTTCGTTTACATGATCGTCTTCCACCATCAGAAAACTGACTGGCTCTTCCACCACCTACACCATTTCCACAATGAGGCATATGTTCAGCTTCAGACACAACATGTGGAGCTGGATGAGAACAGAAGTTGCCAACTGCTGCCTGTTTAATGTTGTCAAAAAGAAGCCCAATTAGATCCAGTGAGTATACAACATAACAAATTGATAAAAACATTTCAACTGGTAACTTTTTCATCATAAGAAATGCATACCTGAGCAGGTATCCATTCTGAACTGCTGAATCCACTTGCTGCCATTCTGCCACGAGTATAAAGGCCACTCCCATCATGACTTGTCATATTTCCCAAATTAGAATTTGTCGTATTTGCCAAGTTATTAGACCTTTGCATATTTGAAGCCGTTAATAAACTTGACCTACTGCCTGGATACATTCTGATTTAAGTAATTGGACCAATTTATCGCGTCTCCAATTTCCACTCAGCTTTCCTCTATTGAAACAGTAATTTTATTTGGCTCTATATTATGGCTACAATGTGCACCCCAAGTAAAATGAATGCCCTACAGAAAAGTCAAGAAGAAATGAAAAATATCTCAACTCATATGGCAGATATTGATATCATATCATGCTTCGACTCTTCAAATTATATATGCACAATAGCAACAAAGAACATACAACAATCGTGATAGTTCAAGTCAAACTAAAAAACATTTGAGACTAGAAAATGATATCAAAATAATATAGCCAGCCTGCACAGAGAACTGCCAAAAGCAAGTCATGTTTTCAATTATTATGTAAGAAGCATGTTTACTAAAAAGAGTAAAATTCGATGCAAATCTAACACAAGTTATTAGAGATGCTACTTTACGGTGCATTGCAATTTATAAACAGTGCAATTCATCTGTGTACTTTATTTTCTAAAAAATATTTTTGTGATTTTCTTTTTTGTGAAAGTTAAACATAAGGATATCCATTTGTAAAAAAAAATTGTGAAGGCAACAAGTATCTTATAAAATTAAATCAATTTGTTCTTTTTAGTTTCTCTTCCCCTGTGATTGTTACTTATGTACATAACATTTAAGGCCATCAAAGAAACAACTAGTAATAGAAATTTGTCATTAAAAAATGTCCAAATACACAAAGAATCTCACAACAATGTGAATATTTAAATAAAAGCTCCCCTGGAAGCTCCCATGAGGTTTTTGAGACCATAGGACAGGACAAATTTTAGAGGGCTTTCTACTATGTGCAGACAAATCAGTTCTAATCACACCAGACTCCACCTCTATACTTCACACAGCAATAAATATTTCTATAGTTGCATAGAGCAAAGAGAGAATTCAAGTTTCAACAGTTCCTTGCCAAAGGGCAGTTATCACGCACGCACAGGGGAATATAAGGATTCAATATAAATCTCTTGAGGAACAACACCTTGGTTCTACAAAATCCATTGGTTCCTGCAAGCATCTCACATTTTCATTACATGTGTTGTGTTATGATCCTAATATGATACATTGCCAAGAATATATTATATTGAGATCATAACAATACGTGATTATGTTCCAGATAGACAAAATCACAATGAATTCTAAGTTCTAACTCAACATGTGGGCTGTTTAAAACTTTTTTAAAATCGCGACTTTTCATTTTCTCAGTCAATCAATTTTTAGCCCAAAAATGATTATTTTTTCATTATAAAGTGTGACTTTATTATATGTTTCATTGTGTTGCATTTTTTTGGATTTTCCATAGCATTATTAGATGAATATTGACGTCAAACTGCATTTGATCATACAAACCTGGCCTTTTCCATCAGATCAGATCAACTTCATTTTCAGCAAATCTACACTATTATTTCCAGCCTCAAGGTAAGTTTTTTTTTAATTTGAAACTTGATTTTAATTATTAACTCTTGCTTTAGTTTGTATTACAGCCTAATACTAACCAGAATCATGAACCCTGAACTTCTTCAAGGTTTGGGGTTGGGGTTTTGTTTCTATATTTTTATTATGTCCTAAACCTAACCCCAAACCCTTAAATTTTCTGAAAGTTTTGGGTTAGTGTTAGGGTTTATATTAATTCCCTACACCTACCCCTGCACTCTAACTATTTTAATTTTGGGGTTAGTGTTATGGTTTTTTGGTTAATATGCCCTAGTCCTCAACCTATATTCTGAAAAATTTTCAGGGATTAGGGTTTTTTTGTTGGTAAATACACTCTAATCCTAAACCTAAAACCCAAATGTTTTCTAAGATTTAGATTTAGTGTTAGGTCTTTATTTGTAGGCTTTGCTACATCACTATTCAAGGATTGGGGTCAGGATTAAGGGTTTTTTAATATTTAGCTGCTAGCATGTGTGAATTGTATCTTTTTTCTGTGAAATACTAAAATCATTTGCAAGTTGTCCAACTTATTAAATACTTATGTTTTGTAAGTACCTCTATAGTGCACCAAACACAACATTCAACAAGATTATTCTCTCGTGTATTTAAGGGCTATTGAGGTTGAGGTAATAACAGAGGTACATAAACTTTTCCTTGCAATCATGTTATATATTCTTCTTTGTTCTTCCAGCAATCTGTTGTCATTGGCTAAAATAGATACCTCAGGCTCAGAGGTTCTAGTGGTGAGAGGGGTACTACTACTTCAATACCCAGGCCTCAAATAAACCCAAGACATTTCCACACCATTTTTTTGGTGCCAATCTGCCCTCCCATACCACTTCTTCAACATAGCATGAGGTATATAAGAAAATTTAGTATATCGAGAGGTTTGGTATATTGAGAAGTTTGCTCTTCCATGCCATCACTCTTTCATATTCCTCCAGGTATATAGGGGGAGTGGTATATAAAAGATAAAGGTTTATCAAAAGGCAAGAATGATAAGGTTGGAGCAATAAGGGTTTCTTGTAAGACTAATGTGGAAAAAACTTAATACTTTAGCAGCAAAAACTAGAAAAAGGCTCAATTAACCACTAACCACAGTACCTGCCAACTTTCCCGTGCTATTTACAATCATTTTGCATAGGTTATTCAATAAACTGGTCAATGCCAATCAATGAACTAGATTAAACAATAAATTAAAAAAATTAGAAAAACATTCATTTTACATGCTATTAACTAAAAAATCATCAAGTTTTTTAAAATGAATTTGGGATTATTTTTCTTATTAACACCTCAAAATTGTTCTTTTGCCATTTTTTCATTCACATGAAACAAGTAAACAAATTTTTAGACTTTCCCAAGTGATTGTACATCAAACCAAACATCTTGTGATCACCAAACTAGGTCTAATCTAAAGTTATGTCAAAGAAGATAAATCAAATTAACTAGATGAGATTCATCACACACCAAAATCAAATGTAGCCACAGGATAGACATTTAGTTAAGAGGATTTGGATATCTTGAATGAGGTGAAGGATGATTATGATCAAACTCATTTGGAGCAAATGGTCGTAGATGCAATGGCATCAACTTCCACTTTACATAAATATTCATGCACTAGAGGATATTTGAATTTGGTACTCAAAAATTTTGTTTTGTATATTTGTAATGAATCTATAACAATGGGTAATCTTTGATTAGAACTTTGATACTTAAAAGAATGAGAGTAATTGGCAACACTAAATCTTTATTTGTCTTATAAATGAAGTTTGGACTTTGCTTCTCTTTATACACGCTCTATCTAGAATGAAATAACAATTTCAATTGTTTTTGTGATTTTTCTGATTTAACGCTGTGTAATTGAATTAATTTTACGCTATCATTTTTCCATGTCGTTGCAATATATGTATGATGCTACTAGGCTCCATACATTTGAAACCCTAAAACCTACTTTTTAAGATTTGGTTTTCATGCCACATGAGAGAAACTTTGCATAGACATATGGCACAATTATCCTTGATGAAAAAACAAATTCAAATCGGATGTTTGCCAACTTGAATACAACTGGGGTATTTATTGTTTCAAATAACATTTGTCATTGAAGACTTGTAAAGGATGCCCTCCAACTATCACTCATTGGGGCTTGAAGAATCAAGACATTCAAATTGCAAGGCAAAGAAGACAACAGCAATGTTGGAAATTTTTTGTATACTTCTCATAAAAAAGTTGGTTGGATAATAGGGTCTGCTAGTTTCACCTAGGCAAACTATTAAAATGTTTTTCTGATGTGCCTCTTAATATCCACACGTGTAAGGATTGACTCAGATGTAAGCTTTTGGCCATGGAAATAGCCACCCAAGATCAAGGAGCTTTGGCGAAAGTAGAAGAAGACCCAAAATGAAAAAATAGTTATATTTGATCAATGTATGCAAGTATATAAATGAGATTGATATGCAAGAGTTGATGTGATGGGTATATATAAGATACAACAAATTAAGTACAAAAGGGAATTAGAGCTTTCTTATCTAGTATGAACTAGAAATAATAGAGTTTTGGTGGTGTCTTAGGTTGAAGCTTGAAGTTGCTCACAGTTATTAGAAATGTAGGTTGGTAAGTTTAGAAATAACAGATGCCTCTATGTTTGTGGTAGAGACTTCACAACTGTGGTTGCATCATTGGATTGTATAGACTTCAAATTTTTAGAACGTGTGTACCTCGGTTTACAAAAATCTATAGTGGCTTTTAAGAACATGTATGCCTTGGTCAATAAAAATCCATAATGCCTGTAGAGTAGAAAATCAGTCAATGTGCACAGACAAATGCAACTTAAACTTTTGTATTTGGGACATGAAAATTCATTGGGATTGCTTGGGTACCTATCTTAGGTAGACCTCTATTGTTTTGGCTTCCAATTTATCAACTAGCAAACTAGAGATGTTGCTTCTACCTTTTTCCTTTTTTAAGTAATTTCCTTACTATAATTTACTCATACTGTATGTTCATTCTTAAACAATTTTTTTACTGCTACAAAGCTTTAGTGCCAAATTAGACTCATTTCAATTTACTTGCTTTCTCTTTTCATTTCTTAAAAGTAATTGAAATTTTTAGATTAATCGAAAGTATTTGAGTAAAGTAGAAAGAACACCTTGTCTTCCTTACATTTTGGTGAACATATTCTAATTTCTATCTATTCATATATAATATATATCCATGTCTCTGCTAGATTATATTATCTGAATCCCTCTAGGATTAAGAGTGTATATCTTCTATGAAGCTTGAAACTTCATATTGTATTGTAACATAAAATTGCTAATAATACATTAGCTTCAAAATATTTAGTGCTCTGCAGGCCAATTTTTTCCCTTTATAAGGTTTTACCAAGGTATAAGGTTGTGTCTAATCTCCTCCTCTTCTATTTCTATTTCCAAAGTGTTGTTACCATGTCAAAATGCTACTGAAAAAAAAGATCTTAAAGCTTATAATACTCCTGTTATAAGATTAAGTAGGAAATTGTCTACATACTTCCTTTCATAATTGTGTTTGGAAATTAACTATGCCACATTAAAAAGTTGTGGACATTGAGATTTAAAATTGTTACAGATTAAATATTCTTTTGAACATTTTTTATGAGCTAAATATTTCTTTCAGCTGGACACATGAATTCATAAGGTTAGTCCCAAAATAGATGGGAAATTGTGTAGAGTTTGCATATGTACAAATAATATCATGTTGAGGAAAAATAAAATCTTTATGACATGGGAATCTATGAACAATAATAATAAGTATTACTTTAAATATTGACCCTATGAGACATGAATATAAGTAGGGTGATGCCCCACATTACAAGTACTGTACCTACTTCACCAATAAGAGATTTAGTTATATTTGACATTAGACAAGGTTTTGGCCGCCCAGAGCTCATATCTATGTCTCCAAATGCCTCATGGGAGGCCCTACTTCCTAAGGATATATAACATCCCTCACATCAAAAAACATTTCAATGTCTCCCTTTTTGGTGTTAAAAATATTACATTTCAAAAAAAAGACAAGCAGCCTTAAGCCGTTCCCCTATGATGGACAATTGTTGAAGGTTTAATTCTTGATAATTGTATATTTTTAAATCTAATTGCTATGCAATTGTTAAACATTTTGTCATTCTATAACCTTGAAGCCTTTTGTCGTAAGAGGAAAAATGACAATTTAATCTTTTACTGCTGCTAACACACTAAAAAGGTGCATAGAAATCCATCATGTGACCAAGTTTGAGCAGCCTCATTTCATGTTTCTTCTTGTCTTTCTAGTGTGGTCACTTATTATTTTCTTGACCTAGTATTAGTCACATATATGTTCTTCAAAAGACAGTATGCTATGTTCTACTAATTAAAAAAAATTGAGCCATAATCAATACACCTATTTTATGGTGAATTGTTCTTAAGGAAATGGTTGTGTATCATGTTTGTTTAGTTGCTTGTTGTTTTAATGTAGTTTTGATACGTACATATATGCATGCATTCATATATACAATTAAATAGATACATACATAGATACATACCTACATACATAGATATATACAGTTAGATAGTTCATACAACTTTTTCAATTAAGCCGATTAATGCTTGGTTAATTTCCAGTGAAAAGCCTCATTCTTTTCTTAAGAAAGGAACTCAATGTTGCCCGAATTTATCTAATCCCAAAGAAAATACAAGCTAAGTTGCACCTCTATTTGAAAGAGAGAAATTCAAAAATTTCTCAGCCTCTTCCAGCAGCAAAAAACAACAGATGTTTAGGGCTAATTTCAATCTCATTGATTTTCCTATAAAGATGCATATATATTGTTTGATTTTGCAAGACCATTGCAGTTGCCAATTTTGCCCACATAAGTGTTATCACCTTCATTCCAACCCAATATTTCTACAATATTTGTAAATGATCTCTTCTGGGTACAATAAAACCAGACATTGTGACTATTATTCCAATTATGATCATTAGGTACCATAACAAGATCAAGACATTTAATGTCATCAACCAGAAACAACTATATACCCTTGTCTGAACAAATGAATATCATTTTGATGACACGTTTGCTCAAATATACAATCAATAACAAAAAAAATATCATAATTTTGTGATCATATTTCTAAACAATGAATAAACATTTTATTGACAAAATCATTTCCCATTTCATCCCCTCCAAACTATATAACCATCTTTGTTGGTAATTTTACTATACCATTATCTCAAGATTTTTTTTGTTATCTTCAGGGTATCCCCGTGACTCAAACTCAGCAGGTTCCCTTTACGAGGTGAGACTAATCCCTGCGGCCACGCTGCAATCTGCACCACCGCCAAGTGGGTGTGGCGGAATAATTCCAGGCAGGAGAGTTGAACCCGAGACCATGGGGATCTACTCACAACCTCAGACCAACTCACCTACCCGTGGGGGCATTATCTCAAGATATTTTGCTAGGATGCTAGTTTAATCATTTTCCGATGGCACCTTATATGTATGAGAAACATGATCTTTTATGTTACATGACATTTTTATATGAAGATTACATGATGTTTTATGTTACATGACATGTTCCAACACATAGCAGTTTTAATATGCGATGATCAATGTTTTGGGTCCACTATTTCCATATGATGCAATGATGATGTTTGCCGTTCATATACATTATCACATTCCGCTTCATAATTTTTTATGTGTCATATTGTCATTACAAATATTAGATAGCTTATTTGGTTGTAGATAGCTTTAATATGCATATTGTTACAATTGTGGGAGGTAAAGAGCATGTGGTTCTACCCATGAAGGGTATGAATCTGCCCAAGCTCTGATTCATATATGGAGGAATAAGGTGTAATATTGTAAAAGGCTGATTTAGATTTATGAAATTTATTAAAAACATTTTCCTCACAAAAAATTGAGGCTTTTGAGCATAGAGATTCCAAGAAGGAACTTACTAAGATGTACTATGCGGATATGAATTCCCTTAATTCAAACACTCTCTTGCATTAACCTCCAATGACTCTCCCTTTAATGGTTCAAGAATTTTCCATATTGTGTTTGAGATAAGCCTCACATTCTTTATCTGAATTTCAAGGTTTCCATGAGCCTGGCTTGCAATTTGTTTGAATGTAAATCTATGTTTACTATCTCTTAACCAAGGTAGTGTTATGTTTGAGAGCATTGCATTAGTCAAGAGGTAGCCTTACTCCTATTGACTTGGATGATGGAACTTTAAAAGCCATGGAACTTGGGGATCTATTTCCTATTTTAAAAGTGGCTTAATTAAGATTGCCCCTTAAAATTACTGAAGATTTGTCAAAATGGATTCAACCATGTATTATATGGAATTTGTAAAGGAAATTGTACATTACTTCATGTATATCAAACTTGAAGAAAATGGATATTAAATGTGTTAAAGACCATTTCAGTGACCTAAAAAAAATTTAAAATATTTTCATAACTCTAGAAAATCGAGATTTTAGTTTAAGAATATGTGGTTGGGTGGGTTTAGAGTTGAAAGAGCCTATGGGCAGGTCTTTATTGTTTTAGAATCAACGGTTAAACTACAAGTGAATCAAGCATATGAAGCCATGGAAACCTTAAATTTGTTTTTAAATGTTTAATATGATGTTTCTTTCCCTTTTATCATACCCAAAATGCATGGGAGCGAATTCTGTCATACCCCCTGCCATGAGGCATCATATATAAAAAGTAAGTGTTGAAAATTTACAAGGGGTCAACTGAGCTTTATCCAGACCAGCCCACCTGTTGATGTTTACGACAAATTAAATCTAATTTTGACTTTAGTCCCTTTGAATGAAGACTATGGGAGCATATTTTAGAAATAAGGTGTGATTACCTAAGGGAAGATTATGAAACAAATAATCGGCTTCAATTATGGAAAACTAGGGTAGCTATTTCATTATTTATGAAGCAGCAATCTCACTTGGCAGTGATTCTATTATTACAAACAGCAGTGATAATTAGTTTGAAGGCAAATACTCCAATCTTGTGTTAAACAGCAATTAATACCATTAAGATACACCAGTGATTAGGATAAGGGCACCTAAAGCATTGATTAAGGAATACACCAAGGCAGCAATTGGGTAAAGAGACATCATTAGGGTTTATGACCATTTTTTAAGGGCAGTAACCTCCAAAGATAGTCTCTCTTCTTAAGAGGCAAAACGATATAAAAAGATGACTTCCTTGGAAGGAGGCATTCAAAAAACATCGAAAAGCATCAGTAATATCATATCAGTGATCAGGATCAGATCAGAATTTGTTATTGATTTACAGGCAGTGACATTCCTGTTTACTGTGGTATGCATGAATATATGTTTAAATATGTATGCCTGATATATGCAGCAATAAAATGCACAATTCCTTACATATTGATATAGGATAATATATTTGTCACATATCATCATATATATTAGACATAAGTAATTATGTGGAGTTCCAAATAGTAACTATCAATCATGGCGAGGAAGGGAATGCATGGAGGAATAATTGTTATAGGCTTCCTCACTAGGTACACCACCTCATATGGATGGCGGCGAAAGGCCACATGAGGCCAAGAGGGATGGTATATCTACTCTTGGGCCTAGGGTAGAGGATCGCTTGGGGGTGCCCTATTGTAGTTTCTCCTCCAACCTCCACATTGATCAATTGTTGGGATGGATTCAAGGGAGTCCCAATCATAGGAGGGTGAATAAGGGTGGCACGAAGAGGGAGAACTGGCTACAGGATTCCTCACTAGGTACACCACCTCATCACAAATGGATGGTGGAAGGCCACATGAGGTCAAGAGGGATGTTATATCTATTCTTGGGCCTAGGATATTGGTTTGGGCACCCTATCGTGTCTCCTTATCCAAGCTCCTTTATGGTTGAACCAAAATAATAAACTAGATAAGTTATATGGTTAAGATGACTTTGAATATATGTTCTTTAGCCCTAGTAATGGTTGATCTTATGAATTGTATCTCTAGTTGCAGGATCTTAACAAAAATCTATATTGCTTTAACATTCTTTGGGTAAAGTTATATCTCTAACTATATTATGTTCCCCTATTTATTGAATTTGTGATTCTAGGGCAGACTATAGGGTAATCCCGAAAGGGGACATTACAAATTCCATGCAGCATTGTTGAATAAAAAAACAACTTTTTATCGTTTTGATTCTTTGAATGAAAATTTGTCAAACTTGTCAAAAATGCATGCTTATTGTTTATCATGTTGGAAAAATAGGTGTTGTACACCTTGCATAATAATGTTTATTATTGTAGTATTTTATTTATTATGTGCTGTTGCACCTAGGAGCACTTAGATGGGCATGCAACATGTAGAGATTCCTTTTGGAATATTGTCAGGGCCGATTGATGTCAAGTTGTAACATTGTAATATTATATTGTTTTAATTATTTAATATTGGGGAAAGTAAATTAAATAAAGTACTCAATATTAGATGTGGGGTCAAGGGGTTAGGTAGCACATGGTTTAAGTAATACCACTTGGTGGTCTTGTGAGAGTTTGTTTCTATAAAAGCAACCACAAGAGTAGTTGTTGAGATAAGCTGACTTAGCATTTGTGAGGTTGGAAGCATGGCATGGGATGTGCGATTACATGCTTATTCACATGGAAATTTGGAATGCTTGTTGATGGTTGAGGTTTCTCGGGCTTTCATAGATGTATTGTAATGTTGCATTGCTAAACAATACATGGATAACAAATACTTTTAGATGCTAGGTTTTTCCCTCGTGAAGGTTTTCCCAGGGTATATCTTGAGTCACATTTTTGTGGGTATGTTGTCTATTCTCTTGTATGTAGATTCTATGTACTTACTTGATTGATTTATCATGTGGGTTAGGTGAAAATTGTCATTGTATGGTTGCAAGTTTCCTTATATATCACAATTTGAGTTTGCTAATTTATCGTACAAGTCATGGCAAAAATTGAGTTCACCATGAGATGAACACTTCCTACTAAAGCAACAAATGTTGCATATAGTGGCAAACAACTTATGTATTCCAAAAATCTCTTTTTCATTGATGTTTGCAAATTGAAATTTGTTCCTATAGGTCACCTGGATTTGAGATCTTTTTAATGCAGCATCATTAATATATTTCAATATGTTTATTAGATTCAATTACTTTAATTGATTTTGTTCCTTGTAAGCAAGTTAAGATGTTGTGCTAGCAAAGTGGATGCAAAAATCATTTATCCTTGTATTATAATATCTTGTAGATTAGAAATGGATTGAAATATGTGTGACAATCCTAGTCATCATCTCTCTTATACCCTTGCTTAATGGAATTAAAATAATGATCAATGATTCATTAGTACAATGGTATAATTCCTTCTGCTTTAGAAAAAGAAATGTAAATTTTGTTGCATCTAATACTATTGAGTGATGCTTAGGAGAATTGGGTTTAGTTATGCTCAGTCCTTATTTAGCTTGTTGTGCATGTGGTAAGGCCATGTTCAGATGTGAACCACCCTTTGTAGATAGAAATGATGTCATTTCTCTGCTAGTGAGTTATGGGTTATCTATATGTATCTCCCGCACGTGTAAGATGTTTGAATGTTGTGTTATCATAGGTGACCACATATATGTGTGTTAACATGCATTCCTCACTAATTGTGGTACAACTATTTAACACAAAAATGTTGGTCTCATTTTTCACGCTTCTTTCTTAATAAAATTTGTGCCCTCCGAGCTAGCCTAACCCTAATTAGCTCAAAAAATAACTGATATGGTACATCAGAATTTTATATCTAAGTCAAACAATGCAATATAAACAGTACAATGCAGCAAAAGGATAAAATAAATCTGATGCAAGAAGATGCCATATCATACATTTTCAGAAAAAGTATCCACAGATGCCACTGTTTACATACTATCGCAATTTCATTCTGTCAGATCTGGTTACAAAAACACACTATGATAAGAATATGGGTCCAGACTAATCTAATATCCAGTTGTACAGCAACAAAACAATTCAATCGGACAAAAATCCCAATGAGAGGACTTAAACCATCTGAAATTTCATTATCAAATTCCTTTTACAAAATTGAAGTGTTTCTTTGAGTTTTGAGCACAGGAGGGTGCAGGGCATGGGGAGAAGGTTTTGGGGATGGAAAATATTTTCTAAAATTTAAGAATGGACAGGCGGATGGCAAAGGAATGGCTAAATAATTTAAACAAACAAAGAGCAAATGAAATTTTAAAAAGAAAGTACAATGTGCTGTATTTGCAATGAGATTCCTCCCCTCTTAGATTTCTAGGATTTTTTAGCATTTTATCCTTAAAAGTGTCCTATTATATTTTTATGCACCAAATGGACCAGGCTGTCCAATACAGAAGAGTGGGGTAATCCCCTCCAAATCCCAGGGACATCCAGAATGTTGGAAAAATCCCCTATACCCCAAGGACACATCCCCATGGAACACTCTTGAAAATTCTGACTACAATACTAAAGAAATATTATAAATTAACACATAAAAATTGGCTCCAAAAGAGAACCTTAGCCTAGAATTATGCCATAAATACCCTACTATAGCAAATTCAAGCTATACAAGTCTCAAACAAAATTGGGTTATTTTTAAATTCAGTCCCTAAATAACCAAAACTGTCTCCAAAACAGCACATTAGACTAAAATTACCATCCAACACTCTTACCATAACAAAACAGAAACTACGATAATCTCACTGACTCACAGTTTCACACAGCTTCACATTAAAGTTTAATCCTTCCATGACAAATATGTATCCAAAAGAGAACAAAAAACTAAAATTAACCCTTGAAAGCCCCGCACAACAAATTCGAGGCAGTATAATCTGAAACAAAAGTTCAGTCTAAAATTCAGTCCCTTCAAAACAAAATTGCCTCCAGTTCTAAAATTCCACCAAAAAACACTGCGAACAAAATTCACACTAGAATGGTCTCAAACAAACTTCCCTTTGGAAATTTAGTCCTGTAAAAAAAATCATGATTCCAAAAAATCTAGAATTTTCCATAAAATCCTGTCATAGTAGAAGTCATGCTATGACAGTCTCAAAAATAATTCCTTTGAAATTCTCTGTCATTCAACAACGAGATTATCTAAGATCTAGAATAGTCTATGATTACACCTTGAAAACTCTTCCATAACAAAAAATCAAGCTATAGAAATCTCAAGGAAGCTTTTCTTTAAAATCTGCCCACTTGCAATAAAAAATGTCTCCAAAAAATTGCCAAAATTAGTCCTGTTACAAGAATTTTTAAAAAAATTGTTTCCAAGAAACTAAAATTACCCCTTAAAAGCCCTGCCATAACAAAATTCAAGCTGTAGCTGCCTCAAGGAAGATTTTCTTTGAAATCTAATCCATCAGCAGCAAAATTGTCTAAGGCCTAGGACAGCCTAAAATTACCCCTTAGAATATGTCATAACAAAATTCAAAATATAGAAATCTTATTGAAGTTTACTTTGGCATCTGACATCTCGTAACAAAAACGACTCCACGAAAAATAATAGCCCAAAATTTATATCTTAGAAACACCGGCATAACTAAATTCAAACTACTATACAGACAGCTGAAGGAAGCTTTGCTTTGAAATTAAGTTCTTTTGGAGAAAATCCAATAAATAGTCTCTATGGACGCTTTGCTTTGAATTTTTATTTCCCTGTAACAAAATTGTACCCAAAACGCTTCAATACTCTCAAGGAAGCTTCGTTTTGAAATCCATCCTGCTGTTATTAAATTCTCTCTAAAATCTGAGTGATATGCTAAAAATTACCCAACAACCACCCCCTGTGGCAACGAAATTCAAGAAACAGAAAAAGAAATCGATCTTAATCTCGCTCGCACAAATATAAAACATAAGAAAGTCCTCAATTGAAAAACTCATTTGTCCGCGTTATCAAATTTACCAACATTACTTTCAAACACAAACACAAACCCATAACAAAGTCACCACTTGGAAATTTATTTTCACCCAACACTCTTACGTAACAAAAAACAAAAACTTCCCCGCAAGAATTGCGCAAACCAATACACAACACAAAAGAGATGTAAATGCAGATTTAAAGACAAATTTGCGCTAGTCCTCAGCCACACAGATTAAAAATAAAATCCATCGACTAATACAGAATTTCGAAACGAAAAGGCAACGGATTACCAGCCTAAAAGACGTTCACCCACCCTGATCTTCTTCCTCGGATGGATGATAATCTGAAAGCTTGTAAATCGTCGGCAAATGACAGGTGATGTAAAGATTGTAAGGGCTTGAAACGAATTAAAGATTTGATCTTTTGGTGCACTTCCATGTGCACACAGGTGAAATGACAATTATTGTTACACAATTTGGACGATCAGGAAAACTGGAGTACTCACCAATACGGATCTCTTTTTATGGGCCACGTCGCATGCAAACTAATTTCCGTGCTTAAAATAAGATTTCGCCGGGTTATTTTTTGGTTTTTACCGTCACCACATCGAACGCGTGTCGTTTTTACCCTTTGGGAATTCCCCTGTTTATTTGAATTAAAAGGATCACCCCTAGGTAAGCGAGGGTTTCTAGTATCGTTGATATAGATTAGATTCTTGTTTTAGAGGAGGCTAGATAAAACATTTCAATCGATAAAACAAACAAATTTTTCATTTTAATTAACGAGATTAGGTGGACGGTGGAAAAGTTTTTTTAATAGTTGCCAGTGGCATTTTAATCTTAAGAAAATAGTTGATTTTAATCTAATTTAAAAATATTCTTAATTGTTTCCATTCTTAGATTGAATCTCTTTTATCCATAAATATTTGTATATTTTAATCATAAATGATCATTAACTTCTTTTTTTATATTTAATAGTACATTAAATCAAATCAAGAACATATTAATATTCATTTTATATTTTTTATAATTATTAATTAAAAATAAACATTAAATTATTATGCTTTAAATAACTATAAAAAAACTTATAGTGATGAAAACTTCTATATGTAATCTTAAAATATTATATAAATAATTAATTTATATTTATATTATAAATTAAGTAAAATATTTTAAAAAAATTATTAATACGTGAAAGCAAAAGGAAAGTAATTACAAACAAATAATAATTAATTATACGTAGAGCTAACAATACAAGTAAATTTACATTTTAGATATATTGGTATTTATCGATACATAAACAAACTCTAGATACAATTGAAAAATTACATTACTATATAAATAATGTTTCTATTAAATATTTATTATTATTTAAATACATTAAACAAAGTATTTAATATAAATATATAATATTATAAAGTAAATGAGAAAATATATTTATTTCACATTAGAGATGGTTAAAACATAAGAGTTAATATATTATAAATACTTTTTAATTTTATAATTTAAAGTGAAAAATAGTAATGAATACATTCATTTTCATAATGAACCACTATTCATTAAATATAGGTCAATGAATTTGACTAGAAAACTATAAAGAATAATGTGGAAAATATATCTTACACCTAAAAGAACTCACAATGGAATCTTAATAGTACTAATTGCACCTTGGTGTGCAATGGGTACGTCGAAGAGGTTTGGAAAGTGAAATAGAGAAAAAATTGGACTACTTTTTGGGATGATAAATAATTGTTAGTTGAGGGCTTGATCCATACAATTTGAACAATGTTTGTCCATGCTTAATGCCTTGATCTTATTTTTGGATGCCCCATCTACTTTGATTAGGCAAGCTTATAAGGAAAAACAAGTTCGTCTCTTTTACTTCAAGAAATAATAGAAACCCTTTGCATGAGGGACTATTTAAACAATTTCACAATATTACAACCAAATAGTATTGAGCACACTAAAACATGTAAACCAAAGAGACAAATGCAAAAATATTTCAATGTCTTATTTGACCAACAATCCAATTATATTAGTGCAATCAATTGTGAATTATGATAAAATAATTATTCTAGAATAATGGAAAAAGAAATATTCAACAAACCTACATATTCAAACCCGTCAGTATTTATAAGTTTGAGACAATCCCTTCCAAACTTTGATCTTTGAATGTTCACAATGTATGAATGATACATATATAGTCATTTGTGTCTAAATCTTTAGTTCTTTTATTTTTTTCAATTAGGTGTCAAATTTGAGGGGAAATAAAATCTAAAATTGATATTTGGAACAAAAGAAAGGTCCAAGATTTATGTTTCAAACCATCACATAGATATATTATATTAGAAAAATAAATAAGATATATGTCCCTCATGCAGTATATTTATTGCTAACTAGTAGTTAATTGATTTCATAAAAATATTGTCTAGAACTTAAAACAACCTAATCATAAGACAAGTGGTGGTCAATTTTGGTGAGTGACAAACTTAGCATCATCAAATAGGGGTTTATTATCAAAGTGGTCATCAATGTGAGATATAATGAGACATCATGTGGGGTAGATAAAAATGAAGGAAGGGTAATGATTTAGGAAGGAAGATGGAGGAAAATACATGGATATGTTTAGATGAGGCTTCCTATAGAGACAAGTATGAGGAAGGGCTAGTCAAAAAACGATTGAGAAAGGGCTTTACACCTGCCAAATGCATTTGCTTGAAAGTTTCTGAAGCGGATTTGAAAGAGTGCACCCAGAAAATGTAATTAGAGAACAAAGTAAAAAACAAAAAATGACCCAACGACTATAAACAACATTCACACATGCGCAAGCAATGAGTATTTTAGGAAACATGACTGTGAAGACATGCCAATGAAATCAATGACAAGACAAGCCGATGTCGATGTCGATGCCGATGGTACCATTTGGGAGTAAGCAAGTTGAAGATGTTTGAAGATAGGTTTGAATTCAACGAGTTGTGGAGTATGTTACAACTGCACTCTGTGAGAGCAATTTCTTCTTTGAAGTTAGAAATAACGCGGCAAGACATGGGACGTCCCAAGTAATATGTGTGTACTTTGGTCATTTGTAACAACCTTAATGACGAGAAATGTAGCAGATACAAATTAATGTTGTGTAAATTTTCCTCAAATAAATGAATGCTTTGGATCATTTCAATCGCCTTGCTTGTCCTTTACAACAATGCCTACCGTGCGATGGAAATATCAAGTCGACTCTTTCATATACGAAATGCCTTCGGTGTAAATATTGCAAAATTATTTTTTACACTAAAGTAAATAATATTATCTATTAGAATACAAAAGTTTCAAAAAAAAAACTATTAAAAATTGCTATGATATCTCTAAAATAAAATGTTTATAGATCTAACTATAGCAATAGTTAGAAACATATTGTTTTCTTTTTATACTAGCATACAAAATCAATATTACACTCCATTAATCCACAACCCTCACCTTAAAAACTTTTTATACACTCCAATTTCAAGTGCCATATGCTCATATGAAGCCATAGTCAATAGGAGATTTAGTTATTATATTATAAATTTCATTAAATTATAAGCATTCATAGTTCACACTTACTAGGGAAGAGTACCAGTAAACGTTAGGGGTCCAATAACCGTGACCTTTTTGTCATCTTGACTCCCCAATTACTAATAATAAAGGAACCCCAAAAATGATAACACATGTACCAATATCTGATCACACGTACTAATAGCCAATCATTTTTTACCTTTTTTGGTTAGTAATTGGCCCAATTGTGCACCACTATTGGGACATTTTGTAACGACTATTGGGACATTTGGCCACAAGTACTAGCATTCTTTAGTAAACAACTATTGGTGCAAGAACATAGCAAATATCAGGCAACACTTTGAAAATGTCATTTTTTTACCATTCTATGTTTGACAATCTCTACAGAGAGATCTATGAATACCCCGAAGCTGAAACCTTAGCTTTAAGTAGTTAACCCACATATGGAGACATACCGAAAAAATCGTCAAAATCTAACATACAATTTAGGATCTATAGTTGCACGAAGTTGGTGTGTGCAACTATTGGGTCCTTTCCCCAATGTTATTTTGTTACAATTATTGAACATCAAATCCACATATATTATAACAACCATTAGAACATGTTCAATTGGCTCTTTCCTCTATATATTGAAAATTAAATATAATGACATGCAAAGTATTGCAATAAAATATTGACAATTTTTCATGGTTCACACTAACAATGTTGAAATCACAACTACTAATGTTATTATGTAACAATTATTGAACATCAAATTCACATATACTATAACAACCATTAGAACATGTTCAATTGGCTTGCTCCCCTATTTACTGAAAAATTATTATAATAACATGCAAATTATTGCACTATAATATTGACAATTCAATATAATTCATGTAAAATATATTTCCATGCAATATTGATGATTTAAGGTGGGGTCCTATGAAGAGGCTTCAAATCTTTTTTTTTAAAGATCTAGAGGTCTCATGAATGAATCAATCAATCAATTAATGACATGACAAGGCTAATCAGCCTATGGGACTAAGAAAAACATCCTCAATTTATCTTCATGTCCTTTTCCATGTCAATCTCCTACTATTAATTCTTACAAAGAAGTTGGTCATCTAATTAACCTTTTCTTCTTCAAATATTGTCAACTTTCCAAGCCTTTTAATATTGGGTATGATTATCCTCATAAGTTGTGCATTCCATAATGTCATTTCATTTCTATTATTCCCTTATTGCAAAAAATGTTCTCTTTCTTCCCAAATTTCCTACAAATTCACTACAAGATTGATTGAAATGTTTTCTCAAAGAATAACGACCACTATCTTTTAAGACTGTGCATTTGAGAAGGTGGAAAAGATGGGGAACTAGAAATTGTTCCACCAATTTAAACTTTTTTTCTTTGCCACTTGTCATTCATTTGAAATTTTTCAAATTTTTTACAATTAATTTTTGGTTATTTTATATTTATTTATTCTATTGAGTTAAATGTGCTAAATAAGAAAATTCATGATACTACTAGCTTCTATAAATTTTAGATCTTAACTTTCAAGATAAATTGCACTACAAAATTTATAAGATATTTGTAAAATGATCCTAAAAAATCTCAACAACATCCACTTATATTTTTCATGAAGCTACATTAAACCCCAAGCCTTAATGACAATTACTTATTAAAAAGGAAAAACATTAGATCTTATAAATAATTTGATCTTTATATAAATATTACTATAACAATTAAATTAAAAAATATTTAAAATAGACTTATTCTATTTGCTAATCTACTAGTTAAAATATCCAATTTAAAAAACCCGAGCCGTAATGAACATTATTTATTGAAAAGAATAAAACATTAGATCTTATCAGTGTTTTCTAAATTCTGCTGTGTGAATATTATTCTCATCAAAATGAGAAAACTGAGAAAATTACTATAAAATTTGAATTAGTCTGCTCAATTTTAGTCTGCTCAATTTTACTAATCTACCAGTTACAATATCCAATTTAAATATTTCCATAAAAAGATTGATATCAAAAGGTCCACGGAATATTAAAATTGAGCAGACTAGATTACTAAGTTTCACCAATAAATATGGAGTACAATTTGCTGATGTGGTGTTGGGCCATGGAGGTAATTGCAATGTCTCTCCCACATATATATAGTTTTATGTATTCAAATTTTCATTAAATCTGTAAATGGAGGCTGAATGACATTTGTATTAAAACTAATTTAGTTAAAAATATTTTCTTAAAATAATAAGAAAAATTATAATCTATCACAAATAATTAATGACAAAGAATGAAATTTTATCAGATCTCAAATTTAATTAGATTTATAAATGAAATTTTCAAAAAAAAACATAAATTAACTACGGCTGAAAATGCATTGAAATATTAATAAATTCCACGTTTGTCAACGATGGAAGTGCTAAATTCTATTCTCCATATTGAAATAATACTCTGATGATGTATGTTGTAAAGGTCTTCAGTTTACTAGATTTTATCTGAATATTTACCTAAGCCTGTCTGTTTTAGGTGGAAGATTTCGTATATAGTCAAATATCTAATTCTTCAGGTTGTTTTAATTTGAAGTAGTATCTACAACATAAAATAATTTTAATTTGATTGATGATTTGTTAATGTTCGTACAACTTGATTTTAATTCGATTGATGATTTATTCGTGCCAGTATAGCTTCTAATTTCCCTGTTTTTGTTATGGTGTGTTTCTAATCATCATATTAAATATGATCCCTATTGCAGTTGGACTAAAGACCCTTCTATGGAAGAAATTCAAGAAAAACATCACTCAAAATAAATAAATTCATAGCTCCCTTCCATGAAACTGATGCAGGAGCATCCTGGGGAAAAATAAACAATCTGCAGCACCCAAAACTTGTTTTATGTTCTTGATGTTTAAATTGGCATTTCGCATTGACATTTCTATGGCCAGGGTATTATGGAATATTGCTCAATTTGTTTACAAATCTAAATAGCATATGTTACATTGGTAACTACCTAAATTTTATATTTGTAAAGGCCCATAAAGAGGATAGGCGCACAGCTGGAGAAGGTTACAGAGCAAGACAATTAAATTGCAAAGTTTAGGGGTTGCGTATGAATTGGAAGAAGGGTGTCAAAACTTTTTTTTTTAAAAGAAACTAAAAGCCATGCTGGAAGTGACGGGCTGCAGGAAGAGAAGCAATGAGGAAGCAGAATATGAATACTTGCAATGAGAAAATCTAACACAGCCAGCAGAGAAAACAAAGAGAAAAGACAGGGCAACAAATGAAAAAAGCACATAAGTCAATAAAAGTATGAGTAGAGGAATATAGAACAGGTGGGTCACAAGCCAAGATTGGGCACTGAACTACTTCATATTCATAGCAAAGTAAGACACAATGGAAAATTTCAGAATGGACTTATAGGTGCCGAAAAGGTAAAAGGAAAGGGCAGCTTGGCAGCAATAAGAAACAGAGAGTTGTGTCGATGAAGAAGGAAGGGCAGCGCTGAAATGGGAGCAGCGTAACAATGTACAGGTTGCCATAAGAAAATAGACCAGAGTAGTGTCAAAAAGGTAAAGGTGGAATATTAAAGAGAGGAGAGGCGGAGAAGTAAATGCTTCTATGGTGCCTACAGCTGAGAGTTAAAAAAGAATATTTCTTTTGAATTGATTAACAATTGCAAGTTAAAATAAAAAATAGAGCAGATTGGGATTGCGTAGAGGGAAGAAGAGGCAGAGAAAAGATAAGTAGTGGGCATTGAAGAAATGGTTAGTTGGTGTTGATTGTTTGAAGTTTGAACAACTAATAATAATTATAAAACAGGGTAATCTTTGCAGAGGCAGAGTAAGTGAATAAACCATAAAGTCTCTTTGTAATAAACATTTGCAAATGTAAATAATCTTGATGCTGATTTAAAATACTATTGATTGTCTCTGTATGAATCTATGTTTATATGAGATTAGATGACTCTAATGGATTTATTAGCTATAGATTTGAATTACTGTAATGTGGAATTGAATCAAAGAAATTGAGTTGAGTTTGTAGCTGAGTAATTTGAGCTTATCCCTAATCCCGTCTACATCAGAAACCAACATCCTCCTAGAGAACTAACGATCCTAGTTTTTAATGTTTTATGTAAAGTGGGGTCGAGAACACAGCAGAATGCACCAACTTAACTAAAAAGAAACTTGCAGAATGCACCCAGTTATCAGCTCTTTTAACCAAATACCAATTCTTATGTATTTGACCACAGACTGCAACCCATGAAGCTCTGAAATGTGACCATATACAACTTAGCTAAGTGGCAAATCTTATATGCTTTAAGTGGCTTTCATTATATTTAACCTTTGCCGGGCTGTGGAATTTCCACAGCCAGATTAGCTCTCTCTAGTGAGAGATCAAAGGCGGTTGTGCGGCTAACAAGTAACATCCTATGAGCATCTCTTTAATCGAATTGCAGATGTTGAATAGTAGGGGGAAGGTTGAAGACTTGGTCAGGTGGCAGTTGTTTTAACTTTTACTGACAGATTTCGGTAGCTGTATCTTTGAGGCAGTTCCAGAAGGTTTTGGCCCTTGGGAGAAATTTTTCATGGAACAGGGCATAGGTAGAAATTTTACTGTAAAATTTAAATTCCCACCAATAAATTTAAGGATAA
Source organism: Chamaecyparis obtusa (assembly GCA_027943335.1). NCBI lineage: Eukaryota > Viridiplantae > Streptophyta > Pinopsida > Cupressales > Cupressaceae > Chamaecyparis > Chamaecyparis obtusa. The sequence continues at coordinate 867,403 of BSBK01000177.1, read as the reverse complement.
TTTTGCAGGGAAAATCCTTGTTCAACCACCTACTTCCTAAAAAACTCAAGTAATTATTTAAGCATTAATTGTTGCTAAAAGTTGTTAAACAATTAATGAGATCACTGACTTCCATAGATTTTGGAGCTTATAATTTGCTATGTTACCCCAGGTTTCCAGGACGGGGAGACGGGGGGGCGGGGAAACGGGTTTCCGGGAGGGATTTTTTTTTCTCAGGGCAGGGGACGGCAGTGGGGACAGCTATATAAAAAATAGGAAAAATTTAAATATATAGGAAAATTTTAAATATTTATATGAAAACATGGATAAAACATGCTTATATAAATTATAGAACCTTAACATATAATGTTTGTGTTAAATAATTTAATTTTAGAGTTCACATGAGAGTGGAAGTCAAACAAATTATCGAAACTGAAACATTAATTTTATGGGACAGCCAGGGGACAGGTTTCCGGAAGTTTCTGAGTTTCCGGGACGTCCCCGTTTCCGGGACGGGTCATTTTTTGCTGGAAACGCGTCCCCGGGTAACACTGATAATTTGAAGCATACCCAGTATTACAAAGTTCATGGGACCACTTGCTTTAAAATGCTCCCAAAAATTTTCAACAGCACCTGCTAAAATATTTCAGAAAAGCCCCCTCCATAAGACCAGGGCCGAAGGCTTCTAGTTTTTCTAGATACAGTTACCCTGTTGAAACCACTTTTATGCAGAAAGCCACCAACTTCTCTAGGAAAAGCCCACTGGGAAAAATCTATAGCCCCCTTCCATAAGAAAGGGTCCACCTGTAAGATCATTTTAATCTTAAGCCAGACAAAATCATTCTCCATTGCTTAATCACTCTCCTTGGGAAAAGGAAAAAAGAACTCCACACTTTTTCAAGCCTTGGATTCCAGCGCTCCAAATAATGGAGTTCGGTGTGATGTGTATCTCAAAATGTTCTACTTTTTGAAAAATTATTCTGCTATTTTCATTGAGGGAAAAATGTTAAAGCTGAATTTTAAACCTCCCTGAGGTTTATTTATTTTTCCACAAACTTGGATTATAACTGTCAACTACAACCCACATGGCCCTTTAAAAAGCGAATGCACTTGTCCCAGAAGTCAGTCAGTACAATGAAAGAACGTTGGTAACAGTCTCTACAAGACCAAGCAATCCATGGGACAGAATGATAGATTGCAGTATTGGTGTTCAATAACAAAGAGAAAGGTAAAGATAGATTTTAGGTCACTGCTATGTACAACACCTATGCGGTGCATGAGACCTCCCTACTATGCAAACATCCAATTGAGGGCTGTCTTTCCATTTACATATATTGTTTTAATGAGGTGTACAACTTTATTCCTTCCTGAATCAAACCTTCTACCGTCAGTGTAAAATACAAACATCTTCACCATTTGTAACACCTACTAGAAATTTTGAGAAGCAATGCATTATTTAAACAATGTGGTTATACCTATGCAAAGGTTCAGATTACATTATATGCTAAATAGTAAAAAGGAGAACTTCTAAGGTTTTCTGGTCCTCATCCAAAATTTATAAGATAGTAAACAGTATTAAGGCCCATTCCTACAGTGCAATTCGCTTTCAAAAAACAAAATGCTGTGATCTACGAACCACAGTATGATTATATTATAGTTTGCCAATTATCAAATGAGATTCAAAAGCAGTAAAAATATTCATCAAGCCTTGGACTCACTTTTTCTAAAAGATCTTTTGTAGGGGTAAATTTGCCATTTCCATCCTCGCTGCCCAAGACCTGAGCCCTAAGCCCTACCAGCTCAAAAGACAAAAGCCCAAAAGAGGAATCGTCTGAAGTACTGATTATTTCAATCTTCCACACACAGTTTTTACCCAGAAATCTTGTTGACTGTAGAGGCATGAAACATCTACCCCTAAAACAATGTTTTCTTCACCTTTGCCAAGGAGAGCAGGACTTCTTAAGGTTTTTATTCTTTTCTAAAAATTCAGAAGATAGTAAGCATGATCATTGGCCATTTTTACAAAGTTTATAGAATTGGCTTCCTAGAAACACAATGCTACAAACCAGGAACAACAATGGAGATCTTATGCTTTCCCGTGTTCTCGAGAATTCTTTTTCTTTTAGAAAAAGAAAATATATAAATTCAGGAGCATTTCCCCATTTCAACTTCCTGCATCAGACCTGAGCCCTCAGTCTCACCAGCTCAAAATTATAAAACCTAAAACAATTTTAGTGTTGTCAGAAACATGTTGGTTTCATTTGCACTTAGGAATTCCGAATTTTGTTTTTGTTATTTAATAATAAGGACTGGGAAGCATCAGTTGTCTAACCCTAAAACAAATTTGACTTTGGATGTGACAAATAGGGCATATACCCAGCAGAGTGTTGCGCTTGTATAAATCTAAACAGAAAAAGGATGCACAAAACTAGAAAAGACATGAATAGATACACTTTATGTTAACAATTTCATCAAAATATATGCAGCAGAAAAACACTTTATGTTAACAAAATGAGTCCTCCGGGCCAAAAACTAATTCAATCAGGTCAAAATACACCCAAAATCCACAAATAGAACCAACTAAAGAACTCTTAAATTTAAATTTGCAATAGCCTCAAAGAATGTTCTCTCTGATATTTTTAGATTAATCTCAAAGGAGCTTCTCTCTAAAATTTAATATTTAGATGACAAAGTTATCAAAAGAAATAACATAAACATCTGATTTCCCCACACAAACCAAAACCTTCGAGCTACAAAAGTCTCAAACAAGATTCCCTTTGGAATGCAATCCCTCTGTAACCAAATTGTCTCCGGATAAGCACATTAACATAAACTGACTCCTTAAAACCCCGCCACTACAAAATTGAAGCTACAATTATCTCCAAAAAAGACTAACAGCCTAAAATCCTTCCAGCAACAAAATTCACGTACGCCCTTAAACATGTTCTCATAAAACAGAACCCAGGAAACAAAAAAAATAAAAGAATTTCTTCCCCTCAGAGACAACAATTCCTTTCTTACTAAGAATCACAAAACACAACAATATCCCGCAGGAAAACTCATTCCAAATAACAAATACCAAAGATTAATAAAGCAATTCGCTGCAGCAACCAAATAATATAAAAATTATCAGAACTGTACCTGCCTGTCCTCCACAGAAATGAAATTCCCAAATTCCCCAACACGGTTAATTTTTTTCCGTCAATAAAGTAAAATACAAAACCACGCAAACAATCTACAGCAGAATGCAACCGAAATTTCGCAGCAGCCGAGGCTGAAAATTGGCATACCTTAACAGCTTCGCCAGGGCGAAGATGATCCAGGATCTTGCAAATTGATGACAGTAACCTGTAAATTCAGAGCATACAATTTTGAGATGAAATGAGGGTTTCAAACAGGGAAGAATTAGATGGAAATTTGCGGAGGAATACACCGAACAACCCACAATAATTGCTCCAGGAAAACTACCGTACAAACAGGAGCTTAAAATTTATATCTTATAAAACGTGGACTGAATTACTTACTCAAGTTTGGAATCTTTTGGTTTGTTTTTACCGCCGCCCTTATTGAAGTCTAAACTGCAGCGTGAATTTTGTGTGCTTGAATGCCAATGTGATATAGATATTTTAGTTGAGATGGTTTAGCTGAAGGTGTTGAATTCAATATTCTTAAGGTGTTTCAATATTTATTCTTAGTTAACTAAAAAAGATTGCTTATACGGAACACAATGTGTGTCTTACTTTGCTTGCATGTAGGATATGCACTTCCATGTGTTTTTTTAATTTGTTAGGGAAGATTGCATGTGAGTTTATAAGAATGTGTGAAGAAGATGGAGTGTCATCCTAGTAAAAGGGAATCCAAGAAGGTTTGTGGGAGTCAAACTTGTTTTAAACTATTATTTTGATGGCTTTTCAATCTAAATTTAGTTGGGACAAAAACAATTATTTTGATGGCTTTTCAATCTAACTTTAGTTGGGACAATTAATTTTGAATATTAATTTGTATTTAATCTTGATTTTGATGCCAAAGAAGTGCTTTGGAAGACTAAGTAATGGTGAAAACTATGGATTTTAAATATTTCTAGTTTTCAATTTACTTTGATTTAAGTTCAAACATTCATTTTATTTATTATTTGAATATAAAATTTGCTCATTTGTGTATAAGATGTCATATTTTTATTAAATTTTAGTTTTGTAAGTGTCTATAAGATATCATTAAATCTATAATTTCATTTGAGGAGCATAATTAAACCATCAGTATTACATCATCTTCTTCTATTAGGGTTCTTAGGCATTCTTGCATGTTTGTCCATTATTAGATTTTATCATTATTCCATATCATTGACTTAGTAATAAGGGTTTGAACAAAGGAGAGCATTTCTTGTCTAGCAAGAAACTAATTGTATCTCTAAACATCTCTATTTTATAGACATAGATGCAAACATAAAGGTGAATGATTTCTATAATTTCATATTCAACAAAGTTTTATTATAGGTTAGTTCCATACTTATAGAGGATAGTTCCATAGTCAAATAAGTAACCTAGAGTAAAAGATAAAAAGTAATCTCTCCCTAGTCAAATTTGTGATTATGTATGTCTTGTGGTTGGCCTTGTGCCTCTAACAATTTGTCTAGTGTTACTGATTTTTTTTTAAAATACCTTAGATAGCCTTGTTTGTTTTATTCATTGTAAGAAGTGTTAGAGATTTTAGAGATTCAACAACCTCTTGAATGTCTAATAAGGTTCAAAAACCCTCCAAAGGGAAAACACGATTCAATAGATGAAGAAAGATCCAACAAGGGGCTTAAGAAAATGAATATGTTAGATGTTGATGATTGAAAAGGTTTGAAAGAACATCTTATAACTTTGATAAAGGTCAATAAGTAGTCATTTCATCAATGTAATGGAAGGAGATAAATATAAATAACTAATGGAGATATCAACAAGTTTAAAAGTTCTTGAACTCCTTGACATAAAGGAGGGAATGTCAAAAATAAAAGGTAAGTTATGTGTTAGAGATATTGGAGATTAAAGAACTACTTCAAGCTCCAACATGGTCCATGAGATGGTGAGAGCCCCATTAAAGCTATGGGGAAGTCAAGTGAGTAAGGTTAGCAAATTCACATTTCCTTGAGCTCGTGAGCAATGTTCAAAAGATGAAGAGATAGCTAATCAAATGAAGCAAACAAGAGGAGGTAAGGAATTTGAGCTAGTTCACAATCCCTTAAACTTGTCAACATAATTCAAAAAGGTATAAAATCTCCAACCTGATATAGCTTGTGCTTTGTATCAAAAAAATTCCCAAGTATACTTTGTGAAGTCCCCTATATACTCATCATGTTTTGATACCTCTAAAAGGTTTTAAAAAAATAACAATAATATAAAAATCCTAAACAATGAAGCTATTTGGTTCCTTTATTAGCTTCTTTTTTTTTGTTGGAATTTCAAACTTTTCTATCCCTGGGTACCATTTCCTTCCAAATCCTACCATCCTAATCCTCCACTAGTTAATAAATTACCTAAGTGTTTCAAAGCTTAGAATTGAGAACTACCTGCATACATTTTTGTCCAAGTAAAATTCATTGATGCTAACATTTCTATTTCATCAAAATTCTATAATAGTCCATGCCTATTAATATTATCGTGGCATCATGCTAACCTCGTCCTTTTTTAGAATTTTATATTGATTCATCCTATAGAGGGATCTAAGTCATGTAAGATTACATGGATTAACAAAAGTGTATAGTAAAATAAAATTTCCTTAAGGTTAAACTGGACTAATTATGTAAATGTAACCAATTAAGCACAAATCAACCTAGATTTACTAATGATATATAGGAATGATAACTCGATAATTGAACCTATTATCTTGGAGATTTGCATGCAAATAAGGATAATGTTACTTAACTTATTGATTGAAGAATGTTGATCTTTGTTAAAGAATTTAAATGTCAAAATCTCTATCTTAAAAAATGTGACTTGTTTGTGAGTGAGCTCCCTTAAATCTTATGCTAAGTATATATTTTTCAAGATTACTTTTGTGCATTTGGGTAAATTTTGCAACCAAATATCATCCTCTACATCCAAATCTAACCTTGTGTGATGTGTTTTTTTTTTTTTTGTTTTCCTTATTGTTCTTATCTAATATTTGATTATTGATCATAGTTATAAATAATTTGAAGAGGTTGATTTGTTGCATAGAGGTATGTTATCCCAAGTTAAGCCTTGTAAATATGTTTAAAAGTTCAAAGATAGCATGCAAGGGCCCTAAAATGATTTGTACTGTTAGAATTTGTAAAATAAATTAAAATCAATAATTGGGTGTAGGAAATAAATAGTATAAATCTCTAAATACAAATGATTTAGGAAAACCATAATGGCATGTTAGAGTTAGTTTCCAAGAAATTAATACACATTCTCAACAAGAAAGATAACACTAAAAGCAACTACTTAAATATAAACGTATATAAAAATATGCTAGGAGATTGAGAAAATGTAATCTAGGAGAAAGAGAGGAGGTGACAAATACAACAATGAGAGGAATACACAAGACAACAAAACAGGAAAATGTGACTCCTGTGGAAGATATCATTTTTACTAATATTGATACTCACTTTATTAACTAAGTAAATCTTAAATAAAAGTGCAAGGAAAACCTATGCTAAGAAATAAAAATTTATTATAGTATGTCTCCCCTCAACCATAGTTGGGGTGGGACAAAAGATGGGTCCTAAACAATAAATCTTGATGAAGTAGCATGTACATAGAATTCCAACCCAAGTAGAAGAGATGCCCAAAGATGAGAGAGAGAGAGAGAGAGAGAGAGATAAAAATATAGACAACACTCTTGGAATTTAGGATTGGAATATATAAATGGTCCATATATGAGATCCTATATGTAGTACATGTGTGAACTTTTATGTTCTTGGTTCTCTTAGAATGGACTAGGCTCTACAAAACTAAATGGAACTCTTGTTATCATAAATATTATTTATGTTTTCTAAATTAAATACTTAACTTAGTGAGAATATGTTGAAGCCAAATATCTTAGTGATAACATTTACAAACCCCAGATACTCACCCTCAATTGAAAACAAAGCAATAGAAAATTTGCTTCTTCCTTGACCAACAAACAGTACCAAAACTAAGAGAGAGAAATGTAACTTGAAGTGGACTTGTAATTATACCATCCTAAAAAGTTAGCACCCATAATTAGATGCTCTATTAGGCCCTATTTTGGTGATTTCAAGATTTAATGTCCATTATGCTTGATCCTAGCTACCTATCTCCACTTAATCTAGCATATACCTCATCATTATGATACCTGGTCCAAATTTGAACACTTTTTTCCTAGGAACATAATGCCAAAAATGTTATGTTCCCAGAAACACAACATCCTAAACACTATATTCCCTCATAATTTGGCCCAAATTTGAATTGGGGCCTTATGTCGATGTTTTGGTGGGAAATTAGGTCCCATGGTTGGCTTAGCTTAACTTGAATCCCAAAATGTTTGAGATATATATAAACACCCGATCTCTCCTTATTTTGGTAACCAAGATCAAGATTTCAAGAGCTCCTTAAAGGTCTTCAAGCATCCAAGTCTTAAATTCTTCAAAGCATTCTTCTTCTTCTTCTTCTTCTTCAAGCATTGTGATAAATTACAACATGCATGGTGAAAAGTCTTGTATTTCATGATCTCCTTTGGGGTTTTTGTGTGGAGATAAAGGCTATTACATTAACACTTATAATTACATAAAAAGAAACATTATGCCATCATGGTATAAGGTGATTTATGATTTGGATCTAGCTTCTATTTCATATCACCAACCTTTCCTTTTATGCAATTTCATTACATTTATAAGGTGGATTTCCTAAACAGGAGTTTGAACAAGGAAACCCCCTTTCCAAAACCTTCTTCCATATTTTTTTTGTGTAGGTACAAGTAGCAAATGTATTGGGAGAATTCAAGAAGTACAAGATCTGACGGGAAGACTGCAACTATTTTCTAGCAAAATCACTGGGAACATAGTGGATTTTCTATTTTTATCCTTGTAAAATCAATTCAAATTGAAAACCATGGGCATGTACTAATTGGGAGATCTTAGATTAGAAATTACAATTGTCTCTGGGGCCCCAACTCTCAGAAATTTAAATTTGTATCAGCATACTTCCTATTTCATTTCTAGGTGCACATAAATCCTCTTCAATCTCCATCTTCATCTCATTTATACCTTCAACAAGTTTTTAATTAGAAGTTAAATGCATAGTAGCTTTATCTCTCTTCATTCCAAGTAGAAGAAGGAACTGAAACCCCAAGAGCATAGATATTGTATTAGCATCTCTTCCTTCAAGATTTTTTCAATCATATTTATTTTAAGGAGGTTTTGTATTCCAATGTACCTTAGGACTATGGGAATTGACTCTCCCTCGATTCCCATTTTATACTATATAGTAATCTCAAGAATCATTTATTCAATCTAAATCTATGTTGTCTAGTATCAAGTCAATATCAATTTTTATTAACTTGTAAATCCCAAAAATGTAAGTACCTTGAATAGAATGGAGAACCTACTTTGTAACCTTACAAAGTAGTTCACATGATTCCTACATAATTTAAGAGGCCATTTCCCATTGCATATGGATTATTAAGCCTTGTGTGGGTAAAAAATTTAAGTCTCCCAACAACTTAGTGATACAAAGTATCATCAACCATATGTGAAGAGCATTGATCTTCAATTTTGAATCTACAAAGGAAGAGAGTTAGAGTAGGTTTTCAATCAACCACGTGAAATAATGAGATAAAATTTAGAACATAATTGGATTGTGTAATGGCGGTCCTACAAGCATATTGAGGTATGAAAGACTTGATAAAGTAGTGTAATGATCCCAAGTGGGTCATCATAAATCTATTTTAAAGAGTATTTTTCAATGTTATAATTGATAAAGAACTGCCTATGATGAATATGTCATCAACATAAAGAACCTTGAAAAAAGGAGTGAAGTATCCTTGTGAAAAAATATAGATGTTTAGTTTTGAATGAAAATTATAGAACCCAACTATGAGAAGGAAGGAATCCACATTGACATACCAATCTCAACGGGATTGTTTAAAGTGATAGATAGATTTTCTAATTTTTGAAACCAAAGAAAATTCTGAGAGAAAACCATTATGTTTCTCCATTTATATCGCATCCTTAAGGTATTCTTGAAGAAATACATTCTTCACATTCATCTGGTGAGCCTCCTAACAATGTGCTACAACAATAGAGTGTGAGTATGCTAGAATTTATGTTTGTCACAAGTGCAAAGGTCTTAGCATAATCAACACCAAGAACCTAGGAAAAAATCTTTGTAACTAATTAGTATTACATGTTTATCCCATTACCATCTATTGTGAGTTTTCTCTCATGGATCCATTTACATTGAAAATTTTGTCTTCCCTTACCAAGGGGAAAACATCCTAGACATGGTTCCTAGTCAAGGAACTATGCTTCTACATAATACCATCTTACTCGTGAATGTCAAACACATTCCAAAGGGACTAGATATTAGAGTTAATACTAGTGAATACTTGAAGAACCCTCAATCTATTAAAATGTACACCTAGTGTCTACTAGATCTCCATCATAATCACCTACAAGTTATAGTGTATATCAATCACAAAGTGAGTTTTAGGACAAAAATTAGAAGGAGAATCATCAACCTCTAAACGTTGACTAGGAGAGGAAGAAAGAGAATATTTTTTGTTACTCTCAACATCAAAGTGGAGGAAGAAGGCTCTTCATCATCAAATCATTTCCTCGATGGATCTAAATATTTTGATGTTATATCATATAGCCAAGATGACTCTAATAAGATTGTAGGAGGTGAAGTAACTTGAGTAGAGTTGAACTCGAAGAACCCTCTTCAAAAAACAATTTTTTTTTCAATAAATAACTCATGCATAGAAACTAATAACCCTTAATACAACCATGATTTAACTTACAAATATGACAGTTGCCCACTCTATAGATATTCCTGGGATATATATTTCTCTATAAGAATGTGAACCCATTCAAGAAAACCCAAAACTCTAAAATGCTTAACTATTATGTTTTATTTCTCTAAGATTTAAAGAAGTGACTCCCTTTAAGGCTAAATGAACAACATTATTCTAGATATAACAAACATAATTTATGGAATTTTCTCAATTTACTAAGGTGCAAGAATATTGAGTGTACTAAATAGTTTGGCATTTCTTTCAAAAACTTGTTCTCCTATTTTATAAATTAAATTTTGTATGAAACTATATTGTATCTAAATCCACTTCTAATCAAATTTCTTAAAATGATGGTTGGAATTCTTACCACCATTTTCATTATACAAAACTTTTATGGTTTTCCCTAACTATTTATTTTTAAAAAAATTGAAGTCCTAAAAGTGCTCAAAATTCTACCTAAGAAAGTAAAAACAAGTGTACTTGAAAAAATCATCAATGAATGTCAACTCCTTACTAAAGGAATGATATGGAAAGTAGCCAAATCACTATGAACCAAGTCTAGTATCTTCGAAGCTCTCAATTTCTTCTATTAAACTTCTCTTAGGATGTTTACTGTTATCCTTTTTCTAAACTTGCAAAATTTTAAAATTTTGTGTCAAAATCTTTGAACCAAGAATCTTGCCATTAAAAGTATCTCCAATCATAATGTTGAGGTTTTTACTATCTCTATGAATTGAAGCTTTTTCCTTTCAATCAAAACCATTAAGACTATTGATGCATCTTGCGAAAAATCATTAAAAAGTTAGCTTTGAGAATTGGTTAAGAGTTTATGTCAAAACTTATCATGAGAACTTTCTTGATAATGATTCATGTAATGTTTCAAGCCTAAAGTCCTTCCATGTTACAAGATATTAAAACTTCAACTTTTAATTGATCAGATTTTGGAATGATTAAGTTAAAAGTTATGTTCAATTTAAATAGAATTGATTTGTGGGTTTTGGTTGTAGTGGTATTATCAATGATGTGGTAAAGTTTCACAAAAAAGTGTAATTTGGAGAAAAAAAGTTATGCATCAAACTTTGCTTGTCAGGTTGGTAGATATGTTAGGAAAATTTGTGAATTTTTTGACATTATGTGTGATTAATGCTGGAAAAATAAGAGTCTTGGTGATATTATGTATTGACAATGAATTGAGAGAAAGTTACAACTTACGAGAGATATAGATTATGGTTCACTTTGCTCAAGATTATGCTAAAATTTATGAGGTTATGAAGTGAACCAACAATGTCATTAAATGAAGGGAAGGAGTGCATAATTGTTTCTTAAATTCAATAACGTATACATTATGTTCCAAGTTTGAACATGAACACATTTTAGATTTAATGTAGGTTTATCAATAGTTTAAATTTTGCATAGTTCTGAACAATATCATGTTATTGATGTGATTAGACAATGCCTCAATAAAAGATCTAGTTGTGAGAATTTATTGGAATGTTGTGTAGAGAGAGTCAATTATATTCTCAACATCCAAACAAAATTAAAAACTAATTGGTCATCACAGGGAAGTTAGAAAGTATAGGATCTCACAGGATAGTAAGGGTAGTGTTACCCATTTTGGTACACAATTATTGGGGTTATGTAGTTTATACAACATGGTCATATGAAATGATATGAAGGCATGACCAAATTCAAACAACATCACTTGTACAACATACAATGAACAAAGTGTTGTCAACTATGTCATTTTCTCACAAGACCACACCTTGAGACTGTTGGAGTAAGTGATAAGAGAGTTCCCTATAGAGTTAAAGTCTTATCACAATCCAATATTTATAAATTTGTCCATATAGCATGAGGAACAAATCCAACCCAACCAAAAGAAAGCATCTTTGTAAGGTAGAATCCTCGTGAGTCAAGAAAATTAGAAACTCTTCAACTATCCTCAAGCAAATTATTGAGGAATATGAGAATATTTTATAATACAAATTAACATTTTATAAGCATGGGTGTGTTGGTACCTCTAATACATAGGGTAAATGCAAGAAGTTGAGTCCCCTGGGAAGTTTTCTTGACCTTGGGAATCCCACTAGAAATACATACGTGTTATGAAAAATGCATACGCATTAAGATCAAGTGCCTGACCCAAAAAATTGAAATGGGTACGCATTTCTAAAAATGTGTACACATGGTGTTTCATGTGTCTAAGCCTAAATAGGTATGCATTCTAAAAAATGTGTGCTCATTCTAAAAAATGAGTATGCATTTTGTGAAAGTACTGAATTTTTTTTAAAATGAGCTTGCAAAGATCATTTTTCAAAAATAGGTATGCATTTTTTAAACAAGTACATGTTTTTTAAATTTTAAATTGTACGCCAACCCCCTACATTAGTTTTCAGGCTCAGCGAAGCTTGGTGGGACCAAGCATGTGCGTTGGACTTGCAAAATAATGTCTAAGGCATTGGAACCCAAAATTTTGTCTTGCCAAAAAATTTAGAAGACCTTCCTAATCAGTTTTTTTGATGAAACGAAAATCCATTGGACTTCTTAGTGTGCAAAATTTAAAAATGTTTTTTTGGGATTTGATTAATTTTACTATTTTTTTATCATTTATTAATCAAAGTGGTACTTAGACTTCAAATAGCAAGTTTGTCCAAAATTTTAATAATTTTGTTTTTACATTAAATAACAAAAAAAATTATATCACATCAATCTACACAAGATTATCTTCAAGATTTAAAAAATGAAAAGTTTACATCAATTTATGGTCGTACACCAGAGGTTTCTAAAATAGACTTTAGGGTTAATAAAAAATTAGTTTTAAAAAATATTCAATAAAAAATATGCTCATCAATCTTCGGTGTATTAGGTATCTTTCCTCAAAAAGATTTATAAAAACACTTTTATTTAGGTCAAAATATTGTGGTCATACATGTGTATGGAATGGTACTGAAACATGCATTTTGAAAAATTTGTTTTTACACACGACAATTAAAGAGGAATTTATATCATGTGGGTACTAGAATAAATCACATATTTAAAAAATAGACTCTTAGCACTACATTTTTTATTACTGAAGTTTTCTAAGATTCAATCTTCAAGTACCTCAAACTTTTACACCAATTGAGAGAAAATTTAAAAATCAAGGAATACATTTTCACTTTTTGCTCAAACGTGGGACTCAACTTCTTGCAGGCACTCCACAAGAGTTTAGATGAGTGTACGGAGACTAGACCCAAAATAGAGACAAAACATGATTTTCTAGCAAACCCTTGCTTCAATTAAGAATGCAAGATGAAAAAAAAAATCTATGAGAAGGCATGTTGGTCAAAGAAAGTAAGAAAAAGTATGAAAAGTTGATAAGGTGTAAAAAATAAAAATATGTGATCACAAAAAGAGTGGAATTGATTGTCTTAAGAAAGAAGAATCCAAAGAGATTTTGGAAAGAGCTACAAAAAAGGAGAAGACACGTAGAAAACAATATCACGGGTTGTCATTGGCTTGAGTATGTAAATTTGTTATATGAACATAGCCAAGATAAACATAGACCCCAAGTAATTAATGAAACTACTGAAATTTTCACAACAAAGGACATCAATCAAGGAATAAAAAGGCTAGTAGGAGGAAAATCATGTGTTATAGATGGGATGCAAGTAGAGTACTTAAAATGGGGTATTGTAGTTCTTGCACCTCATATCAAGAGTATCTTCAATAAGGTCACTCAAGAGGGCTTCCCAAAAAATTGGACAACTAGTGTGGTTATTCCTCTTTACAAAAATAGTGATATCAATAATCCATCAAATTTCCACACTGCTATGGTTAATCCTCTTTTGAGGAAACTTTTTGAAAGCATGGATGAGTGAAAAATTAGTAGTGGAGTAGAAAAAGAAACAAAAAGAGCTATAGGATAGGTTAGTTTTAGGCCAAAACATTCCAATGTTGACCATGTTGTTACTGTGTGTGTGAATTTTGTACCTAGCTGTAGACACAACACTTTAGTAAAATATTAGAGGTTAGCCAAAAACCAAAATCATGCAATGAAATGGAAACTAAACTAACCAGGCAATTTACTGCCTTCTAGAAGGTGCGAGTATGATACTCTTAGATCAAACCGAGACCAGTGACAATGCAACACCTAAACGAAGGATTTGAATGCAAAGAATAAAAACTATATGAATGGAAATTTAATCTATATTTTTGTGTTTTCTATGCAATAAGATGAAGGAAACTGATATGAATCTATTCTATATGAAAAATTGATATGATATGCAATTAATCTAAGAATTGATATGCTAAATGATATGAATGCTCAAAAATAATGAAAATCTCACAGCAGCTTTGATTCGCAAAGATAGATTCTTCGATCACCAATTCGCCAGCGTGAGGATGCAATTTCATGGATCCTTTTAGAAGAGCTGAAGCCTTGATTTTATAGAAATCAAGGGCTTTGGAGGTGCATGAGAAAATCCATAAATCACTCTTGATGAACTCAGGTTGATTTTTGAGTTATTAGGAAATAAGAGATAATTAACTCACAAAATCATGCAAAAGCATGCAAGAACAACTTTTTAACTTAAATCAGCAGTTTAGATCAGCTTTGAACTCAAAATAGAGTGTTGAGTTTCCAAAAGTTAGCAACTTGCATTGATTTCCTGATTTTGAGTTTAACTGCTCCTTGAATGTGCACAATTAATTATGAATTAATTAAATAAATAAAGTGATTTATCCTCAACTTAACTGATTTTTGAAATTAAAATAATTGATTTATGGGTTAATCAATTATTAAATCAAACTTTATTCAAAAACTATATTATTAAATATTGACAATTGACTTTAATTAATTAAATAGGAATTTAATCAATTAGTCATGAGATTTTTTATTTTATTGTCAAAATTAAATAATACAATTTAGGAATAATTTAATTAAATTTAATTAAATAATTAAGTGGTAGTATTAAATCTAATTAATTAAATATTCAAAATATTCAATTAATCAAACTTTAGGATAAATAAGATTTATCGCCAAATAATAATTAAATTAAAGATAATTAGAATAAATAGGAATATTGCTAAGAATATTCCCCGATGCAGAATTTATGATAAAATTAATTAGGATTCGATAATGTGCAGATGTGCCTTAGGTTAGGACTTTGATGTTGATTTCGTTCGAATTTGAAGATGTAGGAGGTCAATGAACCTATAGCCCATTTTTGGGGTATTACATTTTCCCCCTCTTTGAATCACTGTGCAAAGCGTAGTGGTTCAAAGATAGTTTGTGTATGATAAAGATGTATGAAACTTGATTCAAAAGATTAAAGATTCAAAGATATCGACCCAGACCCAGAATGACCAGGAATTGAGATGATGCTAGCCATATCAACAATGAACCGATGATTATGAAAAAGTGTCAAAATGCCTGATTTTGAACCTTATGATTGTGAAGAAGTGAGTGACTGATTCTAGACCTCAATGTCCTTGTATGAATCATATTGGTATCACATCCTGAACCCATCAGTTACGAAGAACCAAGGAAATAACACTAATGAACCAATGGTTATGAAAAAGTTGATACAGTTTACAAGATAGATTTGGATACTAGATGAATCTGATATGCCCCAGGAGATGATAAATTTTCCCCAAGCGACGAGGACTTTAGATGAATCAGCAACTAGACGTGGTTGTTGTCTGGATTACTAAGGAAAGATTGATTGACAAAATTGAGTTACAAAATTTGAATGATGTGCAATACCATGCCCCCTTGGGGATGAAAATTGAAATCTAACAAGAAAAGTCAACATTTATAGTTTAGAAGCATGTTAATTGATTTGAGAAATGGTTGTACACGTTTGAGAACACATTCTGCATCGTTTGAAGGTCCTGGAGACCAAGTTTTGACTAGATTTGACCATGAGTTGACCATAGTTGACCAAGTTGAAATTTTGATAGTTTGATGTAAGATAGTCAGTTAAGTTGAATACTGGATTTCTATGATGATTGAAGGTTGATTGTGCAAGCAGTCAGACATCCTAGGTCCAAAAAAAAATTTAAATCATGATTTTGACATAGTAAATAATCTCAGATTTCAATTTTGATCCCGAAAATGGGTTCAGAACATTGAAATTAGGCAAGGGTGCAATTTTCATGAAAAATGGAGCACTTTTGAAAATCAAGTCAAAAGCTATACAAAGGCCAAAAGGGTCATTTTCAAATCATTTTCACCATTGACTTTTGAAAACCTTATGGAGCCCTTTGAGCGAGAAAATGGCAGAAATGAAGGTATCTGTGTCTTCTCACCATTTTGAGCACAGCCGAAGGCATCAGAGACCTCGACAGTATGGACATCCAGTAGGTGGACCTCTTTGCTTCTTTGAAAAGTCAATTTTTCTTTGTTTATAGCATTTTTAGCATTTGTTTCATATGTTTTTAAATTTTAATTTTTGCATGCACGAAAAATCGTACGATTGTCCGTCTGGACTCGTACGACTTTTCAACCCTAGTTAGATTGTCATTTCATTAACCCCAAAGACTCGTATGAGAGGGACCCAAGAGTCGTACGACATTTTGTCGGGTCCCTCCTAACTCGTATGAAGAGAGATTCAGTGTCGTATCATCATGCTTTATCGTATGGTAACCAGTGAAAAACTGTACGAGTTTTTATGCCAGTTTGCTTTGTCGTTTGAAAAACAATGAGCCCAAAACTCATTTCTAGGGCCAAATTTTGAATTTTCTGAATTTTGAGCTTGATTCCTAAGTCTTTGACCTACCTCCTGAAATAGCAAACTGTTCAATTCCTATATGTATAGCCTATTTTTCAACCAAAATACTGATAGGGTTCCCTATTTTTGTGTTGTGTAGGTCATATATCCTAATGTTCACGTACGTATCTCACATCCAGCCACTCAGAGGCTCTGTGTTTCCTTACTGGATCCGATGAGAGTGCATCTTATTGTTTGCAGTTTTGAGTATTTGATCCATTTACCTAAGATTAGGGTAAACCATGGTCTTTTGATGGCATTGATAGAGAGATTCCATTCAGAGACACAGGCATTTCATCTTCCTACTTGAGAGCTCACCGTGACTCCAGAGGATGTGTATAGGATTCTTCGGATTCCATTTCATGTAGTCACCGTCTAGCAGAGACCATAGAGCAGCCTGCTGAGGATACTGACATGCCTACAACAGATGTTGATCCTAGTGTTCCATTGTCTACACAGGAGATCATGAGGAGGCTCAAATTATAGGTTTGGGACCTAAAGGTGCGTAGTGCTCGATGGGAGGAGAGATATCTAGAGGCAGATAGATAGCGCACTGAGCTTCGTAGTGAGGTTCAGAGATTACAGGCAGAGGTTATCCATCAAACCTCTAGATCTGCGTATTATGTTTCAGCATACTACACTATAGTTCCACTTGCTCAGAGATTTCCTTCGTACTCTCAGTATATGATAGCATCAGAGGGAGCGAGAGCACCTAGAGCTGAGGCAGTACCAGATGCACTGCCGCCACCTCCACCAAATGGAGAGGATCAAGCCGACAACTGATCTGTCATGATATTTTGATATTTTTGTTGCTCTTTTGATACTAATACTGTTCTAATAGCTCACATGAGCTCATTCTTTTATACATTGTGCCAGGAGTGCACCCCTGACTATTTTGAGTTTTATGATAGATGAGATCGAGACTTTTGGTTGTGACTTCATTTGTACTTGTCATATTTTTTATGGATGATGATATCATGTGATGTAAATGCTATGAGTAGAGTAGAATGTATGTATGGATTCATGCAATGCAATGATTTTCTTTCATATGTATGAATGCTATGCAAATGTACTTGATTATGGAAAGTGTATGTATGGAAATGTATGTAATGCAATAGATTGAATATGTAATGAAAATGCAATAATACACATGATATGTTTTGCAGGTATTGATGAAGACAAGTACTCAGTCTTATGTCAAAAAGGATGTGTAACCTAGGATGGTGACTACATGCGTTTCTATGAGAAAACCTTTGTATGAGAATTATCTCTTCGATTTGCAGTTCAAGTATAGTTTTAGAAGAATTTTTTAAAGATTGTCAAGCAATTTGTGAGATCATGCAAAGTGCAAAGTGAAAAATGTCATGCAAAATAAAATGCAACCTAAGACCTAGGACCTAGTCACTGATCATGTGTCGGTCATTTGTCATCATTGAGTTTTTTTCAGGTAATTGGATAAATCAATACAATGCCCACTAGTTTATAAAAACCATAGACATATGAATACTGATTTGTATGCGCAAGAATCAACACAATGCCCACTGGTTAGATAACCATGGACATATGAATATTGATTTTATTTCAGAATGTCAGAGTAGATATAAGCACCAAGGCACAAACACCAGGATGACCTGAATATCATGTCCATTTTAATATTGCAATTTGTATAAGCATCATAACATCAACGTCGTGATGACCATAATACACCTTGCATAAACAAACACATCAAGCAGTCAAGAGATCATTCTAAATCCAGTGTGAATTACCCATAGTGACCCTTTATCGTTCACATCCTTAGGTAAGATCGCATTTCACAATAGGAGAAAGAACTCACTCAAAAGATAATAGTTAGATCAAACTTCCTTGAATTTTCTGGGTATCAATGGTCGAGGTACGCATGGCCATCCAATTCGAGATAGAGGCTCTTATAGTCGGATGCCATTTCAATCCAAAATTTCCAAAGTTGTTAGATTTTCACATACAAGCATAAAACAAATAAAAGATTATGCCCCCAGTCATCACTCTCTAAATCCTATAAAGGACATCATCGAAGAGCTCAAAGGACACAATATGCAAAAATCTCAATGCGAATCAGTAAGCATACAAGGAGATAAAAGCATGAAGTACATATTGTTTTCATTTTGTGTTGATGTTTGATTGCGTTGTTGTAGATGCAAAATCCTTTCTAGAGACAAGACTGATTGACTGACTCAAATGAAGCTTCAAAGGACTCTGACTGGATATGACATGTCGAAGATACATTGGAGGCCATAGGATATGACTTTGATTGCCCCCGAGTGTTAAGCATTGATAGGATATAGACGCTTGAGCTGATTGGTGTACAGACTGACTTATTAAAAATAGGAATACAAAAACAAACCGGGAAATATGTACAAACTAAAGCAAGACTGAAAGCTAGGAAAGACCAAGATTGTGCTGATAGATGGAGCATTTTGAAACAAGTGGTGCCCATTTGCCAAGTTTTCACCATCTTGGCAGAGATTCTATTTTTGCTACCAAGGCGCATGTTTCCAGGTTTTCACCAAGGCACTTTTTCTTTTTCTCATTTTTTTGTATTTTTATTTTTTTCAATTTTTTCAATTTTTTTGTACTTTTGGTATTTTTAAATTTTTTTGTGAATCATCAAGGCACCTATTGCTAGGTTTTCACCAAGATGTTCATTTTTTCAGGACTTTTTTCCAATTTTTAAGATTTTTTCAGGACATTTTACCATACACGGAATGCCTTAGGCATATAATTTCTTCATATGGAGAATGTTGATTGGGTCTCAGAGCTGTTCTCCTTCAGTCGTTGAGATTTGATAGGCTCCAAAGCCAAAAGTAGCAATGATAACAAAGGGACCTAGCCAGTTGGGTTCAAACTTCCCCTTGCGCTCTCTATGTGATTGATTTTTTGGATTCTCTCTCAAGACTAGATCGCCAACTTGAAATTCTTTGTGTCTGACTTTCTTGTTGTAGCCTCTAGACATTCTTTTCGAATATACTCTGAGATGATCATACGCTGCTTGTTTGCGCTCATCTAGTAGTTCAAGTTCTTGCAACCTAGACACTCTATAGTCATCATCAGTTACTAGACCATGCATTATGATTCTTAGTGATGGGATTTCAACCTCAATAGGCAGTACCACTTTAGACCCATAAACTAAAGTGAAAGGTGTAGCCCCAGTAGGTGTTCTGATACTTGTTCTGTAGGCCCAGAGAGCTGGATTGATCATGAGATGCCAGTCTCTTCCTATTTTATTAACTGTACGGTGCAAGATTTTCAATAGATTCTTGTTTGAAGCCTCTGCTTGTCCATTCCCTTGAGGATAGTAGATAGATGACCAATGTTGTGTAATCTTGAATTTGGCACATATCATCTAAGTCTTTGTTCTTAAATTGTCCACCATTATCTGTGATTATAGAATGTGGAATACCATACTGACATATGATGTAGTTCAAGATGAACATAGAAATTTGCTTACCAGTTGCTTGTGTTAAGGGGATTGCTTCTACCCATTTCGTAAAATAATATGTAGCTGTGATTATATGGGTATGTCCATTAGAAGAATGAGGATGTATAGCTCCTATAAAATCAAATGCCCATTGATGAAAAGGCCATTGAGTAGTGAAGGGAATTAGATCTCTCCCTGGAGCATGAATTAAGTTTCCATGCACTTGGCACTTTTGACAGTTCTTAGCAAACTTGATAGACTCTTTCTCCATTTCCAGTCAATAGTACGCAACCCTAATAAGTTTTTGAGCTAGTGTTAAACCACTCAAGTGTGACCCACAAATACCATCATGGACTTCCTCTAACGCACATTGAGACTCTTCTCATTCTGAACATCTAAGTAGTGTACCATCTAGACCTCTTTTGTACAGATCGTGACTAGTGATGACATATCGGGAGGTATTACGGATAAGGTATCTCTTTTCATGACGGTTAAAGGTATCGGGAATGATTTGGTCTTTGAGATAGGAGAATAGGTTTTTATAGCGGGAGGAATCATGACCCACAATAGTGCAGATCATACAGGTATCAGGGGAGTCATATGCAGGATAAGATAGTGCTTCCACCAGGAACTCGTAGCGTAGCTCATGTTCAGGCTATTGTAATAAAGTAGATAGCGTTGCCATTGCATCAGCAGCCTTATTCTTTGTTCTAGGTATTTGCTCAAATGTGATAGAGATGAAATATTTCTTGAGATCATCTACCATTCTCTTGTATGGAATGAGCTTTTCATACTTAGTTTGGTACACATCATTGACTTGATGGATTACAAGTTGTGAGTCTCCATGAATGTGTAATTCTGTTACTCTCCACTCAATTGCTATTTTCATACCATTCAAAAGGGCTTCATATTCAACAATATTGTTTGTACAAGGGAACTTTAATTTGAATGCCTTAGGGATGGAGTATCCTCGAGGAGTGATAAACAAGATGCCTACTCCAGATCCATTTTGTGTATAAGAGCCATCAAAGAACAATTTCCAATCTCTAGAAGAGAGATTCATGATAGAGGAATCTAGAAATTCCATTTGCATTGGTGTGTCATCAAACAAAGGTGCATCAGCTAATTGATCAACAATAACTTGGCCTTTAATAGCTTTTCTTTCAACATATTCAATGTCAAATTCACTTAAGAGCATGACCCATTTGGCTAATCTACATGTGAGAGCCGCTTTGCTTACTAGGTACTTTAGTGGATCAATCTTAGCTACTAAATGTATGGTATGAGCCAACATATAATGTCTCAATTTATGTGATGCAAAGATCACAGCTAAACAAGCCTTTTCAATCATAAAATAGTTCTTTTCGTATGCCACAAATGTTCTACTGATATAGTATATACCTCTTTCCTTTTTATTCTCATCATGTTGTGCAAGCAATGCCCCCAGTGATGTATCTGTTATGGAGACATATAAGATCAATGGCTTCCCTTGAATAGGAGGCATCAAGATAGGAGGATTTGATAGATACTTCTTGATGTGATTAAAATTATTTTCACATTCTTCACTCCATGCAAAAGTCACACCTTTATGTAATGTCTTTGTAAAAGGTTGTGATATATCCGCTAGCTGAGATATGAAGCGTCTGATAGACTAAACTCTCCCTTTTAATGTTCTCATTTGGATGATGTTCTTGGTGTAAGGAAATTCAGGTGCGGAAACAGCTTCCTACACTAATCTCTAAATGAAAGTATTGTGCAAATTCTTTTAAATCCTTACAATTTCAGATTCGTTAACTACTTTAACAATGGTATTGCAACCATATACCATGCATATAGAAAATAGAGAATGACACAATGATTTACCCTGGGGAAACCTTTCGGTAAAAACCCCAGCACTCCAAAACCTACACAGTGTATTAATCAAAACTATTACAATTTACAATACACTTGCAATGCAAGTTCTTTCAGAAGATTTTTCCAACTCTTGAAGGCAAATTGCGGCAACATAAAATATTCCAACAATACACTAACTTCACCTATCTTCGCAACCCTAAAAAATGCTTATATCATGCACTTCCCTTTTTAGGGCAACTTCCAAAGATAGCCGTATTAGGGTTTTACCATTCTCCGAGAAAATAGGAACCCAAAAAAAATTTTCGGGGTGATGCCCCGAACCCCACGATTGGGGAAGAGTGTACGGTACTCAACTTTATCAGTTGCCACATGTCTTCAACTGTCATTGAATCTTCCAGACATATCTCTTATGTGTCATAGGAATCTGTCATAACTGTTTCAGCCATGATCTCCTTACACACAATTCAAGATTCTGACACATCAAGTGGAGTGACACATCAACATGCCAACTAGACATGTACACTCACACTTAATTACATTATTTGCAAGAAATACATTTTACAAAACAAATAATAAGAATAAGAATTATCCAAAGTTGAGACACCTTATTCCTAACACTTGGGAGGTTGCATCTTGTTAGAGTAAAGTATTAATTATGCTAATTAACCTTTACTCCCTTCTTAAGATGTCAACTTCCTTTTGCTTTATTTAAAAGCACATGCACTAGTTGTTCTAAACTCATGCATTAGTCATGTAATAGTTAAACTGATTATTGCATGCACTAGACTTTTCCTTTCAAGGCTTTCAATCTCCTTTATAAGGATGATCCATTGTACATTCAAATCATTCATTATTGAGGATATTTTCTTCTTCATATTTTGAGTCAAACCCTTGCCCTCTTCTTGTCTCTACTTCCTTGTAACAAGTTTTTGTATGCAGGTGATCTTTGGGTTTTGTGGATTTGTTTTGCTCAAATCCTACACATCTCCATTATAGCCTTTACTTTAGCTGGATCTACTTCAATTCCTTTCTTTGAAACAATGTATCCTAAGAGCTTTCCAGAAGTGACACCAAATGCACATTTCTTAGGATTTAGTCTAAGACTAAATTTTTCCATTCTATCTAGTATCTTGCTCAAGTTATTTAGATGTTTAGCTCTAATCATAGATTTTGCTAAAGTATCATCAACATAATCCTCCATAGTCCTATGCATCATGTCATGAAAAATAGAAGTCATAGCCCTTTGATATGTAGCACCAGCATTCTTAAGCCCAAATGGCATGACATTCCAACAGAGGGTACCCCATGCACATGTGAAAGCAGTTTTCTCTTGATCCTCTAGAGCAATTTTGATTTGATTACATCCAGAAAAACCATCCATTAAAGAATACATCTCAAAGCCCGCAGTCATGTCCACTATCATATCAATGCTAGGTAATGGAAAATCATCCTTAGGGCATGCTTTGTTTACATCTCTGAAATCTGTGCACACTCTTATTGATTTATCTAGTTTAGAAACAAGTACAATATTAGAGATCCATTCTTCATAATCAATAACTCAAATAAATCTGGCTTTCAGGAGCTTCTCTAATTCATCTTTTACCAAGAGTGCAACATGTGGATGCATCTTTCGCAATTTTTGCTTAACAGGTTTAACGTTTGGAGCTATAGATAAATGGTGCATTATAAGATCAGGATCCAATCCTGGCATATCTGAATATTTCCATGCAAATTTGATCTTTTTCTTTGTTAAGAACATTGTAAATTTTTGCTTTTCTTCTTCTGATAAAGATTTTTCTACATGGATCAATTGTGGTTCTTCTATTGTTCCCAAATTGATAGATTGAGTGGGCTCAATTAGAACTAGAGATCTGTCCTGTAAATGACTCAGAAGGACATCAAATATCTCATCCTTAGGCACCTCAAAGAGGTTTTCACCTTTGGATACATCTTTTATTTTTACTTTTGTAGGTTCTGAGACTACCACAAAGTGGTTTTCACCCTCAGAACTCCTTTTCTTTTTATTTTTATTCTTATTGTTCTGACTAAGATACTTGATGTCCGACTCCGTCATGCTAATGCTCGGTTCACTGATGGAAGTCCTCATAGGCTCAACTGCATTTAGGTAGCAAGCAAGGGCATAGTCATTGGGAAAGGTATAAATACCTTGGTTCAAGTTGGTGGATGTTATGTCAAGAAGGTCAAGGCGTTGGATAGTCAAAGTGGTGAAAGATTGGGAAAGAGTGTTTATGGATATGGATCTATCATCATTGGTCCTAACCCGAAACTTGAGTTCAAAGGTGATATTACAACTTAAGACATTCAATTTGTGAATAGGCTCAACGTCATTGTGGAAATCCACTTCAGCCATCGGTGGATCAGACTTAATAAGTTCATCATTTCACTCTAGACTTACGTTAGGTTGAGGTGCATATTGGTGAATAACATCAACATGATTTTTTGTAATAAGTTCATCTGGTTCTGGAATGACTCCCCATTCATAGTCATTTGATTCATCTTCTGTTTCTTCATCTAGACCTCTAGGAAATATGAGAACATGAGTAAAGTTAGGATGAATACCCCAAGAAGGGTTACCCTTAGATTATGATTTGAATTCATACTCATGGGAATTCGTCTCAGAATAACTACCACCTTCCTCTTTTTGATTGCCTTCAAGATTCGTTGGTTCTTGTGTTGCGACTGTCTCTTGCTCTATAGTAGGTTCTTGTGTTTCTACTACGTTAATTCTTTTTATTGGATCATCTTCAGCTTCAAGGAGGTCTTTTATTTCTGTAGGCAAATGCTCATAAGGAATGAGCTCATCAGTGGTTTCTGAATCATCACTATCAAATTGTTTAGTTATTTCTCCCTTTAATTGATTTGCTACGGAAGGCTCAATCTATTCTAATACATGTGGGGAGTTCTTGCTAAGACAAAAATGTTTCTTCATGTATCCTAGACCTGTTGTATTCTTGTTTGCTCTGCCACAATGATCAAGAGGTGATAGAATACCTTTACCCTGTAGTCCTAGAGGTCCTTTTCCTTTATATCCCATCTTTGTAATCAATTTATCCCCTGGGCCATATGACTTAGACGGGATATTCAGTATTTTAGCATCACATTTTTGGACAACGTGAGATATAGGTTCATCTTTGTATAGCCATGCGAGCACAGCTTCATCCTCTTCAAACTCCTATTTAGATACTTGTTCTGCAACAAAATTTCTTTACATGCTTCAAGAGGTTCTTTAGACTCTAGCTTGGACTGTTTTAGAGTTTGCCCATAAGACTTAGGAGAGATAGGGAGAGATGTCAAAGATAAGACTGGATCTATAGTATATTCTCCCATACCATTTTCTTTGATCTTAACCTCTTTAGCAATGTCTTCCATCTTGGATGTTGAAGCAACGTCTAGTTGCTTAGTGGAAGATTCTCTATTATTAGGAACAAGTTTATCAGCATTCTCTTTCAAGGTATTGCAAGTTGTATACAGATCAACTGGAATTGTCACCTTGACTCCTTCATAAGGAAATTTCAAACATTGATGGAATGTAGAGGGAATGGCTTTCATGTCATGTATCCAGGGTCTTCCTAGGAGGATATTGTAAGCCAAAGGTAGATCAAGAACTTGACATATAGTATCTCTGATGACAAGACATGCTCTGATAGGTAGAACAATAGTTCCCTTAGAGGATCTTTCTTGCTCATCATATGCTTTGATAGTTATCTTATTTCTAGGATCAATGGCCATTTATGAAAATCCCAATTGTGTAATCAAGCTGAAAGAACAAATGTTTAGGCCAGTGCCCCCATCCATCAACACACGTTTGACATGATGGTTTTGGATCAAGACTTCAATATGCAAAGGCTGGTTATGCGGATGACTCAAGGAGTTATCATCTTCCTCTGAAAAGGAAATGTATTGTGGAGATGTAAGATGACCAACCATAGTCTAGAATCTATCTAAATCAAGGTCATCAAGAACATTGGATCCAAGCAAAGCTTTGTCTAGAATGGTTCTATGAGCTGGAGATATCCGAAGCAACTCAAACATGGAGATTTTAGCATTTGTGTGATGGAGTTGTTGGACAATGTTGTATGAAGTAGGCCTCATGTCTTTAGGATTTGAAGATTTAGATGTAGCCTTCTATTTAGAAGCAGATGAAAGATTAAAAGGCACCTTAGGGACATTTGATGTATCTGGTATTTGTCCTTGTAGGTGTGCTTGAGCTTGTGATCGAGTAACTGCATTAGCTGATTGATTATCTCTATCTCTTCTTACAATTGTGATGACATTGCAACGCTCAGATAGGCATGGTTCAACCATATTGATAACATCATTATTTCCAGAGTAGGCATAATTGACTTTAGTACCCATATTAGGTTGAGAAGAAGAATCTTCTTTACCATGTTTAGGAAATGGTTCTGTGAATGTTGTATGATCATTATTACTCTTATGATTGTCAATCGTGATATCACCATTATCAATTTTGTCTTGTATTATGTGCTTCAAGAGAATACAGTTATTAGTCTTATGACCTTTATTGTGATGGAATTCACAGAAATCATTCTCTCTCCACCATTTCAGTTTAGGTTCAAGATCAAAGACTTTCAGCTCAGGCAAGTAGATGATTTTGTTTGCCAACAGAGTTTTCATGGCAGATTCCAAGGATTCTCCAAGAGGAGTGAATTTGCGATTAGGATCTGTAGCCCAAGGTTTGTAATTAGATGACTTTTTGTTGGACTCTATGGCTTTAGCTTCAGAAGCTTTGATGGCTTGGGTACCAACAGTGAGATTGAAAGCAGGTGTCTTAGATGGGGCACAAATATTATCAACAACGCCATCTGTGACAATGCCTTTATTCTTGTTCTAGTTTTTGTTCTTATCCGTAGAACTAGATCCAGATTCATTCTTGTCCTTTTGAAGTGTGATGTCTCCTTTTTGCACAAGTACTTTCTCAAATTTGATCGCATTATCTACCATCTTGTCAAAAGATGTATGATTTTGCATTTGTAAAGGGTAGTTAATTTCTAGAACAAGATTGTTGATGAAGATTTCCAGCTTCTCAGTTTCTAGAATGGGTCTAGCATATAGAGAAAATTTCTTCCTCCACCTCTTGAGAAATGTTAGGAATGGTTCTCTTGGATATTGTTTCAGATTGAAGATGTCGATCATAGTGACCAAATGTTGAATATTGTAGGAGTATTGTTGATAGAACAATTTGATTAACTCCTCAAAATTTTTGATAGTAGGAGGCATTCTAGAGAACCAATGAATGGCTGACCCTCCCAGAGATCGAGGGAAAAGACACATTAAGTAAATTGGCTCATGCATAAACTCCATAGATTGAGTACAAAATTCTCTGACATGATCTTGAGGGTTAGAGTTTCCATCATACTTATCATATTTTGGCATCTCCACTCTTTTAGGGAATGGTGGCATGTACACATCTTTATCGAATGGAAAAGGGCATAGAGCTTCCATGGAGAACTCCTTAGGTTCCTTTTCTTTCTCAAGTTTGTTAAGTTTGACTTGCATGGCATGCATCTGTTTCATCATAGCCATGATAGGAGTTTCTTCCTCATGTGTAATGATATTTTCCACATTAAAGTTAGGAGGAAGTTTAGCTCCTTGATGAGCTAATTCTAGAAAGTATGCTTCTCTATCTTCCTTTGAGAAATGTTTCATCATTCTTTTGAAGTCATCATCATTTTGATATCGAACAATTTCAGAAGGTGTAGGTTCTTGATCCATACCATGTTGAGATTGGTGTCCTTGAGACCCATGTTGTGTCCCTCCGTGAGACATGTTAGGAGTTTTAGGGCTCCCTGGATTAGATTGAGGAGGGGTTTGTTGATTACCTCCATGAGTTGATGGAGGGGGGACGTAACCAATTTTCAATCAAAAATTACCAAGATCGTCATCTTCATAAAGACCAGAATTGTAGAGTTGTTCAAGAGTTAGGGCCTGGAGAGTATTTAGAGGTATTGTATGGGAAACCTATCTAGATTTCTTGTGTGACGAAGCTCTAGTTTCCACCATTAACCTTGGGTGAAGCCAAAGAAAGCAAAATGAAGACAACTGAAGAATGAATTGATTCTAGAAGATCAAATGATGCAACCTTGTCAAGATTGAAGTGATTAAGGATTAGATTGGATGTAAATGAAGGATATTGTGCCACAGTAGTGTGGGTAGGCACCCAATAGATGGCGGGCACGAGCTCACAACACTTAGTCATTTTAGTAACAAGACTGAATTTGAAGATAAAGTTGACAAGGTTTTGACACAAGATGAAAAAGACTCAAATCGATAACCCAGAAGGCAAGATCAGACTCAAAGGCTCACTTGAGGAAAATGAATGAATTCATTCTAGTTTCTACTTTGTTCCTGACACAATGATTGGTTCAATAGATTATGGAAATAGGCTGTAAAAACTGAGTTTCTGACAATTCTGACCACTCTCTAACAATTTTCTCAAACAACTTTCTACAGATTCATACGACAGTGGGTATGCTGTGAAACGACTATTGACAAACTTGTACAACAATTGCAAAACTCACATGACAATTGATAGCAAAATTTTGACTTTTGTTTTTGACTGGTGGCAAAACTTGTATGACACTATACAAGCTATCATACGACAATACAGAGGTTCTGAAATGACACTTTCCAAAACTCATACGACTTTCTGACCTGATGGGATGACTTTTGACTCCAGAAAGGATTTTGACTTTAGATTTTGCAATTTTTTGGTTTTTAGTGTTAGATTGTTCACAAATTTCTTTGTCTAGGTTTGAAGATTATTCTGAGATCATTCATTTTCGGTAGTCAAATAGATAAACAAGTACGCAAAATAGCAAGCAAGTGATTCCAAGCACATCTGAAAACAATGAACAGGGACAAAGCAACCCTACGCATGAACAATCAAGTGACTTAATGTGCTAATCCCTAGGAGTGCTAATTGTGTATGTTCCAAAAAGTTTTTCAATAATGCAGATATTCCTAGAAAAATAAAAATTTGGCCTCATTAGGGTTTGTAGTAATGGTCTGACTTTACAAATTTTGTGATCTCAAGAGGGCGAACTCTAATCCAGGTGCACTAGGGTTTTGACACAGTCCAAGAAATTAATCAATCAGGAGCTGCTAGGGAGATTTGACAGCCCAACAAGAGACCACACCTGTGAAGATTTCCTCCACAAGGACATTTATATAGCGGCTGCTGCTACCACGATGAAAATGGCTATTACCACTTGAGGTTCTGTCGACGTGGTTGACCCAATTAAGGGAATGTCCACTATGGTTAACCCTCTCTAAAGGTGACTCACAAAAGATACCACATGGAGACTGGTTCCAGATTCAAGGATCTGAGTTTCTGATACTACCCAAAAAGGGAGTAGAGCATAGTCCTCTAGCCTTTTCACTTTTAACCAAAATAAAGCAAATAGATTAATCTGACATGCTAAGACTAAGATTATCTCACAAAGATCTATGACATCAACCGCTTATGATCTATCAACCTCTCCAGAGAGAGAATGTATCAATCAAAAGTCAAAGACACACGAATCTAGTAGAACGTGAGACTCTCTCAGTACCTTCCCTACCTACAAGAGGATCCTTTGTCAAGAGGAGCTTCGCATGAGTAAACAAGAAGAAGAAGCTCAGTCTCTCAAGATCATCCATAAATAGTGTTCATAGGGCCTATTTACTATGTGTAACAGATATGCAGAAAACAAATCTATGTTCATTTTATAGCCCAAAATGAAGTCTGTGATATGAAAGCAAGAAAATCACACAAGCTTGACACGCGAGATTTTGTTTTAATCCAAGTCGAAATGTTATCAACTTGAGAAGAATACCTGAATTCCTCGCAACGCGCTTAGTAGATTTTTACCTATTTTAGCAATTTAGTTGCACTTTTCCCAATCAGATTCAACAAGTATCAGTAAAAAAATAGAGGATTTCAATTGTTATGGTTAGCTGTCAGTCCAAATTTGAAAATCAAATTTGGAAAACTATTAAAAAAATTGAAACGACAATTGAATTATGGAGTCAAAACTCGTACGACAATGGGTTACCTCCCAGACGATAGTCTAGAAACTCGTATGACTATGGGTGTCTGTTCATACGACAATCAGACTTCCAAATGATAATGTGCACTCTCTGATATGAGCCTTGAAAACTGAACCTATCGTACGATAATGGGTACCTCCCGAAATGACTTTCTAACAAAAGTCGTACAAAAATGTACAGACATAAAATAAAAATCATAGTTTTAACCCAGAAAATGACAAGAAAGTGATAGAAATTGATAGAAAGATGATGGAAACCCGTTTTAGGGCCCCACGGTGGGCGCCAAAAATGTGTGTGTGAATTTTGTACCTAGTTGTAGACACAACACTTCAGTAAAACATTAGAGGTTAGCCAAAAACCAAAATTGTGCAATGAAATGGAAACTAAACTAACAAGGTGATTTACTACCTTCTAGAAGGTGCAAGTATGATACTCTCAGATAAGACTGAGACTAGTGACAATGCAACACCTAAACGAAGGATTTGAATGCAAAGAATAAAAACTATATGAATGCAAATTTAATCTATATTTTTGTGTTTTCTATGCAATAAGATGAAGGAAACTGATATGAATCTATTCTATATGAAAAATTGATATGATATGCAATTAATCTAAGAATTGATATGATAAATGATATGAATGCTCAAAAATAATGAAAATCTCACAACAGCTTTGATTTGCAAAGATAGATTCTTCGATCACCAATTTGCCAGCGTGAGGATGCAATTTCGTGGATCCTTTTAGAAGAGTTGAAGCCTCGATTTTATAGAAATCCAAGGCTTTGGAGGTGCATGAGAAAAGCCATAAATCACTCTTGATGAACTCAGGTTGATTTTTGAGTTATTAGGAAATAAGAGATAATTAACTCACAAAATCATGCAAAAGCATGCAAGGACAACTTTTTAACTTAAATCATAAGTTTAGATCAGGTTTGAACTCAAAATAGAGTGTTGAGTTTCCAAAAGTTAACAACTTGCATTTATTTCCTGATTTTGAGTTTAACTGCTCTTTGAATGTGCACAATTAATTATGAATTAATTAAATAAATAAAGTGATTTATCCTCAACTTAACTGATTTTTGAAATTAAAACAATTGATTTATGGGTTAATCAATTATTAAATCAAACTTTATTCAAAAACTATATTATTAACTATTGACAATTGACTTTAATTAATTAAATAGGAATTTAATCAATTAGTCATGATATTTTTTATTTTATTGTCAAAATTAAATAATACAATTTAGGAATAATTTAATTAAATTCAATTAAATAATTAAGTGGCAGTATTTAATCTAATTAATTAAATATTCAGAATATTCAATTAATCAAACTTTAGGATAAATAAGATTTATCGCCAAATAATAATTAAATTAAAGATAATTAGAATAAATAAGAATATTGCTAGGAATATTCCCCGATGCAGAATTTATGATAAAATCAATTAGGATTCGATAATGTGCAGATGTGCCTTAGGTTAGGACTTTGATGTTGATTTTGTTCGAATTTGAAGATGTAGGAGGTCAATGAACCTATAGCCCATTTTTGGGGTATTACAGATACTCTTAGGTTCTTGGTTGAAAACATATGGAACACCCAAGTTGGTGAAGCCTTTTTTGTTTTGTAGACTTTTAAAAATCCTTCAACACAGTACACATGACAAAATGTGAGATATAATGGAAGAATAAGGGGTATCAAATGTGCTTATCACTATAGTACATAGGCTATATGAGTAGGTCAAGGCTAAAATTATAACTACAAATGGAATGTCAAAATGTTTCGGTAGTGATATCAGTTTCAATCAAGGTTGTTTTCTCTCCCCAACTTTATTTGGGTTATACATTGATAAGTTAGAAGGATGGCTAACGAAGACTAGTGGGGAAGGATTTGAGTTGGCTAAATATGTATATTTAAATTAATTTAAAGAGAACCAAGAAAATACTTTTTGGTTTGTTGGTCATTTTGGTGATCCTCTACGAGTGTGAAATTTAGGGCATTAGTATGTCAAATAAAAAATAGAGGAAAGTTGAAAGAATTAAAAGACATCTAATCATAAGCAACCTTTACATTAAGATAGCTTTTATGTATGATATCTTATTGGTAGAAAGAAACACCTTGCTTTTGGAAGCATCAACAATGGTTCGAGTAGTAAGTTACCCAAAGAAGACTCAAAATGTGAAAACATATAGTTAGCATAAGAATGATTATGGAGGAAGAGATAATTAGAAGGAAGAACACATGTATGAAATAAAATTAAAAATGAATGAAGAAATGAGGCATTAATATGAAGAAATGTCAAATTACTAATGATAAAATAAAAAATTTTGAGGGAAAAATTTAGAAATGGCATATGGACAAAACAGAATGGGCAAAAATAGCTTACTATATCAAATAATTTAACCCCACGGGAGATCATGAGGAAAAAATTACATGGGGGCAATATTAAATGAAAAGCAAAAATGTCGACAACCTAGTCAAGGAGAAGTTCTCATCACTTGAGATGTGAAACAAGTAGATGGGTGACACCTAAAGAGAAGTGGGGGAAAAGATATGCCTATTCTACAATACCAAAGTGGTAGAGACAAAATATCATTTCGTCATGGAATGCTCAGCATATAGTGACATTCGCATAAACTATGAGGACTTCTTGAAAACTAATAATTTAAGCACATTTCTAAAGATGCGGGGTTGGAAAAAACAATAAACTTATTGATCAAAATCCATCGTCAAAGGACAAATCTTGAAATGAGGTTACAAACTGCTTAAAAATATGACACTCTATTGTTGAGAGGTTTTGTGTTGTTCTAGAGTCCCAGAAGTTGCTTTGGCCTCATAGACGTTATTAAAATCTTTCTTTCATTCATTCAATTAGATATTTCTAGAATTGAGTTGAGAAATAATCTCAGAACGTTGAACAAATATGCAAATCTATAACTATTGGAGAAATGGGCCAAGCAGATGTCACATTCAAAACCTAGTTCATGGTTTGTCCTTGTAAATCCCTTGAGAGCCTCCATGATATGGGTTGTCCATACTCATATCCTACAAACACCACCCCTCCTTAAGTTGTGAAAGCTCTAGAAGCTTTGGAATACCTATCGACAGACCATGTCAAACTGAAAATCTTTGAGGCTTGTAATTAGACACCACCTTTCTGGGGTTTTCCTTCAGCCACACTAAGAAACGTATTAAGCCTAGAGAATGTCAGTCAATTCTAAGTGTGTAACACTTCTAGCTTAGAGTCTAACACTTAATGTGTGATTTATGTCGATCACCTTTCTAGATTTAGATGCTGCTATTGACAAAGGGCCTTCTCTAAGACCCAACTCTTGATACTTGTTTGGGAAGTCGTTGCTTTAGAAAGCTTGAAGCCCGGGTAATCAGGGAGATCAAATGTGGCTATTTTAGTTCTTCTTTTAGTCTACTAAGATGCACAAGATGATTGTTACAACACCATGAGCCTTGTCATTAAGACTCTTACATTACTCATATGAAGAAGAAAATGGCATCAAAAAGTGGGAGAAATCTTATGTAAATCTTCAATCTAGCATAAGGTGAATTGTACTCGGCACCTATGTCGACAATGTAAATGTTTTATTGCCAAAAATTTAATTATCATGCTAAATATACTTCAGACTTTAGGAACCCCATTTGACATGAACTAAGATGTGGATGTTCAAGTACACAGGAATCATCAATGTTCTTGTGGTATAGTGCCTCGATCAGCAGAAATCGAACAACAAACACTTCTTGGATCCAATGAAATGAAGGACACTATGGAACACAAAGCTATTTTTGTATAGTCATTTCCTAAAAATGTTGGTACTCATAGGATGCTCAACATTATTTTGCAAGAGAAATCAAGTAGAAATACTAAAAGTAATGAAACGGTAGCTACTGAGATCGATATGTTCAGTATACTATTTTTGGTGAGGGAAACAAGAACACATCAGTTCCAACCCACAATCCCTGTTGTTCAGGAGTTTTATAAAGAGATCTATAAAATCAACGGGGTGGCAGATATAGAGTTTCTTGAATACTATCCACTTTCTTAAATTCTACGCTGTCACCGTTTGAGATGTAAAAATGTGTCAAATTGTTATAGGAAAATATAAGATGCAATAGTTTCTGGATTAAATTGTGTAAAATGTTTTTTATCAATGTTTCGGATCATAGATGAAATATTTTTCTTCTCGTGCTTTCCAAAAATCATCTTGATGATGGATCACCAAGTGTAATCTGAAACTTTGATGCAAAAATATTTTACACTATTTAATCCAGAAACTATTGCATCTTATTAATATGGATTGTGGAAATCTCTTGTATTTAAATGGGGAACATGAAAAACGTATATGGAGTGTATATTTTTCAAGCCTAAGTCTAAACAAGGCTCGTTTCAGGCAGTATATATGACATAGACAATGATATATTTTTCAAAGAATTTGGTGATACCGATTATGTTCAAGTTCTTAGTGTTAAGAAGAAAGTGGACGTTCAATCTAGTAGTGTATGAAATTTTTTGATATGGGAAGGCTTTGTTAGTGATATTAACACAAATAATAGTGCAACATCATTTACAAACATTATGGGAAGCAAAATGTTGATGATGAAAAGTTTAGTTTTAGTTCTTATATTGATCCTTCAACCCTCTATTTAGAGACCTAATGATCATGATGAAAAGAAGAATATTGGTGTTATTTGGAATATTCTCACCTAACAACATAAAGAAGAATGTTGGTGTCTCTTGGAATATTCTCACACCATTTCACAAAGATATAGTTGGAGTAGATTTTCTCAAAGATCAAGTTGTTCATGATTGCAAGAAGACACATTGCCACTACGACAAGGTCATATCTTTTTCTCACTTTGATGTTATGGGCTTCTAATTATCCTTTTTGGTAAAAGTGACTTGTGTCACTCATTTTAACTACAAGTTAAAAAATGGACTTCATTTCCAAAAAATATATGTAAATCCTAATGTAGTAAAGCTATTGTTCTTCAAGAGTAGTTACTTAGATGGTTACATAGGTAGTTAAGAGGTAGTTATGAAGTGGTTAATTCTTAGTTATCAAAGAGAGTCTATAAATGCAAGGTTGGCTAAAATGCAATAGGGATTCTTACAGAGGGGAAACTCTAGAGAAATTTTTAGAGAGACTTTGAAGAACTTTTATGTTCACCATATGTGCAAAAAGAGTTTTGAAATTGTATAATTTTAAAAGATAACAAAGAATTCGTTCTAGCTTGAATGCTATAAATGTATTCCTATGTTATCAGATCATCAATTTCATCTATGTTAAATTGGTAAAAAAAATTATTCATTTGTGTAAAATATTTGATAATTTGTGCTTAGTTGATGTCATGATACATAATAAAACTTTGGTATCTATGTTTGGATGTGTTGAAGTAGTCTATCTCTTCATATGTTGAGATTCATCATTATCCTTTCATCATTATCACACAACTAAACATATTTGGTGTAAACTCCCTTGTAATTATTGCCAATTATAAAGTCATATATAATATTCGTATGTTTATTGTTGGGATTTTTGTTCTAGCCATCTTTTTCTAGTTTTTTCTTCTCTCCTTTTTGTACTATCATTTTAAAAGTACACAAAAATCTTAGAAAACCTCATCATACAAAGGAGTGGCCTCTCTCAAATGTAGAGGAACATTGTTAGTCCATAGTTATCTCTCTAACTATTGGGACATTTTTGTTGCTCCTTGGGTGAGTAACTTTGAAATCTATGCAGTGACAGATATGTTTACCTACACTTACCATGGGTGCATGTTTGACAAACACCATTATAAAAGTAAACATAATACAACCCTATAATCAGTCTCTAATGGCTATGTTTCTATAAGTAGTAGTTGTTAATATGACCAATATTTTCATGTCATACCTTACTCACCTCATAAGAATGATATTATAAAAAAAAGAAAATTCAAAGGAGGATCAAGAATGAAGAGAGAAAAGGGATGAGTTTATACTAATGTTATACTCCCCCATTAAAAACATATAACTATTGTGCATCTCATTGATGATGGTCAAATTGAGAGTGAACTCAACCCACTTTCTTGAACTTGTATGATTCATCCAATAAATTGATTAGAGATTAGATAAGAGTGGGAGGATGAAAATAACATCACAAAATGTTTCATCTGCCTCAGGAGCTAGCCCTCTCCCACACACCTCAACAAAAGTTTCACCATCTATCAAAATATTTAGCATAAAACAAGACTCCAAACATGTGAGCTCATCCCAAGACAGACTAATGTGCTGAATAGTACTTGAATCAAGAACCCAAGTGAATGGTATAGAATAAACTTCTATGAGGGCCTTGTCATTTCCTTTCCCTAAGTTTATTATCTTTTGTCTTGTTAGCTCCTTTATGTGAACTCTACTTTACTAACTTAAATACAATGGTATTATTATTCTCTAGAGTGTGTGTCAAGTGATATATCTATTTCTTCAAACATTTGTGTTTATCATGAATATACCTTTTATAATAGGCACACTTGACCTTCTCCTTCTTATGCTTGAGACCCCTTGAGGAAGAGGTCTCATTGGTTTCTTTTGAGGTACTAATTTCTAATCCTTTTTATCCTTACCTTTTTAACTATTTCTTGTCCTTGTTATTTGTTCCTTTTTGTTCTTTTGTGCCTTGGTTAACATCCAAGACATGTGACTTGAAAGATTTGAGAGTATCCATTGATTTAAACTTATCCTTTTCATTTGTGAGAGAGATGGAAACAATCCAAACATTTCATGATGAAATGAGTAACAAGTTAGCAACATAAATAGTAGAAACAAAATCTGAATGATTAGAACCAAGCTTAGAGAGAATACTAAATACCAATTGTTCATATTTCTTTTTAATTCCATGCTATTTTAATTATATAATCTTAATGGTTTTAATTTTGTGAAGAAGTATTAATGATATCAAAATTATTTAGGATCAAACTAATGAGTTTTTTTTCCCGAAAAGATAGCCTCTCATAGAGTCTTGAGTCACAGACAAACTTATCAATTTAATCCAAATTTTAGTTGGAGAATTCAAGATTCAATACGAAAGAGAAAAGTAGGAGATGTGGACAAACATCTAGTGTTCTACAAGCCTCATCACATTTGTTAAAAAAACTTAGGCTTTTTGCAAGAAAAGTTGGTTTAAGTTTTTAACTGCACACAATGTTTTTTTGTAAACCATTTTTTCTCAATTATATCATTGTTCTATAATTTCACTCAAATAGGACCATAAGTTGTAATGGAAGGAATTAAACTTTTCCATGATGCATAAAATAAGAAAACAAAAGGTAAAGTGTGTTGAAAATAAGATAATAAAAGTATCCCCCCTATTACTAGTTGAAATGAACCCCTTGAAAAGTATTTTTTTTCATCACTATGATTAGTGAATTTTATAGTGAAATACCAAATTTTTAGTCTACAAGATCTCAAAATAAAGCCAAATTAGTAAAAATATAGCTCAAATGCAATACAAAGAGAGATAAAGAACACTATGATGGAATACACAAAGAAAATACACTCATAAAAAGAACACAAAAAGAAGTTTGTATGCATAACATATGACCCTCGAAATGTATACATTACATACAATAAAATATAATAAGAAACCTCAACTTTTTATAAAATTAGACATAAAAATAGAAAAATACTAACATCACAATCAAGATCATTGAATTCTACTAAAATGAAAAATAAATAAATAAATGCACTGAAAAAGACCCGGACCTCTTAAAGGGCTCAGTTTCAATATCACGCACTAAGGTTTGACCTTAGTGTGTTGCCTGCCTAATGTAGGGCCCACTTACAAAATTCATTTCTATTTCCATTATACATCTCTGTTCCATGTACTTTGCATTTGTTACACTGCAAACTTTCCGATAGTAGAATGGGGTTTTAGAGTGGCCATCGTTTTTTACTTGCCCGTGTGGAAATGTTTCTTTCTATGGTTTTAATTGTAATAAAATTCAATGTTCAGAAGTTAAAATAGCTTAAACTAATTATTAAAAAAATATAAATATTTTAGTTATTTATATTATAATTAAATTTCAATTAATATTTCTTCCAAATATTTTATGTAATTGTTAATTAAGATTAGGATCATGATTAATAAATTTTTTTGTTATAATTAAATTTGTTAATTATAATTCTAGTTAGTTGTATTGATTATTATCTGTAATCGTAACACTAATTTTAATTCTTATTACTTATTTAAATTCTAAAATAATTATAGTTATGATTAGTATTAGAATAAAATTTTTAATAAGTGATTATATTTAGAGAATTAAAATTAAGATTATAAATAGATTAAGGATTTAGCTTAAAGAGAAAATTAATATTAATTGGTTAGAATTATGATTACAATTATAATTAGGAGAGTTTAGTAAGATTAAAATTAATGTTAGAAATAAGTTTGTTCTTAGGGTTAGAATTAGGGTGATGATTATGCTTAGGGTTAGTATTTGGGATAGAATTAGGATTAGGGTGAAAGTCATGCAGGACCTTCTGTAGATCATAAACTCATACATAAACTTTTGGAGGTCATAACTTTTGACTCAGATCAATTGGGGTCCGTTTTCGCACATTTTCGGGAGCTAAAGGTTTCATCTAGGGCTCTAAAATTAGCTTTTAGTATTTTTTTCTCTAGTTTTTAAAAAGTTATGTTTTTGTAATAAATCTGAATTTATGTTTCTAATCTCGGACATTAGTTGGCAATTCATTCTAACTTAGTCGAGGGCATGTTTAGGGAAAAACTCATCTTTTTAGGTGTTGTTTCTAAGTTTATAGATTTATAAATATATAATCCTCTAAAAAAATATAAATTTACATAAATACACTTCTTATTATATAATACACATTATTTATTTATTTATGTTATTCTTAAATTAAGTAGGCATAGTACTATTGTAATGAATTTTGGATTCTACTAGTTAACTAGTTATTAAAAATAATCATACGAATCAATCATAAGTAAGTTGTTTTTTATTTTTGAAATTTATTTTATTATTCTAAAGTTTACATGCATGTTATTTAAGTTTTTAAATTTTAAAAATATTTTTCCTCCTTAGTTAATAGATTTGAGGTGTTATACACCGATTTTTAGGAATGAGTGGAGAATATGAACAATTCTTTCTCCACTTTTTAAGCCATATAGTATTGTAGTTTATTTTAATTAATTTTTTATAAATTAATTATAATTTTATATTATAATCATATTAATTTTCTTATTATATTTTTTATTATTAAAATAATAGTTAATATCAAATTATATATTATTATTTTATATTTTTATATCAAATATATAAAATTAAGTTAATTATATTACCTATTTATTATTTAAAATATAATAATATTATATTTATGAATTCATGCATTTATGATATTTATATTTTAAATTAAAGTAAATATATAATTCTTTATGGTAATGTGCAATATTGAAATATTTACAATAATTATAAGAAATTTTAATTAATTGGTGAGCTCAATGCAAATCAATATATGTCATTCTATTTTGGATGGCTATCATTTAAATTATATATTTTATAATTAATTAAAATATATTTATAATTCTAGGAAATTTATTAAAAATTGAATTAGATAGACATTTATAAAACTAAAAAGGTCAAAAAATTACTTTACATATAAATTAAAATTTGAATTAATTATATTTCTAATTGAAATTTAACATAACTATAAACTAAATATTTAACCTAACCTAATAATATATTAAATAAATTTAAAAAATTATTTAGTTTAATTTTTTTAAAATTATATGCTAAGACAATTAGAACTATAACTAAAGGCAAGTACTAGCCACTACGTGGCACTTGTCTTAAAATGCATTTACTATTTATCTCTAAACCTATCATGGTTCATCTACCAAGTATATATATTATTTTATTACATAACATACTTGTTCTCCAATTCCTGTAAAAAAAGAACTAGAAAGGAAAAAAAAGAATATTTAAACAATAAAATAATATAAATATATTTATGATTTTATATATTAAAGACAAAATAAATAAGAGTTTCAACTTGAATCTATCAATTATATTTTTGAAACACTATTAATTATATTTAAAATCATACAATTATCTTCAATTATATCTCTATTACTCCTATCATTGTTATTGTTGAACATGTTGATTATGATAATTTATGTGATGACTAGGTTGTAAAAATATAAAGTATTTGTAAATTTATATCCTCTCTTTGTTACTTGAATAATTCATAGTAACATTTTATAAATATGAGCTTTTAAAATTATGTCCAAATATTACAAAAAAAATGATATGTTAGTTTCTTGAAAACTTGTATAAACATCTTTCACATTTGATTCTCAAAATTACCCAAACCCTACTCTAAACTATCTCTAAAATTTATCATAGTATTTATAAATTGTTAATTCTTATTAAAATATAAATAACAATTGATATATATTACACTTATTCAGTACTTTACTGGTGCTCGGTTCATATGAATGCTCGGTGACTACTGTGCTTGGTACTCAGTGATCATCTGGCTCGGTAAGAGTGCTCAGTCAAAGCTTTATTCAATTAACTTAGTGATCTGCCTTGTGTTCTACTCGGTGTCTAGGCTCTGTGTATTAATCGACTGTCTTGTCTTCTCTCCTTTACCAACTGTATGACTAAATGATACTAATGACAACCATTAATGCTCTTTAGGAGTAACATTCCCCCTCCTTTGGCATTAGTATCAAAACTTTTTATGTATATGTACCGACTTAAAAAAATGGAACTTAACCAAAAATGTGAATCTATGTGAACTCCCCCTTTGTACATGCTCTCGGGGTGAAGTACAGACAATAATATATGCATGAATATATATACATATATTTTCCCCCTTTTTTGAAATTAATGCCAAAAATGTACTCACAGCTTGTCAAAAATGTTCTAGTGGGTTTTCTGCAATGTAGCCAAGAGGTTTTCCCATTCCTCTTTAAGATTCTCAAGAGCAATGTGCTCTAACCTGACTTGTGCATACATATCAAAAATATTTTCTAATACTGATATCTTTGGGGTGGCAACTAAATATTTTACCTTATTCATATGTTGTTGCATTACCTTGAGGTGTGGAAGTAACTCTGCCTGAAGCTCGGTTACTTGATCTCTGATTGTATCTTCTTTCTTCCTCAATTCTAATGTTAATCACTGGATTTCTTGAACTTATGCACAATGCTCATAAAATGCATTTGGCTCGGTTAAAAGACTATTTGCACTGACCTTGATGTTATTTGCACTGACCTTGTTGGGATTATGTTTCCATCATTTTCTTAGATTTTCTATTAACCTTTACTCTGACTAGATCTATTTTTATCCTTAACTTTTCTTCCTCGTAGGTTCCAAACCTAGTAGCTTTTGGATCTTTGGGCTTGGCCAAGAGTGCCTTAATTGACCTTAGAGGCTCAGTCAATATCCAGTTCATAGCCCATTGGAGGTAGCCAAGAAGTTCTTGGCTCAACTGCCTTGATCATAGTGGTGTCAGTATCCACCATAAAACATATATCTTCCTTATGTTCCTCAACTAGCTATCTTGGAATCCTGCTTCTTTTGTGCATTTTGTCCTTAAACTTTCCAAAATAGTCATCCATGATAGTCTCAAAATTCTGACCTAGATTCTTGATAAACTCATTTATTTATATGATGACTGGTCGGTTGACATCCCATTCTACATTACCGACATATGGGAAGTAGTTCTACAAGTAGAAAAATATGCAAACCAGTAATGAACCAAACTTACATGTATTTGTCTTTGCTGTCTGAATGGTTCATGTTCTTTTCTAGTTTTTTCAATAGTATCTCGATGAGGTCTAACTATAGACCTTTCTTAACAATCTTTAATGCTATATCTACTACTCCACATGGGACATTGTTGGGCATGCTAGATTGAAAAATCTTGTAGCCAATGACATAGGCTTCAAACCTTATTTTTGGATTAGTGATAGTATTAACTCTCATTCCTTTGCCATCCCACTTAGCTCCTGTAAGCTTCTCAATTTTAGCCCTTGGTGGATTCCTTATAGCCTTTGCCTTGTCACTATTGGGGTAACCGATAACCACGTAAATGATATCCTTAGATATTTTAACTGGTTCGTCCAACCATATTTTACCTTCCTGAATGCGGCTAAGTGCAACCCTAATCCATTCAGATTTAAACTCCCTTGGGAAATGTAGGGCATGAGTCAATCCTTTGACTTCCAGGTGTTGTGCTCATCCTTGAGCTTTCCATTCTCATTCAGCTCCTGGTATGTTGACTGTAGTTCAAAATCTTTGATTTCATTTATTTTACAGTGGATATAAGCATGTATATCATGTACCAGTAAAACCCTAGGCAATATGCTAGAAAATGTGCTTGTGTAATCAATTTCTGAAGCATTTTTTGGATGCAACTTGTACTTAGGTTCTTCATAAGTTGTGGACTTGATCAGTGTGACCTTCTTGTCAGTTTCAGTCTTAGATTTCACAGTCTTGGATAAAGATGTAATTATTCTTTTAATTCTAGGGCTTTGTAAAATCTTCAAAAAAATAACTCAGTGGCTTAGAAGCTTACTTGAAATGATGAAAAACTACTTGGGATCTGCTCAAATCTTTGTCAAATGCTCAAGAAACTCTTTGCTCAAACTCACTCAAATCACTTTGGTTCTGCTCGTGATCATTGTGTGACAAAATGACTTGCATTGTTGTGTATTTATACCTAGAATCTCTTTTCCCGTTCAAAATTTTGCATTAAATGCTTTACCTACCACATCTTGGTAAACATAGTGACACTTGGTTATCACTTTGAAGATTCAGCTCGGTTAACACTAGATATTGCTTGGTTGATACTTCAACTCGGTTAACCTTGTCATTTTTCACCGACTAACAATATTTTATTCGGTCATGCTTTTACCGACTATATACATTTTAAGCTCAAAACATACAATACCCTAGTGCATCTTATTTCATGCATGTTTGGTGTTCATTCAATAGATATAAGGAACTATTGTAAGATATAACCAATTGAAATTCAGCTCCATACTTACTTGAATTGCTTAGGTGGAGGTGGTGAAATCACCTAATCCAAAAGATGAGGTGTTACCGACTGTTGTGCTTGGTCCAACATTATCATTTGTTTCTTTTCTCCACATTTGATTTCTTATCCTCATGATTTCTTTAATTATGTTTCCATTTGTATTAGTATTTACCTCTGGTGCTTGGTCTCTGTAGTCTTTGCTCAAGTGACCGACCTTGTGACGGTACAAACATGCCATTCTATAATTTATCCAATTTTGAGATCTTCCTCTCTAGTTCTTTCTCATGCAATTTACTGTTATATGTCCATATCTACCACATGCAGTGCAACTAGTCCAAGTGTTGTAATTCCAAGTATATGCATTACCTTGCCTTCTCGGTTGATATGTCTTGTTTTTTCCTTTCGGTTTTTAGACTTGTTTCATCTTTGTCCTGCATTCATGTGATATATGTCCATGCATATTGCAAGTGCAAAAATTATTTTCCATATACTACTTCTTAGGTGACTTATTCATCTTTGATCTACACTCATGTGCTTGATGTCCATACTTATTGCAATTATAACAATAACCATCAAATTTAGGAACTTGTATTTAGTAATACCCTTTGCTTTACTTCTACAAAGATTTGATGTGTGGCCTTGTTTTCCACAATGATAGCATGATAGCTTCTTTGGCCTTGGATTTTCATAGGCACTCTTTTGTTCAGCTTGTCTTTATGACTCTCCCTGCTTGGTATAGCCTAAACCAGTAGTGTTGTCAAGTCTTCTTTGACTGCTTAGGAATCCATCCATCCTTTTAGTACTCTCTTCAACTTTCTTGATCATTTCATTATGTTGTTTTGTTGAATCTTTACCACATTCTTCAATCTTTCATTTTCTTCTCTTAGTTCACCGATGTCTTCCAGTTTCCTAGTAAGCTCATTGTTTATTTGGTTGACTTATTGACTCATGACAACCATCTGATTGGAAATTTCAAAATGATGCTAGGTGAATCTCAAAATCTCAAATTCTTTTTCTTCCATATTTTCTGTCATTTTCCCCCTATCTTCAATAGCCAAATTCCTTTCTTGTTCAACTTGTATTGAATTGTTCATGACATCAATCATTCTAACCATTTATGTCTCTTGACCAATATGTAGTGCTTTCAATTATTCAGTATGATGTTGATTCTTTTCAGATAGATCTGATATGATTCCTTCAGATGCATCAAATATGCTACTAGATCCAGATCCAGATGCCTCAAATGGATCATCTATCTCTTCTTCATGATAATCAGTCTCATTACACAAAAATTCCATATCCTTCCTTTTGATTGATAACTCTTTAAGTTTCTCTTTAGCTTCCTTAAATTGTTCAATGTAGATCTGCAACTGCAATTT
This sequence comes from Chamaecyparis obtusa, assembly GCA_027943335.1. Lineage (NCBI taxonomy): Eukaryota > Viridiplantae > Streptophyta > Pinopsida > Cupressales > Cupressaceae > Chamaecyparis > Chamaecyparis obtusa. The sequence continues at coordinate 822,884 of BSBK01000177.1, read as the reverse complement.
CTGATTCTCAATAGTTTTATCAAGCGTATACCTTTCCATGCTTAAGATCTTTTCTCTTCAGTGATTAAAATTCCAAAACAAGAGAACTAGCTCTGATACCAATTATTGGGATTATGGAAAGATATGTACTGAGAGGGGAGGGGTGAATCCATACCTTCAAAACTTTTCAAACTAAATCTTTGTAAACATGAGTATCATTAACCGATTATATCAATTGCACTTAACTTACATCCAAAACATAACTGAAATGTAAATGCATGTAATCTAATCAATAAACCATTCATGAAAATTCATACACATAACTCAAGTATTATGGTATCTCGAAAACCCTTGTTAGAAGGTAAAAAGTACGGTGGGGATGACACCCACAAAGCTTCACTACTAAAGTAATACAGTATGCCGGTCAAGACTACAAAGATTTTGATCACTTCTGGTGATCTTACCCTGTTAGAAGTAACAATGAGATTGGCTAGATCTACCTGGTTAGAGGATTTTAGAAACACAATCAAGTGTGCACTCAGTTAGGAGATTTATAAAATAACTATTAAGCTCACACTATTAAGAGATTTAAAGTCCGTTATAATGGTTAAAGAGTAACAGTAGGATTGATCTGTAAATAGAAACTTAATATGCCCGATTCAGATCTGTAATGTAATTATCTATTATCACCTTTATGTGATTGATCTCTTCTTTGAATACTGCTCGGGAGCCCTCTATTTCTGATAAACTGAATGCTCTATTAATTCTTGTCAATCATAACCCTATCTGATCTTCATATGTCTTCCAATGCGGTGGCTACAACATGTGTGGTGATACCTGTCAAAATGACATCCTTACAAATTATATATCAAACTAATCTTGACCTAATTAGGCTTTAGACACTATCTTAGAAGACTTAAGATCAACGGTAGAAATGAATAACCTAGATCAACATTACATAGGAATCATCAACAATTTAATGATTACATCCATATTAAATCTTGTCTCGATCTTGGTAAATTATTTTCTAATCGGTTTAAACCATTTTCCTTGTTGTTTGTGCCATTCCAAACTACTATGTCATTTCCTGTTTCACTCGGTGTGTACTGCATTCATCACTCGGTAATTTACTGGTGCTTAGTTCCTATGAATGCTCAATGACTACTGTGCTTGGTACTTGGTGACCATCTGGCTCGGTAAGAGAGCTTGGTCAAAGTTGTATTCAGTTAACTTAGTGATCTTCCTTGTCTTCTTCTCAATGTCTAGGCTTTGTGTATTGACCGAATGTCCTATCTTGTCTCCTTTACTGACTGTATGACTGAATGATAGTAATGACAACCATTAATTCTCTTTAGGAGTAACAAGAATAATTGACTGAATTATGCTCTCAGACCAGAATATCCTTTGCTACCCCCCTTTTCTCTATGTCTCTAAACACTACCCATACCTTCCTTATATACTACTAAGCCACAAGTTGGCTTTACATCAATAATTAATTATAAAATATAAGTCAGCTCTAAAATAGCCTTTATAAAATATATTTCTTCATGTTAGCCTTCAAATGGTCATCAAATCCACATAGAAGAATAAAAAATGCCAAGTTTAGGTCCCCACATGTCCAACGGTCAATCCCTAACTCGAGGAGCGTGACCCAAACTAAATGCACCAGTCAGGCAAGCAGATTTATCCAAACAAGCATGTCAGTCAACAAGAGCACCGAGTGCCAGTACCAGTTGGTAACATAACACCGAGACCCAGTCGGTAACTGAGCACCAAACTCTTCAACGAAGGAACCAGAACACTGAGTCATCAAGTCTATCGGTGAAGTCAAGTAGACTCCCAACCGAGAACAACCACCGAGTGACCACCAACCAACAAGCTCCATCGGTGAAGCCAAAAAAGCTTACAACTGAGAACTAACCCAAAGAGACCGAGAATCTCAGGTCTCCAACTAAGATACCACATAAATCCAAAACCAAACACAAACATATTTTTGGTTGATACATGATTTCCAATTACCCCAGGATGCTCCTGCATCACATAATCGAGTAATAATATAAGCTATAAACTCAACCTTTAGAATATAGAAATCAATCAAATTAATTTTATGTTTACTTATTTTGCTTTGCAATGGAAATGAAAGGAAATCTATAGATAACATTATTGAATCAAAGTTAAATATAACTTAGAACTCAAATTTTACTCTGTAAAACCTCTAATGTGAAGGAAAAAAGGTCAGTTTGGTAATAGCAATGCACCTTGACTACACTTCTTTATTAATGGAAATACACCTCTAATGATTGCCTTTAAAAATATTAAATGATTGCAGAGTTGTACTGGTGGTAAAGTCACATGATCATTCCAAAGTGTCTGAGTTTTAGCAAAATGTGGTTGTGGATTTTTATCCAAGTACTTATCAAAGGATTTGTTAACAAAATACATAGTAGAATGGAAGTAACTGGAGAACATATTAAGTAACATATAAAATGGGGAGTCCTCCTCAAGTGTATGGTGAATGATGATATAAGTTAATCTCCCCTTTGTGAATGAGAGTAAAGCAGATTTAGATAGTAAAGCAAATAGAATTAGATCTATAACCCCTACTCTTACACATAAATATTTCTTGAAACAAATTTGGTGCTCTGTCATACAAAACATAGTATATCCTTTCTCTATAATATATAAATAAATCACAAACTAATAGTTCTAAGAGCCACCTGCAAGTACTTATAAGATCTCTCTAAGAAAAGAATGAAAAATTTAAAAAATTGAGAAAGATCAATTATGCAAGAAGACAATCTTATCTCTTCTCCAGACAGTCCTAATATTTGCTCTCTTCAACTTTGCTATTTTCTTATGACAATTAGAAACAAATTTTGAGCAAATATAGATGATGAGAGACTCTATGCATTTCATAGGCATTGAATATATGAACTGTCAACCATCGTCCATATATAGAAATCTTCACAAATAATTTTTCTTGGATTGAAATAATTTACAAAGTGGACAAACAACTGTCCTTCATATACAAAATAAAGATAAACACAATTTAAATTTTGGAAGATGGGATATTTTTGTGTTTTAAATACATTAGATAAAAAAGTCAAAAACAATCACTACATAGGATAGGCATGTGATTTGTTTTGTCACCCATGTAGTGGGCAAAGACAAAAATTATTTAAAGTTTAGAAGAGTGGGAATCTCCCATAAGATCTTTTTAAAAATAAAATATGCAATAAGGTCACAATCAATGAAACATATAATACTATATAATTTGTCAAGAATTTATTGTCTTGTGACATATGATGTGAGGCAATAAATTGAATATATTAAACATGTGATTTATAGTAAGGAAAATTTGATTTTTGCACTGACTGTTTCCAATATGGACAAATAAAATTTAAGTAAAATGATATTTTAAAAACTATCAAAAATAAAAAATAAATACAAACTATAGACTTTTTGTTTGAAAATTTAAATTCAATGTGTTCATTGGTTGAACTAATAGCCAAAAAAAGAAATGAATGCATAAGTAACCTGCCTATAATAAATAATAAGATAATGAGGCCAACTTCACACAAATTTATATCATTTATATATTTACATATATGACCTTTTTTTTTGTAAACAAACACAAAACTAAATAAAAATGACATGGACATGCAAAATTCACCATTACAATATCTATGGGAGAGAATCAAGTAGCTAGACATGTAGCTTAATATAGAATTTGTTGATTTAACACCTAATATTTTAAAGTATGACACTAGTTATTGTGACTTATTTTAAAGTATAGCACTAGAAATTGTGACTTTAGTTATTATTATTGATTGTGACTACTCATAATGAATGAGATGTATGATTTAGGTCTAGAAAGCAATAAATCATATGATGCCAAATTGGCCCACTAAAAAGCAAGACTTAATGCACAATGATTGTAATTTAATGCAAAGTTGAACACCTAAACAAAAACCACACCAATATGAGATCTAGATTGAAATAGGTGTACATGTATATGTAATTAATGTAAGGGTTGGTTGATGTATTGTAAATATGTACATGTAAAAATAAGGTAGGAACTAGATATATGAAAACATGTATATAAAGAAGTAAATATTAATTGAATGAACCCAATTTTACATAATTGGGTCATTTATCAATATTACATATACAAAGATATTTCCTTAAATAAACACAAAACTAATATCAATGTGTATGCAAATTTCATCATTATAATATATAGGAGAGAGAATCAACTAGTTAAGTTTGGGGTTTCACGGGGGCGCTTCAAGGTCTGTTTTAAAGGAGTAGGAGGGCCAAAGAAGCAAAACAAAAAAAAGGTACAAGATTAATGAGAATCATTTTCTAAAAAATAGCAATCCCTACTTTTTAGGATTGTAGATTTTAGCGGGGAAAAGGCAGGGGCTAGAAATTACCCCATGAGGTTAGGCTTTTTTTTGCCACTTGTTAATCATCTTAAGTTCTTCAATTTTTACCAACTAATTATTATTATTATTTTATATTCATTACCGTTAGAATGAATATGCTAAATAATAAAATTCATGTGACCACCAACTTCCATTAATTTTAGAGCTTAAATTTTTAAGCTTATTTGCACTACAAAATTCATGGAAGCATCCAATTTAAAATAATACTTAAAAATCTCGGCAACACCACTGAAATTTTAGGAAGGTGCCCTCCATGGGACTCTAACCTAAGCATTCTCTAATAGTTATGATAGAATTTGTTGATTTAATACTTAATATAATAGTATAGTATTAGTAATTGTGACTTTAAAGTTGTTAATGTTGATTGTGATTACTGATAATAGAATGAAATGAATTATTTAAATGTAGGAAGCAACAAATATATGATGCCTCATTGACTGACTAAAAAATGTGACTTAATGCACAACAAATGTAACTTAATACATTTGTTATGCCCCTCTACCTTTTCTTGCATTCTAGTTGACATTGACATCTGCACATTCCTTTTGAGGGTTGTGGTTCTCATGGTTGGGGATAGGCCTTGGACCCAATCACTGGATTATGAGGGCCTCCCCTTTTGATGTAGAAGACACTTCTCTACTAGTTATCTGACTACATATTTTTCTCTCTCGCGTCGTAAAGGTGTTGCCACTTGGTGGAAGAATGCAAATGATGATGTAATGTAACCCAATTTTATTTAGAAACCAACATCATAGAAAATACATGAAAACAAAGATGATTTCAGAATCCACTATTGTTCATCATTCCTCCAACTATCCTCTTTGTCTTACAATAACATAAAAACACTAATTTAACCAAATTCAAAATTACCATTTTTGGTAGATTTTCACAAAATCTTTTTTTTTGCCATTTTTGGTAATTTTGAAAACAACTCCTCAAAAATTGATTTTTTCCCTAAAGCTACCTTAAACTAAGATAAGAAGAATTGTCAACTAATCTTCGAAATTAGAAACAAGATTTCAAAGTTATTACAAAAAACAACTTTCTAAAAACTCATAAAAAACACTAAAAGCCAATTTTGGAGGCCTAAACGAACTTTCTAGCTCCTAGAAAAGTGTCAAAACGGCTCCCTACCGAGCTACGCTTTGTTGACAATCTAAATGACATCTCTTGAGGAATCTACCTGTAAAATTTCAACCAAAACGGACAATCGAGTCAAAAGTTATGACCATCAGAAGCCCTTGCATCATGATGATTTGACTATCTTGGCCTCTAGCTCCTCCACCGATGACTCTTTACAGGTTGATGATGTCTCCCCCTAGCATGGTTTTGATTTTGTTGGTAGATCTGACTCCACCTCCTACTGTTGTTTCGTCCCCCTCTAGTGGTGTGGACCCTTCTCTGACTACTACTGCTCTTGATCTGCCTAGCCTTTAGCTTTCTTTTTAGATTAGAGGAGTCATGTATCATGTGAGATTGGGCAGACTAGATCTTTCTTGAATTCAGGATTTCATTTAAATTATAGTGTGTCCTCTCTTATAAATGTGACTGATGTCGTGGTATCAAGTGGATTGGACTTTATGACCTCCTTTATCCGATTGTTGAATTTCAACGTTGCCAACACTGTGTTCTTGGTGTTGTTGAATTTGTGACATGGTCTAACAACCTCCTGTGAGATCCTTAATTGGGATGGTAGCAATTTCTTGGACAAATGCATCTTTTAGGAGAAACGACCAGCTCAACTCCCTTCACCTCCACCCTCCTCTTGTGGTGGGGAGACCTCTGGTAGTATCGTCTAGACAATTGTTTGATAGCAAAGAAAAATCACTTTGCAAACTCTCATTCTCCTCCCTTGGTTGGAAGTGAGTTATGTACCCACTCTTGATGTGGGTTACTAGCTGTGTTTTCAGTCTGTTGTCAATGGTCTCCTCTGACCTCGTTATAAATAATTATTTTGGTCTATAGTTTTAATGCCTTTGGTTTGTTGTGGTTTAAGGGACAACACCCTTGTTTTGTTGCTTTTAATGTCAAAAACAAATGTAATTTAATACACTAGTATTGGTCTACTTTTTAAATCTCTTTAGAAGCCTAAACCAAAAAAACACATTGACATGACATCATACTTGATAATGTGGACATGAAATCATAATGATAAATAAGGGCCTTGCCAATCAAACTTAAAAAAAATTGAAAGTGATTGAAAATAGTGACACATAAATTAATTAAAATACTCAACTCCTAATCTTATCCCATATCTCATAATTATTTTATTTATAATAAATGTTGTTTCTTTCAACTATGTAAAATTCTTTTGCATTAAATCCATCATAAAGATGGATTTATTAATTTATTTTTAATTATATATTTATTTAACTTGTAATATAAAACAATTAACACAAGAAGCACGTGGCATTAAGACCTCCAAGCCCAATGAAGCAGATCTATACGGAAACTATTTAAAAAGGTATACCTTACGCACACGATCAAATTATTGTTCTTTTGACATATTTTTTTTCCCTAATACGTTTTGATTCCAATTACTTTGATGTTCTATTAAACCAAAAGTGTTTCAAGCAACAACTTTATTTTAACTTTCTGGGAATAATCTCTTTTGCCCTTAATATTTTATTTTAAATCCGTGCACAACTTTCTCAAATATGTTAACTAATTGCTTTATGTTTAGCTTTTCTTTAATTGATTAATAAAAGAGGGGTACCTTGAAAAGTTGTTGCTTTTGAGAATTAATATAATAAAATATATAAAATAGCTCAAATTCAAAGATTGAAAATATTATTAAAAATTAATTATAATTTCAATTTTGAAATGACAAAATGGGTTAGTGATAATAATATAAAGAGTTCTTTTAGATATTATTATACAATATTCCAATTATCAATGCCTTTCAAATATCTAATACCAATAGTATTTTTATAGTCAGAATAATAATATTTTTGTTAAAATAATTTTCAATGACATATATTAGAATTTTGAACATAATGCCACTGATGGGTTCTTTACTATGAGTATATCTTTTTCAAGGGTCTTCTAAAGATGAATAGGTAAACACACTAGTTACTTTTAGAAGACCATTAGTATATAAGGCACCAACAAATTGTTGACCACTTGCTCACATCTAGACATAAATTCTAAGCCTCTTGCAACTTAAGATTCATTATAAACAATTCCTTATTTGGGATGCTCAACTCAACACTTGAACCCACTAAGAATCCTTAGAGGAATGTGTAAGAGAACCCTCTAAGCAATCTTACTCACTTGATTGAGGCGACAAATCTTCTTTGACTGAATGTTAAGAATGGATGCATGATAACATGCAACCCTTGTGTGACCAAATTCTGAGTAATCAAAGAATATGCTCAATACCTGAAAAAATAAACTAAAATTGAAGAATAAAAACACCTTCAAATGATGGTAAGTGACACAAGCTATGAATTGAGGATCTTTTCATTTAACAACACTATAACTAGTCATAGTCGGAGTGTATAGACCACAATAACCATTGAACTACTCAAAGCACCAATCCAAAGATAAAATTAAGAGTGTAAACAAAGTGAAAATAAATAATAATTTGCTAAAACAAAGATTGCACCAAGTGGAAGCACATGTGATCCTCTATAACACAATATGACAAAAATGTCAAGTCTCCAAAATGTTTTGAAAAATATGAAGACATGATTTTTATGTAGATGCATAAATAAACATCATTAATTTTACTAAGAATGGTCATCCCGTCACCAAGGAGGCATGGAAAGACAATAAATCACAATATGTAAAAGTAGGCAAAACAAGCCACATAATTAAGGAACCCACCACATCATAGTGCTATGTCAAATCCTTCTCAAGGTGTGGAGCTACGGTATCCTACGAGTTCAATCTATCACTAATCAAGGTAGTCAATGATGTTAGGCCAACTCCTAAATCAACCAATCAATCTACCAATTTATAATATTTCTATGTCCATGCAAAAAAAAGTCCAATTTTTTTTATAAAGAGATAGTTCTACATAACATGGGAGGTTCTCTCAATAACTAAAATCCATTCAATTTCATTATCAACATTAAATATCGCCAAAAAAGAGCCATAGGCTTCAGAGCTCCTAAGAGAAAAATCAACACTAACCAGCCTATGGTTGCCATGAGAAACCTTGCCAAAATTAATTTTTTAAAATCCAAAGGCGAGCTTTAGCTATTTGGTATTCTTACAAATACTCTTCTTATCTCTTACCTCATCAAAATAGGGTATTGTTTTTAGACCTCTCTCTCTCTCTCTCTCACACACACACACACACACACACATTATTTACATACATACATAAACTTTATTATGTTTTGATTTGTTACCATAGATGTTTATATTTCATATATTTCAAGGAAACAATGGTTTAGATTGTATAGGTGAAATGATAATATGCTATGTTCATAATCTTGAGTTATAATTTGATTTGTTACACATGTATTATGATCAAGATGATGATTATAGACAAACTATATTTCTTGATTGAGTGCTTACAAGAGATGTTCGTCCTCCGAGGAGGGAGGGAAAGTATCACCAGGTATGGGATGCAAACATGGTCATGAGATTTGAGCTATATGAGTCTCTAAAATAGTAAGTTTTGCCTAGGTCGAGGTTGATACTAAGCCTATAAAGTGAAGGTTATAAACTAGCTTCCTAGTTTAGTCTAACTTCATCAGCTAGTTGAGTTGATAGTATTTTCTTTTGTTTAAAATCACACGTCTTGGACCTAAACCATTTCTTGATCTAGATCCTTATTAGGATTTAAGGTAATAACTTATCGGTAATAATATTTTAATGAGAATATCTCTCTCACACACACATACATTATTTACATACATTAATACATACATAAACTTTATTATGTTTTGATTTGTTACCATAGATGTTTATATTTCATGTATTTCAAGGAAACAGTGGTTCAAATTGTATAGGTGAAATGATAATATGCTATGTTCATAATCTTGAGTTATAATTTGATTTGTTACACATGTATTATGATCGAGATGATGATTATAGACAAACTATATTTCTTGATTGAGTGGTTACAAGAGATGTTCGTCCTCTGAGGAGGGAGGGAAAGTATCACCAAGTATGGGATGCAAACATGGTCATGAGATTTGAGCTATATGAGTCTCTAAACTAGTAAGTTTTGGCTAGGTCAAGGTTGATAACTTTGTTTGTAATTGTGCGGTTACTATATTATTTCACCATATGGAAATACAATATAATAAGTTGCTAGCTTAGATATTTCTTAGCCACGTTATGAGGTGAGGTGGCAGATATTTTTGACCCATGGTATAGTGGGCAACATAAGTAATTAAGAAGGAACTTCAATGAGATTTGGAGTGGGGGAAAATTTTGAATGCATTTCTATTATTTTGTAAACACCATCACTAAAGGATAATGACACATATAATGACAAGAGGATGGGAATGAAATTCGTAGGAGATGCATTCGAAATGACATGGAATGAAATAAATTTTTGGGAAAAATGGGTGAAATGAAATTTGTTTTTTTGAGTTTGAGATATGCATAAGAGAACAAAGATGTATTTTTATCTCGAGAGAGGAATTATGACAAAGAATGTTTTTATGACAAGAATAAAAAAAGAGTTTCCATCTGAGTAGATATCACATCGGTAGCTCACTCTTGCAGGCATGTGTATTTCCTATTTAATTATCTCAACTTTGTATATTACCAACAAATTTCTAGTTTGGAATTATGCAATTGGTGGACAAATACTCTTAAGAATTAAAACAAATTTAGAGATGTGATGTTGTGACTGATTTCAAGAGTTAAACGTATAGTCTTATTCTTAGAATACCCTTAAAATATATAAACTATTTCTCGCCAATTACTTCAAGATAAGAAAAATGGTCATGTACATTTGTACATATTTATCTGTGAGGTATTTTGTATACTTTCCAAAGGAATTTTCTTATGGAAGCTTCAAATACATGGAGGTCGAAAAAACTCAAAAATTTCTAACAAAACAAGAAATACACTTTTTATTCATACTTTAGACTCAAATTTTGAGTCTATTAAAGACTATCTTTGCTGAATTTTATGTCTTGTTATTTGTTTAAAAAACCTTTGTTAGGTCTTGGCTGTGAGATACAGAAGATAACATATAAGCTGAGAACGATGAACAATATTATGTCACCCATTCATACTCAACTTCTTGACCCTTTGGTAAGAAATTAGGAAAATATATGTAAATGCAAACAAATTTCTTAGCTACACATCACAACCATAAGATGGTAAAGTTTCTTTTCATATAGTAGTTTACTGGGAAACATGGTTGGAACCTCTATGCAAATGTAACTTCCATTTACCATGGATTTGAACCAATCAGTTGTTGACTAATAATAAAATAATTATAATTTACTATTCTAAAACAATAATGAATTATTGGCAAGAAGCTAAACTCCATTTATAAGAAGAGCTTATCTTTGTATACGTCTCTTAATATGGTAATAAACTTATAGTGACTCAAATCAGGTGTGTAAAGGGTTATGTGACATGATTAAGATGCAAATATTTTACAGAAGTACAAGGTAGCATAAGCACGAATGCATGAAGAGGTGTAGATATAACACCTTCATTGGAGTTTAAGTGAAAGAAAGGTACACATAACCCTATACACACTAGTATTCATATCATTTAAGAAAATGTTTCATGAGTAGTAAGCCTAAACTCCAAGATAATTCATGGTAAACACTGTAAACAATAACCTATTTTTTAAACTACCAAGAATATTTGGTAATTATTGCTAACTACTAATGACAAGCATGTCAAATATAAGTGTGAAAATAATTAAGAACTTTATCACTATTTAAAACAACAAGACATGAAAGTTTAGACCTTGTTAATGTTAAAAACAAATGTAACTTAATACACTAGTATTGGTCTACCTTTTTAAATCTTTATAGACACCTAAACCAAAAAAACAAATTGACATGACATCATACTTGATAATGTGGACATGAAATCATTAATATTTTTATTTTTAATTAAGCAACTCTGTTCTCTATCCACGCGACCTCTGTCTCCTTGCAAAACGTGCAACTTCATTTTTTCTTAAGTAAGCCCGCGTTGCGGAAGCCCGTGTACGGCTGTAGCATTTATTTCTCACGCCGGCAAAGTTGTCTCACGCACGGGAAATAGTTTGATGTGGATGTTTGAAAACATTACCGTCCATATTTTCACCGTCTTTTGTAGAAACCAACTGCAGCTTACCGGATTTTTTCAGACGTGTTGTCAGAAACTAAGGGTTGCGCGTAGATATAATATATTTGTTGGAACTTGGGGGTATTACAATATTTAAATTAAATGTTTTACAGTACAATATAATATTATAATATATGTTTTTATATTTTTATAATATATAAAACTTATAATATATTATATTATATAATTTCTATATTATATTTTGTATGAATTTTTTATATTATATATATTTTTATATTATGTGTTTTTTGATAATATATATTTTTATTGGATTATTATTTTTAATATTTTTTATTTTCATATAAAATATAAAAATTTACATAACTTTAAAAAAATAAATTTAATTTTTTCGATTTATTTTATAATTGTTATATTGAATTAATTCAATATGTTTTGTGTTATTTTATTTTACATGCGTATTCAATTTATTTTATTTTTCCATTTTCATCATAATTTGTAATTATTTTATAATTGAATTAATTCAATATGTTTTATGTGTTATAACTTTTAAAAATAGACAAAAATAATAAATTAAAAATTAAAAAATATAAAAAATAAAATATATTTCAAATTGAAAAAAAAATTGTATTCCCCTTCATAAAATTGGCACAAAGTATAAAAATTAAAAATTTGACAGTCAGAAAAGATTGAGAAATTAAAACAGGCAGCCGGTATACGACATTAACAGACGGAGTATAATTTACTTAAGGTTGTAGTAATTAGTTTTACTTTAGGTAAATGTTGAAAATGTATAATGTTTACTCAAGCTATGAAAGAATATAATGTTGAAAATGAAGATATTAGTTTCGAACAATCATTTGAGATTAAAAATATATATAACAACATTTGGGGTAATAATTTAAAATAAAAAAATATTTTCTTTTAGTTTTTTTTGGATTAAAAAGAATTGTAAGAAATAAAATATTAACACATTTAGAATTTTTTGAACATTATTATTTCAATAGTAAATATAGTGCTTGCATATATGGGATCTTCTTTTATCAGTTTTAATGATATCATAAAAAATGCATGCAATTTGAAAATATCAAAAAGTTATGATCAAATGAGGAAGATAAATGGAATGTTTGAATGCAACTGCACTATTTTTCAATGCACTATTTTTCACACTTCCTTTTAATATGTAAACCTTTAATTATGCTTGCTTTCACATCAAACACCTATCAGCTTATCCATTGCACCTTCCTTCGGTGCAAGTGCTAGTTATATATTTATTTAACTTGTTAGCCGATAGGCTTCCCCTTTGGGGAAGCTTGTGTACGGACTGCTCGGATTTCTCTCACGCTCGCCGGATTTGTCTCACACCACGCTCGGAATAGGTGTTTTTACGCTGGGTTTTTGTTTTGGTCAAACTATTTTCAATCACCGGTTTTTTACGGAAGTCTGGTTTTTCATCTTCATACGCTTTCCCTCTGGCGCGAGTTGGCAGTGGTACAGTTATTTATTGCCTCGGACAATGAACATACCTTATTTTTGCAGCGAAGGCGGGCTGGTATTTTGCTTCTCGAGACGTTGCCGGCGGTTGTCAAACCTGGTGGCGCGCAAGTGGTGGGGGAAAGGCGTCGCATCCACTGCCTTCACTGACATCCCCGGTTTGGAGCGGATCGAAGGTCTCGTGGAGCCGGAAAATGGGGCGTCTCAGAAAGTCTTGGAGAAGGCCGGATTTGTTCAGGAAGCTCTGTTCCGCAAATATATTACGGCAAACAGTTAAATTTATTTTATATGTTCTAAACTTTTTAACTATGAACAGGTAAGGAATGATAGAATATTAATAAGATCTGTCATATTAGTAAAATAAAAAATTAATATATTAATATTTTTCTAATTTTTAATAATATTTTTTTTGTTTAATTTTTATATTTTTATATTTAATCATTATTATATTATATGTTAACTAGTGAATTAAATATTAATATTTTTCTAATTTTTTATAATATTTATATGTTTAATTTTTAAATTTTTTTATTTAATGATTATTATATTATATGTTACCTAGCGAATTAATTAAATATATTTATAGATATATTAATAATGATATTATTTAATTTGTAATAATTATTTAATACTTATATACTTAAATAATAGTTTACAATATCTAAATTAAAAAATAAAGAAGAAAATTTTAAAATAAATTTAGATCCCTTAGCACTAATTGCATTTAAACTAAAACCCATATTTAATCAAAGGCACTCAGGTTTTTTTTTCAAACACTCCTTGTAAATTTGAAGACCTTTATTTTAAATTATGGTTTAGTGATAGTGAGAGAGGCATAATGAGATATAAGTGGTGTAATACATTTAGTAATAACATTATAAGTACATTGTAATGTATACACTTATATTATAATATAACTTTAAAAATAAAATATTTTTATTTTTAAATTTAGTTAAATAATAAATTAATAGATTATTAAAATTTAAATTTAAAAAACACATTTATATGTTTATTTTTTATTATATTATTTAGTAATTTTGATAAATATATAGTATAAAAGAATTAGAGAAAAATATTACGTCCATTATTAGTTAATTATAAATATAATTGACTTTAAAAGTAAATATTTTGATGTTTTTAATAATAAATCATATATTATTGATCAAAAAATAATAAATCATATATCTAATTTTTAAAAATAACTCTTATTTATTAATAATTATTATATTATGTAATTAGTTGATTTTAAGATATATATATGATATGAAAATTTTTAAAATTTAATAATTATTTATATAAATAAAAATACAAAATAAAATATATAATTTATAAAAAAAATATTTATTAAAAAAATTAGCATTATTTATTCATATATATTTAAAAATTTAATAATAAATCATATATTTAAATGCTATACAATTTATAATTTTATTTATTTTGATAGTAAGTATATTATAACATGTATTTTAATTATGTATTATTAACAAAATAAATAATTATATTTATTGAAGTTGTGAAAATTAATGCTATTATTTAACATTTAAAAATTCATAGTAGGAAATATAATTAGCTTTAAAAGTATATATTTTAATATTTTTAATAATAAATCATATATCTAATTTTTAAAAATAATTATTATATAATTGATGGAATGTGCTTTCTTACAATTGTGTTCAAATTTTTAAAATATTTGATTGTAAAAATACTTGATACACTATATATAGAATAAGATTGTTGTGTTAGTTAGAATTTTAAATGTTTTAATTATATAAAAGTATAATTAAATGTAACAAATTATTTTAATTTTTTTTTTAATATATATGAAAATATAATAATAAATTATTTTGTATAATACTTTTTAAAATTTTTTAAAAATAGTAATTGTTTTTTTAAATTAAAAAATATATATATTATATTATACGAAATAATTGTGAAACAAAAAAAGTTGGGAAACACATATCTTACCAAATGGGACACTAGTTTTTTTTACAAACTACTAAGGGGACACTTAGTTTTTTTTACACACTCTTATTATAAATTATGCGATTTAGTTGGCCAAATGCATTTGCTATTTCGCTTTGTCCTGCACGGCATTCTTTATAAATAAAAATATAATAATAAGCTACTTTCCACTGGGCTACCTTTACACTGCACGGTTGCACAGTTACAAAGGCATGTCAGAGAATGGTTTGTGGTGTTCGAGGCTATACAAGGTTAAAAAGTTCACTCTTTCATCGCTCATAGGCGTTACACACACAATTTTGTCATATGTTGTAGTTGCAACAACCGTGACAGACATGTATGCAAAATGTGAAAGTATATACAAGGAACATGACTTTTTTTACATAATGCCTCAAAGAAATGTTTTCTCATGGACTAAAAATGATCCAAGGATATGCAAAGAATGGATTAGTTGGTAATGTGCTAGAGACATTCAAGGAAATGCAATTGGTAGTGTAAAGCCAAAATCCACAACTTTCGCCAGCATACTCCTTGCTTGTACCAAAATGGGATTTTTCGAACAGGGTATGGACATGCACATGAAAGCATAATGGAAGGGGAGCTTTTGGCAAATATTATAGTTGGAAATGCCATACAAAATGTGGAAGCATCGACAAGGCATGTGAACTATTTGACAAAATGCCTGAGAGAAATGTGGTCTCGTGGAATGCCATTATTGCACGATATGAACATAATGGATTCATTGAAATGGCTTTAGAAACTTTTAAGAAAATGCAATTCACGGGTATGAAGCCAAATTCCACAACCTTCTTGCCTGAACCAAAATTGAAGATATGGAATAGGGTATGGACATCCATCAAATAATAATTGGAATCTCTACAGACATTCAAAATTAGAATCAATGTACTAAAATTTTAGCATATAAACTTCTTTTGAAGATATATGAGTAAATGAATAAGATTATCACTATGTAATATATCAATATAATTACCAGAAGATGCGTGTATAGGTATAAGGATGTATTCCTACTCAGTAAACATATTTAAGTTTCTATTTAGACTATTATCTTTTGTTATCATCTATTTTCTTAAATGGTCAATATTTCCCCTGAAATTGGCGAGAAAAGAAAGTTTTTCACCTTTGTTGCCTATGTTAATGATTGTTATGGGTTGCTTTAACAAATAGAACCTTTTAATTAAATTTGTTTAGCTACTTGGCTTTGATGTTCAAATGAAGATACATATTTTATAAGAAATGATATTTCCATCAAAAACATGAACTGAAGCATGAGATATTATATAAGATAAGCAAATTTAAAGATTTGATGTTAAATGAAATAAAATATTTTCATGGTCATTCTTTGTGGGGTTAATTATATGTTTCCGAATTTAAAGAGTATAAAGATTAGTGAATTGAATTACTCACAAGAACAATGAAAAGGATCCTAAACAAGTGAACATATTTGAAGGAAAGAATAATGAATGGATCCATATGGATTTCTAGAATTTGTACTGGGTTTAACAATATATCAATGTGTGGTCAAGTTTAGAATTTCACAAAAAATAGTGCCTCTTGGGATTTAAAAATTCAAGTAATTGATGTCTCTTTTAGTTGACATTTTATCTAACACCACCTCTAGACTACTTGCTTGACGAACTTAACAAATACCAATTCCTTGAGGACTTCATTGTACCTATTTTCCTTGGCATCTTTAGGAAACAACTAAACATGAAAAAAAATATTATAGGAATTTATTTTTTTTCTCTATCTTTCCTGGTATGGATCACCCAAACACTCATGTAAAAAAATACACAGATTTTCCTTGGAATTTTGTTTAGTCTATAAACTATACAAACTGTATCTAGATTATTAAATGATCATGCCTAATAGCACTCATTTCATTTTTTCGTCTCTACAATTTGTACTTTGCTTAATGTTTCACACAATCAATTTTCCATTTGGAAAGTATACCTTTGGCAATAGTTTTTATTAGTTAGCATTAGGTCCATTGCAAACAAATTTATGAATAGCTTGGTAAAGTGTGTTACAACTTTCTAAAGTCGATGTTTTGGTAATGTTCTAAACAAATGCTAAATGTATTATAATTTTCAAGAATTAGTTGATGGATATAAATATATGCGATTTTAATATGGTCAATTCAGATACTTTTATTGCAGTGCCCTTTAGTGGATTTCCATTTTTTGTAAGGGTTCAATTTATCTGTTTTACTAGATTATCGTTTGTTTGATTTAGTAGTCGAAAATCATTGTTATCCTTATTGAAGATGATAAATCAATACTATCTTCCTCACACATTTGAAAAATACTTCCCCCATAACTTGAATCATTTTGGTTTATATTTGCTACTTTAATAGGAGTTCTTGCCTCTATTTTGATCTGATTTTATTTGCATAGTTTATTTGTGCAAAGGTTCTTCAGCTATTAGAACCATTTTGTGTGATTCATCAATTCTAAATTTTAGGAATTAGAACCATTTTTTTGCAAGATGCAAGGACACTTACCTAAACTCTTTGTATTCTATTTCTCAACTTTTGTATCAAAGTATAATTTTGGTAATTAGTTCAGTCCAAGCTTTGTTAAAGAAAACCCATGGTATATGGTCTTTTATCACAGGGGAGAGGTGGTCTGCCCTACAAAGAAAACCTATTGTATATGGTCTTTTATCATAGGGGAGAGGTGGTCTGCCCTACATAGAGTAACGTCGGCCAATACTTTCCAGTCAATTATTTCACGATCAAATCTCTTCCTTCTACCATGCAACATGTTTGTAGAAGTATGCTTCAAAACACTTCCTTTTATTAAGTTGTTGGTATATTTTTCTTCCACATCGTACACCTTTACTTTATCTTTTGTAGTGAGAAGCTACCCATGTGGTTTTCCATGCACGAGATGGCATATTATTTTTCTTTGTCTCACTTCAATAATAATTATTTTGTATAGATTTTCCTTAATTTTATTTAAGGTAAATCATTAATTATTGCCTATTTGGGGTTTATACACTTTCTATTCTCCAATTCTTTACATTGTATAAATGCCTTCACAATTGATGTGCTCTAATAATGTTGCCTTCCCATTTACACTTTTAAACACTTACTTTTATTACGTAACTCTTCAATTATGCTTTCAAATTAAATGCCTATCGGCGCATCCCTTGCACCTCCTTTTGGTGCAAGTGCTAGTAATATAAAACAATTAACACAAGATGCACGTGGCATTAAGACCTCCAAGCCCAAATGAAGCACATCTATACAGAAACTATTTAAAAAGATATACCTTACGCACACGATCAAATTATTGGTCTTTTGACATATTTTTTTTCCCTAATAATGTTTTGATTCCAATTACTTTGATGTTCTATTAAACCAAAAGTGTTTCAAGCAACAACTTTATTTTAACTTTTTGGGAATAATCTCTTTTGCCCTTAATATTTTATTTTAAATCCGTGCACAACTTTCTCAAATATGTTAACTAATTGCTTTATGTTTAGCTTTTCTTTAATTGATTAATAAAAGAGGGGTACATTGAAAAGTTGTTACTTTTGAGAATTAATATAATAAAATATATAAAATAACTGAAATTCAAAGATTGAAAATATTATTAAAAATTAATTATAATTTCAATTTTGAAATGACAAAATGGGTTAGTGATAATAATACGAAGAGTTCTTTTAGATATTATTATGCAATATTTCAATTATCAATGCCTTTCAAGTATCTAATATCAATAGCATTGTTATAGTCAGAATAATAATATTCTTGTAAAATAATTTTCAATGACATATATTAGAATTTTGAACATAATGCCACTAATGAGTTCTTTACTATGAGTATATCTTTTTGAAGGGTCTCCTACACTAGTTACTTTTAGAAGACCATTAGTATATAAGGCACCAACAAATTGTTGACCACTTGTTCACATCTAGACATAAATTCTAAGCCTCTTGCAACTTACGATTCATTATAAACAATTCCTTATTTGCGATGCTCAACTCAACCCTTGAGCCCACTAAGAATCCTTAGAGGAATGTGTAAGAGAACCCTCTAAGCAATCTTACTCACTTGATTAAGGTGACACATCTTCTTTGACCAAATGTTAAGAATGGATGCATGATAACATGCAACCCTTGTGTGACCAAATTCCCAGTAGTCAAAGAATATGCTCAATACCTGAAAAAATAAACTAAAATTGAAGAGTAAAAACACCTTCAAATGATGGTAAGTGACACAAGCTATGAATTGAGGATCTTTTCATTTAACAACACTATAACTAGTCATAGTCGAAGTGTATATACCAAAAAGCCATTGAACTACTCAAAGCACCAATAAAAAGATAAAATTAAGAGTGTAAACAAAGTGAAAATAAATAATTATTTGCTAAAAAAAGATGGCACCAAGTGGAAGCACATGTGATCCTCTATAACACAATATGACATAAAAATTGTCAAGTCTCCGAAATGTTGTGAAAAATATGAAGACATGATTTTTATGTAGATGCATAAATAAACATCACTAATTTTACTAAGAATGATCATCCCATCACCAAGGAGGCATGAAAGGACAATAAATCACAAAATATAAAACTAGGCAAAACAAGCCACATAAATAAGGAACCCACGACATCATAGTGCTATGTCAAATCCTTCTCAAGATGTGGAGCTACGATATCCTACGAGTTCAATGTATCACTAATCAAGGTAGTCAATGATGTTAGGCCAACTCCTAAATCAACCAATCAATCTACCAATTTATAATATTTCTATATCCATACAAAAAAAGTCCAATTTTTTATATAAAGAGATAGTTATACATAACATGGGAGGTTCTCTCAATAACTAAAATCCATTCAATTTCATTATCAACATTAAATACTTCCAAAAAAGAGCCATAGGCTTTAGAGCTCCTAAGAGAAAAATCAACACTAACCAACCTATGGTTGCCAATATTAATTTTTTTAAATCCAAAGGTGAGCTTTAGTTATTTGGCATTCTTATAAATACTCTTCTTATATCTTACCTCATCAAAATAGGGTATTTTTTTAGAACCTCTCTCTCTCTCTCTCACACACACACACACACATAAACTTTATTATGTTTGGGTTTGTTACCATAGATGTTTATATTTCATGCATTTCAAGGGAACAATGGTTCATATTTTATAGGTGAAATGATAATATTCTATGTTCATAATCTTGAGTTATAATTTGATTTGTTACACATGTATTATGATCGAGATGATGATTATAGACAAACTATATTTCTTGATTGAGTGGTTGCAAGAGATGTTAGTCCTCCGAGGAGGGAGGGAAAGTATCACTAGGTATGGGATGCAAAAATGGTCATGAGATTTGAGCTATATGAGTCCCTAAACTAGTAAGTTTTGGCTAGGTCAAGGTTGATACCAAGCCTATAAAGTGAAGGTTATAAACTAGCTTCCTAGTTTAGTCTAACTTCATCAGCTAGTTGAGTTGATAGTATTTTTTTAAAAATCATGTGTCTTGGACCTAAACCATTTCTTGACCTAGATCCTTATTAGGACTTAAGGTAATAACTTATACGTAATAATATTTTAATGAGAATAAATATATAGTCTTACTTGTCATATATATATATGTGTGTGTGTGTGTGTGTGTGTGTGTGTAGTATACCTAGTACATATATACATGTATATATATATGCATATGAGTATGAACCATCATAATATGACACACAACTATACATACATACATACATACATACTGTATACACATATATACATATACATATAGCTTAGTTTCTTTCATTGCATTCTTGACTTAGTTTCCTTTCAAGTTCTAGCTTAATTCACATAGCTTAATTAGTAATGGCTTGTAATACTTTCATTTCCATAGCTTAGTTGCATTTTTCATTCTAGCATAGTTGCATTGCATTTTCATCAAGATTCTTGAAGATATTGGCATTCTTGCCCTTGTCTCTTTGAATCTCCCATTGCATGGTTTACAAGCAAGGTTATATGCTTATTAGCTCTAGCTGAGAGCCCTCTAAACACCCTTGCACTCCATGCCTAGGGAGCTCTAGGTCGCTTTCTCAAGGTTTCCAATCCATGGATGCCCTTGGAAGTAATGACTTCGAGAAGTGCACATTTTGAGTGTACATTTTTTATACGATAGTTCACACAATATCGCATGACATTTCATTCAGCATCACGTGATGCTTTCTCGAACGACCGTGCGATACTTTTTGGGTTTACGAACTATCGCATGATACAATCTCTAACATATCTGTGATACTTTTAAAGTATCGTACGAAGTTTCACTAAGCTATAATTTGAAATATTAAAAAGAACATGTTTTAAATGCCATAAATGACTCAAACGATTAGTTTTTTTGAAAACTTACCGGGGCACCATACTGAGGAGGCTGGTTGTGCAACCGATCACACTTGAATCGATGTGTGTGGATGAGAATCACTGCCTGTTGAGCCAAAATCTCTCTGTTCTCTTGAAGTTCTCAAAATCACAAGACAAATGAATTTGAAAATGACCTTTTTACCCCTTATATAGCATTTTGACTTTTTGACCTAATTTTCAAAACATCTCTGAATTTCATGAAAATTGCAACCCTGGCTAATTTTGACGTCCTGGATCCATTTTTGGGATCAAAATTGAAATCCAAGTTCATCTTTATAGTCAAAATCACATTTTAAAATTTTCTCCTTCTTCCACGCAGTTGGCTGACCGTTTGAGGCCTGATCCTTCGATCTTCGCTGGGGCATCTTCATTTCTTCATCCCCATCTCTCTCACTCCCCTAGTCTCTCCTTCATTTTGAGGTTTGACTGCATCTTTATCCTATATCTTTCTCAGTCAAACCTAGTCAAAGTGGCACATATTTTCATTGCTTGATGGTTATCCTATCATCTTTCATCTTCGATTATGATTTCTAGTGATTTGATCAAATTTATCAATTTACTGTTTCTCCTCTATCTCATTTTGATTTTGATCATGAGGGGGCAGTACCTATCAAACCTCAATCCTTGATTTAGTTTTATCAAACCTTTCTTGAGATTCTTATCTCTTATCTTAGACTTGACAAATACCTATTTATAGGGGTGTTGGCCTTGTCTTTTTCAATCAGCTTATCTTTATCCTGATGTGTTCCCATCTGTCGAACACATGTCTGGGTTGTTTTGTGATCCCAAATCGATCTCACATTAGTCAAAGAGGGGCAAATGTATGCACCCTAAAATGGTCGCCTAGACTTTGGGCCCCATTCTTCAATTTATCAATTTCCTGAATCAATGCTTTGCAATATTTTCAAATTAAATCAATTTCCTTGATCAAATCCTAATTCTATCATTTATTCGATTACTTTCTATGGGTTAACCATTTTATCCTAAGTCTTTATTTAATTAAAAAGGAATTCCCTCCCCTTTTATTAAATAAAAAGCCCCCACTTTCCTCTTATCTTAAGTTGCACAAATAAAGTATTATTCTTATTTTATAAAAAGAAGAAAAGGCCTTTTGTCTCACATGAGGCTCAAAAGTCAACACTTCTTTCTCATTGGAGGAGACTTGTGCACATGGATTGATCCCACTTTCAAACTCCACCCTTGATCAAATCTTTTTCCTCTTAATCTCCATGGTCCATTTATCTTTAAAAGGAGAGCTCTTTTCTCATTCAAAGGATCCCACTCTTTATGCTAATGTTGTGCTGTAGGTTTTCTTGGCGACTTTAGAGCTTTGAAGATCTTGTTGCATTCTAGTCTCATTCTAATGCTTGCATTATAACTTAGTTTCTTTCATTGCATTCTTAACTTAGTTTCCGTTCAAGTTCTAGCTTAATTCACATAGTTTAATTAGTAATGGCTTGTAATACTTTCATTTCCATAGCTTAGTTGCATTTTTCATTCTAGCATAGTTGCATTGCATTTTCATCAAGATTCTTGAAGATATTGGCATTCTTGCCCTTGTCTCTTTGAATCTCCCATTGAATGGTTTACAAACAAGGTTATATGCTTATTAGCTCTAGCCGAGAGCCCTCTAAACACCCTTGCACTCCATGCCTAGGGAGCTCTAGGTCACTTTCTCAAGGTTTCCAATCCATGGATGCCCTTGGAAGTAATGACTTAGAGAAGTGCACATTTTGAGTGTACACAAGTAAGGTAATACAAGCTAGATGAAGAGCCAACACACCAATTTGGTAGCATTAAGGATATAAATTATAAATAGCCTCCTATGATAGAGATGAATTTGTGACCAAAAAGAAATCCCCAAATGATTATGATTTGAGACAGTTGGGATCTAAAACATTTTGAATTTTCTTGCACAAAAAGTCTTTACTTTTGAATAGTTGTAATTTGGAATCACCTCTATTTGTGTAAGTGTGTGGGGAAAATGTAAGATTCACTCCTAAATCCAAATTCCCAAAGGAGAGATCCAATTTGATCAACCAAGAGGTTAATACACAATCAAATCAATCTATGAAGAATATGAAAGAAAGAATACATCTGATGTTTCCCTAGGTAAAATGTGTTATACTTGAAATTGAAATAATTGAAGTGCAAATACTAACCTTGAATTAGGGCAGATCTGGAAAATGCTGAATTCTGGCTTCTGTATGATCTTTCTGAAGATTCTATCACTTATTTTGGATTGGAAATGTTGAGGCAGACAAAACCCAGAAATCTTTTCTCCAAATTCACACAGGTCGACTTTGACCTTTTAAAAGGTCAAATACCACATTATTTATTTGAAGTCTGATTCCAATTTTGTTTGCAGATCCTGAAAGATTGCTGAAAAGGGTATCCGAATTCGCTCTTAGATCTGAGATTCCACATCTGTGCCTACAAGAAAAATGGTTTTGTTATTTTTTTTTTTTTTTTTGGGGGGGGGGGGGGGGGGGGTTTGCCTTGGTCAAACCCCGGTTTGGAATCAACCTTAATATTGAAATTGAAATAGGAGAATGCTAGCAAATAGTAGAAATGAATCTAACAATGAAGCTATGCAATTCAATAGATATGCTAATGTATTTGGAATGTAATCAAATATATTGATATGAAAGCTTGAACATAACATTATCAAACCTCCATGATTGTATGCTTGAAATCCACCTTGAGGAAACAATGATATGGATCTTGAAGATGAACAAAGGATCTTGAAGGAAGATCACACCACCATGGTGGCTAGATCTAGGGTTTGAATGATAGATCTTGAATGCTTGAGCCAAATCCCTTCAATAGCTTGAATGCTTGAATCCTTGATCTTCAATGGAGAACTTGGATGAAGAAGAATACTTGAATACTTGAATGAATGCTTGCTTGATCACCTTGAGAACTTGATTGCTTGGATGAGATAGAGAAAATGAGAGAGGAAGGCCTCCTTTTATAGTGATTTAGGGCACACTCCTCTAGATGGGCCACCTTGAAGAATTAAATCCCAATTAGGTCATCACCTTTAGAAAATATACCTTGATTAAATACCATTAAAGGATTTACCGTTTCAGAACCCGGAACAGTCGACCCGGAGGTGGAGAAATAAATTTTCCGAAAGTTAAATTATCGAAAAATGATAATTTGAAATCTTGGCAGGAAGAGATCAAGGTCGAGGTTGACCTTGACCTGGTCAGGGTCGAGGACAACATTGACCTCAGACCCTAACTTGGCCAGATTCTGCAACGGGGGTCCCAGAGATGCTAGAAACTTAGAAATTGATGTCTGAATAGGACCCAGTGTCAGGAACAGCCAGAAAATCCTCAGAATGATGTGATGAAGGACTAGGAGGTCTCATTTCTGAATCCTACCTAGAAAATGGAGCCATGGAAGAGAGAAAAATCAGGAAAGTCTTTAAGACCTTAACCCTAATTTCACCTAGAATAAAGAAATCAAGTGCAGAGAAGAAGTGGAAGATAGGGGAGAATGCAAAGATGCCAATCATGACCCTAAACCACTTACTCAGAGGGCTAAACTCTCTTAACATAGAAGTGCTTTCATTTTAAGATGATACATTAAGCCCCCACTTTAGCAAGATTATGGATTCAATGCAAACTCTTGGTAAAGGAGAAGAGAGAAGAGATCCCAGTGGATTCAAAATGAGATAAAATAACACTTAGCTGAAGACACAAGCCCCCAGACCAAGGATTCTAACTCAACATACATACATGAGAGTATACAAAAGAACAAGGGTTAGTACTAAACAACCCAAATTAATTAGCATAAGAAACCTTGCTAAGAAATATTTCTCATACCAATATCATATTTGGAAAGCTATCATAAAAGCATAAATGATTACATAAGAAAGACAAGAGCAACACTATAGACAACATAGCTTCATGATCCAGTCCTACTAGCATGAAAGCGAAAAGAGAGAAAAGAGAAAGTGATTACCTTGCCCAACAAGATGTCCACCTTAGCGTGAATCACCCTGGAGGGAGAGCCCAACAGGTTCACCCATAAATTGTTCTTGCAATTGTAATGTGTCTTCTGACAGCTTCTGGAATATCCATAGATCCACCTTCTTGTATCACTATGAATATGAAATGCATGTCTCCTCAGGATTTAGCAACTTATGTGCGTTACCTTCGAAAGATTTAGCATATAGGTGCATGTCTTTTTAGGATTTAGCAACTTATGTGCGTTACCTTCCAAGATTTAGCATATTTGAAATTGGAAATGGGTGTCCCTTTAGGATTTAGCAACTTATGTGCGTTACCTTCAGAGGATTTAGCATATTAAAAAATTTGAAAAATGCGTGTTTCCTTAGGATTTAGCAACTTATGTGCGCTACCTTCGAAAGATTTAGCATATGAATGCGTGTCTTTTCAGGATTTAGCAACTTATGTGCGTTACCTTTGAAATATTTAGCATATAAAAATAAAAAACTATAGTACAAGGGAGACCCTGCATATGCCCTCCTCCTTAATATGGCAAAAAACATACTATTTTGTCATGTTAAGGAAAGAAAGAACAAGGATAAAGCCTTCTTCAGCATCAAGACAATATCCATAGACAACACCCAGTCCAAGCCAAGAAGGTCATAGCTCCTATGAGGCCATGGAAGGGATGAATGTAAAAGATATCATGTAAGAAGTGAAAAGAAAGTAACCCTTAATGAGGGATAGCACACTATTTAGTTTCCAAGGTGAAAGATGTATCAACCATGGAAACCCAATGTCAAACAACAAATAAGGTTTGCAGAAAGGACATAGGTCCACAAATGCAAACCATAATTTTCATGTATGATTGGATATCACATAATAGATAGATACTGCTTAACCAAGGAAAGAGGTGAATCCCTAGAAAAGAAGAGAATACCGGATGAAATAACAATGCATAGATGTGAATAAGATAGAAAAGCATATCGAGCCTCCAAGGCTAAAGTACTTCTACCAAACTCACAACCTGTATTTGTGACTCCATGTGTGAATGGTTGAAGATAGAAAAGAAGGATAAGGCATCTTTGCCCCCCAAGTGTAGGAACAAAGATGGAAGAGGATACCTACTTCACAAAGCAAGGAGATATCCTACTTATAACAATGTATAATATATCCTTAGCGAGAGATATTGACCCCTACATCCAAGAGTATAAATAATCATGAAAAGGATATGTCACTTATGGAAAAGGACCCTCAATGAAAAAGATCTTATCACCAAGATCTCCACCAAAGAAGAGTGCGCTTAGATAAGATATCATTTTTCAAAAGGTGGGAACAAAGATTCAATCATCAAGCCCCCTGTGAAGAAGAGCAAGAGGAATCTTAGGAATGAAGGAAAACAATTTTAACACCAAGCAAGAATAAAAGTTTATATTAAACATAATTTGCAACATAGAGAAGAAGTTATGATTGAGGACAACAACTTCTCATATAAGAAGATTATCCATAATCAACACTTCTATCACTATGATAAAATAATATTGTAACATAAGCAAATACTACTAAGCTAAGGAAAGAAGTTCCCCTAGAGAAAGAAGGAAGAACCTTGCCACTCGAGGGATGAAAGACAAGGGATATTTTTACAAAACACATGTCCTAGAAAATATTTCCTAAGAAGAAAATATAATTCCTAGGAATGGATAAAAACATCATGCAAGACTATGGAAGAAGGAAACATAAAGAATACCAATTAAATCTTAATAAAAAGACCTAATGGATCCTAAAAGACTAGATAAAATGATGCCTCTTGCCCCTCAGTCATGAGACAAGAGGATAGGAACATTTACTCCAGCTCTAATGGAGGGGAATCCCCTATATCAAAATTATGAAGAAGTTGTAAGACGACACGAGAAAAAGGTATAATACTGCGCGCAGCCCTATCCCTAACATATAATTTGAAGTTGTTACAATCGGCAAGCAAATGAGTATTACGATAGTGGAAAGGACATTTAAATTTATACAAAGCATCAATAGGCATAGGTCTAAATCTTTCCTTCTTAGAATTCATTAGCTCCACATATACTGTCTTAGCAATTTCTTGACGAGTGTTAGGATTATCCATTAGAGATGTAGAGAGATGAGTGTTAAGGGGAGGATGAAGATCCACACCTCTTAACTTGACTTGAGATTTAGAAGTTCCAACACCACACATATCCGGTTTAGGAGGTATATTAATGGGAAATTTAATACCATGTTCATTAACTCCTAACCCTAAACCTTTATAGCCTTGTTTATTCACCATATTATATCTAGTAGTGTACATATCATGCAAAGCTTCTACAAGAGGTGATTGTTTATCATGTTCATGAGTAAAAGTCATATAAGGTGGGATAATAGGTTTTGAAGAAGTTTCCATACCCTTTCCTTTAATATCATCTGGAACAAGAGGAGGAGGTAAATCAAAGAAATCTTGCACATCTGCATCCTACACTATAGCTTGAATCCCATCATAAGTACAGGAAGAGCGAGGATTAACAGATGGAGAATCAGGTATCAAAATAGGAAGATTAGGATGAAGAGTAGGATAAAGATTAGGAAGATTAGGAGATGGTGTATCATCTACCAAATTCTTCACATAATCCAAAAGATAAATAAGGCTACCACATAAATCCCTAAGAAAAGTTTTAAATGTAGGTAGACTAGTATCAGTCAACTTCACAAAAGCATAAGCAAGAGCAAAGTGAAGGGTCATCAATGTTATGAAATGAATAATACCCTCATAAACATCATATGCATTATAAATAGATGCTAGAAGAAGAGTAATAACAAACATGATTATGCACCAAAACATCTTAACAATCTTCATGATAAATAAAAATGCAAGAAATATGTTTTTGGATTTTATTCAATATATAGATTTTTTTGAATTTTTGAAGTATAGATGCAAGAGCAAAATGTAAATCTAACACCAAAAAGAAAGAGAGTAAGCTAGTCGGGTTCACCAAAATGAATAGTTGTAATTTGGAATTACCTCTATTTGTGTAAGTGTGTGGGGAAAATGTAAGATTCACTCCTAAATCCAAATTCCCAAAGGAGAGATCCAATTTGATCAACCAAGAGGTTAATACACAATCAAATCAATCTATGAAGAATATGAAAGAAATAATACATCTGATGTTTCTCTAGGTAAAATGTGTTATACTTGAAATTGAAATAATTGAAGTGCAAATACTAACCTTGAATTAGGGTAGATCTGGAAAATGCTGAATTCTGGCTTCTGTATGATCTTTTTGAAGATTCTGTCACCTATTCTGGACTGGAAATGTCGAGGCGGACAAAACCCAGAAATCTTTTCTCCAAATTCACATAGGTTGACTTTGACCTTTTAAAAGGTCAAAGACCACATTATTTATTTGAAGTCCGATTCCGATTCTGTTTGCAGATCCTGAAAGATTACTGAAAAGGGTATCTGAATTCACTCTCAGATCCGAGATTCCACACCTGTGCCTACAAGAAAAATGGTTTTGTTGTTTGTTTGGGGGGGGGGGGGGGGCGTTTGCCTTGGTCAAATCCCGGTTTGGAATCAACCTTAATATTGAAATTGAAATAGGAGAATGCTAGCAAGTAGTAGAAATGAATCTAACAATGAAGCTATGCAATTCAATAGATATGCTAATGTATTTGGAATGTAATCAAATATATTGATATGAAAGCTTGAACATAACATTATCAAACCTCCATGATTGTATGCTTGAAATCCACCTTGAGGAAACAATGATATGGATCTTGAAGATGAACAAAGGATCTTGAAGGAAGATCACACCACCATGGTGGCTAGATCTAGGGTTTGAATGATAGATCTTGAATGCTTGAGCCAAATCCCTTCAATAGCTTGAATGCTTGAATCCTTGATCTTCAATGGAGAACTTGGATGAAGAAGAAGACTTGAATACTTGAATGAATGCTTGCTTGATCACCTTGAGAACTTGAGAGCTTGATTGCTTGGATAGATAGAGAAAATGAGAGAGGAAGGCCTCCTTTTGTAGTGATCTAGGGCACACTCCTCTAGATGGGCCACCTTGAAGAATTAAATCCCAATTAGGTCCTCACCTTTATAAAATATACCTTGATTAAATACCATTAAAGGATTTACCATTTCGAAACCTGAAACAGCCGACCCGGAGGCGGAGAAATAACTTTCCTGAAAGCTAAATTACCAGAAAATGACAATTTGAAATCCTGGCGGGAAGAGATCAAGGTCGAGGTCGACCCTGACCTAGTCAGGGTCGAGGATGACATTGACCTCAAACCCTAACTTGGCCAGATTCTGCAACAGGGGTCCCAGAGATGCTAGAAACTTAGAAATTGATGTTTGAATAGGACCTAGTGTCAGGAACAGATAGAAAATCCTTAGAATGATGTGATGAAGGACTAGGAGGTCTCATTTTTGAATCCTACCTAGAAAATGGAGCCATGGAAGAGAGAAAAATTAGGAAAGTCTTTAAGACCTTAACCCTAATTTCACCTAGAATAAAGAAATCAAGTGCAGAGAAGAAGTGGAAGACAAGGGAGAATGAAAAGATGCCAATCATGACCCTAAAATACTTACTCAAAGGGCTAAACACTCTTAACATGG
Source organism: Chamaecyparis obtusa (assembly GCA_027943335.1). NCBI lineage: Eukaryota > Viridiplantae > Streptophyta > Pinopsida > Cupressales > Cupressaceae > Chamaecyparis > Chamaecyparis obtusa. The sequence goes on along the minus strand of BSBK01000177.1, from coordinate 792,782 downwards.
AAGTGCTTCCATTTTAAGATGATACAACTTCGACATAAAAGAATCTAAAAGGAGTTCCACACAATATATGTGCATATAGAATTTATTTGATACCTAGAGCATTATCGATGCTGAGAAAAGATTGCACAACGAATCCAAACTATAATACAAGGGTCCAAATGGGGATTGGTAAAATGATGACAATTTCTGAAAATACAAGAATGTGAAGAATGCATTGAAAGTGTTCAACAACAGTAAAAAGACTAGGATATAAAATAATCTTTGATCAGATGAGGCATGAAAATATTTACTGAGAAATAAAAGACATATTTGGAAATAAGGATGATCGACGATCCTTGATATGGTGGAAAACTAATATCAAATTGTGAAGAATGCATTGAAATTGCTTAAAGAAACTAACAAACTAGCACATCAAATAATCTTCAATAAGAGGTGTGCAACTATTTACTGGGCAATAAAAGAAACATTTAGAAACTAAAATGAGTGTTGATTATTGATATGGTAAAAAACTAATGCTAGCAAATACAGTGAGAAAAAATTATAAATGTTAGCACACCATGAAGTTAGGAGTTTTAGCAAGTGTAATATATAAATATAATTCTACATTCCAAAAAATAAGCTTGATCAATGAGATCAAGCACATAAATCATGCATCTTATAATGACGCAGTCATGGTCAGAGAATCCCCATAGGATATGTCCAAACATGCAGCAGACAAAGTCACATAGTGGAAAACATGAACACACAACAATCTCTGATAGAAAATTCAATTTTTATTCATCAATAACCGAGCTTACAAGCAACATGTTGGGTTGTAAGGCCTTCCTGATTATGGCCAATTACATCAGAAAATACAACAATATCAACAATGATCTAACTTTCCTAGCTAGTTTAGGTATGTACCAAAACATCGACTAGTTGGACTACAAAGGAAGATCTAAACTTGAGCTTGCAAGCCTCCAAGCGATCTTCTTGTTTCAAAACAATACTAGCTCTGCGACACTTAGAATAACTGACAAAATTATGCTCTCAGAATAGAATATCCTTTGCTACCCCCTTTTTCTCTATGTCTCTAAACACTACCCATACCTTCCTTATATACTACTAATCCACAAGTCATCTTTACAACAATAATTAATTACAAGAAATCAGTTGGCTCTCAACATAGCCTTTATAAAATATATTTCTTCATGTCAGCCTTCAAAGGGTCACCCGATCCACATAGAAGAATACAACATGCCAGATTTAGGTCCCCACACATCCAATGGTCAATCCATAACTTGAGGAGCGCAACCCAAATTAAATGCACCATTCAGCCAAGCTGATTCATCCAAACAAGCAAGTCAGTCAACAAGAGCACCGAGCGCTAGTACTAGTCAGTAACATAACACCGATACCTAGTCGGTAACCGAGCACCAAAGTCTTCAATTGAGCAACCAAAACATTGAGTCACTGAGTCCATCGGTGAAGCCAAGTAGACTCCCAATCGAGAACAACCATTGAGTTACCACCAACCACCGAGCTCCATCGGTGAAGCCAAACAAGCTTACAACTGAGAACTAACCCAAAGAGACCAAGAATCTCAGGTCTCTAACCGAGATACCATAGAAATCAAAAACCAAAAACAAACATATTTTTGGTTGATACATGATTGCCAACTACCCCTGGATGCTCTTGCATCACATAATCGAGTAATAATGTAAGCTATAAACTCAACCTTTTGAATATATAAATCAATCAAATTAATTTTATGTTTACTTATTTTTCTATGTAATGGAAATGAAAGGAAATTTATAAATAGTATTATTTAATCAAAGTTAAATATAACTTAGAACACAAATTTTACCCTGTAAAACCTCCAATGTGAAGGAAAAAAATAGTCACTTTGGTAATAGCAATGCACCTTGACTACACTTATTTATTAATGGAAATACACCTCTAATGATTGCCTTTAGAAATATTAAATGATTGCAGAGTTGTACTGGTGGTAAAGTCACAGGATCATTCCAAAGTGTTTGAGTTTTAGCCAAATGTGGTCATGGATTTTTATCCAAGTACTTATCAAAGGCTTTGTTAACATAATACATAGAAGAATGGAAGTAACTGGAGAACATATCAAGCAACACATAAAATGGGGAGTCCTCCTCAAGTGTATGGTGAAAGATGATATAAGTTCATGTCCCCTTTGTGAACGACAGTAAAGTAGATTTAGATAGTAAAGCAAATATAATTAGATCTATAACCCCTACTCTTACACATAAGTATTTCTTGAAATAAAGTTGGTGCTCTGTCATACAAAACACAGTATATCCTTTATTTGTAATATATAAATAAATCACAAACTAATAGTTCTAAGAGCCACCTGCAAGTACCTATAATATCTCTCTAATAAAAGAATGAGAAATTAAAAAAATTGAGAAAGATCACTTATGCAAGAAGACAATCTTATCTCTCCTCTAAGCAATCCTAATATTTGCTCTCTTCAACTTTGCTATTTTCTTATGACAATTAGAAATAAATTTTGAGCAAATATAGATGATGAGAGACTCTATGCATTTCATATGCATTGAATATATGAACTGTCGATCATCGCCCATATATAGAAATATTCAGAAATAATTTTTCTTGGATTGAAATAATTTACAAAGTGGACAAACAACTGTCCTTCATATACACAATAAAGATAAACACAATTTAAATTTTGGAAGATGGGATATTTTTGTGTTTTAAATACATTAGATAAGAAAGTAAAAAACAATCATTGCGTAGGATAGGCATGTGATTTGTTTTGTCACCCATGTACTGGGCAAAGAAAAAAATTATTTAAAGTTTAGAAGAGTGGGGATCTCCCACAAGATCTCTTTTTTTAATAAAATATACAATAAGGTCACAATCAATGAAACATATAATAGTATATAATTTGTCAAGAATTTATTGCCATGTGACATATGATATGAGACAATAAATTGAATATATTAAACATGTGATTTATAGAAAGGAAATTTTGATTTTTGCACTGACTATTTGCAATATGGACAAATAAAATTTAAGTACAATGATATTTTAAAAATTATCAAAAATAAAAAATAAATACAAACTATAGACTTTTTGTTTGAAAATTTAAATTCAATGTGTTCATTGGTTGAACTAATAGCCAAAAAAAATAACAAATGCATAAGTAACCTTCTTATTGATAGGAACTAATAAATAATAAGATAATGGCCAACTTCACACAAATTTATAGCATTTATCTATTTACATATATGACCTTTTTTTTGTGAACAAACACAAAACTAAGTAAAAATGACATGGGCATGCAAAATTCACCATTACAATATCTATGGGAGAGAATCAAGTAGCTAAACATGTAGCTTAATATAGAATTTGTTGATTTAACACCTAATATTTTAAAGTATGACACTAGTTATTGTGACTTATTTTAAAGTATAGCATCAACAATTGTGACTTTAGTTATTATTATTGATTGTGACTACTCATAATGAATGAGATATATGATTTAGGTCAAGAAAACAATAAATTATATGATGCCAAATTGACCCACTAAAAAGCAAGACTTAATGCACAATGATTGTAATTTAATGCAAAGTTGAACACCTAAACAAAAACCACTCCAATATGAGATCTAGATTGAAATAGGTGTACATGTATATGCAATTAATGTAATGGTTGGTTGATGTATTGTAAATATGTACATGTGAAAATAAGGTAGGAATTAGATATATGAAAACATGAATATAAAGAAGTAAATATTAATTGAATGAACCTAGTTTTACATAATTGGGTCATTTATCAATATTTCATATACAAAAATATTTCCTTAAATAAACATAGAACTATTATCAATGTGTATGCAAATTTCATCATTATAATATATAGGAGAGAGAATCAACTAGTTAAGTTTGGGGTCTCACGAAGGCGCTTCAAGGTCTATGTTGAAGGAGTAGGAGGTCCAATGAAGCGAAAAAAAATGGTACAAGATTAATGAGAATCTTTTTGTAAAAAATAGCAATCCCTGCTTTTTAAGATTGTAGATTTGAGCAGGGAAAAGGCAGGGGCTAGAAATTGCCCCACTAGGTTAGGCTTTTTTCTACCACTTGTTAATCATCTTAAGTTCTTCAATTTTTACCAACTAATTATTATTATTATTTTATATTCATAACTAATTACTTGGGTTGTGGAACGGATGGCAGCAAGCGGAGGAGAGTAGGAATGGCGAGTGGTGGGGAGAAGAAGACCACTGCAATCGCAAAGTGAGAAATTCAAAGAGTTCTACCATAGCAGTACTCCTGTTAGAGGGTGTCATCACCAGCAGACAACAGACGGGTTGCAGGGTGATCATTCTAACATGGCAAAGTTATTTCATGGAATCCCTTTTGTCCAACCTGCAAACCCTCATTTCAGCTGCACCACCCATTTACCTAATGATTTTCTCCGGTGCCATTTTGTGGAAAAGAATGCCCCACACATTTCCAAGGGTAAGGCAAATGCCAATATTTTCACTGGTAAAGCCATTGTCCTACCGGTGAAACCCTTTTTTGTAAACCCTAGGTTTCAGATTAAACCTCAGAAGGAGCAACATTACAAAGGCAAGGAAGTGCAAGGCAAGATTCATAATTCATCAATTTTTGAATATGGAGAATCATCCCGTCAAGCTCATAGCAGAATGATGACATACTTGCAACAAACATTGGCACCTTCTCAGGAATATCATTCTAATTTTTGGAGGGGTTTTCCTAACGCGACTCGATCTAATAAGAGAAGCACACTTAATTAGCGTAGGAAGGGAAAATATGACAAAGATCAACCGATATTTGATATATGTGAGGGTACCCCTCCAGGATCTCCTGTGCAAATAAGGTACGCGCACACATCAACAAATCACTCCAGTGTAGTTCTGGTTGCGTCCTGCGTTAGAGCACCCTTCAAACCAAGTAAAATCTGGATGCCTGTTCAGACCCTCAATCCTGGTTCACATATCCATTTGCCCAATGATGGTCACTCTCCAGAGTCTGGAATGTATTATCAGGGAGACCCGGTTATGTTCAAAGGTACCAAACAATCATTGGAGATCACCCTGCCGCAACAAATGTTACAAAATTCAATTGAAGCTCTGCAAGGCACAACACTTATTGGTAAGTTCTCAAACCAATCTCTTGAACTTTCAGTTATCAAACAATGGGCTTTCGAAAGCTATAAGGGATTATCAGATATCTTTCTATTGGATTCAGCTATAGGCCTTTTTGTAGCTTCTTTTGAATCAACAGGCTTTAGGGATGCTATTCATCATTTTAAAGGATGGTTCTGTAATGGTCACGGTTTATTTACTTGGGTTTGGACGCTAAATTTTAAGCCAAGTAAATTAGAGTGTAGTTACTATCCAACCTGGATTTCCCTTCCATCGCTCCCTCTAGAATACAGAGATCTAGAAATTGTGGAAATTATTGCAAACAATATTGGCATTTTTGTCAAACATGATCTCATTCCATTTGAATGCCCTCATCATGATACTCATGTTTGTGTGCTTCTCTGTTCCTCAAAATTGACGCCATATCAGATAAAGATTAAGACAAAATGGGGGAGTTTGGTTCAGAACATTGTGGTAGAGGATGCAAGTATATGTCAGAAATATCAAAATCGCTTAGGCCATTTTACCACACAATGCAAAAAGTCAGAGCATTCTAAGACCCTCGTGTGTGTGGATCATTGCACAAACCTAGGAGACTGTTCTGTACAGATTTACACACAAAATTTGAGAGAAGAAGTCAATATGCACAAGGATTTGAGCATTTCTGTTTCAACTTATCAGGCCAAAATTTCCCCCCAGTATTGGAATTTGTAGTAAATAACAAAATTCCCTCCCTAGTATTGGAAATTGGAGTGAATAAAAAGTTGTTCTCAATGATTAATATTTTTGACCAAAGATTACCTTCACAGATTCAAAATATGTATAACTTCTTTATCTCTGAGCTCAACAAATTGTCAGTCCACTGCAAGATTGACCAACACAGCTCATCATCAGTGGCATTATCTCCAGTGATTAATCTAAGGGAACATTCTATGCTGCACACTTATACGGTTGATACTATAGTGCATCAACTGATGTATCAAAATTCACCAATTAACATTTGAAGCATTCAAGATTCACTCAGCCAACAAGCGGTCATTGGCTTGAAAGCTAGACATCTTTCAGATCATATGATTGCAGAGTTGGCCACCAAACTGATATTTGAGGTAGCGGCAGAAGAGGGATTGCTTGAGGAGCTAGACTTAATCAATACAAAAGAAAATTTGGCATTAGTCAAGTGTGTTGCTCTTGAGGACACCCTGTCACCCATTGATCTTGTTCAGACTTCTCAGCCACAACCACTACTGGTATTACAGGAATATCAAGTCCAATATGATAACTGCAATCTCTTGACCTTTCAGGACAATTTAGACTTTGAGCAAGATGGCAACCTGGTAGAAATCCCAGTTAAACAAGCTAGAGAATGGCAGCATAATTATGCACTTATAGATCCGGATTGCGAGGAGTCACAAAATTTAGGTAGTTAGGAGCAAGATTTGACAATTTGAAGTTTAGATCAGGACATTGTGGCCCAGAAGGAAGCTCATGAGATAGCAGCAACAACTTTAGACCATATAGAGTCAAATTCTATCCAAACCACAAAACAATCAGGCTGTAATTATCCACTACTTACTATCCAACAAACCCCCTCTATGGCCATCCAGGCCAAGCCCGCAATGAAAAAAAGAGGAAGAAAGCCAAAAAATACTCAGACTAAGGTTGAAATTGCTGCAGGTATCCAATCTACATTGGATGGAAAATTCACACCTACCAAAAGAATGATGAGGAGAACGATGAGTTCTCCTTGTCAGACATGAAGATTATTTCATGGAATGTCAGAGGTTTAAATGCCTCTGACAAAAGGAATAGAATTAAGCAGGAGCTTGATTCTATGAAAGCAGATGTTATCTTGTTGCAAGAAACAAAACTGTCACAGGAGAACTTTGATAAATCTATTGGGAAATGGACAAACTAGCAATCAGCCCAAAGACCAGCCTTGGGTGCTTCTGGGGGTTTGGTTATCTTATGGGACCCCAAGTCAGTTCAAGGTCAGCTCACAACCCAGACTGATAATTGGCAAGTAGTTAGCATGTGTTGTTATGACAGAAAATTTCCCTTGATTAATGCCTATGGTCCCACAACAATGATGGATAAGTAGAGAGTATGGAAGGAGCTGACTCATTTGATTCAGTCCAATCAACTACATCACATAATTATTGGTGGTGATTTTAATGCTATATTAAAAGTGTCAGAAAAATGTGGAGGCATTAGTCCACCCCTAAAAACAATACAAGATTTCTCCCACTTTGTACAAGATAATAATCTGGTAGATGTTGAGCCAACCAAAGGGATGTACACCTGGACCAACAAAAGATCTAATTTTGCATAGATTGCTATGAGACTAGATCGGTTCTTTGTATCACAAAATTGGAATCTAATTAAGACCTCTTTTCAGTCAGACATTTTGCCTAAACCAGGCTCAGACCATTTCCCCATCAGCATCAAAGTGAATTTTAACTTGGTCTCTCAGGGTCTGCCTCATAATTCATCTTTTAAATTTGAAAGAATGTGGTTGCGACATCCATCATTCATGCCATTAATCAGACAATGGTGGATGAGTGTGCCTCAGTTGGAGGGTACTAAAATGCATCAATTTGCAACTAAGCTAAAATATACTAAAGTTCAGATCAAAAAATGGAATGAACTAGTTTTCAAGAACATATTTAAAGAAAAGGAGATTGTAAAGCAAAAACTAGAAGATGTGCTGGACAAGATCACTAGACATGGCATGGATAATGATTCTTACCTTGCCCAAAAAAGCCTAACTACGGAATGGGAAGAATTGTGCAGTAGAGAAGAGATTTATTGGAGACATAAATCTCGGGAGCTATGGCTGAAAGAGGGGGATACAAATACAAAATTCTTCCATGCTTCAGCTAAACAGAAAACAACAGCTAATTGGATCTTTTCAATTAATCATGCGGAGATAGGTATAATAATTATAGACCCTCAAAGCATACAAGATGAAGGGGTGAGGTTCTTTAAATCTTTATTGGCTCCCCAACACCCTCCTCCTTTATCAGATGCCTGAGAGGATGAGCTTCTTGCAGACATACCATCTATTGTTACAGAATCATAAAACATTAATCTCATGGCACCATTTACAATTCAGGAACTAAGGAAAGTAGTCTTCTCCCTTCCTCCAAATAAAGTGCCAGGTCCGGATGGTTTTACAACTCTTTTCTTCCAAGCATGCTAGGACATAGTTGGGTGGGATTTACTGGGTGTGATTGAAGAATCTAGATCTAGTAAGTCCATGCTCAAATATTTCAATACTACTAATAAAGCTATTATTCACAAAGTGAAAGCACCTAAGACTTTTGCGGAAGTTAGACCCATTTCCTTGTGTAACACGGTCTACAAAATCATCACAAAAGCCATTTATCTTAGAATGCAACAGCTAATTCCACAGCTAGTTTCACAACCTCAAGGTGGTTTTGTTCCTGGTCGGGAAATAATGGAAGGAGCACTAGTGGCACATGAAAAACTTCATTCAATAAATACAAGCAAAACTCCAAATTTTGTCATTAAATTGGATATGATGAAGGCATATGACAGGGTTTGCTAGAACTTCCTATTCAAAGTTTTACGTAAATTTGGATTTTCCAAAGCATGGTGTAAATGGGTGCGATCCTATGTATCAGGGGCCTGGTTCTCAGTTCTGATTAATGGAGTCTCTACGGGATTCTTCTCATCTACACAAGGGGTTTGGTAAGAAGATCCACTATCCCCAGTCCTTTTTATACTTATGGCTAAATCTTTTAGTAGACACATTCAACACAAGCAGGCTACAGGGCTCTGGAAAGGTGCATGTATTAGTGAAACAAGCATTTTGATCACTCACACCTTATTTGCGGATGACACCCTTCTGTTTGGAGCCTCTTCGGTATCAAAAGAAAAATAGATTAAACAATCTCTGGATTTGTACACATCAATTTCAAATCAGAAAGTGAACTCCCAGAAATCTAAGATCTACTTGTTCAATACAAATTAGATAATAACCAATAAGATTATGAATATTCTTGGCTTTTCAGTAGACTTTCTGCCATCAGTTTATTTAGGAATTCCTTTCTTTGTAGGAGCAAACCAAACAAGCTACTAAACGCCCATTATTGATAGAATTAAATCAATAGTGGTTTCTTGGAAAGCAAGGTGGCTGTCCCTTTCAAGTAGAATCCTTCTTATAAAGACAATGCTCTCAGCAATTCCAAATTACTATCTATCAGTACTCAAAGCTCCTTCTTTAGTTATTAAAGCCATTCAGCAGAGTTTGAGAGACTTCCTATGGATGAAAAAAATGAATGGAGAAAAGAAAATTCCCTTGGTTTCATTGGATTGTATGGCACACACAAAACATCTTGGGGGTGCGGGGATCCATGATCTCCATAAAAGGAACAATGCATTTGGAGGAAAAATAGTTTGGAAAATGTACACTAAGCCCAACAACATTTGGTGTCAAATCATGCAGCAAAAATACCTAGATAATACTAATCTGGCTAGAGTCCTAACCATCCTTGATCCTCTGAAAGGATCGGCAATATGGGACTTCATGATGGCATCAAGGGAGATTGTAACTAACCATATCTCCTGGGAAGTTAATAGTGGATCTCAAGTTAAATTTTGGCATGACTCATGGAATGGGGCTCCACCACTTAGTAAGATGGAAGGGGTGGATAACATGATTAGGACTACAGAAGACAGGTGGGGGTCATATCTGATTAAATTTGTTTCTACAGTCTCAGTACATTCAAGAAAAGTGATTTGGAAAGATCCATCAGATTTGAATCTTCCTCCCCTAGATTGCCAACTATTGAAAAAAATCTTCTCAGAAAAAGTAGTGTACTTATCAAATTCAGATGACAAGGTGCTTTGGGTCCCTGGGAGTGAGGGAAATTATAACATTAAGGATGGGTATAACATTATTCAACAACAAGAAGTCATTTCTCCTCCCTGCAGGGCATTCACATTTTGCTGGAGTCATTTAACACTTCCCAAAGCAGGCTGCTTCTCGTGGTTAGCACTGAAAAATAGGATCTTAACCAATGATAGATTACACAAATTAAAGATTGCACAACCTTTTAATTGCATAATGTGTGGACAAGTTTCAGAAAGTGTAGATCATTTATTCCTATCCTGCTCATTTGCACAACATTGCTGGATTTTTGTACTGAGAAAACTTCACTATATGATGCCTTTGCCAAAAACTCTCTGGGACTTGTTTCAATCTTGGCCAGAATTATATTCAGATTCCCTATTTGTTGCATTATGGACATGTATTCTAGCATTGGTTGTGTGGGCAATTTGGTGGGAACGCAATAAAAGAATCTTCCGTAAGATCTCCTCTACAATTGAAGCAGTACTAACTAATTTGGAAAAGTCAATATCTGAAATGGTGAATTCCAGCCATTCAAAGCTTAAGTGTAATCTTCATATGACAAGTTGGGATAATGTGATCGCAAGAGAATGGAAACACATTCATGTGCCATTTGGATGGTGTGAGCGTAATCATAGCTCTGAACCATCAGATCGTAAACTAATTCATTGGATCCCTCCAGCAGAAGGTATTGTGAAATTAAAATTTGATGGATCCTCTAGAGGGAACCCAGGTGATTCAGGTGTAGGGGTGTGTATCTGAGATCACCATGGAGTTGTGAAAGCACTAAAATTTTGCCCTCTTCCTTGCGGAACAAATAATATGGCTGAAGCTTAGGGGTTATTCATTGGTCTCACACTGGCTAAAGCAGGTGGATTCAAACGATTACAAGTAGAGGGGGACTCCATGATCATTATTAATAACTGCATAAAATGGGAAACACATAACTGGCAGTTAGGATATATCTTTCAACAAATCTGGTTCCTTTTAGATTCCTTCAAGGAAATATACATATCCCATACCCTTCATGAGGGGAATGCAGTGCCAGATTATCTTGCTAATAGAGCATGTGATGGCCATGATATGATGTCGTTGGCACCCCCTAAATTCATCAAACAGGACACAAGACCGCAGGCTCTAGTTTGTGCGGACATGATAGTCCATTCATCAAAAGTGTAGTAAGAGTATGGCAACTTAAATAATTGTTAGATGATGTGGATATTGGGTACATAGTTGCAATATTCCATATGATTTGGGAATAGTACCTTTGGTGTGTAACAAGATGCGTCCTTGTGCAGATAAAAGTGACTAAATTAATTGCCACAGATGATAGGCCGCCATTTCCTCCTCCTTTGTGTTTATAATAATTTTTTTACATGAGTGGGATGCCTGTGTGTTGCAAGGAAGTACATTCTTACAATAGTTTATGAGAATTTTGCATTCCCAAGGTACGATCAGACATCATCCTCCTTTAGCCTTGAGATTTGCGGGGATTCGATGGATTTGGTAATTTATGGATTGTGCGTTGGGTGTGCTTTCATGGCCTTATATACCTCCTCATTCACAACTTCACACCAGTCATTAAGTTTAAGTTCAAGATGCAGAAATGGAGCCGAGGTCTGGTCAGATTTTGAAGTGCAGGCAATGTGGCAGGTTTCATCATGATATCTTGCCAAGAAATTTTAGATTGCGGCTTCAAGTTCCTGGATTGAAAGAGGTGCTACTTGTGAATATTGATGAGGGGTCCTTTGGTGCAATGTTTGTTTGTCATTCTTTGAGGTTTCAAGCTGCAATTTGCATAGTAATTGGGGAAGAAATCCTTGCACCACATGTGCGCTAGTTCTTTTCCCATCACAACTCATTGCCATTTTCTTGTCCAATGCTTTGGACCTCATTCAATTAGTGCCCTTGCTTGTTTCCCTGGTGGAGAAAGTTATCAACCCATATTATTTGTAGAATATCGAGCTCATGAGGGCTCTACAAAAATATGACCTTTGGGATGGTTTGGCATTAGTGGGTGGGCTATTTACCCATCATGATCTACTCACTAATCATGACTACATGCTGGTCTATGTAAGTATTAAATGTTCCTTGGAGAAACAGGATGCTAGGTATGCACAAAATACTCTTCGCTCTTTGAATCGACACCTAGGGTTCCATATGGTGGATTCAATTAAGACCAAGGAGAACGCATTGCTGGATCTTATCGAATTACCAAACTCTCCATCACCTTGATCAATGTTTCATTCATGCCCTGTTAGCTATGGGAATCTACCAAGGATGGTTGACGCGGTGCCAGACCTCAATGTACACCCTTTGGGCCCAGATAGTGTTGCAATGCTGGAAGAACAAACTACTCATGTCGTTGATCATGATATGCCTCGTCCTCAAGCTTTGGCCTGTGATCATGGATGGACTCCCAGTTTTTCAAATGAGGGACAATCTTCGCAACCATCTCCATCAGATCTTGCGGCGGATGCTGGTTCAGTTCCTTCGGGCTGGTCTCCACATGTTTAAATGTCTCCGATTGAGGGATGGGGTTCGGAGGACATGATTGAATAATTATTCCATTGCTGATTATGTCAAAAATTTTGATGGATTGTTGATTAGGTAGTGTTTAAATTTGTGAAGTAGGGTTTCTTTGATGCATGGATAAATTAATGGGTTTTGATATGCATGGTCATCCTGTGTTTTCTTTATCACTCAAATTCCTCGGAACATGGGCTATGTAACGAAAATGGCTATATGCCTACTTGGCATCTTTTGTAACTGCATATGTAATTAAATGTTTTCAAATATATACTTGTATATAACTATGATCCCGTGGTTTCTTCGTGGTTCTTCCACGGGGGAGTTATTGAACTAGTTTATTAATAAAATATGGTGGATACCCCACTTTTTCTTAAAAAATAATAATAATATGAACAGTTCTTTTAGATATTATTATGCAATATTTCAATTATCAATGCCTTTCAAATATCTAATATCAATAGCATTTTTATAGTCAGAATAATAATATTCTTGTTAAAATAATTTTCAATGACATATATTAGAATTTTGAACATAATGCCACTAATGGGTTCTTTACTATGAGTATATCTTTTTGAAGGGTCTTTTAAAGATGAATAGGTAAACACACTAGTTACTTTTAGAAGACCATTAGTATATAAGGCACCAAAAAATTGTTGACCACTTGTTCACATCTAGACATAAATTCTAAGCCTCTTGCAACTTATGATTCATTATAAACAATTCCTTATTTGGGATGCTCAACCCAACCCTTGAGCCAACTAAGAATCCTTAGAGGAATGTGTAAGAGAACCCTCTAAGCAATCTTACTCACTTGATTGAGGTGACACATCTTCTTTGACCAAATGTTAAGAATGGATGCATGATAACATGCAACCCTTGTGTGACCAAATTCCCAGTAGTCAAAGAATATGCTCAATACCTAAAAAAATAAACTAAAATTGAAGAATAAAAACACCTTCAAATGATGGTAAGTGACATAAGCTATGAATTGAGGATATTTTCATTTAACAACACTATAACTCATCATAGTTAGAGTGTATAGACCGCAATAACCATTGAACTACTCATAGCACCAATAAAAAGATAAAATTAAGAGTGTAAACAAAGTGAAAATAAATAATTATTTGCTAAAAAAAAGATTGCACCAAGTGGAAGCACATGTGATCCTCTATAGCACAATATGACATAAAAATGTCAAGTCTCCAAAATGTTGTGAAAAATATGAAGACATGATTTTTATGTAGATGCATAAATAAACATCATTAATTTTACTAAGAATGGTCATCCCATCACCAAGGAGGCATGGAAAGACAATAAATCACAAAATGTAAACTAGGCAAAACAAGCCACATAAATAAGGAATCCACCACATCATAGTGCTATGTCAAATCCTTCTCAAGGTGTGGAGTTATCCTATGAGTTTAATCTATCAGTAATCAAGGTAGTCAATGATGTTAGGCCAACTCCTAAATCAACCAATCAATCTACCAATTTATAATATTTCTATATCCATGCAAAAAAAGTCCAATTTTTTTTATAAAGAGATAGTTCTACATAACATGGGACGTTCTCTCAATAACTAAAATCCATTCAATTTCATTATCAACATTAAATACAGCCAAAAAAGAACCATAGGCTTTAGAGCTCCTAAGAGAAAAATCAACACTAACCAACCTATGGTTGCCATGAGAAACCTTGCCAAAATTAATTTTTTAAAATCCAAAGGCGAGCTTTAGCTATTTGGTATTCTTACAAATACTCTTCTTATCTCTTACCTCATCAAAATAGGGTACTCTCTCTCTCTCTCTCTCTCTCACACACACACACACACACACACACATGCATACATACATTACATAGATACATAGATACATACATACATATACATACATACATACATACATACATGATACATACATACATACATAAACTTTATTATGTTTTGATTTGTTACCACAGATGTTTATATTTCATGCATTTCAAGGGAACAATGGTTCAGATTGTATAGGTGAAATCATAATATGCTATGTTCATAATCTTGAGTTATAATTTGATTTGTTACACATGTATTATGATCGAGATGATGATTATGGACAAACTATATTTCTTGATTGGGTGGTTACAAGAGATGTTCATCCTCCGAGGAGGGAGGGAAAGTATCACTAGGTATGGGATGCAAACATGGTCATGAGATTTGAGCTATATGAGTCTCTAAACTAGTAAGTTTTGGCTAGGTCGAGGTTGATACTAAGCCTATAAAGTGAAGGTTACAAACTAGCTTCCTAGTTTAGTCTAACTTCATTAGCTAGTTGAGTTGATAGTATTTTCTTTTGTTTAAAATCACGCGTCTTGGACCTAAACCATTTCTTGATCTAGATCCTTATTAGGATTTAAGTTAATAACTTATTGGCAATAATATTTTAATGAGAATAAATATATAGTCTTACACATTATATATATCTCTCTCTGTATGTAGTATACCTAGTACATATATATACGTATATATATATGCATATGAGTATGAACCATGGTAATATGGCACACATACATACATGCATGCATATTGATTGTATACACATACATATACATATACATATACATATACATATACATATACATATACATATATGTGTAATTAAGTAATTTATTTCATTAGCCATGTGGATATTGAACCCAAGGCTAAGACAAGGACTTTGTTTGTAATTGTGCAGTTACTATATTATTTCACCATATGGAGATACGATATAATAAGCTGCTAGCTTAGATATTTCTTAGCCACGTTATGAGGTGAGGTGGCAGATATTTTTGACCCATGGTATAGTGGGCAACATAAGTAATCAAGAAGGAACTTCAATGAGATTTGGAGTGGGGGATGTTAGAAAGTAAAGTCCACCAAGATAAATTAGAGGGGGGGGGAATCAGTTATCAGATAAATACAACTTTTATCAAATTCAATAGATTTTAACCATGTAAGCAATGTAATCAACAACCATAGAAAGATATACATGCACAATAACACAATGACACAAGATATGTTGAGTAGGGAACCTCTTGATCAAAGAGTAAATCCCAATGGGAATGATGCCCACAAAAGATGCACTAATATGAAAGTTCCTTGTGAGAGGATGGACTCTATTAGGAGTCTTATGAAATACATTCAGTACATATGAGTCCATGTTAGAAGACTTTGAATCCCTACTAAAAGATTCAAACTCTGTTAGGAGTTATGGAAGACAGAAGGACCCACTGCCCAAGCAGCTTCAGGTGTAAGATCACTGAACACATTGTCTAAATGATCTTTGTATTAATCAATAGAATAATACCAAAAGATTATCGATCTCAAAAATTCAATACTCCTTTGACTGTGCCAAACCGCACCAACTGCTTCATCAGATCTCAATACCAGATCTCTATACTTCACATATCCTCTTCCAACAAGTATTGCACAATTCCACAATTCAATTTTGAATACAATACACAACTACATATTACAATAAGGAAAAAATTCCTTCCTTTACACCACACTCAAATAATTACAAATGAGTCGGCATACAAATTACAAAATAAAATCTTCCACATGTTACATAAAAATTACACAAAACTATCAGCTTCCAATTAAGATAATTCTTCACTAGGGTGACCTCGAACCTTGTGCTCACATCCACATCACTAACAACATGTCTTCAACTACCTCATAACTATGCATGATCAAATTCAATCCTGATTAGGAGATATCATCCGATTTCCACAAATTGCTACTCAGGAACACTGCCTGAATACTACTTCCACTGAAATGGTCATAACTTCCATGAATAAATGAATTTCCATATGCGCTCTTAACCATGATCTTATAGAACATCATAGAGTAAGTCCTCAACTTCACATAGCTTCATCTTCATTATCCCACGTGCGCTAACTCAAACACTGTCTGCTTCTCTCCTAATCTTCAGTAGATCACTGTGTTGACATCAATGACAATCGCAGTCATGAATACAACAACAACTGCTACATAATGGATGAGAATAATCCCCTATAGGATATATTCATCATTCATTCCTAACAATCTCCCCCATTGACATTGATGGCAACATAGATGAAAAAACATACAAGTTCCATGAATACCAACACTACAACATTGCTGCTCTGAAAATACTTTTAAATCCTCTTCACCAATCAAATCTTGCTTCATTTTCCTATTCAATTCTCTCCAATAGATGGTTTTTCATGTATACCTCTCCCCCATTGACATCAATGATAGATCCTTCATCACTATGTCAACAACAACTTCAATTTCAAAAGACACTGTTCAGAAAATAAATTCACTAGAGTCCTCATGACTCAGCTCAGATACACATACTGCCCCATAGAGGAAGTACCACCATCCAGTCTAGAAGAAAGATAGGGCTTATATACTACTAGATGGATGCAACAATTTGCATCACTTCTCAAAAGTAGGCTGGGGCATAACCCCAAGCATACCTCTCAGATACTCAAATGTATCTTTAGGCAAAGGCTTTGTAAATATATTTGCAATCTACTCTTTTGTGCTTATATACTCAAGTTTGACTTCTTTCTCTATCACTTTCTCTCTCACTACATGATACTTTATCTATATATGCTTTGTCTTAGAATGTAACACAGGGTTCTTAGACATACTCACTGTGATGGTGTTATCACAATGTATAACAACTGGCTCAACAAATTTTATTCCAATATCCGTCAACATTTGCTTCATCCAAATTATTTGATTACAATTGTTTGCTGTTGCCACATATTGTACTTCTACTGTGCTCTGTGAAATACAGTTCTGCTTCTTGGTTACCCAAGAAACTAATCTTCCTCCAAGGAAAAATGCTCCTCCACTAGTGCTCTTTTTGTCATTAACACTACCTCCCCAATCAACATCTGTATATGCACATAATGTAAAATCATTAGATTTTTCATACCACAATCCATACTCAATTGTGCCTCTTAAGAACCTCAGTATCCTTTTTACTGCTGCATAATGTGATTCTCTGGGTTTAGCTTGAAATCTTGCAACAATTCCAACTGTATGTGATATATCAGGTCTTGTATGAGTTAAATATTGCAATCCTCCAATCATAGATCTGTACTTCTTCTGTTCAACTACTGGAGTCTCATCTATGCTAGATAACTTGTGTCCAGTTACCATAGGTGTTCCAACTAGTTTACAGTTCTCCATTCCAAATTTCTTCAATAAATCATTTAAGTACTTTGTCTGACTTACAAAGATACCATCATTGTTCTATGTTATCTGCAATTCTAAAAAGTATTTCTTTTCACCAATCATACTCATTTCAAATTTAGTCTTCATTTCATTTGCAAATTTATCATTGGCTTTATCTTCTCCTCCAAAGATAATATCATCAACAAATATAACTACAACCAATAAACCATTTTCAATTTCTTTTGTGTACAAGTTGCTATCTACTGTACCTTTAGTAAATTCCAATTTTATCAAATACTTATCCAATCTTGCATACCAAGGTCTAGGTGCTTGTTTTAGTCCATATAAAGCTTTCTTCAGTTTACATACCATATCTCCTTCTTTAGTTAAAGGAAAACCTTTAGGTTGCTCAATGTAGGCTTCTTCTTCCAATTCTCTATTCAGAAATGATGACTTCACATCCATCTGATACACTTTGAATTTTTTGTAAGATGCATAAGACAAAAACATTCTTACTGCTTCAATTCTTGCTACTGGTGCAAAATTTTCTTCATAGTCAATTCCTTCTTGCTGTGAGTATCCTTTACATACCAATCTTGCTTTTTTCTTTACAACTTCTCCTTGTTCATTCATCTTGTTTCTGAATACCCATTTAGTTCCTATAACATTCTTATCTTTAGGTCTAGGGACCAATTCCCAAGTCTTGTTCTTTTCAATTTGATCTAGTTCTTCTTTCATAGCTTTAATCCAATGTTCATCTTCACAGGCTTCACTAGTAGATTTAGGTTCAATTTGAGAAATTAAACACCCTTTTTTCTTGTACCTTATTTTGTGTCAGAAATCCTCTGTGTATACTTCCAATAATCTTCTCAACAAGATGATTCCTTGATAGATTCCTGTTAGGTGTCACTATCTCACTTCTTGTTTCTACTGTAGGTTCTTCAATGATTTCTTCACTGTAGCTTTCATTCAACAAATCACTGCCAGTCTCATAGAATAATTCTACATTCTTTGGATTAGTTCTAGGGTGAGTTCATTCATCTGATTCATAATCAAGCATTCTTTCCTGAATTTTGAACTTTTCATCAACTTTAACATTTGCGCTCTCAAAAATAGTCTTAGTTCTTTTATTGTAACATCTATAAGCTTTTCTCTTTGATGAATATCCAAGAAATATACCTTCATCACTTCTAGGATCAAACTTTCCAATGTCATCATCTCTCTTAATATAACATTTTCTTCCAAAAATTCTAAAATACTTAACTGATGGTGCATGTCCAAACCATAGTTCATAGGGTGTCTTGTCTGTGTTTGCTCTGATTTGTACTCTGTTCATTGTATACACTATTGTGTTCACTTCTTCTCTCCAGAATATCTTCGCTAAGTCATTCTCAAATAAAATAGCTCTTGCTGCCCAGTCACTGATCTATTCCTCCTTTCTGCAATACCATTTTGTTCAGGTGTCCTAGGGACTGAAATATGTCTCTTAATACCATTCACTTCACAAAAATTGTTAAATTCTTTTGAAGTAAATTCTCCACCTCTATCTGATCTCAAACATTTAATCTTCATTCTAGATTTATTCTCAACTTTATTCTTAATGATCTTAAACTTATCAAATGCTTTAGACTTTTCTTTAAGAAATGCAATCCACATCATTCTTGTAAAATCATCAACAAGAATCATAAAATACCTTTCTCCATAGAATCCTCTAGTCCTTGTGGGACCGCTCAAATCTGTATGAACAATTTCCAACTTCTCTGGTGTTGTAAACTTCTTGCTGGGAAATGAGCTTCTCTTATGCTTAGCCATCACACATTCCTTGCAAATCATGTTAGTAGGCTTCATAATTTTAGGCAAATCTCTTACTGCAAGAGTAGTACTCACTTTCACAATATTATCAAAGTTTATATGACAAAATGTTTTGTGCCACAACCAACTGTCATCAATCTTAGTAATCAAGCATGTCATCTCAGTAGGATTCAATTGAAATACATTACCTCTGGTTCTAGATCCAGTACCAATCAAATTTCCATCCTTGTCTTTGATTACACAAGTTTTCTCAGTAAACCAAACTTGATATCCCTTATCAACTAGCCATCCAACATGCAAACAATTATGTTTCAAACCATCCACAAAGTAAACATCATCAATATTAGTCTTTCCATCAAGAGTAATAGATCCTATACCTTCAATCAAACAAGGTGCATTGTTTCCAACTCTAACAACTCCTCCATCATAATTGTTAAACTTTATGAATTTCTTCATGTCTCTAGTCATATGATGTGAACAACCACTATCTATAATCCAATCAATTTTCTTTTCTACTTGAGAAACTAAATCTTTTTCTTCGTTAACTTCTGTTTCAAGATTTTGTTCTTTAGTTGCTACAAATCCTATATCATCATTCTCAGTATCACTTTCACTCAAAGATTTCTCCAAACTAGCTTCAAGTTCTTCATCATTTGCATAATAACATTCTTTAGATCTCCTAGGTTTAAAGTTCTTTCTATACTTCTTAACTCTCTTAGGACATTTAGATGCAAAATGATCAAATTCTTCACAAGTCCAACATTTAAAATTTTTCTTACTGTCTAGTTCTCTTTTCACAAGAAAGGCAATACCTTCTTCAATCTTCCCGTCTTCTTCATTTCTAGATTTGCTGCTACTAGCCTAATCTCCGCTCACACTGATGCTTCTTGACAAAGTAGGGCGAACACTAAGTGCACTGAATGTTGTCTCCATTCTAGGTAAATCTCCTGATAGTCTCAAGTTCATCTCTTCTACTTCTAATCTTCCAAGAAGAGTTTCTTTGGTAAAGTTTGTAGTACAAGGTATAACTTGTTCAATCATCTGTGTTGTCTTCTTAAATGTAGGAGTCAATATCCTCAGAATTTTCCATATCACTTCATTCTTTGTCTTGGTTCCTCCATAAGATTTTATACCTGCAACAATCTCTGACATTCTACCAATATAGCTTCTAACAGATTCATCTTCCATCATTCTTATATCTTCAAATGCACATATCCAATTATGTAGTCTGAGTTTCTTTGCATGTTCATCGCCTTCAAAAGTAGATTGTAAAGCTAACCAAATTGCATGAGATGTTTTAAGATATTTTACCTGACCGTACTCATTTTCTGGAAGGGCTGACAATAGTGCTTCTCTGGCAAGTATGTTACACATGAATAGATCTCTTTCCTCATTAGTATAATCTTCAATCTTATCCTCATCAATAATAGTCTTCTGATTCTTTGTGATTAACCAATAACCTAGTCCTAAACAAAGTAAATATATGTCTTCATCTTTTCTTTCCAACTGTCAAAATTTACTCCATCAAACTCAGGGCTTTCTTTCCTGAAATGATTCACCATGGATCTCCTTAAGTTGTTAAAGTTTTCCTTCAAGGACCCGCTGCTCTAATACCAATTGTTAGAAAGTAAAGTCCACCAAGATAACTGAGAGGGGGGTGAATCAGTTATCAGATAAATACAACTTTTATCAACTTCAATAGATTTTAACCATGTAAGAAATGTAATCAACAACCATAGAAAGATATACATGCACAATAACACAATGAAACAAGATATGTTGACTAGGGAACCTCTCGATCAAAGAGTAAACCCCGGTGGGAATGATACCCACAAAAGATGCACTAATATGAAAGTTCCTTGTGAGAGGATGGAATCTGTTAGGAGTCTTATGAAATACATTCAGTACATATGAGTCCCTATTAAGAGACTTTGAATCCCTGCTAAAAGATTCTAACTCTATTAGAAGTTATGGAAGACAGAATTACCCACTGCCCAAATAGCTTCAGGTGTAAGATCACTAAATACACTGTCCAACTGATCTTTGTATTACTCAATAGAATAATACCAAAAGATTACCAATCTCAACAATTCAATACTCCTTCTCTAATTGTGCCAAACCTCATCAACTGCTTCATCAGATCTCAATACCAGATCTCTATACTTTGCATATCCTCTTCCAACAAGTATTGCACAATTCCGCAATTCACTTTTGAATACAATAAACAAATACATATTACAACAAGGAAAACATTCATTCCTTTATACCACACTCAAATAATTACAAATGAGTTGGCATACAAATTACAAAATAAAATCTTCCACACGTTACATAAAAATTACACAAAACTGTCGGCTTCCAATTAAGATAATTCTTCACTCGTGTGACCTCAAACCTTGTGATCATGTCCACATCACTAAAAAAATGTCTTCAACTACCTCATAACTGTGCATGATCAGATTCAATCCTGATTAGGAGATATCATCCGATTTCCACAAACTGCTACTCAGGAACACTGCCTGAAAACTGCTTCCATTGAAATGCTCATAACTTCCATGAATAAATGAATTTCCATATGTTCTCTTAACCACGATCGTATAGAAAATCATAGAGTAAGTCCTCAACTTCACATAGCTTCATCTTCAATATCTCACGTGTGCTAACTCAAACAGTATATGCTTCTCTACTAATCTTTAGTAGATCACTATGTTGACATCAATGACAATGACAATCATGAATGCAACAACAACTAAAGAATGCCTGTGAATACTCCCCTATAGGATATATTCAACATTCATTCCTAACAGGGGAAAATTTTGAATGCATTTCTATTATTTTGTAAACACCATCACTAAAGGACAATGACATAGATAATGACAAGAGGATGGGAATGAAATTCATAGGAGATGCATTCGAAATGACATGGAATGAAATAAATTTTTGGGAAAAATGGTTGAATGGAATTTGTTTTTTGGAGTTTGAGATATGCATAAGAGAACAAAGATGTATTTTTATCCAGAGAGAGGAATTATGCCAAAGGATGTTTTTATGACAAGAAGAAAAAAAGAGTTTCCATCTGAGTAGATATCACAATGATAGCTCATTCTTGCAAGCATGTGTATTTCCTATTTAATTATCTCAAATTTGTATATTACCAACAAATTTCTAGTTTGGAATTATGCAATTGGTGGACAAATACTCTTAAGAATTAAAACAAATTTAGAGATGTGATGTTGTGATTGATTTCAAGAGTTAAACATATAGTCTTATTCTTAGAATACCCTTAAAATATATAAACTATTTCTCGCTAATTACTTCAAGATAAGAAAAATGGTCCTGTACATTTGTAAACATTTATTTGTGAGGTATTTTGTATACTTTCCAAAGGAATTTTCTTATGGAAGCTTCAAATACATGGAGCTTGGGAAAACTCAAGAATTTCTAACAAAATAAAAAATACACTTTTTATTTGTATTTTAGACTCAAATTCTGAGTCTATTAAAGACTTGCTTTGCTGAAGTTTATGTCTTATTATTTGTTTAAAAAAACCTTTGTTAGGTCTTGGCTGTGAGATACAGAAGATAACATATAAGCTGAGAACGATGAACAATATTATGTCACCCATTCATACTCAACTTCTTGACCCTTTGGGAAGAAATTAGGAAAATATATGTAAATGCAGACAAATTTCTTAGCTACACATCACAACCATAAGCTGGTAAAGTTTCCTTTCATAAAGTAGTTTATTGGGAAACATGGTTGGAACCTTTGTGCAAATGTAACTTCCATTTACCATGGATTTGAACCAATCAGTTGTTGACTAATAATAAAATAATTATAATTTACTATTCTAAAATAACAATGAATTATTGTCAAGAAGCTAAACTCCATTTATAAGAAGAGCTTATCTTTGTATACGTCTCTTACTATGGTAATAAAATTATAGTGACTCAAATCAGGTGTGTAAAGGGTTATGTGACATGATTAAGATGAAAATATTTTACAGAAGTACAAGGTAGCCTAAGCATGAATGCATGAAGAGGTGTAGATATAACACCTTCATGGGAGTTTAAGTCAAAGAAAGGTACACATAACCCTATACACACTAGTATTGATATCAACCAAGAAAATGTTTCATGACTAGTAAGCCTAAACTCCAAGATAATTCATGGTAGACACTGTAAACAACAATCTAGTTTTTTAAACAACCAAGAACATTTGGTAATTATTGCTAATTACTAATGACAAGCATGTCAAATATAAGTGGGAAAATAATTAAGACATTTATCACTATTTGTACAACAAGACATGAAAGATTATACCTTGTTAAGTCATGAATCTTGTATGAATATGAACTAGTTAAACTAAAATCCATACAAGATGTGTAACCCAAGTCGGATAGGGTGATGAAGTTGACTACATGTCTTGAATGTGATTTCAAATAGAAACCTTGGCCAAGGTACACTAAGTCATGTTAGTGTTAGTTTGATTTCTCTAGATACATTACCTAGTCAAAGGTCATACTAGTTAGGAGTAGCTATAGAGTATGACTAACTAGATTTGTATAAGAAAATCCACCACTTTTAGATGAATTATCTCAATACCATGTTTACACCCCTACGAAGGGCAATACCATTTCGAGTAGGAAGTTGTACAAGGGGGATCAATAGATCCATGGCTGAGTGGTAAAAATGCCTTGGTGATATATTTCCTCAAAGTAACACTAGATCTTAGAAAATCAGAATGGAATCTAATTCTTCAACACTCACAATAAAATTCTGAACTTACGTTGCTATTCTTGTTAAGTTAATTGGATAGAGATGATGTATGTAAATTTATCTTCCTCTATTTAGCAACTTTACTATTTCATTTAAAGAAAAAGTTTGTTTATACTTATTTAAAATAAATATTATCAGTTAATGCTAGTTTGCATTGAATTATAGCTCAATAATTCTAGCTTGTTATATATGGTATTAGAGTGATTGAGTTCTGCACTAAACCTAGGGATCACCACCAAGGAAATCTAGTGAAAAAAATAATACAAAGCAATTTGATTTTTTTCAGATGCATATTTATATAACCAAACAAAAGAGAGTCCGAGACCCAACTTATGTCAGACTTGGGAGGGTAATGAAATGAGAGTATGACTACTCTCAATGCTCTCTATTTTAAGACACAAAATTTTGCAAAAGCCTTAAAGAGGTTTAGTAGAAAAAGATGAAAGTGGAAACTTGCAAGAAAAATAGTGGTTAGGGCATCTATATTGTCTTAGTTGAAACCCAAACCCTATTTTGAAACCTAGTAGGTAGGTCTTGTTAAGATGGTAAAGATAGTAGATCACAACATACCTAATTTGAGTTACATGTTATTCATACCCAGAATTAGAGAGATATGAGGGACCATTACAGATAGTGAAAGAAACTCTTAGATAGAGATCCTAAATGTATGTAAACAGTAAATGTAATTCTTTATTTAGTTAAAAGAACTAAATAAAAGTAATTTAAAGTAAAACCTTAGCATGGAAAATACAAGAGACACTAATAGAAGGTCTGGTACCTCTAACATGCCAACTGGGAAACCGAGTCTCAAACTAGGGGTAGAGATGATGGAAAAAAATCATACTAGTAGATATAGAGGAAACAATCCCAAACCCAAACCCATATTAGTAAAAGAAACCCTAGGGTTAGAATTATATCAGAAGATGTTAAGAAAGTCAAACCATCCCAACATGATGGGACAGTCCTAGGGGGATGCTTGAGAAGCATGGTTTAATAGAGTGGAAAATTACTATAATATCCGTGACTACACTGATACTCAAAAAGTGGTTTGAGAGCTTATTAATTGACACAAGAAGCTGTTGGTTGGTGGGAAAACAAGAGGGCTAAGCTAGGTCTTAAGTTTGCACAGGTAACCTAGGATAAGTTTCAAAATTACTAGACAAAGATGGTTGCCTCATCTCTTCTATGAGCATAAATTACTAGGTTTTAAGGAGCTTAGGCAAGGAGAACTCTTCGTTGATGAGTACTTAGAGGAATTTAACCTTATGTGGCACCCTTAGGCTCGTCAGATATTATTCTAGGGAGTAAAATATATTTATTAGGCACTCAATATGAGATCAAGTTGGGATAGATCTCTACTATACAAATACGACAAAGTGAGTAATAAGGGTGTCAATTGTTTGCTATCAAAATGGAAGAATTGAATGATTAAAAAAAATCAACTACCATGAGGATATGTTTATATACGAGACAAGGTACCTGGATGAAATATAACTAGAGATGAGAATTATTCAAGAAGAATATTTTGAAGATTAATATCCTTATCGTTAGATTAACGGGACGTGTTTCCTGAGGAGCTACCAAGACTACCTTCCAAAATGATTTTTTTAATCTTTCCATAGAATTAGTGATAGAATTTGAGCATATATCAAAATATCCTTATAAAATGACAACTATGGAACTCATGGAATTGAAGGTATAGTTGCAAGAGTTGTTGAGTAAAGGATTTATACATCCTAGTGTGTCACTAGGGGGGAACTTGTAATATTTGTCAAGAAGAAGGATAATATCATTTTCTTGTGTAACGAATACAAAATGTTGAACAAAGTAACAATAAGAAATAAGTATCTTTTACCACACATTGATGATTTGTTTGATCAAATGTGAGGGGTTGCAATGTTTTCCTATAGAGTTGAAAATTGCATACCCCATTTTCAATTTGGACTACAATTTTGTAACCACTTTAGTGTCCATTCCCCTAGTATTTGTGTAGGTCCATTTTAGACCTTGCATCGACCTTTTCCCTCTCAGGATGCTCAAAGTCCTCGTTAACAACAATATTTCAGTGTCACCTTTGCATGAATGACATGTTTCTTTTTCCATATGTCATTTTTTAGTGTGATTTTCTTATATAGTAGCGCATAGTGTGGATGTCCATGTGTCACACACATGTCATGCAACATCTTAAGTTTAAATGCCATTCTTATGCATGCTTTCCACTTGTCACCCCTTTATTTCAGTGGAAATGACTAAAGTCTTCTAGAATAGCCTGGAAGCCTCTTTTTCCCTTTAAATCCATCATCTTTCTTCATTTAAGCTCTCTAAAATTTCTCTCTTGGTTCTTGCACATAAAATATCTTGCATTGTCTTGAATTTCATAGCTCTCTTTCTCTCTCACTTGCTACAACAATTTATTGCAATGATATCCATAGCTATTTTGGATTTCTTAAGCATATTTGGTAATATCCTTCTATTTCTCTTGCATCTTTGAGCATCTTGGGATGTATCATATCTCTTATCTATCATTGATCCCATGTAATAGGGGTTTTCCTCCATTAGCAGGGTTTGTTTCTATTACGTTATCTTTTATTTATCTATTTATCTGGTTATTGTAGAGGCGAAGACCAAAATAAAGACTTGACTAAGGCAAGTCTCCAAATAGCCCCAAACATTTTTCCTCTTCTTACTGTGTGCATGTTTATCAAGGGCATTTTTAACACATGAGGGTTTGTTTACATTTTTTCTATTTCATTTCTACTTATCTTTGTTATTTAATATGTTTTTATTATATTTATAACTTTTGGCTTTCGTAGGTTATTTGAAGAGTAGAGTCAAGTTTTATCCATATTTTGGGTATTTCCTATTTTGATCTATACAACACTACAATGCACTCTATGGACGTCTGTGCACTGTGTTTACATCCTTGATTAAGATGCTCAAATTTGGGCTGAAAACTCATTGTTGTCTACGCTTCCCACTTCTATAACAAAAATATTATTAAATTTATTTATCTATAATAAGACATTTCCATTGGTTTAGCTAGTTGGAGATATCTGAATGTGTGTTGTGAACTTGGCTCTCAAGGGAATATATTGTTCCTTTTGTCGAGTTAAATTTACTCCACTACATTTTGGTGAACCCAATGTGAACAATACTTCTATATCATTTAAAAAAAATATTCTTCATCATCCCTTTGAGCTATCCTCTCTAAAAAAGGGACAACTCAAAGTTTTCTCCTTCTCAATTTTTTTTGGGGGCGTTGCCCCAAAACCCATTCCATACCATCATTTTAGAGATAGTACGTTGGCCTTTGGGTGACTTATTTTTGAATTATCTCTTTAATTAGGCTTATTATTTTCAAAATACATTTGTTATCTTCTTTTATTAGTTCAATTTATAGTTTTATTCAAAATAGTAATGATGTTCCTTTTCATGCATGTGATGGTGACTTGGCTCTGCCTTTATTGCTATATGCCTTTGATCCCTCTTTTAAAAATCCTATTATAGAAGATATCTTATCACGAGAAGATGAGATCATTGATACTTCTCTTAATGTTACTCTACCATCCCTTCATTCCAATGCACTGTCCTCTCAAGCAAATGCATTGGTGAAGGATAATTCTTCCATCAGATTTGATTTCATAGATGCGAAAGTTCCTTTAACTAACTCTTCCACAAATCTTAACGAGTCTGTGAATGTGAATAAAGTCTCTACTGCCCCTTGCACACTAAAGAGACCACCAATTTATGTGTTTGTAGCTAGTCCTTCTCCAAAGAGAGTTCTTTCTATTTGTGGTGTTCCTTTTGAAAGGAACTCACTAGATCTTTTTATGAGATGCATAACGTATAAGGCTCTTTGTTACAATATCATAGCTCATACTTAAAACACTCATAGAAATAATAAAACTATTAGCAACCCAAATTCTTTACCACCTTCGTAGCCAAGTCTTCCTCAAGCACCTAAACCTTCAG
The DNA here is from genome assembly GCA_027943335.1 of Chamaecyparis obtusa. Classification (NCBI taxonomy): domain Eukaryota; kingdom Viridiplantae; phylum Streptophyta; class Pinopsida; order Cupressales; family Cupressaceae; genus Chamaecyparis; species Chamaecyparis obtusa. The sequence goes on along the minus strand of BSBK01000177.1, from coordinate 764,481 downwards.
TTAAGATACCAAGTGGCTACGATCTTATATTGAACAACTTCATATTACTCCCACTAAGATCTCACTATGGGATTTGCTTCAAACTTCTCTAGTTTACTAGGGCATGCTTTTTGAATCTCTTCAAAAGATCCTGCTACCTTTTCTATTAGGCCTGCAAATGCAAATGTGTTGATAGATCATATTTGAGTAGATTCCTTAAATATCACGCTCTATGTGCATGAAATTTTTAGAATGTGAAGTTGATGATATTCATGTTGTTTTCATTGATGCCAATATATCTGATGTACATAGTTGTTGTTTATTCATGATTTGGTTGTTTTTATATATTGGTTGATGTGTACCGATATCCTTGGAATATCGGTAAAGGTGTTCACCAAAGGATGTGCTTTAAATGTTAATTCTTATCTGTTTGAGTGGTGGTCCTATTTTGTTGCACACAACATATGGTGGATCAATTATTTGGATTTGATCCTCTTCAAGGAGCTTGTTAATTTATGTTTTTGTCCCAACAACTACCATGTAACATATTGATCATATCCACTGGTACCAAAAATCTTGGAGATGGTGTAGCATGTTGATATGCACAGGGCATGTTGTATTGAGAAAGGTGGTCCATGTTTCATTCCTTACCATTGTGAGAATGTTTCGTTGTGACCCATTTCAAACTAGTTTAGGTTGAAGTGATTGATGGTATCAAGCAATATAAGAGGAGTGATGATTTTAGTTATTTGTGTGGCTTGTGTGATGCTCGTATACGAAGTGAATGAAAATATGACAAGAGAAGATTTGTGTGTTGATGATTTGTATGTGGATGTAATCGATAGCAGAGTGATATATCATTTATGTATTGAATTGTATCAACAACAATATTCTCACTGGTGTATTCAATCTCATTTCTTATAGTCTAGCAGTGGGCCTATTTGTATTAGCAGTTAGCCATATTCATATTCCTGGGCAGTTAGCGCGAATGACAATGAGCCAAACTGTAGTAAGAAAAATGATAGTGATCCTCTATAAAAATCACCTTAACTGGTATTTCATTTCATTCAATAATTATATTCTCTATGGTTTTTCCCAATTTGGGTTTCTACCCAAATTTTTGTATTCTTTGTGGTGGTGGTGAACTGTGTTTTCATGTTTACATATGTTATAGTTGCATGATGTGGTTACCAATAGAACAAAAGTTAATATAGATATGACTGCCATTATCATTTGTATGGTTTGTGAGTTTATCGACACAGTCAAAGTTTTAGAAAGTGTCAGTGAATAACTAATTCACCCCACTCTCAGTTATTCATCTTGTTCAACAAAACTAGCACCTCAAGAAGTACAAAATATAATAGACACACTAATGATCATTATATATGCTAATGGTGTCAACATTAGGAAAAATCTCATTAACATTGGTTTAAATCTTAGTGTTTATAGTTTAGACCTATTGCCCAAAATCAAGGTGGATCCAAATTCCCTTACTCGGTTTGATAATACTGGTAAGAAAACTTTAGGCAATGTTATTTTGCCTTTAAAAGTTAGACCAGTTGTTATTCCAACCTTGGTGTATGTTATTTGAGGGCCTTTACCATACAACCTTCTCTTGGGAGCAATTATTTATACCCTTCATGGTTATCTTAAGTTTTTTTGAACAATCAAGTGGTTACAATCAAAGCTGACCCCGATGCCATGAATTTATCCCAAATGGAAGCTATTGGTCATGCTTCAATTACACCTACCTTTTAGAACTATATTCCTTCATTATCTTCTAATATGCTGATAATTATTCCTATGGTATCTCATGAAAAAGACATTCACGAGAAAGTTGTCCCTAAAGAGGATACTCTAAAAGAATAATATCCTCCTAAAGAAGCAATTCCTAAGTTTACACCTTCTCCTCCTTGACCCTCATTGCCTTCCAAATCAAAAACATGTCTTGGTGATGATTGGGGTTCAATTCATTCATTGGAGAATATAAAGTCGACCCTATCTACTTTCACATTCCAAAAATATCATTTGCACCTTTTGTCAAAGCTGATTATTCTTCTGTATCACAGAAACATGTAAATACTATTGATTATACAATTCATGGTGATCCCCCACTATTCAAGAGTTGAAATCATGATATGGTCAAGGATTCAATATTCCTTCTAAATATGGGTACAAGAGAGATAGTACTGGATGCATGGAGAAAGACTTTAAGATCCATTTGAAACCAAAATCGCGTTAATTTAAAAGGGGCTTAGGTTAAGGATTTCTTCCTACTCCTCATTCTTTATCTAAACTTGAGTGACTATGTTGTTTCGGCTTCTCAAATCCCACTTGTTCAATTTTATAGCAATAAGAACATCCATATGGAGATGATAAACAACATCAAATAATAATAAGATATCGCCACTTTAATAGTTTAAAATAGATAACATTTTATCTTTCTAAAGAGTTGTAGGATTCTATTTGATACTATGGAACTGAGAGTTGAATGAGGTTATTGTCTTCATTAGGCAATCAAATCTCATTGTAGGAATATAAGGTGACATTCTCTTTCCATCATATGTTTTGTATTCCAAATGAAGGGGGATGTTAATTTCATTAGATGTAACTTATCATTGATAATCTACTTCTCACCTCATGTACTTACTTCACCAAAATAAAAATTGTCAACTTTTGTAGAGTTCAAGTCCTAGAGCACTCTAGAAAGTTATAACTATATTATAAAATTAAATGAAACTTGAATGATAGGTGCCAATCATACAAATGAGATGAGCATTGCCATTTAACTATAAAAGGGTAATTGTCTATGTAAAATGGGATCAAAAGCTTTTTATATCAAATTTGTCCTAGGACCCTAGTTCAATAGTCTAGCTAAATAACATCTTGAGCAGGTTTTGAATGAATCACAATAAATGCATGCATAACTTTCTTACTAAATCAATATAATACATTTCTTCTTTTCTATTAAGCAAATTGTCTCCATTTTATTAATTGTTTTAATCCAAGTTTTACAATTATATACATAACATTATTGTGTTTGTATTATTATTTAATTAGTATACAATCAATGGTTGTATACAAGTCTTTTTCAACACAATATATTTGACAATTAATATACATGGATGCTAACTCTAATTGATATGCATTTTAATAAATGGGGATGCATTTGAAGATGTAATATTTCAAAGATAAATCTTTAGGCCATTAAGTATTTTTGAAACCATAAATGGTGTATATATTATTGCTTTGAGTGGTTCATTTGTGATTCTACTCCAATAAGATACACAGTATTGGTCTATAATTTCTCCGATCACACAAACTTTACATCTTAAAATATGACAACTCCATGAAGTATAATTCATCTTTATTTATTCATTCTGAATTTGTTTGAAGCTATGAAGAAAATTCTAATTATATTTGTTTTAAAGCTATGAATAGTACTATTTTTGAAAAATATCTAACACCTTTAACTTTTCAACCACTAAATCAATACAATATGCATTTTTTTGAGTTGGCTATTGCATTTTAAGGGAATAATTTGGAGTTAAATAAATTTTAAAAAATTGATTAACATATGCATCGAGTGATCATACTCCCTTTTTCTAAGGTTTTTCACTTGTTTTAGATTTTCTCTGGTTGTATCTTAGTGACTTGTCATGTTTTGTTTTATGTGATTGTGATATTTGTTAGGGCTATTTTGACATTTGTTGATTGTGTTGATCATATTTAAATGATTGTGATCTAGTCTTTTTAATGACAATTGTAATTGAGAGATATTATTTGTGTTAGAGGAGTTGTAAAGTTCTATTTTTTGTGAAGACTAAAAGTACAATCTTAGTCTTTTATGGATCAAAATGATATGTAAAAATAAAAACCATGCAAGTAGACATAACTATAATTGTATCTATGCTAGATCCATAATTGCATGATCGATACCACAATACCACAATGATCCATATAAATGGATGGAAAATTTGTATATTTTGAAGAATTCGCATGATTACTCTTGACTTTTTTACATTAATAAATCATTTATAATAATTTAAAACATCATATTTGTATTGAGTTTCTATCTAAATATCATTATTTTACTAATTTAATTTTGTACATTTATTCCATATAATTACTTGTCCCAACTTATGTGAAATATACATTTTCAATAATCTATAGTATTGTTACCAATCTCAAAGCCATATACACTTTGATATGAATATTATATTGGTGTTGAAAGGAGAAAATAAAGTAATATTTTTTAATCATTTCAAAATCTAAATTATGTTTTGATTGAAAAATTATAACTTTTTGATTCTTTATTATATGAGATCTTTATAGGCAAAAATATTAGGATGTAAGTTTATTTTTGATAGGTAACGAGCCTTGATCATTATATTTTATTAATATTTCAAATAATTTTTTACAACACAGTTAAGTGTGGGCATCGGTAGGAAAGAACCGAGTAAAGAAAACCTCCAATCTTGCCCATAAAATAAAGAAAAGATTTTCATGTTTACATTGTTTTACAAACATCCCATAAAGGAATTACGAGGTAATGTTAATGATTTGACATTTTTACTATTTACAAGCATTAGGATTATAATAAAATTCCTCTTCTTCTTCATTATCTTCCACTTGTAGTCTTAGTTGAGCAACTAATTAGACCTCCAACTTTCCAAAGTTCTGCCTGATTCAATAATGTATGCTCTATCCTTTCACATTACTCAAAGAAAAATTCCACATTTCTTGACAATATGTTAATGGTCAAGGTAAAGTAATATCAACAGAAGGCTAATCTATCCAAGATAACCCTGCTTAATCTATTGATAAAGGATGAAAGCATTTGTATCACTTCATTATCTACCTCTAATCAATTTAGATTTGGATGAAATCATTTCATTATTTCTATCATAGAAAATTTATTCTAACAGGTTATTGTATTCAAACCTTCTGCATAATCCCACCTTATCATATCAATATAAAGACTTAAGAAAAGATCATCTTTGAGAAAAGATCAATGCCTTTTAACTTTGTCAAACACCAAAACAAAAATAATTTATTAGGGTATGTAACTATGGACTATGCTCCATTTAGTTATAAGTAAAGAATAGACTCAATTATCCAACTCTACATTAGAGCAACCTATTCTTACGTAGGCCTTTCAAAACCATCACATTTAATGATTAAACATAATTTATCTTTATTTATTCATTCAGAATTTATTTGAAGCTATGAAGAAAATTCTAATTATATATTTTCTTTAAAGCTATGAATAGTACTATTTTTAAAAAATAGAACACCTTTAACTTTTCAACCATGCATTTTTTTGAATTGGTTATTGCATTTTAAGGGAATAATTTGGAGTTAAATAAATTTTAAAAAATTGATTAATATATGCATTGAGTGATCATGCTCCCTTTTTCTAAGGTTTTTCACTTGTTTTAGATTTTCTCTAGAGTTGTATCTTAGTGACTTGTCATGTTTTGTTTTATGTGATTGTGATATAAATGTTATGGCTATTTTGACATTTGTTGTTTGTGTTGATCATATTTAAATGATTGTGATCTAGTCTTTTTGAATGACAATTGTAATTGAGATATATTATTTGTGTTAGAAGAACTGTAAAGATCTATTTTTTGTGAAGACTAAAAGTACAATCTTAGTCTTTTATGGATCAAAATGATATGTAAAAATAAAAACCATGCAAGTAGACATAACTATAATTGTATCTATGTCAGATCCATCTATGTCAGATCCATAATTGCATGATCGATACCATAATACCACAATGATCCATATAAATGGATGGAAAATTTGTATATTTTAAAAAAATTCACATGATTACTCTTGACTTTTTTTCATTAATAAATCATTTATAATAATCTAAAACATCATATTTGCATTGAGTTTCTATCTAAATATCATTATTTTACTAATTTAATTTTGTACATTTATTCCAAATAATTACTTGTCCCAACTTATGTGAAATATACATTTTCAATAATCTATAGTATTGTTACCAATCTGAAAGCCTGCATATACATTTGGATATGAATATTATATTGGTGTTGAAAGGAGGAAATAAAGTAATATTTTTAAAAATTATTTCAAAATCTAAATTATGTTTTGATTAAAAAAATTATAACTTTTTTTGATTCTTTATTATATGAGATCTTTATAGGCATAAATATTATAATGATAAGTTTCTTTTTGATAGGTAAAGAGCCTTGACCATTATATTTTATTAATATTTCAAATAATTTTTTACAACACAGTTAAGTGTGGGCACCGGTAGGAAAGAACCGAGTAAAGAAAACCTTCGGTATTGCTCATAAAATAAAGAAAAGATTTTCATGTTTACATTTCTTTACAAACATTCCGTAAAAGAATTACGAGGTAATGTTAATGATTTGACATTTTTACTATTTACAAGCATTAGGAGTATAATACAATTCCTCTTCTTCTTCATTATCTTCCATTTGTAGTCTTAGTTGAGCAGCTAATTAGACCTTCAACTTTCCAAAGTTCTGCCTGATTCAATAATGTATGCCCCATCCTTTCACATTACTCAAATAAAAATTCCACATTTCTTGACAATATGTTAATGGCTAGGGTACAATAATATCAACAGAAAGCTAATCTATCCAAGATAACCCCACTTAATCTATTGATAATTGATGAAAGCATTTGTATCACTTCATTATCTACCTCTAATCAATTTAGATTTGGATGAAATAATTTCATTGTTTCTATCATAGAAAATTTATTCTAACAGGTTATTATGTTCAAACCTTCTGCATAATCCCACCTGATCATATCAATATGAAGACTTGAGCAAAGATCATCTTTGAGCAAAGATCAATGCCTTTTAACTTTGTCAAACAACAAAACACAAATAATTTATTAGGCTACATAACTATGGACTATGTTCCATTAAGTTATAAGTAAATTAGAACAGACTCAATTATCCAACTCTACATTATAGCAATCTATTCTTAGGTAGGCCTTTCAAAACCATCACCTTTAATGATTAAACATAAGACTCCACCAACCCCAAAGTTTAAATTTAAATTTCCTATTTCTAAAAGAACTTCCTTCGAAATGAAGAAGTCATCGAATTAGGATTATAATACTATTTCACAAATCCATATTGTCCAATTCATCTTTAACCAATAGAGAATGATAAGTTTTTTATAGACAAAACATTCTTACAAATATTTTTTCAATATATTTGTGTCTTGCAAATTTTTATTTATTGACATTCGACAATAGCAACATGGTCTACAAGAGGTCACCATATTCTGTATAAAAGAAAAAAATTAGACCTACCTTATAAAGAACAAGGGCTCTGGTTGAGCAGGAGTCCCTGCCTTGTGTGTTAGAAAGTAGATGAAGCGGGTGGAAATTCATTTTTTTTTAATTTGAGCTTCAAAATGCCTGCTTATGTACTAAATAACGTTGGATGAAAACTTTAGCTCATGCATTCGGCGTAATAAAAACGTGAAAGACGATTGTTGAAACTAACTTCACCTAATGGCTCGTCTATTAATCTGACCGACGGATCCCATATTGTAAGTGAAGCCTTAACCCACAAATTCCCGTTCAATTTAAAGCCCACTTCTCTCTAATAGGCTTTAAAAACGAACGCTCTTGATTCAAAACAAAGAGTCATCAATGGAGGGGAATGCAAATCCGGAGAACGCGAGTCTTTTTACAAGCACATAACTCGATAGAATTCGGCGCAGCCTTCTTCTCCACATGCGATAGCTTTGCTGTGCTTTCAAAGTCGGTGTCTACTTCAGCTAGAGAAAATACGACACCGTTAACAGGCGGCTGGCGGTGTGGCTTTTCTGGCTCCTCTTCCCCTCTGTCCCCGCTGAGGAGAAGCCCAAGCGGGGAGTATTTTCATGGCGGCGACTTCTGTATTTTATCCGCCGCCCAAGACATGTATGATGTCTTCTGCAGGGAAGAAAGATTTCAGTTTGCTTATGCCTGCCGATAACAGAACTGAAGCAAGCTTGAGTGCAAATCTTAATGTCTGCTTATGCTTACCGAGAACAGAACCGAAGAAAGATTCAGTCTGCTTATGCTTGAAGAGAAGAAAGATTCAATTCCGTCAACTGCACAACGAGATGGAAAAGCTGCTGAGTCTTTTGGCTGAGAATGACACAAACCCCTACCATGGATTCAAAACGGTTAAAGTTCAGCTCTTGGGGTTTCCTTCAAGCGAGCTGACGCTTCTGCAGGTGGGGATCGTTCATAGCTTTATGATCACAACCTTCGATTAGCGTGCACATCCGCATTGTTCCAGCTTACAGCCTTGTCTCCAGATCGAACCTCCTTTGAAACTTCCAGAGGACTGTAGCAAAATGCATGCGAAGCTTCCAGAAGAGTACTGCAAGGAATATTTGTTATTTTTGAGTTAAAAAAAAAATTAAACCCCTGGGAAAATTAGTAGTAACCAATCAGAATTTAGAAATTAATGATTGAAAATAAATTTTAAAAATAAAAGTCTCTAAACTTTAGAAAATGAGATTTTTTTATTATAAGTATTAATAAACATAAGACAACTGAAAACATTAGTTCCCTGCCTATAAATAAGCAAGGACTAATAAAATAGATTTGATTTATTTTTATTGCTTAACATCTATCCATATTGTTTTCATAATTTTTTTCTAACATAAATATTCAATAATTATCTAACATCTCATTCTTATTACATCATATAGCATTATAATAATAACCATTAACAACCTTCCAAATGAATAGAATGGAAGTAGGTGGACTTGATTATGTCGGCTAAACAAATAATGCTGTTTTACAATAACTTTCATGAGTACATGAATATATTATAATATATTCATTCATTGTTTATGGTCGTTAGATCGTGGCAGAATTGGATAGATGGAAAGGTACGTACAATTAAAATCAATGGCGACCAACTATTCGATGTTATTTTAATCTATGAAAAGCAAACAACTCTATTCATGCATCTCTTTAATGCAATCATAATGATGTATGGAAATAATTGGTGAAACAGCACGACAAGCATTGAATTCTACATTAAAATACTTTGCTATAAATTTGTACGAGTATTATAATGTAATGCATAGCAAGCTTTGTCAGCAAAGATGGAGACTCCTCCACTTTGTATAGTTTCTGATCTTTGAGTGAAAAGAGAGAGAGTGACAATTTTACTTCTAGAGAAGATAAGAGAAAGATGGCACTGTTTTTGAGCAACATAGAGAAGAAGCTTGTGCAAAAGTGGTGCATTTTCTTACATACGATTTCATGTGTGGGAGACTCATCTTTAATTCACATGATAAGATATGAACAATATATTTTAGATGATTCATAGTAGGTTATGAAACATATTGCTATTAAGATTCAATTTTGTAGTTTTTGATTTAAATTTATTAATCTATATTTCATGTATTAGTTATTCACAAGAACTAATATCTATTGAGAATGAGTGGTACACTTAGCTCATCGTATCTAGTGATGTTTAGAAAGGTGAAGTGTCAATTTCGATCTAAATTCATTGACCCACAATTATAAGTAGTGGCTAACAATAACCCATCTCTCGTGAGAATGAATGATACACTTAACACTCATTGCATCTAGATGATGATTACATAGGTGAAACATTGAATCTTGATAGCAATATCATAATTTAATTTATTGTAGAAAATATCTCCTAATCATCAAAAACTTAATTTTTTCTCTATAAATTAAATAGATTAGTTTTTATCTTTTCAACATAAACAACACATTTTATATTTTGATTAGTTTAAATGATTTATTTTAAATCAGATATAAAATGATTCTGCTAAAATGATTTCAGATGAACCACTTAAACAACTTCAAACTTAAAGTATGCTCATTAAATTGGACTGTTTTTATCTTAGTTGAGAGAATAACCTTGTAGAGGAGCACGTTTTTGGGCTGTTTTCTTTATCAGGAAAAATATTGCAGCCTTCAAGAGAAAGGTCATCAATGGCGGGGCAAAGCATTGCAGCTTCAAGCACAGATCTGATGTGTATGCTTGCTTTGGTAGCATGAGGATTTTGTCTGTGAAGCAGAATGAAGAGATGGCATTGGAGGCATATGAGAAGTCCTTCATTTGGGTCATATGCTTTTACACAAACAATCATCATTTGTCTCATCACACAGATAAAAGATTAAACACACATGGAAAATGATAGTACCAACCAATGGAAATCATTTGATCAATAATTTGATGGGCACCAACCAAAATAATTGGTCCAATGTACTCAAATTGATTAATGTTGGAATGTACAAATATTGCATGTGCTCCATAGATATTATTTTTTATATCCTTTGGTTGATTACGTTTGTTTGTCTTTAGCATTGTCTTAGTTTTTTCTTAATTGAGCATTTTTTATTGTTGGCTTCAGACTAAGGCTCTTTACTGCTTATTCACTATACAATGGATTCAATTGTGTATTTTCATTATAACTAAGTGATATTCACAAGGCTTGGAAAATGTGAATATTGGATCTTCGTAAGAGATTTGATTGAACTTCTTTAGAGGTCATATATTGCAACTTATAAAATCATATCGAAGATTTAACTTAAAAAAAAAATTTCAAAAATTTCATGTGTTTATTTTGTTTTGTTGAATTTTTCTGATATTTTTAAGTTAAATTTTTTTGAACTATCATATATAATTTGTCTTCATATCAGGTGTTGCAATCCACTTCATTACAAAATGCTTGAGGATAGGATTGTGATGTCGGCTTTGAAGCCGAATCTGTAGCTAATGAAAATGATCTATTGCACAAACTATTATGAAGGTTGACGTGTATATGATCGATATTTATGAGCTTGTAAAAATTCCAAACACTAGGCATGACAAGACATTGAAAATGGTGATTTCCATTCAGAGCCTGCATATGTTAAAAGGCTTAATCCATGGAAAACTTACAAAGATGATCCCGTGAGAATGTCAAGATCTCTATGTGCTGGCACAACCAAAAATTAGTATAAATGAAACATGTAGTGGTCTAACATGACCGAATTCCTCACATACATTTAGGCTCGAATTTTAATATGATAGATATGTATGTTATTGATACAACACACTAATTTTTAAATGGAAATTTTGGTAGTTTGTTCTTTCATGTTAGGTATTGAGGTTGAGTGATTATTCTTCTATAAGCCATCCTATACACAAACTGAGGCCTAGCTTTCTCTTGGAGTAAAACTTGATGCAATGTAATATCACTATAAATAAAATGAAGAATGCTTAACTATAGTTTATGATAAGAAGGAGACGACAAATAATAAGGAGAAGAAGAAGGGGAGGAGATGGAGAAGGAGAAGGAGAAGATGAAGAAGAAGAAGGAGGAGGAAGAGGAAAAGGAGAAGAAGGGAAAGAAGAAAGAGGAGAAGGAGAAGAAGAAGTAGAAGGAGTAGAATAGAAAGAAGGCCGAGAAAAAGAAGCAGAAGAAGAAGAAGAAGAAGAAGAAGAATAAGACGAAGAAGAAGAAGAAGAAGAAGGAGGAGGAGGACAATACCATTATTTTGCATATATGAAAAAGAAAAGATGTACAAATATTTCACAAGATGTCTCCTTATGCTAGAAAATTATTACTACAAAACCTATCATGTTAGCACCAAAATTTCATTACTACATGTATATTCTAATATCGGTGTAACCATTGCACTTCATTAGGGTGTAAGTGCTAGTATAATATAACATATAAATACAATTTAATATAATGAATCTCTATCTAAACGTCATGATGCGAGATCTATGATGAGGCCCCCTTTTCCTTAGGATTTCACAGGAAATGTATATGCCAAGGCAACCGCCAAAGAAATTCATGAGAAACCTTTTCCTCACACTATGAAAAAGCTACAGAAGGGCAAGTAAAGGCTAATGGATGAGTATGTGAGGTCCAAAATAAATTGGTTGGAATTGGATGATGGAGTGGCATTTTTAGAGAATGGATATCTGGTAATATCATATGGAATTTGGAGATGTAGACTTTGGAGGAGTAATCAAGTTTGTGGTGTATGGGTGAATAGATGATGTTATATTTATATCCAATCCAGAGGATAAGGAAGGATTAAAAATATATATAGAAGCACGTCTATAGTAGTCAACATGTAACACATCTTATTTAAATATATTTTTAAAATATAAGTATTTAAAGTGTGTGTAAGTTGGGGTATTTTTTTAGTTGCATAATCCCTTCCAATATATATTCTTCTTAGGACTACAGGTATCACACAAGGGCAATAAAATATATATAAATCAATTAAATATATGAAGGAGGTGTTGAAGACTTTTGGCATGGAAGATTCTAAACCGATTGGTACCCCCATGATTACAGGTTGTAAACTATCCAAGGATGATGAATCTGAGTCTATTAAGGCCACTTTATACATGTCCATGATTTGAAAACTACATTATGTTGTATATAGAAGACTTGATATTGCACAAGCAGTTGGCATAGTTGCAAGGTTTCAATCAAACCCAAAGGAGTCACACATGGTTGCAGTAAAGAGAATATTTAGATATCTGAAAGATATTGTGGATTATGGATTATGGTATGCTCATGAAGGTGATTTTTTGCTAAGTGTTTTTACTGATTATGTTTGGGCTGGTAATGTAGATGATTGAAAGAGAACTAGTGGTGGTGCATTCTTTCTAGGTGGTAGACTTGTGTCATGGACAAGCAAGAAATTTTTTTTCATATCTCAATCTACAGCTGAAGAAAAATATGTGGAAAGGGCTATCAATTGCACACATGTAGCTTGGATGAAGCAAATCCTAGAAGGGATTAAGGAGAAGGTAATAGAATCAGCGACAATTTATTGTGATAATACTAGTTCTATAAATATTTCCCAGAATCCAGTTATGCACTCGAATACCAAGCACATTTCTATTAAGTATCATTTCTTGAGAGAACATGTGCATGAGAAAGTGGTGAGGTTGGAGTACATTCCAACTAAAGAGAAAACTGCAGATATCTTTACCAAACCACTTCCTTAGAATACTTTTGAGTACCTTAAAGGTAAGTTGGGGGTCATGCGTCTACCTAAGTAGAATTAAGATGTAAATGTTTCATCAATCTAGTGGGTATTATTATTTTATTTTTCAATGATTGATGTAAAGTGGACTATTCCTTAGGGGGAGAAGTTGAATACATGAAGTCTTGAGCACTATGGTGCCTTTGGCATTGTTGTCAAATGGAGAGAATAGAAGAATAGAAAAAGGGGAGATGAATTCTGAAGAGTAGATAAACAGGGGGAGAGAAGCTAATCAAAGTACATAGACTACTCATAACAAAGATGGTGTTCCTATCTGTTGGGTGTTGCCATCAGATGAAGATAAAGGAAAAGTGTTGTGTTTCAAGAACATGTTTGGTATTGCTTGGTGTGTTTCCATCAATGCCAAAGGGGGAGATTATTGGAATAATTGATATATATATATATATGTATATATATATATATACATATATATATATATATATACATATATATATATATATACATATATATATATATATATACATATATATATATATATACATACATACATACATACATACATACATACATACATACATACATACATACATACATATATATATATATATATATATATATATATATATATATATATATATATATATATATATATATATATATATATATATATATACATATACATACATATACATATATATATATACATATACATATACATATACATATATATACATATACATATACATATACATATATATACATACATATATATATATATATATATATATATATATATATATATATATATATATATATATATATATATATATATATATATATATATATATATATGAGATGAGTAAGTATGTTGATGACTTGATGATGTGTTTTATCAGTTATTTTGTTGCCATTGATGTCAACTTAGGTTGACGACTATGTCCTTGGTGTACCAAGTTATGATGTAGAAGATGCATTGAGAGTTATGTTGTAAATTATCATGTGCGGTTTGACACATAGGCTATAGAGGTGTGTATAATGCTATATCCATGATCAAATATGTGTAAGATGAGTTTTATGAAAGTTAAAATTAGTTTGGTGAAGATAGGTAATCAGTTTGTCAATGAACGAACAAAGAAGAAAGATTTGAACAGTATAACCCATAGGAATAGAATCATGTGTTGTGATTGGAGGTGTATGATCTTGATGATATTATTGGATTTATGGTGCGATCACATTAAGATTAGTGATCGATGGACAAATTTTTAGGACTCTGAAGTTCAAACAGTGAAGAAGGAAAGAACGATGAAGAATAATTGGTTAGATCCTTGATCGATGAAGGAAGATCAGTTTGAGAAGATAGTTGAGTGTTCTAGAATATGTGATAACATGTTTAAGATGATGTGGAATGTTAGGTATGATTCTTATTGGTCAATTTGATTGATAATTCATGAAGAGGTGCATGAACCTAGGGAAGTGTAATATAATTAACCTTTTGGTGTCAAATCAAAGTACGATTGGATCATGATGTCAAATCGAAGTATGATTCTTATTGTGTGTGTGACAGAGATAGATAGAAAATCAAGAGTTGCAATTTAGAGGAGAGGTTAATCTACAAGAGAGGAAGAAGTGTGAGCCTAATTGGATCTGTACAAGAAAGGAATTTGTTTTGTTTTCCAGATCAACCTTCTTGTTGTAATTCCCTAACAGTTCCAGAAGGTCAAAATTCCTTAACCAAGTAGATCCTAATAGATCTTTTTGTAAAATCCTTTAAGACGGTGGTACTTTAGCTAGTATCTGAAGTCCTCTCACAAGACTACTCCTAACAAGATCTTCTCTTAACCGGGACTATTGTAAGCTTTTAACATGGCTAAGATCTTAACTAGACATGCTCCAAAAGAGTGCATTTTCCTTAGTGGGTGCCATCCCCACCGTGGTTTTTTTCAAGTTGGGTTTTCATGCTAAAAAGACTTGTGTTATGTGTTGAATTTGTGTGGATTCTCATTTCTTGGTGTATATTTTATCACAAGTGAAGGTTATTTATTGCATGCATGTAGTGAGAATTTGAAGGATAAGTTTTCTTAGACCAGATTTTATTTTATTGGTAGATTATTGATTCACCCCCCTCTTAGTAATCTCAGGGCCTGATCATTCTAACATTTACAGTCCATGCCAAGGAAAATATCAAAGAATTTCATAATAAACCTTTTCCTCACACTATGAAAAAGCTACAAAAGGGTGGGTAAAATGAGTATATGAGGTCCATAATAGACTGGTTGGAATTGGATAATGGAGTGGGATGTTTAGAGAATGGATATATAGTAACATCATATGTGATTTGGAGATGTAGACTTTGGAGGAGTGAGCAAGTTTGTGGTGTCTGCGTGGATAGATGATGTTATATTTTTATCCAATATAGAGGATAATGAAGGACTATAGATATATATAGAAGTGGTTATACAGTCAACATAACACATCTTATTTAAATATCTTTTTAAAATATAAGTAATTAAAGTGTGTGGAAGTTAGGGTATTTTATTGTTTGCATAGTCGCTTCCAATATATATTCACTTGGAGGTGTCTCACATGCAAAAAAATTATCTACTTGTTGAAATGATGGATGCTATTATCATTTAGTCCTTAGGAGGTTCAATGCAAGGATCCTTATGTCTCAGATGAACTAGGTTTGATTTATATTTTTCTTGAAAAAGTCATAACATTTGGATGGTTTTTTAATTAAATTAATATGGGAAAGACTTGTATCCATTATATAATCATCATCAAGGCAAACAAAAAGAATCTCATAAACTGAAAGATTGATTAAAAACAAAAAATAGAGTGTATAGAACTTTTAGTTGGTTTGTTCATGTTGTAAGGCATTTAGGATACCTAAAAAAAAATTAATTCTTTGATACCAAATTAGAAAAATTAAATTTTCTCAAATACAGAGCACACCGAGATTGTAACTCTAATTTCCCAATCACTGGGAATGGACAACAGAATACCAAATAAAATAGAAACACAAACAAACAAATGCATACATGAAATCTTGATTCTTAATTTATTTTAAATCTGAAAATGCTTTTTACAAATAAACAAACTACAAACTTAGAAAACTATATTGATTACAAACTATGATTACAAAACTTGCAACTATCTGGGGTTGCACCCAAACTATATAGAGATTCTCAGAGAAATTACAAATTGTACTTCTCACTTGCATTTTTAATGTCTAGAGAAATCATTACTTGACAAACAAAAACACAAAATATAGCTATTGTTGTCACAAACATAGTTGATAATGCTCACAAAAATGGAATCTATCCAACTAAAAAACTAACACGCTAACTGATTATGCCCATTGACATTGTATTTGTTTGAGTTGTTCAAAAGTCCTTATTCAAATTTAAATTCAAAATTACCTACCGACATTAAATTCATTTTTATAAAATGATTATTGGGGCTGCAATGTCTAGAGAAAACTAGGGATTCCATTCTCCAAGGTCTGCACATTTCTTTAGGCTGCAATAAATCTTGGCTTCTCTAGGTGTGTACGTTAGAAGGCTTAGAGAAATTTAAATTAATTTAAAATTCCAACTCCCCCTTGTCTTCAGACGATAAACAAGACAAATCTTGATCTAAAACAACTACAACATATTTATGCTTAAGCACTCAAAGTTGTCCTTGCTCAATGACTTGGTAAAAATGTCTTTTAGTTATTGCACAAACCTATGAAATTCCATTTTTTATTTCACCATTCTCAACCAAATTTCTTATAAAATGATACAAAATTTCAATATGTTTTCTTCTTCCATGAAACAAAGGATTTTTTGTCAAAACTATTGATGAAATATTTTAACAATAAATTTTGGTTCTATCCCCTTGTTCTTCTTTCAAATCCACCAAGATTATTCTTAACCAAATAGCTTTTATCTCTATTTGAGCATTAGATGTTGTCATTAGTATCAATTAGATCAGTTGGTAATCTAAGTTGATCAGTTGGTAAAAGATGGACTAAGAAGCTATAGAAGCTAGTCGATTGAACTTACAAAGCCTTCATACCGAGCAGTCACAAGGTAGAACCGAAAGTCAAATGGATACAGGTTTAACCGAGTATGTTTACCAAGCATCAGAGTATACCGAGCACTGAGTCAGTAAACATCGAGCATCAATTTATTCAACGAACAGAGAAGGCTGTGTTTACCGAGTTGTTCAAGAAATGACATAGTAATCAGTAAAGGCACATATCTCTATGCAAATGGTTTACACAGATCTATAAATGTTTTACCAAGATTGAGGCATATTTATTACGGATGTAATCATTAATTGTTGTGATGATTCCTATGTAATTGTTAGATCTAGGTTATTTTTGTACACTGTAGATCTTAGGTTTTCTAAGATGTTGTAAACCTAATTAGGTCAAAGAAATTATAATTGTAATTGATGTCATTTTGACATATCATGCAGGAAGGAGATCATGAAGCAGTAGCCGCCTGCAAGGCATCAAAATTCAGACAAGGGTTTACATGAATGAGCAGTCATCAGAAATAGTATTCAGTTTATTAGAAACATACAAGGCTACAAGTAGAACAAAGAGTAGTATACTACACATCAAGGTGATAGTTATTCAGTATATCATAGATATGATTCAGACAAGTTGAATTTTTCATTTACAAATATTTTCTGTTATCTTCTAACCATTATAGCAGGATTATAAATCTCCTAACAAAGTAGACTTAACAGTCTATTGTAAATCTCTTAAACGAGTGTAGACTTACTTGGTGTTGCTAAAATCCTTTCACAAGGTAGATCTAATTGATCTCATTGTTACTCCTAATAGGGTAAGATGTTAAAATGATAATAACAAAATATAGATTTAGAAAATTGTTTAATCAATGAGCAAGGAAAAGAAGGTTTACCATGAATAAACACAAAGCTAGGAGCATTCACCAAAGCACAATGAAACAAGGAGACAAGATTTTGAAGGGGAAAAGCATAAAAAAACCCTTGTGATATTAATGAAAGTGGCAAAAAAAATGCCTAAGAATGAGAGAGAGAGAGAGAGAGAGAGCTTTAGCTCATACAATATTTGAAAAGAAGAAGAATCTCATTGAAATGAGAGAGAAGAACCATCTCTTAATAAAGATGTAAGAAAGGAGTTACATTGTAACTCCCAAATCTGTGTATGCCACATTTCACTAGTGTGCGAGACAAGTGTAGGATTCCTCATAAGGAGGAATATCTATTTTCTTTAATAAAAGAAATTACAAATATTACATGTCCTCCCACTTGGACTAGAGGACAAATACATTAGGATACCTTGGTTTATCCTATAAATACAAATATACCAAGGAAAGATTAAATTCTAACACCCCCCTTTAATCTTTACTTGGGGTAATTACATCAATAGGTATCAAACCCAAATGTTTACAATGAATTTGAGATGTTTCTTTTGAAAGAGTCTTCACTAGGATGTCTTTGGCTTGATCATCTTGCATGTCTTCAACTTGTGCTTCAGAGCTTGAATGGTACATAGGACTTTTGGCAAAGTGAATAGCATGTTGAGGAGAGACCAAATCTTTAAGAGACCATTGAGATTCTTGGGATGCATTAATGCATTTTGTATATTCATTTCCATTTAAAAATAGAGGTGGAGCATAATCAATACTTGAGCCTGCAATAAGGCAAAAAACACTAGTAGAGTACCCATCATTGGGATCACCTAGTGTTGAATCAGTAATACTTTGGAAAAAATCATATTGTGAATCATGGGTCATAGAATCATAAATGCAATCTTCAAATGCATAAACCAAATTTGTAACATGTTCATCAGAATATGAATCATGAGTCATAGAATCAGAAATGCAATCTTTAGTTGCATAAGACAAATATGAAGTGTATTCATCATAATATGAAGCATTAATAGGAGAGTTAATATAAGCATCATTATCATTAACCTCTACAGCAATCATAGGATTAGTACTATCATCATGAATTTTATCTTGAGTAATAAACATATCTTGCAAAGTAGCATTAAGAAAGTTAGATATAATTTCCTCTTCTTGGTCAAACATATCATCAACATGAGAGCAAGGAGGAGTAAATAGATTATTACCATTATCACTATCATCACTGCTAGTACTAGAAAAATCATTAGGATTATTATTACTATCTTTGTGTTCATCATTATCATTAGTATTATCCTTAATGTTAGGAGCAGAAACAAGAGGAACAGAAATATGGTTAGCTTTCAAATTAGGAACATCATGCACATCATGTAATTTACCATTTGGAATAGAAACATTACCAGTTCCTTCAACTTGACAACAATAATTATCAGCTAAAGAAACAAGAATATTCATAGAATCAGGTTGCAGAGAATCAAATACTTCCTTATGGGATTGAACATATTGAGATGCATTACTATCAATAATCCATTTAGGTGGTTTAGAAGCATTAAAATAGATAGTAAAAGCAGAACGAGATTGATTTCCATTAGGTTTTCCATTTGAGTAATTTTGAGAATTACGTTGATCATCTTTTTGTTTTTTAAAGCAGTTATGAATTAAGTGACCATCTTTACCGCAATAGGTGCAATGAGGCCTATTTGACTGATTATTACTATAATAGTTATTGGAAGGCCTAGAGTTGTAAGGATCATTAAATTGTTGCCCTGAGTTATTATTATAATTATTAGTATTGTTAGATCTTTGATAATTTTGATAATTTTGATTAGAGTTAGAAGATCTATTGTTATTGTGACTTTGAGAGACATATGCATGTTCATGAGATTTAAGTATGCCAAACTGAATTAATTTAGCTTCCTCTTGATGCAACATATTTTGAAAAATAACATAAGTTAGTTGAGATGCTAAAGAAGGAATAGCTAACTGAGAATAAATATTAGTAATAAACTGTTGGAACTGTCTAGGCAAACATTTACGAATAATAATATGGATTATGCTTAAATTAGAAAGAGGAACTTGTAAACCACTTAGTAAAACTTTAATGGAATCAAACTTGAGCAAGAAATCATCAACAGAGTTGAAATCAGTAGACTTGAGGTCTTCAAGTTGGTCTTGAAGCTGGATTTTTTGAGTTTCATCGGCACTGTCATAGGTATTTTTTAGGATGTCCCAAGCCTGATGGGCTTCTGAACAAGACAAAATTAGAACATACAATTCAGGACTTAAGGAGATTCCAATTAAACCAAGTGCTTCCTCATTTTTAGTCTGCCAAGCATCTTGGTCAGCTTGAGAAGCAGTGGTTGCTGGTTTTGAACTGGCATTAGTGGAAATATCTAAAATGTGTCTAAGTCTAAGTATGAAAGTCATGTGAATTTTCCATGCATGGTAGTCGGTACTAGTTAATTTAATTTCTGGCATTAGGGTAGTCATGATGAAAAACAAGAACAGCTAAACTTGAAATGAAAATATTATCAGAACTTAGAAAAAAATAGATTAGACTATATGTACTTGCATGCAATAGCAGAAAGCTATAAAAGCTTTTGCCAAGGAGGCATGCAAGAAAAAACAACAACCAGAGAGAGAGAAAAAAGGAACTGAGAGCACTAAAGAGCAACGAGATAGGCCACATTTCACTAGTGTGTGAGACAAGTGTAGGATTCCTCATAAGGAGGAATAACTATTTTCCTTAATAAAGGAAATTACAAATATGACATGTCCTCCCACTTGGAATAGAGGACAAAATACATTAGGATACCTTGGTTTATCCTATTAAATACATAAATAACCAAGGAAAGATTAAATTCTAACACCCCCCTTTAATCTTTACTTGGGGTAATTACAAAAATCTGCAACTGGATTATCCTTCTTATAGTAGAGGAGGAGAACTTGATTTTCTTCACTTTGAGCTGATATTAGGTGATGGTGTAATGATAAATGCTTCGATCTTGAAATAGGAGTCCTTTGAGTGTTGTAATGCATAGGTTTAGGTGCTCATTGAGATAGGCCCAAATGTTCAAGTACATAGTTTCTTCTCCAAGGAATATCACCTGAAAAAAGAGAATAACCACAAGTGGATCTCCCTTTTGATATGAGTCATTAAGATCTGATAAAGTAAAAATAGATTGAGAATCATTAAATACATTATACATTTCATAAAGAGATTTTGTAAACCAAATAGAATCAACACTAGATACATAATAAAGAGAAATGGGACAATCACCATCAATAATATCATCAATAAGATTAGAGTTTAGAGAAGGAGGTTGGTCCTCCATAATCACCATTTGAGTGTCACGAAATTCATAGTCTACTTTGGAGAAAATAGGAACATAATCTCCTGTAATGCATAATGGCAAAGTGACATTGATAAATGTATTAACAATTTCATCTTCGTGTTCTAAAATATCATCCAAAGTAGAGTAGGTATAAGAAATATCATCAATCTATGACATGTTATTGTTATGAGGAAAATAAGAAGCGAGGGGATCATCCCCAAAACAAGCATCATCACAAGGGTCATCCCAAATAGGAAAGTCATTAAAAGGATACAAAATGTCATAGTTTGGTGTAGAGTTTTGGTGAGTTTGAAATGTGTTCTCTAAGATATGCCAAGCTTGATGAGCCTCAGTACAATTGACGATAAGGTAATATAAGTCTGGATTTAAAGAGAATCCAATTAGACCAAACGCTTCCTCATCGTTGAACTGCCAGGAATCCTAGTCAGCCCGAGGAGCAGTGGATGTCGGTTTTAAATTTGGTGAAGACACAATATCCAAAAGGTGTTGAGATTTTAGAAAATCAGACATGTGTGGCCTCCATGCATGATAATTCATATTGGTTAACTTAATTTTTGGCATCAGGGTGGTCATGATTAAATATGGGATTGAAAGAAGGGATAAACAGAGAAACCTTTAATAGAAAATAGAAATAGAACTTAAATCAACTAAATACACTTGCATGCAATAGTAGAAGGCTATAACAACCTACGCCAATGAGGCATGCAAGGAAAAAAAACCACAAGACGAAAGAAAATTGAAACTAAGAGAACACAAAGCTAATAGATCTCGGTTAAGCTGTTATGAATTAATAGATAACAACAAGAATCTCTTGCATGCACAGAGAAAGAAAACTAAATAACCTAATAACAAAGAAACACAACCTGCAAAACAAACATTTAAGATACTAAAAGGTTAATAAAAGGATTCAAACTTGCAATTCAACATTAGCTAAATCGAATTGAATCTAATCAAACCCCTTAATAAATAACTTGAGCTGAAAAAGGAATGAAGCTAAAAAAAAAAAATTGCTAATAAAGATTAATATAATAAAAAAATTAAATCTATAGATCCCTGCATAACAAAGGTTCCTGTAGCGCTACCATGCAAACTAGATTAAATCGATAAGTAAAGGAGAGCTACAGAAATGAGATACAAAGTGGTGCTACGGTAACTACTAAAAGCTACTAATAAAGCTAATGCAATACACTATTATAATAAAAATCTGTACCAGCATGCAATCAATGCAATCTATTTGAATATGCAATGAAACAATAAAAAAAGCAGTGTCGAAAACCATGCACTGAAAGGAAAATGCAGGAAATGACAAACACACATCCGCCGATGAAAGATATTGGGCAAAATGAATCCAAAAGAAAGGTTAATGGCAGCCATAGGAGAGAGTACAAACTCCACCTACAGGAAGCGAATTAAAAAAAAAACTCAGCCCGTTCTCTAGCTCCAACACCAGCCCTAGTCCGAGCTTTCGGTATTGAAGGTGCGAGCAAGAAAAATAACAGGAAGTAACAGTGTTAGAATTGTCATATTATAGCTAATAATTAATATTTAATTATTAGTCTATTATACTCTACACTTAAGTTAGACTTAGGCATCTTATTATTCTTTAGGGTTTTCTCCTTTAGGGTTTCGGTATCCTTTTATAAGGATTCCCTCTTTGTATTTTTCAGTAGCTCAATGCATTGTTCATAATAGATTGTTCTTTTGAATGTGCATATGATGTCTTTGGCTTTTTGGCCTCCATGATTTTCTTGCTTTTTGTTCTTTTCTTCTTCCATGTGACAGGGTTATGCATGTAGGTGTTCTTGGGAGATTAGTTTTTCACCTAATCTAACATGGTATCAGAGTTGTTTAAAGCGAAAACCATGAAATATTGATTCATTGCTCTTTCATGCATTTTTGTTTTCATGCATCTTTTAGTCCTTAGTTGTTTAGCTTCTCCGTAAGTTACACTTAAGGGGGGGTGTTAGAGTAGTCATATTATAGCTAATAATTAATTTATTTAATTATTAGTCTATTATACTCTACACTTAAGTTAGACTTAGGCATCTTATTATTCTTTAGGGTTTTCTCCTTTAGGGTTTCGGTATCCTTTTATAAGGATTCCCTCTTTGTATTTTTCAGTAACTCAATGCATTGTTCATAATAGATTGTTCTTTTGAATGTGCATATGATGTCTCTGGCTTTTTGGCCTCCATGATTTTCTTGCTTTCCGTTCTTTTCTTCTTCCATGTGACAGGGTTATGCATGTAGGTGTTCTTGGGAGATTAGTTTTTCACCTAATCTAACAAACAACACATGCAAAGGAAACCTCAAAGAGAATAAACATGCAATGAAAAAATAGCGATCTTGTGGGAAACTCCACCTACAGGAAGAATTGGAGAGAGCGAGAATAAAAAAATAGCGCAAAATAGCGCATGCAAAAACCTTCTATATTAACAAAGCAGCGCATGCAAGGAACTCTCGAAAAACCAATAACCACGCATGAAACACACATGAGCCGGCCAAAAAAAAGAAAAGAGACGAAGCTGCTAAAAAAGGAATAAAAGATGCATGCAGAAAACTACGACAGGAAAAAGCAACGGTCCTGTAATTTAGGGAAAAAAAATGATTAAAAACTGAATAAAGCCAAACGAGATTTTGAAAAAAAATGATACCAACCGACATATAAGAGACTGAAATAGTAAAGAAATGAATAAAAAAGAGACTAAGTTAGAAAAAAATGAAATAAAGTTATTCTATTAAATTTGCACCACTAAACTAGTAATGCAAGAATTGAAATTAAGAGATTAAAAATATTGAATTTTGATATAAGAGTATAATATTAACAAGATTGAAATATCAAATGAATCAAATAGGACAACCGGGTTTGGTGGTAAACCAGCCAAACCCAAAAAAAATATTCAATTTTTCTCTTCTAATAGATTAGACAAAAAAAATTAGCAACAAACTCTCTCAAGAGTCTCCAATATTGGAGTGCTCCAAGATATGGTAGCTCCTTCACCTATACACTCAATAAATGATTAAACCAACCTGCTCTGATACCATGTTAAAATGATAATAACAAAATATAGAGTTAGGAAATTGTTTAATCAATGATCAAGGAAAAGAAGGTTTACCATGAATAAACACAAAGCTAGGAGCATTCACCAAAGCACAATGAAACAAGGAGACAAGATTTTGAAGGGGAAAAGCATAAAAAAACCCCTGTGATATTAATGAAAGTGGCAAAAAAATGCCTAAGAATGAGAGAGAGAGAGAGAGCTTTAGCTCATACAATATTTGAAAAGAAGAAGAATCTCATTGAAATGAGAGAGAAGAGCCATCTCTTAATAGAGATGTAAGAAAGGAGTTACATTGTAACTCCCAATTCTGTGTATGCCGCATTTCACTAGTGTGTGAGACAAGTGTAGGATTCCTCATAAGGAGGAATATCTATTTTCTTTAATAAAAGAAATTACAAATATTGCATGTCCTCCCACTTGGACTAGAGGATGAATACATTAGGATACCATGGTTTATCCTATAAATACAAATATACCAAGGAAAGATTAAATTCTAACATAAGATCACTAGAAGTGATCACACTTGTAGCCTTAACTGACATAATTTATTTACTGCAGTAGTGAAGAATTTGTGGGTGTCATCCCCATCGCATTTTTTACCTTCTAACAAGGGTTTTTGCATAACCAAAATACTTGTGTCATGTGTTACATTTAATGAATGATTTATTGTTTATTTTTCATGCACTTTACATTTGCAAAGTTATTTGAATGTATGTTGCAAACAATAGAATCAATTGGTTAGATAGACACTACTATTGCAGATTGTTGATTTAGAAAATGTTTTGAGGGTACTGATTCACCCATCCCTTCTCAGTACTATATTTTTCCTATCCCAACAATTGGTATTAGAGCTAGATCTTTTATTTGAAAGTTTAATCACCGAAGAGGAAAGATCTAAGGATGGAAAGATACAGGTTGGACAAGACTATTGAGAATCAAAAGATTCAAATGCAAATCTTCATTGAGCAATACAAACAAGCAAAGGATGAATTGAAGAAGTTACTGGTTCAGAGAAAAGATATGGCTATTTGACAATGTGAGACTGATTATCATGAAGAAGATATTGATGACCCATTTGAGATTTTTGGATCCAGTTCAGGTAGTATATCTGACATATCTGAAGGAAGTTTATTTGATTTATCTGAGAAAAATATTCATTTGACTGAACAAGTTAAAGCCCTGCAGATCGGTCAAGAAGCACAAATGATAAGGATGATTGATGTGATGAATAATGCTAGACAAGTTGAACAAGAGAGAAATTTGGCTGTTGAAGATAGATGACAAATGACTGAAAAATTACAAGTGAAGGAATCTGAGATACCGAGACTTACCAAGCATCAATTTGAGATATCCAATCAGATGGTTATTGTAAGCCAAGATATCAACCGAGTAAATAGTGAGTTAACAAGGAAACTTGAAGATATTGGTGAACTAAAAGAAGAAAATGAAAGACTGAGAAATGAAGTAAAAATGTAGGAACAACATAATGAGATGATGAAGAAAGTTGAAGATAGTTCCAAGAAAATTGATGAATTTTTGTACAATCAAAGAGGACTTGGAAGTACTACTGGATCAGGCTATACCAAGAAAGGAGAATCATCAAAGCAAGATGAATAGATGAATACCTACAAGAGTCAAAGACCTAAGAAACTATCATCCTATCACTGTGGTAAACCGGGCCACACATCAAATGTTTGCAGGAGTAAAGCAAAAGGTAATCCTAAAACCACTCCTACGTTCAATGGTCATTGTTATAGTTGTAACAAGTGTGGACATGAAGCACATGAGTGTAGATCAAAGTTGAATAGGACTCCTAACAAAACCTACATGGAGAAACACTGTCGCACTTGCAACATGCATGGACATAGCTCACAAGAATGCATAACAAAGATGAAGCAAGTCTGGACACTGAAAGGGCAACACAAGACCTATCAACCGAAAAGACAAGGTAATGATTATACTTAGGATTATAACACATGGGTTAACTATACAACATGTGGAAGATATGGACATATTGCAACTAACTACATGAGAAATAATTGGAGAGGCAGATCTCATAGCTGGACAAGTACTAGTATGACATGCTTACATTGTCACAAAGTTGGTCACTTAAGTAAAGATTGTAGTTAACAAGTACCAGAGACACAAATACATGAAAATGGAAATATAATTGAAGATATCACGAGGATAAAAAATACTATGTGGAGAAAAGCATCAGGTGATAAAGCTGAGTCAAGTAATGCAGTTAGTGAAACCTTGTCCATTGGATTGTGTGACATTGCCACCTCCACCTAAGTTGAAAAGGTATGTATGGAACTGATAATTCTAATTGGTTACATCTATCATACAATTCCTTTAATCAAATATTCACATACCAACTTTGCTTGAATTAAGATGCGTTATGGTTTTACATAGTTGGAGCTTTAAGTATTACAGTCAGTATATGTTAGATCGAGTGAGAAGTTGCTAGTCAGTAACTATTAGGCAAGGTTAACCGAGCGTCAGTATTAACCAAGTGGAATTTCATGTGTTAACCAAGCTTATGATATTTCATGGTATTCACCGAGCATGACAGTTGTCACTGAGCCGTGTTAGGTCAAGAATTAATTGCAAAAGTTTAAGCGAGAATTTGAAAAATGCTATAAATACATGGTGGACTTAGCTTATTTTCACACTGCGATCACGAAGAGCTAAGAGTCTATAGAGTGAATTTGAGCAAAATATTTTAAGAGCATTTGAGAAAAGATTTGAAAGATTCCAAGCATTTTCATCGTTGTTACGAGTAAGTGCTATCATCACTGAGCTGTTTATTTGATATTTCCCGAAACCCTAAATGAAGAACAATGGCATCTGCATCTAAGGTTAACAAATCCAAGAATGTAGATGAGGAGGAAGTGAGATTAATTGTTTCTGCTACATGTGATGACCCAAAGTACAAACTTCACCCCGAAGTTGCTTCATAGATTGACAAAATTGAAGTTTTCAAGCATACTGCCTAGGGTTTTGCTAGTTGAAGACACACACTCCTACATTCACTGCAAAATCAGAGAGATTGGTGATTTTGAGCTTATTACTACATTTCAAAATCTTTATCTTGACAGAAAGATGAAAGATGAAAGATGATCATGAACATCTAAGAGACAAGGGTTTGGCAAACACAATGCATTTTCCTAAGGTTTTCATGAATGAGTGGATAAGAATTATTTTGAGTTATTATCATGATGTGAAAATTTGGCTGGATGATCCTGTAAAAATAACAAAGGATATCATAAATGAAGTAACATGATACTCTACCACTGACAAAGTCAAAGCATTGAGGAGTGCATCGAGAACTGAGCTAGAGAAAGCTACTGGAGCTGAATGGGATGATAGAGGATTGAAAGTTAACACAATCACGGATCCTGAA
Organism: Chamaecyparis obtusa; assembly: GCA_027943335.1. Taxonomy (NCBI): domain Eukaryota; kingdom Viridiplantae; phylum Streptophyta; class Pinopsida; order Cupressales; family Cupressaceae; genus Chamaecyparis; species Chamaecyparis obtusa. The sequence continues at coordinate 736,754 of BSBK01000177.1, read as the reverse complement.
ATTTTTTTTGGTGCATATATCATTGGGTATAAAATATTCCAATCAAGTAGACCCAACAATGTACTATGTGGAGCAGTTGACATTGCATACAAAATAGTGAAAAAGGGATTTCAGTTGGATCTTGTCGAGTTGCTGTTGAGGCAAGTTGAGGAGAATATGAAGACTATTTGGTCAACAAAATCCAACCCATGTAAGTTTGGATCTCTATTTCTTTTCATATTATTTTATGTGCAAAATGTTTTCCCTTCAATCGGTAATGTTGACTGGACTACCGACAAGCCTGTGACACTTCAAATTACTATTTTGATAAAATTTTTGGGAGATAATTTTGTGAGCATGGTGGATATTTACTTTGAGAAATTCAAGGATAGGATGAGCACAAGGATCAGAATACCAAGACAACTGGTAGAAGAATATGAACATGACATATGTTTCCTAGTGGATATAGATTACACACTGATTAAGGTAGTAGAACCAAGAACCAAGTGGTTAGCCCCAATGGGATATGAAATTGATATTAACCGAGCCTCTAGGTCAATCAAGGATTTATTAGCAGAGCCTAAGGATCCAAAAGCTACTAGGTCTGGAACCTAAGAAAAGAATCAAAATGGATCTAGTCATTGGGAAGGCAACCAAGAAATCTAGAAAAATGATCAACAAGCTGGTTAAACAATTTGGAGAAGATTTAGATGATGCAGAAGCATCCGAGGACATTCTGGTTGAGGTAGAAACCGAAGGTCAGTTACATCTTACTGACAAAGCACATGATGATGATGCAATTGAGTCTGACAAAGATGTAGAATCTACACCGGTTAAGCCCACTCCAAAGAAGCATGCAGAAGTGAAAACTAGGGCACAAACAAGGTCAACCACTGCAGCTTCACCACCACTGAAGAAATGACTTGTGAAAATATCAAGGCTTACACTGAAAAAAACATATCAGAAGAAGAGAGGTACTAAAGATACCACCGAGGCACCGAAGAAAAGAAGAAAGCTAATAAGAGGAAAATATGACATTGATGACGACGACGATGATATAGATCAATTTTAGGTTGTTGTAAATAAGAATCATTCTATTGATATGATTGCAGAGAACATAATAGACAATGGAGGTCTGATTGAACCATAAATAATTCAATTTGAACATCTGTCAACTGAGGATCAGAATAAAATAGAAGAAGTTGCAATACAAATGATGATCAAGTTCAAGAAGGTACCCATAGAATTTTCAAAGTATGTACCAAAAGCTTTATATAACAAAATTTTAGCTAGATGGACTTATGCATTAAACACTGAGAAGAGAATGAGGGAACAATCCCTAGTCATGAAAATGCCAACATTGACACTCCCTAAGATTGAGGATTTGATGAAGACATATTCCAAGAGATTTCTAGTGAAAAGCCGAGCACTACAAATAATTGATGAAAATCTAGCAAAAATTGATGAGAATAGTCAATTGCTATGGTCTTCTATTTTATAAGCCCAAGCTGAGGAAGAAAAGATGGATTTGGCCATAATACCTGAGAGGAAGACAAAAAGGAAAGGTAAAGGAATCCATTTAGATGATGCAGATCTGGCACCTAAGAACACTATTGAGTTATTAGACAATGAGGTGCCTGATACTGTTATTGCCACTGAATACCAAGAAATAAATCAGGATGCACTTTAGCAGGTGATAATACAGGGAATTAATGATGGATCAAATGATGTACTTATAGAGGACATCACCAATGGAGACCTTGGTGACATTAAGAATGATGAGGCCATTACAGTTGCTGGAGCTCAATAAGAAGAACAAGCCCCCACCAAGCCAACAGTAATTATTATACCAGGTGACCTTCCAATATTGGTTCAAGCAGTAGAAATCATAACCCAAAAGGAACCCAAAGGCTCAATCCCCAAGCAATAAAAGGATACAATAGGGGAACAAGGAACAAGCACTTAAGGTACTACAGAGACAAATGAGCCTAAGGTAAAAGAGGTTGTCACACAAGAAGATACTACTAAGACTACACCCACTGACACTACATTAGAGGCTCCAACCCAATCGATCGAGAATTAGGTCACTGAGGAGAAGAAGAAGGAAGAAATAGTGTCAACTGAGCAAGACAAGACAAAGGTCGAGGTAAAATATCTAGTTCCATTTGTTAAGTCATCTCCACAAGAGTCCAAGAAAAAGAAGTAGAAACATGGAAATGGGCCAATCACTCTAGATGAAGTAATTGAGATTCTTGATTATGATCCAAGAACTTTGGACCCCGAGGAATTAAGAAAGTATGGAGAGCTGTACACAAGAAAGGCAACACAAGAAAAACTGAGGAAGGAAAGTAAGAACAAGCAGATTCTAGAGGATGTAAGAGACATTCTGCAACAGGTTGTCCCCGATGTCCAAATCAATGAAGACACACCTATTTTGGACCAACTTGCAACTCTTACCAATCGTATCAATGCCCCAGAAATAGATGTTGAGAAAATCATAGAAGAAAGGGCAGAGGCAAAAATACAATTCAAATTATCAGAAAAGATAAGCCAAGAGTGGCAATCAACAAGGTAAAGCTTTTTGAGGTTATAACCGAGCTACAATCAATAACTTAGAAGATAATTCAAATTTTGTTTAAGTTATGCAATGTGGAAAAATTCACTATCGAGGTTAGTGAGAAGATCAAAAAGCTAGATGTAGACATCTTAGCTAGTGCCAATGCTTCTCTAACCAAGCCTAATTCTTTTCATAAGCATATCCTTAAAGTACAATAATTAAGGTGGTTGAGAGCAGATCTAAGGAAGTAGGAAGAAAATATAAGTGACCAAGTCACAGAGTTGCAAGCCGAGTTGCTTCCTCACCTCAAGATCATGGAGAGACACATTGTGAAGGCACAAGCCTTAGTTGCTACACCAGAGATATGGGTTTTAGAGAACATATTCAATATGCATGCACAAGTCGGTCTTGAGAACATTGCTCTTACCAACTTGAAAAAGGAATGGGAAAACCTCTTGGATTCATTGAAGAAAATCCACCAGCACATTTTGGATAGGTCATAAGTACATTTTTTATTTTTGGCATTAATCTCAAAAAGGGGGAAATAATCATGTATATGCCAATGTACTTCACTACATACCGAGAGCATGCAACGAGGGGGAGTTTTGTAGAAGAGTTAGTATATGTATATGTATATATGGAGTTATAACATTTTTTTGAGAGATTTGGCACATATACATTATAGTTTTGATACTAATGCCAAAGGGGGAGATTGTTATCTCTATTTGAGAATTAGATGTTGTCATTAGTATCAATTAGATCAGTCAGTAAAAGATGGAATAAGAAGCTATAGAAGCTAGTTGGTTGAACTTACAAAGCCTTCATACCGAGCAGTCACAAGGTAGAATCAAAAGTCAAATGGATACAGGTTTAACTGAGCATGTTTACTGAGCATCATAGTATACCGAGCACCAAGTCAATAAACACTAAGCATTCTACACACTGAACATCAGTTTATTCACCGAACAGAGAAGGCTGTGTTTATCGAGTTGTTCAAGAAATGACATAGTAATTAGTAAAGGCACATATCTCTATGAAAATGGTTTACACGGATCTATAAAAATTTTACCAAGATCGAGGCATATTTATTACAGATGTAATCATTAATTGTTGTGATGATTCCTATGTAATTGTTAGATCTAGGTTATTTTTGTACATCGTAGATCTTAGGTTTTCTAAGATGTTGTAAACCTAATTAGGTCAAAGAAATTTTCTATATAATTGTAATTGATGTCATTTTGACATATCATCAAGGAAGGAGATCATGAAGCAGTAGCCAAGGGTTTACATGAATTAGTAGTCATCAGAAACAATATTCAGTTTATCATAAACATTCAAGGCTACCGAGCAGAATAGATAACAGTATACTACACATCAAGGTGATAGTTATTCAATATATCATAGATCTGATTCAGACAAGTTGAAGTTGTCATTTATAGATATTTTTTGTTATCTTCTAACCATTATAGAAGGATTATAAATCTCCTAACAGAGTAGACTTAACAGTCTGTTGTAAATCTCTTAACCGAGTGCACACTTACTTGGTGTTGCTAAAATCCTTTCATGAGGTAGATCTAATTGATATCATTGTTACTCATAATAGGGTAAGATCACTAGAAGTGATCACACTTTTAACCTTAACCGACATACTTTATTTACTGTAGTAGTGAAGAATTTGTGGGTGTCATCCCCACCGCAGTTTTTACCTTCTAACAAGGGTTTCTATGTAACCAAAATACTTGTGTCATGTGTTACATTTCATGAATGATTTATTGTTTGTTTTTCATGCACTTTACATTTGCAAAGTTATTTGAATGTATGTTGCAAATAATGGAATCAGTTGGTTAGATAGACACTACTATTGTAGATTGTTGATTTAGAAAAAGTTTTGAGGGTACTAATTCACCCCTCCCCTCTTAGTACAATATCTTTCCTATCCCAACAATAGCTTGACATGTTGTTGCATACGTAGCTATATACTCAGTCTTAGTTGTAGATAGAGAAATAATGGGTTTCTTCTTGGAAGCCCTTGAGATTTCTCCTAAACCCATATGGAACACATAACCAAATGTGGTCTTCCTATCATCTACACTTCTTGCCGAATCACTATCTGTGAAACTAACCAGCTCAAACTCATCTATTGTAGTATAAAAAATGTCATCCCTTGGTAACATTCACACACCTCAAGATCCTCTTACCCACTTACCAATGAGTGTCCTCTGGAGTCTCCATAAATCTAGAATTTAAATTTACTGCATGCATTATATCAAGCCTAGTTATTGTTAAATACATAAAACTTCTAACCAAAATTTTATATGTGGTTGGACTCACATTGTTACTACAATATTCCTTGTTCAATTTTAGACCTATGGCTATTGGTGTTGGTACAAACTTGTTGTTCTATTACATTCTAAATCTCATGATTTCTTTTACATTATTTTCTTGAGATTTAAAAATACCATCATGCATTTGTTTTACTTCCATGCCTGAAAAATTACTCAAAAGACCTAAGTTTTGTTGGAGTTGATGAGAAAACAACCCACAACTCCCATGAACACCTACATGAAAACACCAATCACAAAAAGAGAGAGAAGCAAGAAGCTAGAGAGGCCTAAACACATGGATCCACGAGAGAGGAGATATCCTTGATGTGCAAAAACAAAAGTTGCAGCAATCACAATGAAATATTATTGTGTTGAATGATGTAAAGAATACAAAGGAGATCAATCCTTATAAAAGGAGATCAAAACCCTAAAAGGGTGAACAAACCTAGGTTGCATGATAATATAAATTAATAAAGTAATTAATTATTATATGCCTAAAGTTTAGCTTAAGTAGAAAGAGATAATAAGTGATTTAGTAATTAAATCAATATGATTTAATTAATAAGTAAACACTTTATTACTCTAACACCCCCCTTAAGATGAACTTTGGGAGAAGCTAAAAACCTAGAAAGAACTATTGAAAGAAAATGGGTCCTGGCAACAAAAGACCTGATCAGGTACCCAAGTACAAAAGAGAGTCTCTAAAAAGTTGAGAAATAGAGAAAACCACATGGGAAAAACTCTACTCCAAAAAGAGACAAAGACTATTTTGAAGGACTGAAGAGGCCTCCAAAACTAGGAATGTTCAAGAAAATAGGAACAAGGATGAACATGCACAATATCAATGAAGCAAGAAACTGCAAACTCTATCAAGAAGTAACTGTTGATCTAAAAGTCCTCCACTGAAATATGACTAGGTAGAGAAGAATGTAATCTACATGAGTGCCCTCAAATGACACTACTCAAATCAGGAGGCAAAAAAAGGCAAATAATTGAAGTCGAAGATACATAATACTATAATTTGCATGAGCTCCCTCAAATGACACTACTTAAATTAGGAGGCAAACAAAGAAAAATACCTGAACTCAAAAATACAGATGGCATAAAAACACCAAAAGTTTGAAGAGATGATCAATCAAAGTTGGAATAGTGCATCCAAAAATAGGAGAGAAAAGAGTGCCCATATGGTAAATGATCCATCTCACCGAAATGCATAGGTACCTAGCCACTACATCTGCCTAGTACATAGAATCAAATAATGAATACATAGCTCACACTATCAAACCAAGGAAGTAGTAGAACCAATAGTAGAACCCCACCCATAATGCTGACAAGGGAGTAATGACAGATACACTAAAAAGAACATCCAATATGAACTGCATGATACTGGGAACATCGAAGATGCAGAGAGAGTACAAACACAAATAAAGATACCTGAGGCTAATGTCGTTAGAGGAACGCTCACAAGACAAAAGTAGATGGAAAACAAAGGTAAAAATCAAACCCCCTTGACACTTTATAATGGAGTGAGAGTACATAGAGCGCGAACATGTGTAAGATTCCATACATGCAATAGAATGACACTTTATCTCAGTGCGTGTGCATAAAAGAATGCTACAAAAGTGAAGTATACACTGCTCAAAGAAGAGCAAAGGTTGCTAAAACAAAAGAATAGCCAAAGATGATCCATTCCACAAAAGGAAAAGATCCCAGGACCTAAAACATCTAAGATATTCACTAGATTGCAGAAATGCAAGAATCTGAATAAAATATACATGAAGCAAAATCTAGAAAAATGACTCATATAACTGGAAAGGTCTCAGAACAAGCTTTTCAATGATATATCATTTACCCAAAATGAAATCTGTATGCACAAGATAGAGCTCCCGGAGTACAAAACTGAACATCAGGCTTTGATAGTTAAAAACACCATAAAAAAAATTAGAAATTCAAACCTCTAGATCTAGATAGATCTCGGAACCAACTTTTTGATGATATCTTGTTTGCCTGATTTCGACACTATATGCTCAAGTTATGAGCAAAAAACCATAGGTATGCTGATGGAGCCAAAAAATAGTGTAGAAGAGTGCTGATGCATGTTGATATGAGAAAATGACGGGCTCAAAATTGCCGGTCGTATGGCCGTCATGGCTAAAATCTACTCGGGGGTTAAAAAATTTGGGGCCCTGGTCGCCATACAACCAGGGGCTGAAGATGCATCTGCTAGGGGTTAAATTTGATAGCCAAATGGCTATTCTTGGCCCCCCAAAAAATCAAAATCATTGTACTTGCATTGGGATGTGTGCTAGGGTCGTACGATCCTTGTACATAATTTTTTTTTTTTGCCTCAGAATGCAACGACGTCTGAATCAAACACGTCTTATATGGATTTAGGGGTTCTTGGCTACTGTGAGCTCAATGGTGAGGTCCGTTTGAGCAAAAAATGCTTCAAAATACCAGTGAATACCTTGAGATCCAAGCCAAGGTTAGTTGCAAATTTGTTTTTAGTACAGGTTCTAACTTTGTCCAAATTGAACAAATTTTATATGGATCTAGGGGTTCTTGAACACTCTGAATGCAACGTGCTGTCCATTTGAAGCCAGAATGACCAGAAAAAAGAGGTCCTCCCCCATATTCAACAAAAAAACCTCTGAAAACATAGATCTAACGAACATGACCAAATCTCTCAAGAAGAGGACAAGGGAAAATAGATCTGAAGCTCTGATACCATGTTGGAGTTGATGAGAAAATAATGCACAACTCCCAAGAACACCTACATGCAAACACCTGTCACAGAAAGAGAGAGAAGCAAGAAGCTAGAGAGGCCTGAACGCATGGATCCACAAGAGAGGAGACATCCTTAATTGATGTGCAAAAACAAAAGTTGCAGCAATCACAATGAAATATTATTGTGTTGAATGATGTAAAGAATACAAAGGAGATCAATCCTTATAAAAGGAGATCAAAACCCTAAAAGGGTGAGCAAACCTAGGTTGCATGATAATAATTAATAAAGTAATTAATTATTATATGCCTAAAGTTTAGCTTAAGTAGAAAGAGATAATAAGTGACTTAGTAATTAAATCAATATGATTTAATTAATAAGTAAACACTTTATTACTCTAACAAGTTTGTCAATTCAAACTCTCTTTTCATGACCTATTTAAAATTATAAATGAAGAAATCATTATTCCTAGTAAAAAATAAATCATCTACATACAAGACAACAATTAAAATTTTACTATTGAAGTTATCTTGATGTAAATAGTGGGCTCACTGTCACTTTTGCTAAAGAAATTTCTCATCAAACATGAGTCAATCCTATTGTACCATGCCCTTGGAGCTTGCTTCAACCCATAAAGAGTCTTCTTTAGCTTATACACCTTATCTTCTTGACTTTTAACTTCATAATCAAGTGACTTCTCCACATACACTTCCTCTTTCAATACTCCATTTAAGAAGGTGGACTTCTTGTCCATTTAAAATACTTCCCATTTGTGTTGGGCTACAATTTCTATGATTTACCACATGGTTTCTATCCTTGCAATAGGGGCATATGTATCATCATATTCTCTCTCAAACTTTTGTTTGTACCCCTTAACAACTAATCTTTTCCTCATTTCTCTCTATTCTTCCTTTGGCATTGCTCTTGGTCTCATAGATTCATTTAACCCCAATAAATTACTTGTTGGGAGGCACATAAGTTAGATCTCATGTCCTATTTATTTCTATTGCATCTAATTCCTTATCCATAGCCTCACACAAATTCTCTTCTCTCATACAATCCTCAAAGTAAATTGAGCCACTATGAGAAAATAATCCAAAATTTATATTTTCATCAAATTATTCATTATATAGGTTTCACATTGGTAAATATCCTTTTAACTCTTGGTTTTTCTTAGCATTAGGAAGGAGTGAGTGGGGTTTGAACTCTCACTACTAGTGTTTCTCTATTGTTCAGGCTATTTTAGGATTAGTTGGGAGCTTTTTGAAGCTCCCTATGTATTGAGCCAGAGCTGTCAGGAGCTTTCAAAAGCCAATTCTCTATCTATTTGTGGTTGCTTGCCTTTTTACATATTTTTGTTAGGAGACATTTGGAACTCTATGTATTTTTTGCTAAATCATCTTTCTGATCATACTCATCATCTTTATCATCAATGTGTACTCTACTTGAAGTTCTTGAAGACAAGTCTTCTGAGCCATCCCATGAATCATTCTATTTGAATTCCACATCTCTACTTGTGATGATCTTCTTGGTGACCAGGTTATACAACCTATATGTCTTTGATTTAGGACCATATACCATAAAGATGCACTTCACACCTTTGTCATAAAATTTTTATCTCTTTTCCTTTAGCATGTGAGAATATGTCACACACCTAAACACTCTCAAGTGCTCAACTATCCATCTTTGTTTTGCCCATGCTTCAAGTGGAAACTTGTCATGAACTGCCTTTGTTTAACTTCTATTTATCAAATAGACAACTGTTGCTACATCCTCTCCCCAATATTCATTTGGGAGTTCCCTTTATTTTAACATTCTCTTTTCCATCTCAACGATGGTCCTATTCTTCCTCTTAGCCACTCCATTTTACTATAGGGTATAACTAGTTGTGAGCTCCTTCTTGATGCCATATTTTTTGCAAAAAATAAAAAACTGATTGGAGGTATACTCTCCCCATCTATATGAACTTAGGACCTTGATATAATGTCCATGTTATTTTTCATATTGGGTCTTAAACAATAAAAACTTATCAAATTCTTTAGATTTATGCTTAAAAAAATAAACCCATGTTCTATGATTGAAACCATTAATGAAGGTCATAAAATAAGTATCCCCCCAATGGAAGTAGTTTGCACAGGGCCTACCAAATCAGTATGTACTTTCTCCAAGAGTTCTCTTGTCCTTCTAGAGTTACCTGATTTAAAGGGAAACCTACGTTTCTTACCCAAAATATGATCCTCACACTTGCTACTAGATTTTACTATCCTTGTGAATCCATCTATCATTCTTTTCTTGGAAAACAAGATTAAACCACCATAGCCATGATGTCCATACCCTATATTCCATATCTTGGAGGGGTCTTGAATTATGCTCTTGAAGGATGATTGTTGTTGTACTTATGTACATGTTTTCTTGGGAGTTGCAACTATGAACTAGGAAGAGAAGCATGTCTCTATCCTCATTTAGGAAATATCTATCTCTTTGTCATTTGAACTACTGCTACTACATTATTACTCCCATCCTTTTCATGAATAACACATTGGCCCTTCTCCATCAACACTTTGCATCCATTTAAAATGAGTTTTCCAATACTCATTAGATTGTACTTTATACCTGGTAAAAAATAGACATTTTGAGTCTCTTTCATGTCACCTTTCTTAGTGCAGATCATAATGGATCCTTTGCCCACAATAAGAATAGTATCATTGTTTGTCATTTTAATATCAATATTTATATTTTTATCAATAAAATAAAATAAACTTTTATTAACACTCATGTTGTTACTATATAGTCACTATCCAAATACCAAACCTTAGGGCCCTACCTTCTTCACAAATATTGCACATGATGAAGGCTGTGAACAAATTACATTCAGCCATGTTTGCATTTTTCCTTGACTAATTATTTTTATTATTCCAACATTCACTTGCATAATGCCCAAATTTATGGAAACAATAATATTGAACATTGCTCTTATCACACCTCTGATTCGAGTTGTTGTTATTGCCTTGTCTGGAGTTGGTTTGGGAGGCATTTTCTCCCTCATGGCTACATGATCCTCCTGAGCTTTCTCCTCTAGCATTTCCTTGTTCAAATTTTCCATGACCTCTGCCTCTTGAGCTCCATCCAATGATATTTCTTCCTCTCTCTACCTCTTGCATTGGTCTGAGCTTTGAAATCCTTCTCTTAGAAAGAATTTACATACCTATTTAGGCATTGCTCATGGGTTCACAGGGAACCCATTAACTCATCCAGTACCAAAGTGGAGAGGTCCTTTTCCTCTTCAATGGTAATCACAATTGTATCAAACTTAGAGGGAAAAATTTGAAGGATTTTATCAACTATTCTATGTTCCTCCATGGTTTCTCCATTTGTCCTCAACTGGCTCAACAAACTAGAGACTCTTGTGTGGAAAATTTGAAATAGACTCATTGTCTTTCATTTGGAGACTCTCAAAATATCTTCAAAGCATCTATAGCTTCACCAATCTGACTTTATTAGTCCATTTGTATATTTTTTAGAGGATTTCCCAAGCTTCTTTGGTATAGTTATCTATTGCTATTCTGGGAAATATTGCCTTTTTCAAGACTACTTCTATCAAACTCATTTCCTTAGAAGCTTTCCTCCTTGTCTCCTTCAAATGAGTCTTCTAATTATTTGTGAGGGCAACAAACTAAGTTGGGTTAGTTATATCCACAAACCCACTAACCACAAGCTCCCAGAAATCGTTTGCAACCATTATGGTCTTCATCTTCTTTGTCCAAACATCACAGTTCTATCCATTAAAGGATGGTGGCTACTTCCATCTCTTTCCTTCATCTCCAATCATATTTCCTACACAAAAAATTCAACACCCAAAAAAATAAAAGCCCAAGCTCACAAGGATTTAGGGCCAAATGGCTCTGATACCATATAAAGATTTTAGAATACCTAAAATCTTAAAACTTCAATGCTTTGATATCAAGTTATAAAAACTAAATCTTCTCAAATACATATCACACAAAGATTGCAACTCCAATTTTCCTATCACTGGGAATGCACAGTACAATATCAAATAAAATAGAGACACAAACAAACAACTGGAACATGCAAGTTTGATTCTCAATTTCTATTGAATTTTAAAATGACTTTTAAACATAAACAAACTACAAACTTAGAAAACTTAATTGATTACAAACTATGATTATGATACTTGCAACGATCTGGGGTTGCACTCAAACTATCTGGAGCTTCTCAGAACTCTTACGATCTATTTCTCACTTGGAGCTACAATGTCTAAAGCAATCACTACTCAATAAAAGAAACACAAAATATAGTTTTTATTGTCACAAATTTAAAAAAAATCCTTTTGGTGCTACTCACAAAAATAGAATCAGTCCAACTAAAAAAAGTACACACTAATTGCTTATGCACATTGGCATTCTATTTGTTGAGGTTGTTCAAGTTTACCTCTTCAAATTCAAATTTAAAATTACCTACCAACATTAAATTCAGTGTCATAAAATGACTTTTGGGGCTGCAATGTCAAGAGCCATATAGAGATTCTATTCTCTAAGGTCTGCACATTCCTCTAGGGTGCAATAACTCTTGGTTGCTCATGATAGGTAGGTGTACACATCATGAGGCTTAGGGCAACTCAAATTAATTTAAAATCCAAACAAGTGTCAACAGAAAAAATTTAAAACTAGAAGTTGAATCAGTAGAGTTGGAAAATTAGTTTTGTTAAAATATGTTAATTTTATCTTTCTTTTTTTTCCACTTTGTAAGACATATTTAGAATTAAATCCATCATCTATTTTAATAAATGTTAGAGACCCGTGAGTACTTCTCTTTATAATATCATCATTAACGTATTTGTCTTTCATGTTTATTTTTCTTTGTTTGTTTATGCTTTGTAAGACACCTTTTGAATTGAATCCATCACCTATTTTAGTAAGTGTCAAGTTGTGAGTTCTTGTCTGTATAGTATTATCATTAAAGTATGTATTGGACTAACAATGTGTTATCTAGTTGACATAGTAGTTGATACGATATAATTAATAAATGTTATTTGAAACTTAAATTAAAAAACAAATCACCTTTAGTTCGTTATCATTTATTAAATATCTCTTCAAAATAATTTTGTTTGTTTGACTGGAATATTATACATCAATTAAAAATTATGTTGAGAGACATTCTGTAATAAAATTATAAATTGTCAGATTGTGATTATCTTAAAAAATTAATTATTTAGTACCAGGCTATATATTAACAAATAAATAAAACAATGAATTACCTCTTTAGTAAATAAAATAAAATAGTTGGTATTGACATAATGTGATGGTCGAGTTGTGGTGTCGTTCTTGCCATCAAGGTTCAAACCCTATTGGGGTGTTATTGGTGAGTGTTTGTATTGAAGATGAGGTGTCATGTTTGTGACCTCACTCATTCATAGTTTTGGAACAAAAATGTTTACCTCTTTCAAAAAATAAAAATAAAATAAAATAACTCTTCAATAAATAAAAATATATTTTCACATAAAATTGAACAATGTAAATAAAATAAAATAATCAAAGATTGATATTTTTTGTATATTTAGCTTTTATATATGTGCATTTGTTTCTAAAAATAATTATATAAAAAAAAACTCACATTTCATTCTCTATATATTTTTCAACACATGTAATAAACAAACACTACTACATTTGGGGCCAAATTTCGACAGAAACTTCCAACGGGTAATTTTTATTTATGAATTTGGTGTTTTTTTTTGTAATAGGCCCCGATGGTGTTGGTATTCTGATGGGTTTTAAATTACCCATCAAAATTCCGACAGGTTTGGGGTATAGATGAAAAAAAAAGTGAAAGCCCAAATCATTTTTATTTCGATTACAGAGAAAAGGAGCAGGTGAAAGCTGAACACAAGAGAAGGTATGTGATTTCGTCATCTTTGATTGGTATCTTTGATAGGAAATGTCTTTCGAGCCTTTGGCATCATATTCGACTGCAAATTTCAAATGCATTGTATTTTATTTGATCATGAATGCTCTCTGAAATGACCGCATTCTACTGGTGTCGTGCCCTAGCCCGTGCTTTATCTCTATTATTTGATGTTATTGGTGCTTGTGCTCAAGGATATCGATTCACTATTTTGAAATGTTTGGATTCGTGTTTGTTGATATTACTGGCACATTTAATGACACTATTGTATATTGTCGAGATGGTCACTAAAATGACCACATTCTATTGGTGTCGTGCCCTAGCCCGTGCTTTAACTCCATTATTTGATGTTATTGGTGCTTGTGCTCAAGGATATCAATTTTTTTGAAATGTTGACTGTGGTTATCAAATGGACAGCCCATGAGCTTCTAGCTAGGCATCATTTGTATTGATATCTTAGGGCATCAAATGTATTGTATTGAAAGATGAATGAGCAGGTGAAAGCTGAGCACAAGAGAAGGTATGTGATTTCTTCATCTTTGATTGGTATCTTTGACGGGCAACATCTTTCGAGCCTCTGACATCATATTTGACTACAAATTTCAAATGCATTTCATTTTATTTGATCATGAATGCTCTCTGAAATGACCACATTCTACTAGTGTCGTGCCCTAGCCCATGCTTTATCTCTATTATTTAATGTTATTGGTGCTTGTGCTCAAGGATATCGATTCACTTTTTTGAAATGTTTGGATTCACATTTGTTGATATTACTGGGATGTTTAATGATGCCATTGTATATTGCTGAGATACTCACTGAAATGACTGTATTCTACTGGTGTTGTTCCCTAGCCCGTACTTTAACTCCATTATTTGATGTTATTGGTACTTGTGCTCAAGGATATCAATTTTTTTGAAATGTTGACTGTGGTTATCAAATGGACAGGCCGTGAGCTTCTAGCTTAGTGCCATTTGTATTGATAGCTTAGGGCATCAAATGTATTGTATCATTGATAGTTGAGACTTTGTTAAAAGGAAATAGGACAAAGAATGATTTTGATTTATTTTCTCTATTTTGATCCCTAAGTGGCTTACCACCCTAGAGAAGTATATGTAGATTTAAAGATGCAGTTGTAGGATACATAGAAGTCGATAATTCACAAGAAATCCATGCATCCAATTTGAATAGCAATTAATACAAAGAAATAGGGTCCTCCAATGGCCCAATCATCCAAACCTTGACTATCCCCTCAACCAGTGACCCTTCCAAACCAAGTTATCATGCAATCAGTGAGTGATCCTTCATTCTCCTGGTCTGCCCTACATCCAAACATATTGGAAATACACAATACAATGATAACAAGTCTTTCACAATCCCCCTTCCCTCAAAGAACACTATCAACCATCCCTTCCACATAGCATTTCACTGTTGTATGAGTGGATTGTGCAGGAACAATTAACATTAAAAAAGGAGAAAACTCCTCAACACATCTTGGAAACCATTGAATTCAATAATAAATGAAACCTAACACCAACACTATTCTTTCCATTCAATTCTACCAAGAATAAAGAATTTAATCCATTCAACATTACATATAATCATTAGACAGTTACATTTCCTGACTGTGTACATGAACAGTCACGACCAAAATGATCAAAAGTACTTTCACCCTTGCACAAGCTATTCCAAACTTCAAGTAAAATGAGCAATATGCTATATCAAATCATTCATATTCATAGTAACCATTCAAAGGATCATTTTGTCAATGAACCCTTTGACTGTACCCTTGCGGCAGAGACTGGCAATATACATGAAATTTACATTTTTTATTACTAAAAGTGGTTTACATAGTTTCATATGATCTTTGATCGATCATTAACATTGACTGTACCTGTTTACCAGTCACAGTCACCAACACTAGTCAATTTCTTGACTTTATTAACAACAAAAATAGTATAATGATTTCATGAACGTGTAAATATAACAAAAGGAAATGTTCCTATATCATCACCCAGCCAAGATCACATTCAAACACACATATGGATTCACTGTTCTAATCACTGTTCCATGGGAAAGTGGATTACCAGAGTTGTAGAGAATTTAATCTTTTATTGATATTCCTCTTCTTCTTTTTTTCATACATCTTGATGCAAAGCCCTCTACTATCACCTTAAGGAGACCAACTCAACTTGAGGATTCAACAATTAACTTGGAATCCACTCAAGGAATTAGCCTCAACTCAAGGATTAAGTAGAGTTCCTTGACTTTGTTAATCACTTCCACAACCCTGCTACACAAGTTCACTTCCTCATTTCTTGGAAATTCCTCCTAGCACCATCTAGTGCCACCTAGTGCACCTAGTGCCTCCACCATGTCAAAACCTCAACTAGGATTTTCACCCTGATCCTAACATCAAGTATCATCTTTTCATGGTCTATTCACCATGTTTAAACACCCCATTCACTCTGATATATTCAACTTACACCATCCTTCTTCTACAACCCTTCTAGGCCTATCTAGTAGCCCCACACACACAGAATTCAGTAGATTACACCCAAAGTCTCCAAACAACCTGGAAAAGTACTTACCTTTTCAAATACCCTTTTCAGAGTTACTAACCCCATCTCAATCTCAGTCTTCCATCCTTTGATTGGTGAATACTTCCACCCCCAAATGCTCTTCTCCTAGGCCTAATTAGCCCTCACCCAACAAAGCAACTTCTATTTCCACTTGTCTCTAGGACTCAAAGGCTTGAAACAGTATATGTGGTAAAAATTCATGAAATACTAAAGAAGACCAGCTATTTATCAGACAAATCTTCATTGTCCCCCACAAAAAACTAAGTAATAACTACTCTACCCTTAATTTATTTAACAATGCACCATATTAGATAAAGTAGGTTCTATCACACATGACATGAACTCTCTTCAAACTCACAATACGTTGCATACGTAGTACACAACTCATGAGATTATAAAGAAGGCCTCACTCTTAATCAGTTATAAACATGCCATTATTTTAGTTTTTCTTGCGAGTTATGATAATTGTTGTAAACATGCCATTGGTCCAGTTTAGTGTATTCATTTTTGTGTTTAATGCATTTAAAATAAAGGTGCATAAGCCTGGGGCTTTGTCAACCAAACCTCTCCAAAAAATTCTAGACCCTCCCAGTGGATCTAACACTATATAAGAATCATATCTTGACCTTCTATGCATTAAAATGTGACCCTCCTTTAGGTATAACTCTCAGACCTTGACTGGTCCAAGCAACTAGTAACCCTCAATCAACATATCCCTTCACTCAAAGATCCTTTTCACCATTTTCTTGCCATCCCAACATAAAAAAATCTAATGGCACATATTATACATGTATTAGGTCTCTCCCACAAGACACATTCACCACAGAAAGTGGGAGAGCCTAGATCATCATAGGTTCTTCAAAAGAATTTGCTAATTACACTTAAACAATGACAGGAACAGTCAAAATTTTGATTATTTCTCTTGCTTCAAAACTCAACAAAAATATTCAATAGTGAATTTAAATGACCAATAACCTAATCTATATTCAATATAATGCATTCCCACTCAATATTGAATACAAAAAAGAAGTTTTAACACCATAAAAGGTTGGCTGTGCCCTTACGGTAGCAAGCAGACTGTTTGCAAAGAATTAAAATTTATTACTTTCAAACTTCATTAAAAACATCTTTCAACACCAAAAGACTACAACAAACTCACCTACACTCCTCTATTGCTCGGTTACATTAGTTTGTCCCTCAATTTGTGTTGCCAAGTTCACAATGGGATTGTCAACTTTGGAAACCTTTAAATATTTTAAACTTTATTTTCCCCATTACATTCAACTGGTTAAATTATGACATTTAAAAACATATTTTATTATTAAATCCCTCAAACTAACCATTTAACCCCATAATTATCCCTTTAGGCCTTGTCTTGCCCATATGGAAACTTTTACAATTTTGGCATTTTGCTTGCATTTTATTACATTTGGTGGCTCTAATGGCCACATTTACATCACATAAAGACCTTATAGGCCATTTGGACTCATATTACCTATTATGCTCCTTCAGGATCATGAAGTGACGCTTGTAACCATGGTGTTCCTGCACCATACTCCCCAACTTTGAAAAATTTCCAAGTCTTCTTGGAAACCTGCAAGCACAAACATGTCAGCAAATAAAAACCTATCATCTTCACCCTTGGCTTATAGAGATCCACACTAGTGATCCATGGCATCTTAATTAGCATGATGCTACTCCAAGAAGTGCTCAAATCTTTAACTCTTTCTCATCTTCAAGTTTTGAGTCTCTCTTCATAGAGACCAATGCACCTTGCATACCTTTCCTCTCCTCTAGGCATTCCAAGCTTTCTTCAGCATCCATGGCTTCCTCTTTAGCCACACTCATGACCCCATAGGCAGCTTCATTCACCCCTACTGCTACCTCTTGTTGGTCTTCCTCCTCATGCCTTTCCTCCTCAACTAAGTTTCATGCAAGGAAAACCAAGAACCATTATCTTCAAAGATTAAAGCATTTTTTCTCACAAACACAAGCGCCATTGAATGGGAATCAAAGAGGAATACTCTCATACAAAAGCGACATAAAATGAAAATATAAGAATGACCCTAATGCTTGCATTTTTGTTCATAAATATTAGGATTTTTTAACATTGGAAAACTCTTTAGGAAGATTTAAAGTTCATTATTTACATAATAGAGGTTTACAACCCTTAATCTTCTTTATATACTAGCATGTATTAATTGGCTGACAAATAAAGAAGCATTTAGACAATCAGAAGACAATGAAGATAATTTTAAATGCATTTAACACAAATTTTTTTTTACAAAACTGAACCAATGACATGTTTACAACTAAGAAATAGAGTGATAATAATATGGTGAAAATTGTATTCTATTTAATACATGCTAAAGGACCAGTCCCAACAATTCTTAAACATACTTTATTTGATATGATGAATTCTTAAACAATTAAGGTTGGAGTAGACATAGTTATCACACAGTTTTTTATGTGGTACAAGGAAAATTTGGCTGATTAAGAGTGAGGCCTTCTTTAGAATCTCATGAGTGCAGTTAGATTAAAGGGGTGATTATTTTGGTAGTGAAGATGAGAAGAAAAACACAATTCAATTTGGTGTTTTTGGTTCATGTTAAAAGTTGATTTGATAAACCCTCAGAAAACACACTACATGTTCTAAAATGTAAAGAAGTTGAATGTTAAATGTAAGATATATATCTCATCCATAGTAATCAAAAGAAAGGACATGAAACTAAGGAGATTTACCAATCCAAAAATATAAGCGAATAGAAAACATGATTGGTACCTTATGAATTGGTTTTTGAGGTGCACGATCTCCATCAATATCCTCAGAAGAAGAACCCTCCTCACTACTACTGCTTTCTTGTTTAACAATTGGTTTGGAAAAATGCATTTAACACAAAAAAATTTACAAAACTGAACCAATGGCATGTTTACAACAAAGAAATAGAATGATAATAATACGCTCACCATTTGTTTGATACTAAGCATATTGGAAAGAATGTAATGGACTCTCTTCAAACTCACAATACGTTGCATGTGTAGTACAAAAATCATGAGATTCTAAAGAATGCCTCACTCTTAATCAGCCAAATCTTCCTTGTACCACACAAAAAACTGTGTGATAACTATGTCTACTCCAACCTTAATTGTTTAAGAATTCATCATATCAGATAAAGTATGTTTAAGAATTGTTGGGACTGGTCCTTTGGCGTGTATTAAACATAATAGAATTTTCAGCATATTATTATCATTCTATTTCTTTGTTGTAAACATGCCATTGGTTTAGTTTTGTAAATTTTTTTTCATGTTAATTTTGTTTTTCTATTTTTTCCATTTGATAACCACAATCAACATTTCAAAATAGTGAATCGATATCCTTGAGCACAAGCACCAATAACATCAAATAATGGAGATAACACATGGGCTAGGGCATGACACCAGTAGATTAAAACTGAACCAATGGCATGTTTACAACAAAGAAATAGAATGATAATAATATGCTGAAAATTCTATTTTGTTTAATACATGCCAAAGGACCAGTCCCAACAATTCTTAAACATACTTTATTTGATATGATGAATTTTTAATAAAGGTCTAATTCTGTAGACTGCTAGCACGAAGGGAGATTTGACCTAGCCAAATCTTCCTTGTACCACACAAAAAAATGTGTGATAACTATGTCTACTCCAACCTTAATTGTTTAAGAATTCATCATATTAGATAAAGTATGTTTAAGAATTGTTGGGAATGGTCCTTTGGTGTGTATTAAACATAATAGAATTTTCAGCATATTATTATCATTCTATTTCTTTTTTGTAAACGTGCCATTGGTTTAGTTTTGTAATTTTTTTTTTTCTATTTTTTCCATTTGATAACCATAGTCAACATTTCAAAATAGTGAATCGATATCCTTGAGCACAAGCACCAATAACATCAAATAATGGAGATAACACATGGGCTAGGGCACGACACCAGTAGATTAAAACTGAACCAATGACATGTTTACAACAAAGAAATAGAATGATAATAATATGCTAAAAATTCTATTATGTTTAATACACGCCAAAGGACCAGTCCCAACAATTCTTAAACATACTTTATCTGATATGATGAATTGTTAATAAAGGTCTAATTCTATAGACTGCTAGCACAAAGGAAGATTTGACCTAGCCAAATCTTCCTTGTACCACACAAAAAACTGTGTGATAACTATGTCTACTCCAACCTTAATTGTTTAAGAATTCATCATATCAGATAAAGTATGTTTAAGAATTGTTGGGAGTTCTATTACACCTTTGTTCTAAACATGTCATTCGTTCAATTTTGTAACTTTTTTTTTGTGTGTTAAATGCATTTAAATGGAACATTAAGCATAGTAATAATATGCTTAATCTATTAGTAATTGGCAGATTAAATGCAGATAACACCTTTATTAGTTTAGCATGTTATTATAAGATACTAAAGAAGACCTGCTATTTGTCAGACAAATCTTCATTGTTAGACATAATTTATCTGATATGATGAATTCTTAAACAATTAAGGTTGGAGGAGACATAGTTATCACATAGTTTTTTGTGTGGTACAAGGAAGATTTGGTTGATTTAGAGTGAGGCCTTCTTTAGAATCTCATGAGTTTTGTACTACACATGCAACATATTGTGAGTTTGAATAGAGTTAAAGGTTTCTAATTGAAATCAGTGATCTTAAAGGTGTTAAAGTCTTGTTTTGGTTTTTCCTTTCCACTATGCAATAAGGAATAGTTTTCAAACATTCATATTCACTTATTGAATGCTTTGGAGACTAGTGGTTTGACTCTCCATGCATTACCAGTGACTGAGATTCATTAAAGGATACAAAACCCATCATTTTGAGTTATTGTGTGTGGATTCAAATGTAGGTTTGATTTGGTTAATGTTTAGAAGAGATCAATAAAGCATTTAAAGACAATCTTACATGTTTGGAGAGGTTTGAGAGGCACTTATCATGACTGTACCCTCACAAACAGCGACATAGACTGGTTTTACTAAGTTTCTTTTCTCTATTTTGAGGTTCTCATTGCCAAAGTGGCCAAAGACTATGTTAGGCTGATAAAATATGGGGATTCTCTTTACTACTGCAAATATTTGAAGGTTGCTGCACTTGGATGGATGTGTACCATTATTAAGAGAATTGGACTGAGTTTGGCTTACCTCAAATAGGTGAGGCAACATATGGAAAGGTTTCCATCTATTGACCTAAATACCAGGACTATTTTGATCTATGGGTACCCTAATGTTGGCAAGAGTTCTTTGATTAATAATGATGAGTTGTATCATTCCCATCATGTCCCATGATTGCACCATGTGTACCCTCAAATATAGGATGTAAATCATTGTTCTCTTCTTGACCAAATGCTTCCATATCTTGAGGTAGTGGAGTTATGTCACTGCTATGAACTCAGAATTATGGTCATACCCTGGTGATAAATTTTAAATGGATACAAGCAACTTTTTTGTGCAATGGTTAGGCCCAACCTTTATACCTTGAATGCCAATTCTAGATGCCTTTTCTTTACTAATTAATCCATGTGACAAATCTATAGACTTGTGAGAATGAGGAAAGGAGCCTCTAATGTCCAAATTCAAAACTTGGGACTTTTCTTTCCTTCCATCTTCAGATTCACCACACACCACTAAATTTAGGTTTTCCTCATAGTCTTATCAATTGAGAAGAGGAGTTGGTGTGTCGAATGAATCCCTATCCATATCAACTTCATGTTCTTCACCAATTTCTGATTCAAAATCAGTCTTGGAGCAATCTGAATACTCATCAAATCTCTCTTGAATGTCCTCACTACAAGGTACATGTGATGACAAAGAACTACTGGTCAAACTTAGAAAATCAGAATCATGTTTAAGTTTTTAACAATAATTTCTCCATGGACTGTGGTACCTTGCGTATTGCATGAAGTTACAAAATTCTCCTTCACATCTTCCACCATGAATGATAGGACAACATTACATAACCGACCAAAGAGACACCAATTGGATTTATACCTTGTAATATCTTAAGGCTGATCTGAATGTATTTTCTAAACACTCTGACTGAAGTTGTTTTCTAAAGTCAATTTGCAATGTCTTGTATTTTTTATATGAATGGTTTAGTTTAAACAAGACAGCATTGTATTCAGGTAATTCATAAAGGTTTACTCAAATAACCATGATAATAATTTAATACAAACTTCCAATTAAAAAATGTATCAGACTTAACTTCAGTCAATACAAAGTGAGAAGGAAATGTAATAACCCAACCTGGTTCAATCTCCGTATGTTGAAATACTAGGACTATTTTGATCTGTGGGTACCCTAATGTTGGCAAGAGTTCTTTTATTAATAAGATTACTAGGGTGGATGTGGATGTGCAACCTTATGCTTTTATTACTAAGTCTTTGTTTGTCAGGCATACCGATTATAAGTACTTGAGGTATCAAGTTATTGATACTCCTGGTATTTTGGACCACCCCTTGGAGGACATGAACACCATCGAGATGCTCAGTATTATTGCCTTGGCTAATTTGAAGGTGACTATTTTGTTTTTCCTTGATGTTTTGTACTTAATTATATTGCGCAATAGGCAACTCTGTTTCATAGCATAAAACCTCTGTTTTCCAATAAGCCTCTTATTGTAGTTTATAATAAGATTGATTTGCAACCACTATAGACACTATTAGAGGAGGATGAAAAATTGGTTGCAGAGATGAGATTTGAGGCTGGGAAAAATTGATGAACTAAAAATGATTGAGAACCTGATTGAAGAACTTCAAGTGATTAGAGATCACCGAGCACATAATTGTTATGTAAGATAATTGAATCAGTTTTATGTTGTCATTGATGTCAACTAGTTTTTGACAATACTTATCATGGAGTTGCAAACATCTAACACATCTGTAGAAGAGAAGAGAAAGATGAAGAACCGAGATATCTACATGGAGAAAGATGGATATGACAGATGAGGATAAGGAATACCTTTGGTAACTTATTGATGAGTCTATGACTTCATATTGTTGACTTGATTATGTTACATAAATCTTTTATGAAGTTGGGAGAAAAATGTTACAAAGCAGTGTTGTCGGTTAATGAAGCATTCCAGTATACACCGAGCAGTGTAGTGTATACTGAGCACAGTATAAACTGAGCTTGTGTTCACCGACGCATTTCTTTGTTAACCAAGAATGAACAAAAGAATGAAATGATTTGTTTAGTCGACAAAAGTTGATGATCTATAAAATGTAAGATCATGAAGTGAAAGATAAAGTTTGTTACGAGATCAATGACTAGAAAAATTCAAGGAAGATCTAAAGGATGGATTTGAAACATGTTACTGACACATCAACCGAGGAAGGTTTAAGTGGTAAAACCAATGAAGGAGATTAAGTGGAAAAATGCGATGGATGAAAAGAAAATAGTTTACTTGTCTATTTAAGAGACTAGGGTTTCATTATGAAACTTATGCCGAAGGAAAGAATACTGCAGAGATATCACGTGAACAAGCTTCATGCATGCCTGATCAAACTGGTTAAGGAGAACCGAACTGCAGAGATTATCGAGTGTTAGAAAGCTATAACCGAGAGACAGTAAGTCACTGAATATTGTTGAAATAGAATTGATAGATTGATCAGAGATTTGAATGAGCATAATATAGATATGTACATCTACAAATCAAGTTGTATTGTAATCAGATCAACTGTTGTTACAGTTTAACCATTGTAATAAGATAAATCTCTTAACCGAGTAGATTTGAAAGTCTTGTAATGTAATTCATAGAATGCACATTTGTTATCCTATCAACCCCATAGTGAATGTTGGTTGGACAATAACAGTTAGTGTTAAATCATCTAACAAGTTCAGACCTTACAATGTGTTTTGTAACCTTTAACAGGGTTGGGTCTTCACCGACCTCACTTCAGAAGAGTGAACAATTTTTGGGTCGCCGATCCCAGGTGGTTTTTCCCTTTACAGGGTTTCCACGTTAAATCTCTTGTGTTATGTGTTGATTGTGATGATTGTTGGACATCATACTTTACATGTTTCATATTAGATTTGATCGGTAGTTACTATATGTTATTGATTGGTAATCAATAAAAGCATAGAAAGTTTACTATTCTATGTTACCGAGCTGCATAAATTTGTTTAAATCATTTTTGGATATACATTTTGTATTTGGGACAGTGGATAACTGATTCCCCCCCTCTCAGTTATTCTAACAAAATTATGGGTGGGTTCTTTGGGAATTAGGAGGGGGGTGGAGGATGATGGTGCACTACTCTCTATGAGTGATTTGAAGGAAGAAGGGGTGATTGCGGTGAAGAATGTGACATGCAAAGGTTGTTAGAGTAGAGGGTTGAAGAAGATCAGTAGTTGTCTCAATAGGATTCATGTTTCCATGAAGTTGGAGAAGGATATTGAGAATGAAAATGGTGGGGCTGGAGTTTACTCTACAAGCTTGAAGAAGTAGTATATTTTGGCAAATGAAGAGTGGAAAGAAGCTGATATTCCTGAGATCATGGATGGACACAATGTTGAAAACTTTATTGATCAAGATATCTTGTAGAGGCTTGAAAAAATGGAGAGGGAAAAAGGGCTTAAGATGGCAGCTAAGGGTGACGAGGATGATGAGATGGGGG
Source organism: Chamaecyparis obtusa (assembly GCA_027943335.1). NCBI lineage: Eukaryota > Viridiplantae > Streptophyta > Pinopsida > Cupressales > Cupressaceae > Chamaecyparis > Chamaecyparis obtusa. The sequence continues at coordinate 712,008 of BSBK01000177.1, read as the reverse complement.
AAGTGGAGTTGAATCCTGATGAAAAGGAAGCTCTGGCTGCAATTAGGAAGAAGAAGAAGATGCTTATCATCAAACATAGATTGAAGAAGAGTACTGTAGAGAGAAGGCCTACCGTACCAAGGAAGTTTGACAAGAACAAGGAATATGGCTTAAACAAAATGGGAAGACATCTTTCTAGCCCGGGCTTGGATCCTTCGACAATTAGCTTGATAATAAATGAAGCAGACGAGAGCTGAGAAATTAGCTTCCCAAGAAAAATCCCATAATTGAACTATGTGTACCCCAATCCTTGTGCCCTTCATGCGTACCCAAATGATATATTTGAAACAACAAGGGTAAGGCTTAAAGAAACTTCTTTAAGCCTTACCCTTGTTGTTTCAAATATATCCTTTGGGTACACACAGAGCACACAGGAATTGGGGTACACATAGTTTATTTATGAGATTTTTCTTGGAAAGCTAATTGCTCATCTGTCAGCTACTTCATTATTATGAAGCTAAGTGCTGAAGGATCCATGCCCAGGATAGAAATATGTCTTCCCAAACACATAAACAATATGCACATAAACATGACAAATGAGAAACATAAATGTAGATATCACAACATCTGAGAAACATAAATGTAGGCATCATGGTCACAATTTTTTGGAGACAACATAATTGAGTGGTATACCCAGATGATGCTTTGACATCATCTGGGTATACCACTCAATTATGTTGTCTCCAAAAACTTGTGACCATGATGCCTACATTTATGTTTCTCAGCTGTTGTGTCCCAGGACCCCTTGTGACCCCTTATGACCCTTTACAACCCTTTACGATCCCTAAGAATACACATCTTAGAAGTCTTAAAATGTCGTAAAGGGTCATAAGAGGCTCCTAGGAGAGGCCAGATGAGCTTCCACCTTCACGTGGTTGGCCCTGTTAAGTAGAGAATGTTAAAGTATTCTCAAAACAAAGAGAAGCTCAATAATTTAAGGTCTCAGTCCATAGAGATGCTGAAAAAATGATGAGAATCAATGATGGAGAGTTTTTAGATATTGAGAAGACGTATATGCAGTGGAGGCCATAAGGGATTTTTGTGGAGATTTTCTAGATGTGGAGATTTTCTAGAGAGGGTTTCCAGATTGAGTACTAGTGCAAAGATGATGATTTAGTACTACGTTTATAAAACCTTCACAAATATCCCTTTTTTGGTCTCCACTCATACCTCTTCTCAGAATCTAGAAACTTTGGATACTGTTTCTCATCCATGCACAAAATCACTTTAGCAAGACTGGGATCAATTATGAGAAGGTAAACAACAAGATAATTTTATTGTATCTTTCATTTCTTTTATCAATTCATATTGTCTGCCTTCTCTTATATTGAATATTGAGTAGTGTACATAAAGGCAAGGTGGTGATTATTCTCAATGATCGACATGTATAAGTCTTTCAACCCTTATCCAGCAGCTAGGACTAAAGATAGTAGAGCTCAAGAGATCATCATAGTTGGTCTCCGTCTTTGGTCCATATACTGACAAAACATTTTACATTTTGTTAGCTCATCAAATGCGGTGATTTGATAGAATTTAATGGATGATATTTTCATGTATAACATATATTATTTTAGTTTGACGGTGAATGAATTTATTCTCTTCACACACTTATATACATCGAGCACAACCATAAAGAAGCATCCCATCTCATGGCTTGAGTAATGTAGGCCATGAGAGGAGATGCTTCTTTATGGTTGTGCAAGTGCTCAGAGTCAATAAATTTGTGCAACGTCAACTTAAATAATCATGAAAATATTATATTAAATTCTTTCAAATCCCCTCATTTGATGAGCTAACGAAAGGTAAAACATTTTGTCAATATATGGACCAAAGATGGAGACCAACTATGTTGGTCTCTTGAGCTTTGTTATCTTTACTATGCTCATCCATCTCTTTTGCGATGAGTAGTAAATTTATTCTGACATCAGCGCTATATGTCCGACGGATTATCCTGTCAGCAATTTACTACATATCGTTAGATTTCTGACAGGTTAGCCATAGGAGGGAACCCCAATTCGACATATTGGTGCAACGGGACTGCTATATGTCTAACAAGTTCTCTTGTTAGACATCTATTGCATATCTGTCGCCTTTCCAACATAAACAACATTGTAAGGAACCCTTTTCGGACAAATCTGTCCCATAGTAAAGGTTCCATTTGTGTGGCTTGTTCCGACGAGAAAATATGTTGAAATACTGATAGTGATCACTTCCGTCACCATTTCCAACATAAAAATGCCGATGGACACATCTGTCGCAGTTTCAACAAATAGGTGTTGCAAAACTGACACATGGCCATCAGAATTTGGCCTGAAATGTACTAGTGAAAAAATGCAATCAATGAATAGAAAATGTTATTCAACACACATGCATGAATATTTTATTTCATCCAGAATGGATTACATCTTGCCTCTCAATATAGAGGCCTTTGCTTACCTCAATACAGATCATACTTATGCACTTTACTTCAAATAACATGAGGAAAATCATTTATAAAGATCACATCCTCTAAACATGGATTGAAATTGGATCTAGTGATTCCATGTATCCATCATGTATTTTGTGGATTCTTTGAAAAACTACTTAAGATTAGCAGATAAAGATGCAAATAATATTTAAACATAAATTGTTTTAAGTTGTGCATCTGGTGAGGGATAGACCCAAGACACAAAATAACACAACAAAAAGAGTTTTCTATTATCTGATTGAAGAGAATCTATTACATGGACATTACAAACTTAAAATCAAACTACATGCGTTGTAGGCCATACACTATACAAATTACAAAAACTCTGGAAACCCCCCTTTTCCCACAATCCAACCATCTCTCCAAAAACTGCTTTCCAACCTTGAAGCTGGGTCCAAAATAAACTTTTTTTTGGTTTATTTTTGTGGTTGGGTGCCAAAACAGAGAATTTGAAATTCAAATTTGAACCAGGTTCGAAAATAGGGTAGTTCCTAAAAAAATGGTCCAACTTCCAAAGGCACAACTTTTGATCTAGGTGTATGATTGACAAATTGTTTACATAGTCAAAAATCTCTTTGAGGGAATTGTGGCCCTATGGACCAATTCCACTCATCCCCACATTTTTGAGGCCCTACAAGGTTATTTAGTGCCTCATACCTGAATTTGAAGATTTTTCGGTATTTTTTGAAAAACTTAAAACCTTAATAAATCTCAAATGATATATGAATTTGACTTGATACTTTTTTCAAATTGCTCAATTTTCTATTTTCAAGATTCCCTTAAATTCCTATCCCCATACGTCTTAAAATTAAAAGTTACTAAAAATAGCAGGTTGACTCGAAAAATGCAGTAGTGGAAATCTGAGAATTGGAATCTCTAATTTGCCCAAATGGGTATCTAGAAATACAAAAACTTTGAAAAAAAAATATCAAAAAATATTTTTTTTGGGTGATGCAAGATTTCCTTGACATTGCTGGATGCTTCTGCATCAACATCTTAGCCAAGATGAATTACATGGTAGTGAGGCTGATGTGTCACTTCTCAATATATACTCCCCCTTGATGTCGAGACCCACAATATTGTCTGAAAGCTTTGGAAATTGAAACTATGCAACACTATAATCACTCCAGCCTTACAAATTCACACAGTACACTTCTTGTAGAGTGAAATACCTATTTCTCATCTCCCTTCTTCATGAGAGATCACAAGGTTTTCAATTTCCTTTTCTAATGTAGAGAAGACTCATTACACTTTAATGTGGCAAGCATAACGAGTAGTCATGAACCACTAGACTTAAATATTCAAATGTGGTTAGACAACTATTTATTTTTACATGCAAACACTTAGACTTGCACATATTTTATTAATCTTTTTCCAACAAGATTGATTAATCCATCCATAATAAATCTTCATACAATCTTTCATAGATCATCCATTCCACTCTCTACTCATCATGGCTTTTCTGAGTGATTCTTCAACCCACAAATTCTACAAGGATGAAGATCCCTAATTTGCATGAACCTATATCATCTTCGACATCATTTCTATCTATCTTACCAAATCCAAAGCCTTCATTTTTTGGCTTCATAACTAGCTGAATGGACTCTCTAATTTCTTTCCCATACTTTACCAAACCTTTTCCTTCATTACTCATTTTCTTCATGATTTCAAGCCAAAATTCTTGTCATCACAACCTACAATTTTTTTAGACTCAAACACATCCTTACTTCAACTTCAAACTCTTTAACTAGAAACATTTTAATTAATTCATTTATATCAAGTAAAGAACACATGTCATTTGTATCACTTGGAGCATTACACAATAGAGGCTTCAACCTTAGATTCTCATTTTCCTTCCTACATGCTACAAGCAATTTCTAATTGCACATTTTCTTCTTTCAAATTTTCAATTTCACCTTTATGATTATTGTTTTCCTTTGCAAGTAACTTCAATTCTTCTTCTAATTCTGCAGTTCTCTTTCTAATTTTCATCCAATCTTCTTCCAAACAATCTTTCTCACAAATAGAAAAATACATTTTCTTTCTACACATTTTTACCAAATGTTCCCATTAAAATAAATAATTTAAACTCACCTTTCAAAAAAATTGCCTCGATACAAACTTCAAGGACTCAATCACCTATTTATTTTGGCAAGCTCATCTTTACACTCGACGATCTTAATCGACCCATGGTGACTTCTGTCAATCTACTACAACTGTTTGAAATTATCGATTTACTTTCTTGACTGCTATGAACACCTTTATTTTTATTTTATTTTGGATAGTGGCATTCAAAATACTATTTCCGTTGAAATTTGTAGCACTAATAAAACAAGAAAAATACATTTCAAACATCTTAAACTTCAAATTAAACATGCAATCTTTCTTCAATCAAACGACTTGTTCCTCTTTGCTACAATGGCTTCTTTCAATTTACTTTTTCATGAATGTTATACTTATTTTTTTATAAACAACGTAGTTATTTTTATTAATATAAAATAAACTATACTATTATAAAAAATGAAAATAAATCCAACATCAGTAATATAAACTTAAAATTTATTTTTATCAAAATTTGCTGTTGTTGTCAATGGGCCCTTGGTCTACTATTTAGCAAGATGATCATAGTACTTCAGATCTTGCAGAATGTGATGACTACTTGGATGCCTTTTCAACATTTGTTGTTGATTCTCATAATGTAGATTTGGGAGACATAGCTGAGGGGGTTTCTCTTCTCTTTGATGATAGCATCACAGTTGGAGATACCTTTTCACCTTCTTTGGAGATTGGTATTCATGATTCTTCTCCTTCACTTGGTTTTTCATATGATGTGATAGATTCTTTGAGCTTGGAGAGACCTATTCAATCTTCAGAGATGCATACATGGAGACCTTCATCTTCTTACTCCTTCCATTTGCACATGTATTGGCTTCTTCATCATTTGATGTATATATTTCTTCCTAAGGGGAGACATGTTTCTTGTAGGCATTGGTTAATCTTTTTTTTGTAGGTACTCTTTATCAACATTGGAGCTTCTTTATTATGGGGGGTGGGGATATCATGTCTCTAATTATATCCTTCTTATGGGGTAATAATTCTTTGTATATACATGATGTATGCAGTTCTTGGGGGGTCTTGAGTAATCCATCCATCCATGCATCTCCTCTTTCTCCACTTTATGAGAGTTTGCATTTCATGTATTGCATTGCATAATTTTACATGGGTACCTAACATGGCCTAGTAGCCGAGACCCATCTTGCATTGTGAGTTTAAGTGTATTCCCCTAAGTTTCACTTAAGGGTGGGTGTTGGTGTAATTAAATATTCATAATTACACTTTACTTAACCTTACTTAAGATAATGCATTGCATAGTAGTTTGTCATTGAGACACCTAGGAATTTGCACCTCAATTATGCACATGGTGTAGGAGAAATTCCACTTTAAGTGTGAGATCCACCTTTAGTGCACATATCACATTATCATCCCCATCATGACTCATACTTCATTACATAATGGAGGATAATCCACATTTGGTGGACATGTGATTACACCTTGCATAGGTGATAACTTATCATTTTCTTATCATTATCTCTTATTGCCTTTCCTATTTAAGGATGCCTATTATGTACATTTTATTCATTCATTAAATCAATTCAATCAAGTCTATTATCAATAATATCATTCTTTCATCTTAATGTAATTATCTTGCCAATCTCTTGTGAAAGTTATCTTGGTCTTGTATTCGATCCTGGGGGTGTTGCAGAGTCACCTAAAACTCTAGCACTCACCTCTCATCTTCATGAGAGATCACAAGGTTTTCCCTTTCTTTTTCTAATGTGGAGAAGACTCATTACACTTTAATGTGACAATCATAACAAGTAGTCATGAACTACTAGACTTAAATATTCAAACTTGGTTTGACCACTATCTCTTTTTACATGCAAACAATTAGACTTGCATATATTTTTAAAAATATTTTTCCAATAGGATCCATTAATACATTCATAATCAATCTTCATACAATCTCTTATAGATTGTCCATTCCAATCTCTACTCAACATGGCTTTTCAGGGTGATTCTTCAACCCAAAAATTCTGAAAGGCTGAAGATTTCTAATTTACATGAACCTATAACATCTTCAATATCATACTTTACCAAAACCTTTTCCTTCATTACCCATTTTCTTCATGATTTTCAAGCCAACATTCTTGTCATCACAACCTACATTTTTTTAGATTCAAACACATCCTTACTTTCAACTTCAAAATCTCTAATTAGAGACATTTTAATTAATTAATTTCCACCAAGTAAAGAATAGAAGTCATTTGTATCACTTGAGGCATTGCACAATGGAGGCTTCAACCTTAGATTCTCATTTTGTTTCCTACATGCTACAAGCATTTATTCTAATTGCACATTTTGTTCTTTCAAAATTTCAATTTGTCCTTTATGATTATTATTTTCCTTTAGAAATAACTTCAATTCTTCTTCTAATTCTGCATTTCTCTTTCTAATTTTCATCTAATCTTCTTTCAAACAATCTTTCTCACAAATAAAAAATTTACATTTTCTTTCTACACATTTTTATTAAATGTTATCATTAAAATAAATAATATAAACTCACCTTTCAAATTTTTTTCCTCGATACAAACTTCAAGGACTCAATCACCTCCTATTTGTTTTGGCAAGCTCATCTTACACTCGGCGATCTTAATCGACCCATGGTGACTTCTATTAATTCACTACAGCTTTTTGAAATCATCGATTTGCCTTCTTGACTGTTGTGAACATCTTTATTTGATGCAAGAGCATCCTTGGGTTGTTGGCAATCTTGCATCACCCAAAAGATTTCCTTTGAGTTTGTTTGTTGTTCAGTTCTAGTCAAGCAATTTTTTGTGTTTTAGGTAGTGATTATTCAAGTTGGAACGTTATCTTATGTGATCCTTATGTTGTGATCTAGGCATCATGGAGATCATATGTCTAGCTTCGTAACTCGATCTAATGTTTCTAGATGAAGTTATCTTATGATAGGTCTGGTCCTATATTGCTTTCCTGTTCTAGTGGTTAGGTTGGTGAGATTTGGCTTGCGATGGTGATTGACATTATGTGAAGCTTCATGGTGCATCATTCTATGTTCAAGTATACATGTGGCCGACCTCCTTGTATGTTTGCACTGTTAGGAATAAGGTGTCTCAACCTTGGATAATTCCTATTCTTATTATTTGTTTTGTAAATGTATTTTTTGCAAATAATGTAATTAAGTGTGAGTGTACATGTCTAGTTGGCATGTTGATGTGTCACTCCACTTGATGTGTCGGCATCTTGTGCGTAAGGAGATCATGACTGAAACGGTCATGATAGATTCCTATGACGCGTAAGAACTATTTAAGGAATGTGCTATGACAGGTGTAAGAGCATCTTATGACTTGTACCTATTTGGGTGCCCAAGAAGAAGTGGTTGGTGTGTGTAAGAGAATATGCCAAAAATAGGTTGGTATGATAGATTCTCTTACACTTCTCTTGTGATCGTTATTTTTGGCAAATTCTATGACAAGCTGTCATAGTCTATTCTAGGGATGGATGCCTATTCTTGGGATTGCATGTAACAACTATGTACATGTGGCTTTGTGCATGGGTCTTGGTGGTTGTGCCTATTTTTGGGTCCAGAGGAGTCTATATATATGATGCTGCTCCTATGGGAGAGATATAACAGAAGTTTAAGTCTTGTTGGCTTTGTCTCTCATTTCTTGAAAGAACTTGCATTGCAAGTGTATTGTAATCTTTGTGTTGAAGATAATACATTGTGCAGGTTTTGGAGTGCTGGGGTTTTTTACCGAAAGGTTTTCCCCAGGGTATATCATTGTGTCATTCTCTATTTTTCTATATGTATGGTATGTGGTTGCAATATCTTTGTTAAAGTAGTTAACGAATCTGAAATTGTAAGGATTTATAAGAATTTGCACATTACTCTCCTATAGAGATTAGCGTAGGAAGCTATTTCCGCACCTGAGTTTCCTTACAAGTGGTATCAGAGCTTGATCAAATTTTGATCCTAGTTGTTGGGTAGGGTTTTTTGAGCTGATCTCAAGTTTGAGTGGGAGTTTTTTTGCAGAGCATTCTGAATCTTATTTGTAGATTGAGATGGCAAGTTCATCATATGGAAGAATGGAGGTGGAGAAATTTAATGGCACTAATTTTGAGTTGTGGAAACTCAAGATGGAAGACATGTTGGAAGATCGTGACCTATGGGAAGCAACTTCAAATGCTACAAGACCAGCAACTATAGCTCAAGCAGATTGGGATATCAAAGATCGTAAAGCTAAGGGTCTCATAAGACTCTGTTTAACTGATGTAGTCCTTCTGAATGTTCTAGATGAGAAAACTGCAAATAGTTTGTGGGAAAGACTTGCGGCCATGTATCAGGCCAAATCTCTGGTGAACAAGTTGTTCCTGAGGAAGAATTTGTACTCTCTGCGAATGGAGGAAGGTGGATCCTTAACGGATCATTTAAATGCATTTAATCTGCTGGCTGCACAATTGACATCAGCTGGTGTCAAGTTAGAGGAGGAGGATCGTTGCTACACACTTTTGTGTTCTTTATCAGATTCATGGGACCATCTTGTGATGGCTCTTGAAAGCACTTTAGTCACCTTCAAAATGGATGATGTGGTCTCTTCACTGCTATCAGAGGAGATGCGGAGAAAGGCTTCTGTTTCAGAAAAAGAAGCCCTTGCTATTTGTGGGAGATCCACTGAAAGAGGGAAGAAAAATGACAATAAGTCTGACAATAAGGGTAGATCCAAATCTCATGGGAAGTCAAAGACTTCCAATAATTCCAAGGCAAAATGTTGGAATTGTGATAAATCTGGGCACTTCCGTAAAGACTGCAAAGAGCTGAAGAAGAAGAAGAAAGGTTCAGATTCAGCTTCAGAAAGATCTCAAGAAGATGGCGATGCATTCATCACAGCTTTGGCAGCCCATGCATCTGATGATGTGTGGTTGGTTGACTCAGGTGCATCTTTTCACATGACCTCTCATCGAAATTGGTTCTCAAAATATGAAGAGCTCAATGGTGGAAAGGTGTACTTGGGTGATGATTCTCACCTAAAGATAGTTGGACGCGGAAGGGTCACTATCAAATCTCCTGATGGATGAGTAAAGGGAATCAACGGAGTTATGCACATTCTAGGTTTGGCACGAAACCTATTATCTGTAAGTATGCTAAATGATGTAGGTGTGCAAGTTGTTTTTTCGAAAGAAGGATGCAAGATGATGAGAGGATCGATAGTGCTTGCAAGGGGTACTAGGAGAGGTACCTTATTTCAGCTAGATGCATGTATTCCTCTATGTAATAGTTCTTCATCCTCACCATCTGAACAAGCAGTGAAGAAGTCTGTGGCTATTGGTTTCGATGGTAGTGCAAACACTTTGGAAGCTAAGCTTCCTGTAGAAAAGACAATGTTGTGGCATATGAGATTTGGCCACATTGGTGAAAAGGGTCTCAGAACCCTGAAAAATAAAAATCTCATTGAGGGGTTAAATGATTGCAATCTCAAGTTTGACTTCTGCGAACACTGTGTCTATGGTAAACAAAATCATGTTCAGTTTTACTTTAGTTATCACAAATCTTCTGATGTTTTGGATCTTATTCATTTTGATGTATTTGGTCCTGTAAAAGTTCCTTCAATCTCCAAGTCTATATTTTTTGTATCTTTCATAGATGATTACAGTAGAAGGACATGGATTTATTTCCTTAAAAGTAAGACACAAGTCTTTAGTCGGTTCAAGGAATTTAAAGCTCTTGTAGAGAATCAGACTAGTAAGAAGATTAAGTGTGTGAGAACTGACAATGGTGGTGAGTTTTGCTCAGCAGAGTTTTAACAGTTCTATAAAGAACAAGGTATCGAGAGCCATAAGACAACTCCTTATACCCCACAGCAAAATGGAGTTGCAGAGAGAATGAACAGGACACTGATGGAGAAGGCTAGGAGTATGCTTAGTGGAGCTGGTTTAGAACAAAGGTTTTGGGCCGAAGCTGTGGCCATTGCTTGCTATCTGGTTAACAGATCTCCTACATCAGCCCTTGTTGGTAAGACACCCATGGAGGTGTGGTCTGGTAAGAAGCCTTCTATTAGACATCTTCATGTTTTTGGTTGTGAAGCTTATGCACATGTTCCAAAGGAGAAAAGATCTAAGTTGGAAAATAAAGCCGTTAAATGTATTTTCATCGGATACAGTGCTGGTGTGAAAGGATACAAGCTTTGGGATCCTGTGACTAGTAAGGTGTTGTATAGTAGAAATGTTATTTTTAGAGAGCTAACATCTTCTCCTATTGTGCTACAACCAGATGAAAAAGAAGGAAAAAGATGTTGTTCAGTTGCCTCCTACCCCTGAGAAGACTGAACAGAGAGACCATGTTGGGTCTAATGATGAGGAGAGCTCTAGCAGCTCTGATAGTTCAGAAGAAGAGGAAGAACAACCTCAACCGCAGCCCTTGAGGAGATCCACAAGAGAAAGAAAGCAACCAGAAAGGTTTGGTTATTCTATGTTAGATTCCAGTTGTGCCTTTGCTTTGATTACTAACACTGATGAGCCTAGATCTGTGAAAGAGGCTTTGGGCATGGAAGATGCAGGTTCCTGGATTGAGGCTATGGATGATGAGATGGCTTCATTGGAGAAAAACAAAACTTGGGACCTTGTACCTTTTCCTAAAGGGAGAAAATCTGTTGGCTGTAAATGGGTGTTCAAGAAGAAATTCTGTGCAGATGGCAGTGTTGAAAGGTATAAAGCTAGATTGGTTGCAAAGGGGTATTCACAGGTAGAGGGAATAGATTATGGTGAAATATTCTCTCCTGTTGAAAAGTTGACATCCATTAGATTTTTGTTATCTCTTGCTGCATCATATGATTTAGAGATAGAACAGATGGATGTGAAGACAACTTTCCTTCATGGTGATTTGGAGGAAGAGATTTATATGTCACAGCCTGAGCACTACATTGTTAAAGGTAAAGAATCCTTAGTTTGCAGATTAAAGAAATTTCTATATGGTTTGAAGCAATATCCTAGGATGTGGTACCTTAAGTTTGATGCCTTTGTGTTGTCAACTTTGGTTGGGTCAGAGTAAGTATGTGAAGTCTATGTTGGACAGGTTCAGCATGGCAGATTGTAGACCACTATGTGTTCCTATTTCTGTGGGAACAAAGTTATCTGTAGATGATTGTCCAAAATCAATTAGTGAGGTGGAGGACATGAATAGAGTACCTTATGCTAGTGTAGTTGGCAGTCTTATGTATGCTATGGTCTGTACTAGACCAGACATTGCCCAAGCAGTGGGAGTCCTGAGTCGGTTTATGGCTAATCCTGGATGGGTACATTGGGATGCAGTTAAGCGAGTATTTAGATATTTGAGGGGTACATCAGATTACTCCATATGTTATCATGGTAACTCTTTTGGATCTCTGCATTTAGTTTGTATTCATGGGTTTGTGGATTCAGATTGGGCAGGTGATATTGACAGCAAGAGATCCACCAGTGCTTATGTGTTCACTATGTTTGGTGGTGCCATTAGTTGGATGAGTAAGCGACAACTTGTGGTTGCTTTGTCCACTACAGAAGCTAAGTACATGGCTGCTACTCATGCTTGTAAAGAAGCCATTTGGCTTAGAAGATTGTGTTTTGATGTTGGTGTTGATGCAGAACAAATTACTATTTGGTGTGACAGTTAGAGCGCTATTTGCCTTGCAAAGAATCCAACTTTCCATGCCAGAACGAAGCACATTGATGTGCAGTTTCACTTTGTGAGAGATATGGTGGAAGATGGAAAGGTAAATTTGGAGAAGGTAGATACTGTGAAGAATGTTGCAGATGCATTAATGAAACTAGTGGGCACTGAGAAGTTCAGATGGTGTTCAGAGTCTATGGGCCTTTTGGCCTATAGCGGTTAAAGTTTCTATTATGTTCTTGTTTCTCTTACAAGGTGTTCGACAAGTGGGAGAATGTTAGGAATAAGGTGTCTCAACCTTGGATAATTCCTATTCTTATTATTTGTTTTGTAAATGTATTTTTTGCAAATAATGTAATTAAGTGTGAGTGTACATGTCTAGTTGGCATGTTGATGTGTCACTCCACTTGATGTGTCAGCATCTTGTGCGTAAGGAGATCATGACTGAAACGGTCATAATGGATTCCTATGATGCGTAAGAACTATTTAAGGAATGTGCTATGACAGGTGTAAGAGCATCTTATGACTTGGGCCTATTTGGGCGCCCAAGAAGAAGTGGTTGGTGTGTGTAAGAGAATATGCCAAAAATAGGTTGGTATGACAGATTCTCTTACACTTCTCTTGTGATCGTTATTTTTGGTGGATTCTATGACAAGCTGTCATAGTCTATTCTAGGGATGGACGCCTATTCTTGGGATTGCATGTAACAACTATGTACATGTGGCTTTGTGCATGGGTCTTGGTGGTTGTGCCTATTTTTGGGTCCAGAGGAGTCTATATATATGATGCTGCTCCTATGGGAGAGATATAACAGAAGTTTAAGTCTTGTTGGCTTTGTCTCTCATTTCCTGAAAGAACTTGCATTGCAAGTGTATTGTAATCTTTGTGTTGAAGATAATACATTGTGCAGGTTTTGGAGTGCTAGGGTTTTTTACCGAAAGGTTTTCCCCAGGGTATATCATTGTGTCATTCTCTATTTTTCTATATGTATGGTATGTGGTTGCAATATCTTTGTCAAAGTAGTTAACGAATCTGAAATTGTAAGGATTTATAAGAATTTGCACATTACTCTCCTATAGAGATTAGCGTAGGAAGCAGTTTTTGCACTTGAGTTTCCTTACATGCACATCATGATATATCTATTTGGGGGTGTTCTTATGGATTTAAGTCTCGACCTATATGTTGTAATACATTTCCTTTATCTGGGAGATTGTTGATTGAATAGGCCGTCTTGTGGCTGGCGATCTTGTATATAAGCAGGGCAGTAGTTTTGGTTTAGGGATAACATTTTTGGAAATGAGGATAGCCAATATATTTGATAGTGCCAATCTGGAATAAGGCTTATGTCCTTAGTAATGAGGCATGTCTGTTGAAAATCTATAATCTACATTTACATGCCAACTTGATGGTAATTGAAGAGCATTGTTCCTTATTTGCTGGTGTTGATTATTGCTTTATTTTATCATTTTCATTATGTAATATCTACCTGAAAGGTTGGAAATCTCCATTGGGAATCTATCCTTCCTTGACTACATCATTATTTTATTTTAGGCAGCGGCATGCAAAATACTATCTCCCTTGAAATTCATAGCACTAATAAAATAGGCAAAATATATTTCAAACATCTTAAACTTCAAGTTAAACATGCAATCTGCCTTCAATAAAATGACTTGTTCCTCTTTGCTACAATGACTTATTTCAATTTCTTCAATCCTTACAATCTATTCTTTGATCTATTTGTAAACTTTTTAATGAGCTTTATAATTTTTTTTTATAAACAATGAAGCTATTTTTATTACTAAAAAATAAAATAAACTATTGAAAAAAAGACAATACTAAAATAAATCAAACATCAACAATATAAACTCACAACTTATTTTTATCAAAACCTGTTGTTGTCGTCAATGGACCCTTGATTTACTGGAGAAGTTGAATGGTTCCAAATGAGCCCACCAGGGATCAAGTCTTGCTAAGTGCAAGGCTCCGACATCATAAGGGATGGGGTCAGGATTGAGGTCAGGATTGTGCCCTGGGTGAATTTGGTGGAATAGATACCCCTTAGTCCTTGGCTCTTAGCCGAAGAGGTTTCAGTCCATAGACTTGTGCTCCCCTAGTGGATAGTAAAAATTCTTTGTGGTGGCCCTCACTAGACTGGTTTGTGGGCAGACTTCGTACTTCTAATTGTGTGTGTATGCTAAACACCTTCATGAAATTAGGATATTTAACTAACAATTCAAAGAAAATGCAATACAAATTTAACTAGGAATTGAAACTAAAATCCATGACATCTCATGGTTCTCTAATCAGATGTGGTAAGTGAAGCTCTCAGCTCAATCTCCACTAGTGACACTTCTAAAATGAGAAAATATGATGCTACAATGCTTAATCTAGCTCACTAACTCTCAAATTGATACAAAGATAATTCAAATGCTCTCAAATGCTCTTGATTTGCTATGAAATTGTCTATAATAAGGATGTTAGCTTATGGTGACTAATCAGGAAAGTACTGTACACTTTTCCTCTTGACCTCGCCAGGGTTCGGGGCCGGGCCGGGCCCCGAGCGGGGGTTTGGGGGCGGCAGCCCCCAAGAGCAGGGGTTCGGGGGCGCAGCCCCCGAGGAAATTTTTTTTGAGGCCGACTACTTTTTTCGGTTATTTGGGCCGACTACTTATAACTCATTCTAACCCTAAAGCGGGAAAATATTGTATAATATGGCTTAGGGTTAGGGATTTTTTACGATGTATGATTTTAGTACTTGCGGCAGAGTTGAGCTGTAAGGGATTACGGATTGTAATCAGGTTGTAATCACTGGATAATAATAATATTGGACTTGCTGTTGGTGGACGTAGCCCAGGGATTGGGTGAACCACGTTAAATCTGTGTGCCATTGTGTTCTATTCTGTGTGGTTTATTATTTTCTGATATTAGTTATATTTGCACATAATTGTTATTTCTGCCTTGTTAATCCTAACAAGTGGTATCAGAGCCAGGTTATTTCATTCGTTCTTTCATCTATTCTCTGAAGCAGGTCTCACGAGTTAGTGGGAGAGTCTCTCGGTTAAGTGGGAGAAATGGCAGAAGAGGGTAGGCTAAAGGTTGATAAGTTTAATGGGCAGAACTTCCAGTTATGGAAGATGCAAATGGAGGATTATCTCTATCAGAAGGATCTATGGCGGCCATTAGAGGGAGTAGCCAAGAAAGAGCAATCAATGTCTCAAGAGGATTGGGATATTTTGGATAGGAAGGCACTGGGGAGTATTCGTCTATGCCTGGCACAATCGGTGGCATTCAATATTACTGAAGCAAAGACAGCTAAAGATCTGATGGAAACCCTAGCGAAGTTGTATGAAAAGCCTTCAGCTTCAAACAAGGTATTTCTTATGAAGCGTTTATTTAATATGAAAATGGTAGAAGGTGGATCAGTTACTGATCATTTGAATGAGTTTAATACAGTTACAAGTCAATTAACCTCAGTTAAAATTACTTTTGATGAAGAGGTTAGGGCTCTCTTGATTTTGTGTTCTTTGCCAGAAAGCTGGAATGGCTTGGTAATGGCTGTTAGTAATTCTGTTTCTGGTTCTAATACCCTAAAGTATGATGATGTTATTGGTGTTATATTGAGTGAGGAAATTCGTAGGAAAAGCTCAGGGGCATCCACATCGGGTAGTGTATTGAACACAGAAAGCAGAGGCAGAACAAGAGATAGAGGAAACAACTCTGGAAATCGTGGGAAATCAAGAGGAAAATCAAAGGGAAAGAGGTCTGAATCTAAAGGGCCAAATGATTGCTGGTACTGTGGAAAACCAGGTCATAAGAAGAAAGATTGTTGGTCTCGGAAGAAAGATCAAGGAGACAAAAATGATGGAAACAAGGAGGCAAATGTGGTAAGTAACAAATCTGAGGAGGATGCTTTGCTCTTGTCCTTAGAAAGTATTGATGATTCATGGGTTTTAGATTCTGGGGCTTCATTTCATGCTACACCCCATAGAATTTATTTTGTTGATTATGTCCAAGGGGATTTTGGGCTAGTTTATTTGGGAGATAATGAACCCTGTCAGATTGTTGGAAAGGGAAAAATTAAGATTAAGTTGCAGAATGGGAATCATTGGCTACTACAAGAGGTAAGACATGTTCCAAGGCTGAGTAGGAATTTAATTTCAGCAGGGCAACTGGGTGATGAGGGTTGCACAATTACTTTTAATGATAAAAATTGGAAGGTTTCAAAAGGTTCCTTAGTAGTAGCAAAAGGTGTGAAAGTAGGCACCTTATATCTTTGTACAGGTCATACTGTTCCTTCTACTTTAATTGTTTCAGAAGATAATGAATGCTCAGGAACAGTGGCTGCAGTTGAGCAGGAAGAACATCAAACTGTTGCTGTAGATTTTGACACAGCACTGTGGCACAATAGACTCGGGCACATGAGTGAAAATAGGTATGAAATTACTTCATTCAAAGAAAGTTTTACCTGGTCTGAAATGTGTCAATATGGATTTCTGTGAAAGTTGTGTTTATGGAAAACAAAAGAGAGTTAGTTTTGTGAAGAGTGGGAAGGAAAAGAAAAATGAGAGATTAGAGCTTGTGCATACAGATGTATGGGGACCAGCTCAGGTATCTTCCCTTGGTGGCTCTCTGTATTATGTTACATTTATAGATGACGCAACAAGAAAAGTATGGATTTATTTCCTTAGACAGAAATCTGATGTATTTCAAACTTTTAAGAAATGGAAATGCTTGGTTGAGACTGAGACTGGTAAAAAGTTAAAATGTCTCAGATCTGATAATGGTGGTGAGTATTGCAGCATAGAATTTGAAGAATATTGTTCCTCTAATGGTATTCGTAGGCAGAAAACTGTACCAAGGACTCCACAAGAAAATGGAGTGGCTGAACGCATGAACAGGACAATAATGGAGCGTGCAAGGAGTATGAGGTTGCATGCTAGGCTGCCCAAAAATATGTGGGCAGAGGCAGTGAACACTGCTGTTTATTTAATCAATAGAGGCCCCTCTACTCCTTTGGACTGTGGTATTCCAGAGGAAGCATGGAGTGGTAAGAAGGTGAGTTATTCTTTTCTCAAAACCTTTGGTTGTGAAGCTTTTGCACTTATAGATTCTGAAAATAGAACCAAGCTGGAAGCTAAGTCAAAGAAATGTGTATTTGTTGGGTATGGCATTGATGAATTTGGTTATAGGCTTTGGGATTTTGAAAATCATAAAATTGTAAGAAGCAGGGATGTCATATTCAATGAGAAAGTATTGTACAAAGATCTGTTGCTGCAGCATGAGAAGAAAGAAAATGACTATGTAGTACTGGATGATACTCCACAAGTTCATGTTCCAGTAGTTCCTTATGCTCCGCAACAACAGCAACAACAAATACCACACACCCCAGTGAGTGTTAGACGGTCAACAAGGCTAAGTAGACCTCCAGAAAGATTTTCTCCATCTTTGTATTCTATTCTGTTAACGGATGCTCGTGAACCTGAATGTTATAATGAAGCTGTGCAGGTGGATACAAAGCTTCAGTGGGAGTCTGCAATGACAGATGAAATGGACTCTTTGCTGAAAAATCAGACATGGGATTTATGTAAGTTACCTGCAGGTAAAAGGGCTTTACAGAATAAATGGGTTTACAGGATCAAAGAAGAGGATGGAGGTACGAAAAGATTTAAAGCCGGATTAGTTGTAAAAGGATTTGCACAGAAACATGGTATTGATTTTGATGAGATATTTTCTCCAGTTGTTAAAATGACTTCTATTCGTACTGTTTTAAGTATTGTGGCTACTGAAGATTTGCATTTAGAGCAGCTTGATGTTAAAACAACCTTTCTTCATGGTGATTTGGATGAAGAAATATATATGGTTTAGCCACAAAGATTTGAGGTCAAGGGTAAGGAGAATTTGGTGTGCAGATTGCAAAAAAGTTTATATGGCTTGAAGCAAGCACGTCGGCAATGGTATATTAAATTTGACACTTTTATGAATGGGCATGGATATAGTCGGTGTCATTCTGACCATTGTGTTTATTTTAAGAGGTTGGATGATGACAGCTACATTATTTTATGTTTATATGTTGATGATATGCTTGTAGCTGGGTCTAACATGGATCACATTAAGGGGTTGAAACAACAGTTAGCAAAATCTTTTTCTATGAAGGATTTGGGGGCAGCAAAACAAATCCTTGGTATGAAAATTTGTAGAGATAGAAAAAATAGGAAATTGTCTCTATCTCAGGCTGATTATATTGAGAAGGTGTTGCAACGTTTCTGTATGGAAAATGCCAAAGCTGTCAGCACACCTTTGCCTGGTCATTTGAAATTGACTAAGGATATGTGTCCCAAGACACCAGAAGAAGAGACTAAAATGTCTAAGGTACCTTATGCTTCAGCTGTAGGGAGCTTAATGTATGCTATGGTATGTACTAGGCCAGATATTGCACACGCAGTGGGAGTCGTTAGCCGTTATATGAGTAACCCTGGTATTGAGCATTGGAATGCAGTCAAATGGATTCTCAGATATTTGAGAGGCACATCCAGTAAGTGTTTACACTTTGGGGGTTCTACTACTACTGTACAAGGCTATGTTGACTCAGATTTGGCAGGAGATATAGATAGCAGGCGGAGTACTACAGGTTATATATATTTACTGTTGGTGGGACAGCAGTGAGTTGGATTTCTCGACTACAAAAGGTGGTTGCTTTATCCACTACAGAGGCAGAGTATGTTGCTGCTACAGAGGCAGCCAAGGAGATGATATGGCTTCAATTCTTCATGGAAGAATTGGGACATCCACAAAAGGATAATTTTCTACATACAGATAGCCAAAGTGCCATTCATCTTGCAAAGAATTCTGCTTTGCACTCAAAGACAAAACACATACAGTTGCGGTACCATTTCATTCGATCAGTTTTGGATGATGGACAGTTAAGGCTGGAAAAGATTCATACTGATGATAATCCAGCAGATATGTTTACCAAGGTAGTAACAAGGGAGAAGTTGAACTCATGTTTAGCTTCAGTTGGTCTTTTAGACTGAACAAAATACAGGAACAACTGAGTCCAAGGTGGTTCAATCCAGTGGGAGCCTCATGTGGGTAGCGGTATTGCTACAGGATCAGTCTCCAAGTGGGAGGTTTTTTAGTATAGTGTGGATATTGATCAGTCACCAAGTGGGAGATTGTTAGCTTATGGTGACTAATCAGGAAAGTACTGTACACTTTTCCTCCCGACCTCGCCAGGGTTCGGGGCCGGGCCGGGCCCCGAGCGGGGGTTTGGGGGTGGCAGCCCCCAAGAGCAGGGGTTCGGGGGCGCAGCCCCCGAGGAAATTTTTTTTGAGGCCGACTACTTTTTTCGGTTATTTGGGCCGACTACTTATAACTCATTCTAACCCTAAAGTGGGAAAATATTGTATAATATGGCTTAGGGTTAGGGATTTTTTACGATGTATGATTTTAGTACTTGCGGCAGAGTTGAGCTATAAGGGATTACAGATTGTAATCAGGTTGTAATCACTGGATAATAATAATATTGGACTTGCTGTTGGTGGACGTAGCCCAGGGATTGGGTGAACCACGTTAAATCTGTGTGCCATTGTGTTCTATTCTGTGTGGTTTATTATTTTCTGATATTAGTTATATTTGCACATAATTGTTATTTCTGCCTTGTTAATCCTAACAAAGGATGCTTTGCAAATGAATTTCTAAGATGATTATTGCTCTCAAAATGCCTCATACTTATAGTAAATTCCCAAGGGTAGGGGGTAGAGTGAATTAACCATGATTTACCTTTGGTTGAGTCAAAAAATTTGCAATGTTCATAAATGGGGGGACAATTTAAATATTTGTCTCAACGCTTTGGACAAAAGGACAAAATTGAGTGGATGAGATTGAAACTTTAAAATGAGTGATCAAGATTCATTTCTTTTTGAGTGATTTGTGTCTCTTTGCCCTCAATTTTAATTGTTACTCAACTTGGTTGAAAGATATTAAAATTTATTAAATTTAATTAATTAATTAAATTTAGCCATGTAAGGGAATAGGTTCATTTTGATTTTTGATTCAACAACTATACAATTAATTAATTAAAATCAATTATATAGTGCTTTGGACCCCTTTAAGCTTTGATTTAGTTATTTAATGTCATCATTTGATTTTTCCTTTGATTTTATTGATTTTGTCCAATTTTGATTAATAAATGTCCATTTAAATTTGAATTAATGCATTTTGATGATTTTGAGTCATTTTATTGATTTTAAAGCACTTGCCCATTTTTGAGTCTACAAATGCCCCTCTTTGAATTGATGTACGAAGAACATTGATTCAAAGATTCTTTTAGTCCCGATTTCTTTTAGGTCCTGATTTACTGATACGCTGATATGCCACTGATATGAATTTTTTTTTTGATATGCTGCTTGATATGATAAACTGATATGCCCTGATAATAGTTCAAAAATTTCGATGCCCCAGATTCACTGATATTTGATGCCAATTTGATACTCTGATGCCCCCTCAGAAATGAAACACATTGATTGCTTGGTTTGAAAAAGTTTGATTGATTGATTAACTGATTGATTGATCCAATATGTTTTCATTTCTGAAAAATATTGATGATATGCCATGATTTACAATTTGCCCCGATTTGATTGATAGGTTAATATAGGTCAAAGTCAAAATTTCATCTCTAAATTAGGTCAAAATTAGCTTAAATAGGTTGAAAAACCTTGATTTACTATTCATTTTCACTTTTGACTACTGAGATTTTGCTCCGTTCCTGCTTTGATTTTCACGATGGTTGTGCCTATCAGAGAGCATCGGTTCGAGAGGAGTCATCGGTATCAGAGACCACCTGACTATGGACCTCCAGTGAGTCATTTCTAACTTCCTTTTTGCATTTATTGCTCATTTATAGCATTTATTGCATTTTTTTCCCATGTTCTTGCATTTTTGATTTTGCAAAATCACGCCTAGGAATAGTTAAATGCCGCCTAGTCCTGTTAAGTCACGCATCCACACTTTTTACTCACGCCTCCGCATAGTAAAGTGTCACCTAAGAATAGTAAACTCTCACCTGATAAAAATCTTTTTCTGTGTAGCAATAGTATTTTCATGCCAATTTCCATTTAGTTTTCAACTTAGGAAACCCTAGTTTTAAAATGACGCCTAGGCTCCTTAAAATTACGCCTAGCATTGTGAAGTGACGTGTAAATCATCAAATGATGCTTGGCAAGAATAAAGTACCACGTGATAGATTTTCTGCACCACGTAAGGTAAAATGCCACCTGGTAATGGGCAAATGATGCCTGCAGGTTTTTTTGAAATTTTTTAAAAATTTTTGACTTGTTTTTTTGATTAAAATTTGATGTCGTTGACTGATCGTTTGAATTCCAGGATAGTTTAGGTCTGTTGTAGTTTAGCAAAACAATTGATTAGGATATCAGGATAGTACGTAATACCAATGAATGTTTGATTACGTCAATTTGATAGTGGGATACTAATAGGTAGGACATGTTTGATCAGTGTGAAAACTGATATTGGTAGGTAAGATTGATGCTTCATTCTCAGGATACAGAGACACGAACAAATGGTACTAGGTTGAATTAGGTTGATTCTTGATTCTAATTCTGATAGACTGATTGACTTAGGATAACTAATTGATATGGTATATTGATATGATTCCTTTGATTTGCAAAATAGGCACATTTTCATAGATTATATATATAGACCATTGCTTCCTGGGTGATTGATTTAGGTCAGGCTCTGACTCCTGTAGAGTATCAGGTTATTGAGATGTGTGGTCTTAGTTTCTTGCTTGACATCCCATGATTTCAGCTAAATCGTGGTTTACTTACCGCAGTGGCAGAGTGATGACACTCCGACCACAACACATTCCACCTTCCCTTTAGAGAGATGACCATTACTCCGGAGGATGTATACAGATTCCTTGCTGTGGTGAGATGGTCTGTTATGATTTTGTCTATGATAGCACAGTCTGCAGATGAGTGTTTGGAGGCAACACTATTGATCATGATACTATCACTTGGGCTCAGTTTGCTTCTTTCCCTACTTTGCTAGTAGTACTTGGTGCTTTGATCGGTGGTTTACTACTTCCCGACCGTCGAGGTCTTGGCTTCTTAGTTGGATGGGGCAGGATACTCGAGGATCTTCTTGCATAGCCTCAGCGCTTCGATTGGGGCTCATGTGTGTTGGCACAACTTTACCATGATTTACATGAGGTTATTTACAAGGAGAGTTCTTCGTTATCAGCAGGTGCAATGATTTTGCAATTATGGGTATGTGAGCATCTTCCCATCACTAGACCAGTTTTAGATAGGATTCGGCGGCATGGTTGCCCTTATGCCTTTCTGTATGCGGTATGGTTGTCTAGCATCATCTGGGCAAGACTAAGTATTGGCACTGTCAGATTGATGATCTTGATCAGGTTTAGTGGCGGCCATACATAGGATGTGAGCACTGGAGGGAGGACGATGATGAGCTCCCCTATATGTTTGCGCCTCGATGGATGATCGACAGGTCTACTAGTGTTATTGAGCATTTCTATTTTGGTTGAGTTTCTCGTCAGTATGGAAGAGTACAGGATATGCCACAGGGTACAACATTATATGCTAGAGTTTAGGTAGAGAGATCCATGTAGGGTGCATAGATTGATTATCAGTTTGCTTGTGATCAGATTGCTCAGTTGGCATACTGCAGATGGGAGATGCTTGGGGATTTCTCTTATGCTGGTGTGTCTCATGAGTTTCGAGACTGGTGGGCTCGAAATAGATTTCCTAGATTTACAGATCCAACAAAGCCTATCCCAAGTCGTGATAGAGATCTGAGGGTGATGATGATGACGGAGATGATGATGGAGATGGTGGGGGTGGTGGTAGGAGGATACGTCAGAGGTGACGAGCACAAAGAGGACAACAAGCTCCTCAAGTCATAGGGTGAGGATGAGATGGGCCACGGGTGAGAGGTGGACATGCTAGGGATAGAGCTAGGGATGATCATACAGCTGAGATTGTATGTCCTAGAGTAGCAGCAGGTGATAGGTAGTAGAGACGCCAGAGATAGGTTCATGTAGAGGCTGCTAGACAGATTCTTGGTGGTTTGGATCCCTTGGTTCAGTTACAGTGGGTTGCCTTAGCGCAACAGGATCAGGATCAGGTACAACAGGATCAGGTTCCTGCACAACAGGTGCCTCCACAAGTTCATCAGTCACAGGATATGGGCCAGAGTTCACAGGCTGCTCCTAGTATTGATAGTGTAGCACGAGATGTTCAGTCATTGATGATAGATATATCTACTGTTGTGGGCAGACTGGACTAGGTAGCTCTTTTGATGCAGCAACTTATGACTTATGTGACTCAAAGACCTAGCGTAGCGAGCACTTCTCAGGCTCCTCCTTTGCAGGATAGACAGGATGACAGGGGTCCAGATGGATCGGGTGTTGCTATGGGTTCTTGATGATTTGATGACTCATTGTATCATGTTTCATATTTTTATTGTTGATCGGAACATTGATGTGCCACTTTCATGATATTATATCTTGATATACTTATGTACTAGATCATTTGATGAACCTTTATATGATGATATACTTCCTTGATTCTCTTGATGAGTTTGTCATGAGATTATCTTTATATGTAACTATATGATGTTTATGATGCATTTTACTTTTGATCATGCTATGGATGCAACATATCTTATTTATCATATAGATAGATGAATGCATTGATGTATGAACTTTTGATATGTTTTTCTGTTTTGTCAATGTATGGATGCAAAGTGTTTAATGGACATGTGAATATGAATGCCCCTATGTTTTTGATTTTTTAATGTATGCAATTCTATCCTTAATTATATGTATGCAAATGATGTATGAGTAATGATTTGTTTCTTTGCTCTTGCTTTTCTAATATATGGATAATGAATAATGATTAATGCTATGCATGAATGCAAAAGATAACCTCACTTTTTTTATTGATTGATATTCAAGGAAAAAGATGTTTGATTTGAACCTCCCATTTCTTTAATGTTTTGACTAACCACGATTATTAATATACCCCCTTGTCCTTGGAAAATAACCACAAATAAATGCAATTAATCTAACATGATAATGCAATTAATCTAGTATGATAATGCAATGCGATGCAACTAAGTGTCACCAGCTTTTAGCAAAGAAATGCCATAGAGATAAATTTTCATCATTGAGCAATTTGGGACCAAAAAGCAAGCACAACCATCATTGACCACATCATGATGATATGAATACCGCTTTTTTATCGCTTTTGGTAACCTCTTTGGAAATGAGTACAACCCTCACTAGTTGGATGACCAAACTATGGGAGTATGAATACTGATTTCAATGGATTCAATGTTACAAGTGGATTTTGGTATTAAGATATAGAAGATCTAAATAGCCAAGGTATCCGTTTGCGTAAACAAGCAAAGGTTAATCCTTCATCTTATGTGATAGTCCTCGATGGTTCGTTGATGACCATGTCATTAGACGAATTCTCATAGGTTGATGAATCTTCCTTAAAATAGTGACTCAAAGGCAAGAAAATATCATGTCTCTATCATGGCCAATCTAGTCAAAACATCATCGATCAGCTACAAAGATGTGATAAAAGTCAATTCCGTAAGGATTATAAAAAAGAAAGCTTCAAAGTGTTTTGCAATGTTTCATGATTTTCAAAAGGAATTTCCAAGTATTCTGATCTTTAAAGTGTTTGTCAATTTTTAATCCTGAATAATAACGTCAATGAAGGCTCAATGATCAAGTTGTGGGATCAAATACTTAGGTGTGAACAATGGTATCTATCAAAGGTTCACGAAAATTTCTTTCTTCTGAAGCTTTGATAAGTCTCTTTCTAATGTAACCGAATATAGCACTATTGAATTCACTTGGTACCAAATTTCCAATCTTCTTCTGCCCCCAAGTGATAAATGTGATCGTGCGACGAACTTAAGGCCAAAGGAAATGCAACAATGCGACCGACGGGTTTTATTATGACTATGCACAAATGGCGGATGCAATGAAGGTTTTACAAATGAGATGTTGGGAATGCAATATGGACATATGTAACTAGGAAATGACTTAAGAGAACAAAAGGCGCTTGATTGCCAAGTTTTCACCTTTTGGGTCTTTTCTCTTTTTTTTTGCTACCAAGATGCCTATTGCTAAGTTTTCACCAAGGCACTTTTTTTTTTTTTTCAATTTTTTTCTTTTTTTCTTTTTCTCAAATTTTTTACTTTTTTTGTATTTTCAAGATCTCTCTTGACTATGTACAATAAATATGATGCTCCTCATTTGATACTCTTTATATACTCTTTCGTCTACCTCATGTATAGAACCTCTTTAGATGGATACTATTGATAGGTTCTTGTAGCTCCTCTCCTTCGCAATTTGCTAATTTATAGGTTCCCGTTCCAAATGAAGACACTGTGATGAATGGACTAGGCCAATCAACCTCCCATTTTCCTTTCTTTTCTCTTTCAACTTGATTCTTTGAGTTTTCTCTTAACACTAAGTCTCCTACTTGAAAGACTCTCGATTTAATATGCTTATTGTAGTTCCTTGAGATTATGTTTTGATAGACTTTCAGGTGTTCATATGCTTGCGTTTGGTGTTCTTCTAGCAACTCTAATTGTTGAAGTTGAGCAACTCTATAGTCTTCATCTGTTATCAATCCTTGCAATGACACTTGTAAAGATGAGATTTCAACCTCCAATGGTAGAACAACTTCGGCTCCATAGACTAGTGAAAATGGCGTAGCTCCCATAGGTGTGCGAATGCTAGTTCTATAGGCCCATAATGCCAGATTGATTTGCACATGCCAATCTCTTCCTGACTTATTTACCGATCTCTTCAAGATTTTCAAAATATTCTTATTTGTAGCTTCGGCTTGTCCATTTCCTTGAGGGTAATAAATGGATGAAGAGTGATGTGTGATATGGAATGTGCCACAAAGTTCATCCACATCTTTGTTTTTGAATTGTTTTCCATTGTCTGTGATTATGGCATGAGGGATACCATATCTGCAAATGATGTGGTTCAAGATGAACATGAAAATTTGTTTACCCATAACTGTTATCAAAGGAACCGCTTCTACCCACTTAGTGAAATACTCCGTTGCGGTGATGATGTACTTTTGCCCATTGGAAGATGGTGGATATATTACTGAACAACCTTACTTGCAAATCTCAACCTCCATTAAAAATAACGTACTGTTGTCTTCCATTGATAGATGATGACTCAGACTTCTATGATATACGATGAGAGATTTCTGTCAGCAGCTTCGACTTGTGTCTTTGACAAGGACTGTCTTACAAAAATCAATGACTTAACTTGACTGTCTTTAAAGAGGACTTGAGAAAACCAGTGACAAACTTAACTGTAACCGCCTCACACAAAAGACAGCTTCTACGATTTGACAACAATCTCCTTCAAAACTAAGATCTGATTTCTATGGCCATGATTTTGGTTGATTTATTGCTGCATCTTTCATTTTCTAATAGCTTTGGAAAAATTGATACGGGGTCCCTTCCTTCGGCTTGATTTGATTTAGTTCACCGTTTATGGTACTAGATGTCATTAAAGTTATATGCCAATTCATTATCCGAAAAAAAGTAGGAGTCATGATTGCTAAAACGCCATAGTTGTTAAAATATCAAGAGTCAATTTGACTAGGTAAATCATAGTACATTGCTCCGTAGCCAACCTAATTCATGGACTCAATTTAATTCATGGGCTCACTGAAATGCTGATATATCTCTCTTGTATCAGACGCCCAATCAGATATTTACAGATGAATGTTGTGAATGGAGGTATCCAATTCATCATCCGAAATAAAGTAAGAGTCATGATCGCTAAAGTTGTTAAAATATCTAAGGGTCAATTTAATGTAAATCATAATACATTGCTCCGTATCCTACCTAATTCATGGATTCAATTTAATTCTTGTGCTCACTGAAATGCTGATATATACAGATGAATGTTGAGTGGAGGTATCATATTCTAGTAGATATAAGCTTCTACTTTACACTGTGTATGACTCGTCAAATCTTTTATAAACATGACACCATCTGCTGTTTCTTCACTATCTGATCTTCGAGTTCAAAGTAAGAGTTTGAAAGTTGTACATCCAGAGAAGATCAAAGAGAGAAAGTCATTGTTTTTGAGTAATTTTGATCAACAAGTTGTGCATTATGTCCAGAAATATGTGCACTTTTTCTCTGCTCCAGCATTAATTCCATTCGACATGATAATTGGTGTGCACACAGAAGCTCTCAGTAAAATCATGGTTTCATATGACTTCATGTGTGGGAGACTCATGTTTAATTCAGAGGAAAAGAGGTTTGAGATCGACTGTAATTCTGCAGGAGTGCCTCTTGCCATCTGTGTAAGCGAGCTCAGTTTACAAGAGTTGGGGAATCTCGCCATGCCAAATCCTGCCTTGTCACAACTCTGCCTACCCTCAGATTCTTCAAATCCAACACTAGAAGATGGGCCTCTCATATCCTTTCAGGTAAGGTGACAAATATAAAAATGCTGATATAACTTGTATTGCATCTTTGGTTAATATATGGATGTAATTGTGTATATTTTTTTATTACGCTAACTGATATTTAATATAGAATTTTAAGTTGTAACTCTTGATTTTTCATAATATTTCTAAAATATGCGGATTTCTAAGTTGGGATTCATAATTTTCTTCAAATGATTTCTTCTAAGTTGTAACTCTTGATCTTTCATAGTATTTCTAAAATATAAAGATTTCTAAGTTGGGACTCTTTATTTTCTTTAAATAATTTCTAATATGATTACTGAAAAGAAAGTAGTATTAATCTTACAAGAGTTTATATTAGTCTAATCTTATTGATAGTTCTCGTGATATAATGGTCTTTATAGTTATGTTAATATTTATTGTTTTAGATTATAGTAACGCACACAATTTTTTCACCCACCTTTTTGAATATGTGTAGTATTATCTTTTATTTTATTATGCACTAATGTTCACAATATGTATGTTGGAATGCAGGTAACTCGATTCAGATGTGGTGCCTTTGCTCTTGGAACCTCTGTAAATCATTGCCTCATGGATGGATTTGCCCTACAAGAGTTTGCAAGAAATTTCACACATATGGCTATAAAAGGAGGGCTGGCATTTGTCCCAATTACTGATCGAACTTGTTTGAAGGCTCGAACTTCTCTCCAAATTGAGGACGAGCATGAGGAGTATGTAAAGCCTTCCAAAACTACTCCAGATATGATTATTTCCTCATTATTGATGCGAAGAAACAAGGAGCTATGGTATACTAAGGTGGCACTCAACAAAGGCAAAGAAAAGCATGTCTATAAGTTGTTCTCCTTATCAGGGAAAATGATTAATGCCCTCAAAATGAAAGCGGCAAATGGCATGGTGAAGCACTGCACAAGTTTTGTTGCAGCATTGGCACACGTGTGGAGGGCAAGGGCTGTTGCAATGGCAAACTTGAAAGCAGATGATGTTTCCACCGTTCACTATGTGGCAGATATAAGGTCTAAATTTTCTCATTGATAAATTCTTGTTTATTAGTTTAATATATTTTAGGTTAATTTATCTTTACATTGTTATTTTTAGGTTAGATTGTGTTTTATTTTTTATTAAATGGATCAATTTTTTTAATTTTTTTTTGCCTTTCTTAACTTTCTTTTATCTTGAGCAGGGACTATGGAGTGTGATCCGAAAGGTTGATAGAAAAATACAAATACATTCTAATTGAAATATAACAACAATCAAATTGTCCATTGTACAAATCTGAGATCATTAATTAATAGATTGTTGTTGAGTTATTGTTTTTGAAATAGATTGAATCTGAGTTTTTCTTATCAACATTTAGCATCATTTATTTTTTGTTTATCTTAGCTCTCTTTTATTCTAATGAGGGATCACATAGCATGTTCCAAAATGTTGATGGAAAAATTCAAACATGGTCTAATTTAGAAGCAACAACAATTGAATTATAGATCACAAAAAATTGATATGATTATCATTTAGTTCGATCGTCTTTAAACTTTTTATCTTTTATTTTAATAAGAGATTACCAAATATGATTTGAAACATTGATAGAAAAACTCAAACACTATCTAATTTACAAACAACAACAACAAAATTTTAAATTGTAAAATGTTGATATAATTAGTTAGTAGGTTATTTGCAAATAAATATGAAATGTAATGGGTGGTAAGCTATCTTTGTGTGTTGTCAGGTCAAGGCTTGTTCCTCCTCTTCCAATTGAATATGTGGGGAATGCAATGGCTCCAGCGTATGCTAAAGCCACTTTCAAACAATTAGAGGAAGGCCCATTCGGGGAGATTGTGAAGAAGTTGCAGGAAGGTGTGGATAGATTGACAGATGGGTATTTGAGGTCGTCCATAGATTGGCTGGAGTTACATGATGGAGTACCAGTTTTGGAAAATGGGTTTCATGTTACGAATTGGAAGAACTTGGGATTTTCAGACATGGAATTAAGAGGGGGTGTTAAGTCTGTTCATGCAGGGCCTGTGCTTTCTGGAGGGGCCAAGGTTGTAAGATTTCTAGGACACCCAGAGGAGAACCAAGGGTTGCAATTATATATTGGTTTGGAGGCCCATCACATGGAAAAATTTGAGAAGCTTATTGAAACTATTTGATCCTATCAACACTTGGCCTAGCACTATAGTTTTTACAAAATAGTTTATGTTTTTCTAGAAATGTAAATATTTATATCAAAGTTTTAGATTTCTGAAGTTCATAATAGTAAAGAGTATGTTTTGGATACATGTGTGTTTGATTTGTTTAGGTCATACTTGTGATCATCCATCATGAATAATTTTATTCTTTTGTACTCTATTCTACTCTACTGGTGACAGATCATGAAGTGTGACCCCAAACGTTAATGCTAAAAAAATCTCACATAGTTGAATCAAGAAATTGCTCTCTAGATATTTATATGTTTATTAGATTACTTGATAAATTATTTAGTTAAACAATTTATAAGCTCTATGGCATAAGGCCATATGTAAATAGAGTTTGAAAGAAAACTATTTTTTTATTTTTAGATGTTTTATATCTAGAATATCTATAAAAAAGATGTTTTTTTAAAAAAAATTTCTCAAAACTTCTTTAACAAGCCTTATATTTTTGTTCACTTAACATTTAGAAAGTTTGGATATAAGCTTTTGCAAGATTGTAGTCTTTACCATAAGTTTTCAAAATGAGACACATTATTTTATTATAGTATTAAAAAGCTATCATAAAATATTAAAAAATATAACACATCTTTAAAATGAAATAAAATATTATAATTATGTGTATAATTTCAAAAGTGTTCATTTTTTTTTAATTGTATAAATGACCAAGAAAGTATCAAACAAAATTATTGATTTGAGTGTCTATTTAGACCAAAAAGCGAGACGCCTTATTCTATTATTAGTGACCCTTATTAAACTAGCACTTGCAAGTTGCAACATAAAGAGGTGCAACAATGACATCGATAGAAAAAATATATATCTAAATTACTATGTTAGAGAGTAAAATTTAATGTGTGCAAAATAAAGGCATTATTTTTATTTTCTATTTGAAGTATATAAAATAATAATTAATGTATGAGGCACTAGATTTTTAAGTTTTTTAATGTATAAAATGTTATTTTTGTAAGTTTGATTTTATTTTGAAGATTACATGAGTAATAATGAATATTTGTCTCAAGTTTCTATTTGATTTACATTTATAAATTATACAACTTTGTAATGCATATAATATCTTCTAGGACATTTGAAATATATTTGCATTCATAGTTGTTTATAATCAATAAAAGGAATGTTTTGTAACAACTTTAAGTATGTTTGGAATGTAATCCATGGTTTCTTTTACTTTTGTCAAAAATGTCTGAAATGAGATTTTTTCTCTATTTTTTGGCTTGGAATACAAAACTATTTGATTTATATCATAAATGCATTCTTGCTCTTATTTTAGAAATAAATATTGCAATCCACTTGAATTTAATTTGAATTAAATAAAAAAATATAATATAATATTGGTAACATAATAAATATCTTGATGTATTAAAATATAATTTTCAAGCACCCACCTATGCATATGAAGTTTATATATAACACTAATGCATAATTTCTTTTATTTTTTCTTATGAGCATTACTAAAATATATTAAAAAATTGTAAAGAAACAATAATTATGACCAACACAAAGGCATGATATGCTCATTCTAAACCTATTCTCACCAAATTCAATAAGTTTATATTAAAAAATAGACCACATTCATGTATTTTATTTGAACATAAAGAAGAAAACTATATAGAAAATATCATATATTTACATATGGGGGTATACTCAATATATTTTTTATATCAATGATAAGTCATATTTTATTGATAATCCAAGTTTTAAACCTAGTCCGAACCAGGGCTGGGTACAATAGGGAACCCCCCCCCCCCCCCCCAAATAGTCGGAGTATCCAATCAAGACCCATTAACAGGTCTCAAGCCAAGGTTTGCTAGGAACTCTACCTTTTGAATGTGAATATAAAATCATATCAAATCCTCCCTCTTTCTTTCTCCTCTTATCCATTTTCCCTTTAATTACTTGTCATCCTTCTTCCAACCTTGTAGCCTCTTTCTCCCAGATCAAAGATTCACTAAAGGATGATGTCTCTACATCATCTTGACGTCGATGTTGACACGCCAAAGCTAATCTATCAAACTTTCTTGTAGTCTCAAACACTACTCCTAAATCAAGTTCATACCTCTTGAAACTGGTTCTAAGAAAGATTGGGATCCCGCAATATTTGCCTTCTTTTGTTGTAGTGGATAACATATAGTGGAGAAACCATTGACATTATCCCTATTGGTGGCATTTGATGTATTAATTTCTTTTTTCTTATGTCCCTCTTCATCTCTCTTACTAATGCTAGCCTCATGTAAACTTTTCAAGGTTGAAATTAGTTTGGTGGCTAGGAAGGCACCTTTTGAAGCCCCCACAAAATTTGCATCTTCCTCTTTCTCCAATGAGTAGAATTAGTGAGAGGCTTCCTTCCACCAAGTAGCCCATTTATATACTCTCTTCCTTGAATAGTTTTCCACCGCATTTTTTGTTTGGAAACATCTTCGGCATCTAAATGAGATGTCTTCATAATCCACATGTTGAATCCACTCACCACCAGTCAGACTCAAAGATAAATCTATTGGGAGGGATTTTGTTATATCTATTTCAACTAGAATGTGAGCATAAGTAGAATGAAAAAAAAATTGGGAGCCCACATCAACCTCCAAGAATTTCCCCAATTTATTCCCTATGGCCTCAAAATAAGAACCAAACCAAAATTGGAGTGGAAAATTTGGAAGTCTTACCCAAAGAGGAATATTGTCAAAGGATTTGGTAGAAGGGTTGTAATCTAGGTACCAAAGTTTTAGCAGTAGTGTATATTTATTCTCCCAACTCCAAATATAGTCATACTAAGACTTTCTTCTTGTCCTGCTCATAGTCAAGTGTCACAACAAAGAACACCCAAGCACTCTAGGGTAGATTTGAATATTACCCTCTAGAATTGGCCCCCACTTCTCTAAAATCCTTCTATGTAAGTCTCCTAGATTGCGGAAAAAACCCTTAAACCTCCCACTTAGGCCCATCTCCTTAAAAAATTTCATTTTTTTTCTACTTCATTTTCAATCTCTTCCTCCAAGAAGACTTTTAATTTATCGACAAGTAGCTCAACCCATTTTGCACACCTCTCACTCCCATAGTTCCCCTTCTTTACTACTTACACATACAATACTAATTTCTTTTAACCAGATCTCTCCTCCTCTCTTACACCCAGGGAAACCCTTACATGACTTGCATTGACACCATTCCATAATATTTCCAACTTCTATTTTCTAATGTTCCCTTGACAACCAAACATGCAATCTGAAACTATGGAGGATTCACCTAGTTCAAAACCCTTTAAATCCTTGCATTGCATTCTTCTATTCAATTGGTCTTCTCCTTGCCTGATAGAAGTTTGATCTACCACACCATTGACAATATCGGAGAAATAGTTATGCCTATCACCAATCGACAAACATTTTCTTTACTACAAATAATAACCCAAAGGAGGAGCTGCAGATGATTTCCCATCACAGCAAGCAAAGGCATGAACATTCTAAGGGTCAGCCACAACTAGCCTCCGTAGGGAAAAACCATTTGGCGCTAGCCTGTGATAGTAGTAGGAAGAAACCCTAGATGAGGCAGAATGAGGTGGATGATACCTAGCCATTAACATCATGATACTCAATATAAATGTTTTCACCATATCTTTAACCTAATCGTAAGAAGGAGATGCTCAAAGAATCCAATCTTCATGAAGTGATTTGTTGAAATCACATAAATACTCAACACAGTCCTCATAATTAAGCTTATGTCCTATGCCAACTTATTCAAAGCACTTAGCCTTGGTCATTAGCTATATAAAAAAATTATTAAGTGCTTGTGTTATTCATGCTTCTTTGTTGCATATTAAAGAGCTAGCAAAATAAATGTCTATTTGTTAAGTTACCACTTTCAATCATGCTTTGAAACATATGTCAAATGTTTTCTTGTGACTTTTAGATAAAATTATCAAATAAAAAAATTAACATCATTTATAAAATTATTCAATTATTTGTATAGTGTTGAACATATTTGTAAACATCAATAACAAACTTATTCATGTGACTTGAGGTCACTCTGACATAATTTCATAAAAGACGTTTAGAAAGATGGATTGCGTCTTTGAAATTTTTAGTTTGTTGTTCCAATGATATAATAGAGAATCCTCTAAGCTTAAGAGATGAGTTTGCCTCCTTAGCTCACATGCATACACATTTTCATGTTAAATGACATTTTTGCATATAATTTCTTTTTTATACTATTTTAATGCATGACAAATATTACAGTACTTTAACATTTATCTATTCAATAGCAAAGATAAACATCAAATCTTGAATGCAAATGTATAATAAATAATAAAACATATTCATTTTTTTTTAATTAATTTTTGTTAGAGTTTTACATTAATAAATGTTAATTTTATAGTTTAGATTAAATAAAATAAATTAGTTGAACAGTTAGGTGCTGGGAAGTTATTCTCATAGTTAGTTTTATAGGGAAATAATGGCTATAAATAGCCTCTTTGTTGAATTGTAAGACCATCCAATTAAATCTGATTATATCATATTTTATATTCATCCATTTCTGCTCTTTTATTTTTAACATTATGGTATCAGAGCATCTGCGCGGGTTCTTTGCCTATGGAATGATGGTGAAGACTCCCAAATGAGCACCCTTCGGGTTATGTTCTTTAGATGAACAACTACCATTGTCAAAACTGTGATCAACCATGCCGGTAAAGAATGCTTTGTTATACGCATGAGACTTATAAGTGGCGTTTGGATTCAAACCTTCTTGTTCAACATTATTAGACAGTGCCAACCGCCAGGCATCAATAAAAGGAACTATTTGCAAGTTTATTGAAATCCAAATCTCAGGGTCTGTTGTGAGATGTTGAAATGCATAAGTGGGTGCACTGGAACTGTCACCGTCAACCCTAAACCAAACTGTGAAAACCGATTTTGTGATTCCTAAAATGGAGTGAGAAGATAGTCTGACAAAAAAGAGGAGTTTGTAGTCGTTACAAGCAATATTATTTTCACCTTCTTTGAGGTGTTTTTTGGGAATGTGTTTGTATCTTTGGTCATTCAAAGCTTTGTTGATTATTGGTGGATAGCATAGTTGGTGAGGAAAGAAGACATCTATTTTGGTATGATTGGCATTGTTTTCCAGTTTTGCAAGGTCAAAGATGGAGGTTTAGGTGTTATCGGGAGAATTTAGTTCTATAACATAGTGATTATCTCCATTATTATCTTGTCAAAGTTGAAGTGGTTGTTTTTACCTTCTTAAGGTGATTCATTATAGATGATATTTCTAGGTTTAATTTTCAAATAATCTATTCAAGAGGTATAATATTGGTTATGGTATGGGTACATTATTAATTGATGTCAACATTGTCATCTTTGCATATATGTTCAACATTGTTTGTATTATCATGGTCGTTTGTGTTAAGAGTTCCAATTCTTTCAATAGGTCAAATGTTCCTTCTATCAGAGAGTTTAATGTGGCATCAGACAGATAGAAACTATCAAGAGAAAATAGGAGGTTGGAGGAAACGGAGGCAAGAGGGCACCTATCATCTCGAGCTAGGTTCTCACTCAAAGATGATTCATTACATGAGAAACAACTTATTTGTGTCCTTGAAAAGCCAAGGTTTGATAGATTCATCCCTGAAGAGAAGAGGGGGCTTCACTTATTTGTGTGCTTGAATAGAAGAGGGGGCTTGGTAGCATGATTTTCCCTTCAAGGAGTGAGGGGGGGGGGAAGGATTTGATTATGATTTATTGAGCACTCGAGGAGGCATCAGACACACTCGAAGGAGATGTAGACTTTTGGAGGAAAGACAACTCATGTGCAGGCATATCGGTGGTGATTTTTCTACAACACTTGAGGAGACGTTAGACACACTCGGTGGAGATGTGGACTTTTGGAGGAAAGGCATTTGATGTGTAGCATTGAAGGAGGCATTAGACACAACAAAGAATACCCAAGCTCACTAGGGCAGATTTGAATATAACCCTCTAGAATTGGGCCCCACTTCTCTAAAATCCTTCTATGTAAGTCTCCTAGATTACAGATAAAACCCTTAAACCTCCCACTTAGGCCCATCTCCTTAAAAAATTTCATTTTTTTGCTACTTCATTTTCAATCTCTTCCTCCAAGAAGAATTTTAATTTATCAACGAGCAACTCAACCCATTTTGCACACCTCTCACTCCCATAGTTCCCCTTCTTTACTACTTATGCATACAATACTAACTCCTTTTAACCAGATCTCTCCTCCTCTCTTACACCCAGAGAAACCCTCACATGACTTGCATTGACACCATTCCATAATATTTCCAACTTCTATTTTCTAATGTTCCCTTGACAACCAAACATGCAATATGAAACTATGGAGGATTCACCTGGTTCAAAACCCTTTAAATCCTTGCATTGTATTCTTCTATTCAACTGGTCTTCTCCTTGCCTGATAGAAGTTTGATCTACCACACCATTGAAAAGATCCAAGAAATAGTTATGCCTAGCACCAACTGACACACATCTTCTTTACTACAAATAAGAACCCAAAGGAGGAGCTGCAGATGATTTCCCATCGCAGCAAGTAGAGGCATGATTGTTCTAAGGGTCAGTCACAACCAGCCTCTGTAGGGATAAACCATTTGGCATTGGCCTGCGAGAGTAGCAGGAAGAAACCCTAGATGAGGCAAAATGAGGTGGATGATACCTAGCCATTAACATCATGCTACTCAATATAAATGTTGTCACCATATATCTTTAACCTAATTGTAAGAAGGAGATGCTCAAAGAATCTCAATCTTCATGAAGTGATTTGTTAAAATCACATGAATACTCAACATAGTCCTCATAATTAAGCTTATGTCCTATGCCAACTTATTCAAAGCACTTAGCCTTGGTCATTAGCTATATAAAAAAATTATCAAGTGCTTGTGTTATTCGTGCTTCTTTGTATATTAAAGGGCTAGCAAAATAAATGTCTATTTGTTAAGTCACCACTTTCAATCATGCTTTAAAATAAATGTCTATTTGTATTAGAGCATCTGCGCGGGTTCTTTGCCTATGGAATGATGGTGAAGACTCCCAAATGAGCACCCTTCGGGTTATGTTCTTTAGATGAACAACTACCATTGTTAAAACTGTGCTTTGTTGTACACATGAGAGTTACAAGTGGCATTTGGATTCAACATTATTAGATAGTGCCAATCGCCAGACATCGATAAAAGGAACTATTTGCAAGTTTATTGAAATCCAAATCTCAGGGTCTGTTGCGAGATGTTGAAATGCGTAAGTTGGTGTGCTGGAACTGTCACCGTCAACCCTAAACCAGATTGTGAAAATTGGTTTTGTGATTCCTAAAATGGAGTGCGAAGATAGTCTGACAGAAAAGAGGAGTTTGTAGCCGTTACAAGCAATATTATTTTCACCTTCTTTGAGGTTTTTTTTGAGAATGTGTTTGTATCTTTGGTCATTCAAAGCTCTGTTGATTATTAGTGGATAGCAAAGTTGGTGAGGAAAGAAGGCATCTATTTTGGTATGATTGGCATTGTTTTCCAGTTTTGCAAGGTCAAAGATGGAGGTTTAGGTGTTCTCAGGAGAATTTAGTTCTATAACATAGTGATTATCTCCGTAAGTATCTTGTCAAAGTTGAAGTGGTTGTTTTTACCTTCTTAAGGTGATTCATTATCGATGACATTTCTAGGTTTAATCTTCAAATAACCTATTCAAGAGGTATAATATATATATATATATATATATATATATATATATATATATATATATATATATATATATATATATATATATATATATATATATATATATATATATATATATTATCAGTAAATGGTTGAGGCCTTGATTTTATTATATTAATTTTCAATAAATTTACATTTTTTCCTCCGTTTGTGCGAATTAAGCTCACAAGAATTAAGCTTTTGATCTTATTAGATTTGCTTCTTCTATATTCATAGCTAAATTTCGAGGAAATTTTTGAGCATAAATTAAAGGACTGGATGATACCTTAATCTATGTATATATGCTATTTATATATATGTCTATATATCTGCAATTTATATTATACTCACAAATGTATCTGCACTTGTTTACCTTTAAATTCTAATATAATCATTTACTGCTATACTTGATTTCCTATTATGAAATCGCTTTTCTTCACCTTCCGTGTACTTCTCTCACACACACATCAATTTCTTTGATTTCTTGCCCATCGGCTCCTAGGTTAGCTAATTTATCTGCATCTATATTGCCCTCCCGATAGATGTGATTCACTATATAATCTCCTATATCTTCAAGAGTTTCCATTATTTGTTCTATAGCACTATTTAGTTTCCAATTCGGTGTTCTACCCTGTCTTATTGCATTTATTATTATAGATGAGTCTCCTTCAATCGCTATTCTTTTAAGCTTCCATTTTTTGCACCATGCCAAAACTATTCTTATAGCTTCTATTTCAGCTTCATTGTTTGTCTTTATTCCTATAGGTTTTGCTATCCTTCCTAATAGCTTTCCTTCCGCATTATGTAGACATATTCCAATTCCCGCCACCCCTGGGTTTCCCCTGGCTGCCCCATCAAAGTTCAACTTAATCCACCCTTGCTTCGGTGCTTTCCCTTTACAGTTTGCTCTTAATAAGGATTTATTGTCAATGCTAGGACCAATCCAGGGTGGAACTTTCAAACCATACCACTTTTTCCTCTGGTTGTTGTCTTCTAATGAGAATTCCATCCTAGATTGTCCCAGCATATTTCTATTATTTGTAATTTCTACTATATTTGCCTCTAATTTGTTCAAAAATCTCTCAATGCTCATCTTTTTATCTTGAAAAATTCTACGGTTTCTTTCCTTCCATAATTCCCATATTAAAAGAGATGGGATTATGTATCTCATTTTACTGTATAAGTCCTCTTTACATGACCTTTGCCAAGAATTAAATACTTCTGTGATATCATTTTGAAGAGCAGTCTTCAGATCTAATTTCTCCAGCACCCAAAGCCAACATTTATTAGAAAACTCACAATTTAACAAAATATGATTAATCGTTTCACTTTCCTTCTCACATAGGGCACATCTGGAAGGACCATGGTACCCTATTTTTTCAAACCATTCAGCAGTGAGAATTCCTTTCTGTAGTGCAACCCATGAGAATAGACCTACCTTAGGAAGACAGTTTCTGTTCCAACATAGATAAATGGGAAGACCGATGGAAGGGTTATCTATCCCTGAAATAACTTTGATACCTTCTTTCGAATTATATACACCACTCTTTGAGGCAGCCCATATGATTATGTCCTCCCCAGAATGTGGATTGAAGTTCCATTTTCGTAAAGCTTTGTTTAGTTTTACTTGGAAATGGAGGGGAAGTCTAAATTCTTCTAGAGAATTCCATGCCCAGCTGCTTCCCACACTATTATTAATTTGTGAAAAATAGTCTTTAACCCGCTCACCCTTACTTTGTTTGATCAGTTCAATTAGTTGATCATTCCCAAGAATTTCCCTAAGGGCAGGTTTTCCACCCCATGAGTCATCCCAGAATAAAGCCTTATCCCCACTTTTCACATCCCAAGAAAGGGACTCTAGTACTATATCTTTACACTCTTTTATGAAGTTCCATATGCGTGAGCCCGTTGGATAGTTATCAGAACGGCATACACTTTCCTCATCTTCTCCTAGTAAGTATTTATATCTTAGAATTTTAACCCATTTTGCCTTTGGATTTTTAATCATTCTCCATACTAATTTCACCCCCAAGGCCTTGTTTTGAAGCGTAAGGTCTTTAATTCCTAGACCTCCTTCTTCTTTTGGCTTACAAATCTTATTCCATGCAATTAAAGCTAGTTTTGATTTTTCCTCCAACCCTTGCCAGAAAAAACTTCTTAATTTTCGTGCTATCTCCTTATTGATACTTGTCAGGATTTTCATGCTCATCATCTGATAAATAGGAATGACAGAGAGGATTGACCTAATCATAACTTCCCTTCCTGCATTTGATAACCATTTTCCTTTCCATTGATCTAGTTTCTTGGAGATATTTTGAATTGTATTTTCTGATAGGTGATTTGATTTGACCCCCTTATCCAGAGGTAAACCTAAATATTTACACGGAAAGAATCCTTCTTTGAAGTTTAGTATTCGTTTAATCTCATTCTTTCGTCTCTCTTTAGTACTGATGAAAAATATTTCTGATTTTTCCTCATTTATACACTGTCCAGAAGCATTAGCATAAGTACTTAGGATTTCTTTGAAAGCTTGAGCTTCTTCTAAAAGTGCCTTTCCAAAAAGGAGATTATCATCAACATATTATTGATGAGTAGTTGCCTTGACTCTCGAAGTAATCTTGATTCCTTTTACCTTATCTTCTTCTTGAAGTTTCTTAATTGCTCTCCCCAAAGCTTCTGCCATAATAATGTACAAAAAAGGTGATAATGGATCACCCTGCCTCAAACCTTGAGAACATTTTAAAAAGCCTTCAGGGGACCCATTCACCATGATTGAGAAGTGAGGGGTGGAGATGCATTCAAAAATCATATTGATCCATTGTTTTGAGAATCCAAAAGCTTCCATACATTTACACAAAAATCTCCAGTCCACTTTATCAAAAGCCTTACTGATGTCTAACTTAATCAACATACTCGGATCCTTATTATTTGTTACTAAATGTATAGCCTCATGAGCAATAATCACTCCATCTAGAATTGACCTATTAGGGAAAAATCCAGTTTGTTCTTCAGATATAATTAATGGGAGAAGTTGTTTCATTCTGCCTACCAAAGCTTTTGAGAATATTTTATACAAAGTGTTGCATAGGGAGATAGGTCTGTACTCGTTAAAGTTCTTTGCATTGACCTTTTTGGGAATAAGAGAAATGAATGTGTTATTCAGCTCTTTAAGAATATGTCCTGAGTTTCTCATTCCCTCTAGAGCATCAGTAATTTCCTTGCCCATAAATGACCAACACTTTTGAAAGAAAAATGTTGGGAATCCATCAGGACTAGGGGATTTATCTGGGTTCATTTCTTTTAGAACCTTGAGAATTTAATCTTCCGTAAATGCGGCATTTAGGAAGATATTCTAAAGCGGGGTTATTATACGAGGGATGTTTCTTAAAAGCTTGGCCTGGTCCAACATATCCACACTCCCTAAGTTATTCAGAGAGTTTTCAAAGAAAGAGACTGCTGAATCTGCAATTTCTTTAGGATCCTCTATTATATTTCCATTTCTATCTTTGATTTTGGAAATCTTATTTAAATTCCTTCTAGCTTTGACACTATTCTGACAAAATTTCATGTTTTGGTCCCCTTCCCTGAGCCATGTCTCTCTCGCTCTTTGCCCCCAGAAGGTGCTAATTTGTGAAAGAGAATCATAGTATTTACATAATAG
Source organism: Chamaecyparis obtusa (assembly GCA_027943335.1). Classification (NCBI taxonomy): domain Eukaryota; kingdom Viridiplantae; phylum Streptophyta; class Pinopsida; order Cupressales; family Cupressaceae; genus Chamaecyparis; species Chamaecyparis obtusa. The sequence continues at coordinate 670,702 of BSBK01000177.1, read as the reverse complement.
TTCTTGCTCAATGTTATCATCTGAAATCTGTTTTCCATCTTCAATAATCTCCTTATTCACATTTTCCATCTCTTTTTCTATAAGGTCTCTTTTCACAAATATATCCCCAATAGTGTTTTTACTCCATTGAGACAGATTTCTTTTTATTAATTTTAGTTTCCTTATGACTTTATATATCTTGGAACCTTCAAACCTTAACTCTGTCCACCATTTTTTAATTAGATCCAAACATTCCTCATTAAGTAACCACATTTTTTCAAATCTAAATGGGATTTTTTAAATTTTTGATTGGTTCCAAAATTACTAGTTCTATAGGAAAGTGGTCGGAACTGGCAATGGGTAGGACCTCATTAGTAAGATTAAAGTCAAAGTTCCTTAGCTCCCCTATAAAGAAGAACCTGTCCAATTTTTTGACTATTAATTCTGTGTCTTTACGTTTGTTAGTCCAGGTGTATTTCCCTTGGTTTGATTCAATTTTCGAAGCCCCTATAATATTTATCCATTCCTGGAATTCTAAATTAGTTTTTGATATGTGTTTTGTCCCACCCTGTTTATCTCCCAAGGATAGAATAGCATTAAAATCTCCTCCTAGTATAAATGTTTCGTTCGGGAAGCTCTCAATATAATCCTTAATCTCCTGCCATACAATTCTCTTTTCATGTAGGAATTTAGGAGCGTACATGTTTATTAGATTAAATTTTAAATCTGACTTTAAACTTTTGATTTGACCTCCCATCCAATTTTTATGTTTTTCATGAATATTGAAAACTATTTCTCTTGGATCCCAAATAAAAGCAATTCCACCCAAAGCGCCTTCTGCCTCATAACCTATTAATTCTCTTATTCCTATACTCTTTTTTATATTCTCATATCCTTCATTAGAAAGTTTAGTTTCTTGTATCATAGCCATGTTTGGTTTAATTTTCGCTAATTGCCTTATCACAAGGCATCATTTCTTAGGGGCATTTAAACCCCTAACATTCCAACTAATGATCTTCATGAGGACTTAGGAAGGACCTTCCCCTTCCCAGAGTATAGAATATCAGTAATTTTAATCTGACCTGGCACCATTCCTTCCTTTGCTCTTAATTCAGCAAGGGATTTTCTTCCTCTTGGTTTGACTAGTTTCCCCGTATCAGCTTCTAACCTGCCCTTAATTAATTTTCCTAAACCTAAAGTTTCTGTATTGTTCCTAACAGTGTTCTCTTTGTTTTCCTCACATAGTTCTTCATTCAATAGTGAACATAATATTCCTGTTATTATATCATTACTCCTAGAATCCTCCAGAATAGAGGCAGGGTCTAATCCTAAAAAGTCTAGCAGTGGGCCTTGGTCAATGGTCTCCACTAAGGGGGATTTTTCCATTCCTTCTTTTTGCATTTCTTTTGTCTGATGGCATGATTCGGAGGGGATGTGTTTCGAGTTTTTTTCAATATTAGGAATATCTGCAATCTCTTTTTGGATTCCTTCATTAACATTCATAGTTCTTAACTCCACTGCGGATTTCCTCCCCCTCTTCTTTTTAATTCTATTGATATTAGGGGTGCTCAGACTTCCTCTTTTCATTGCTATACCTAACTACCAGTCTTCGTTAGTGATACCAAAGAGGCCTTCTATGGAGTCCTTAACCGATGAAAGATTGTTGCCGGGTTTGATTCCCTCAATGGTTGTTGCCATGCCTAATTGTCTATCATCATTATTGAATTCTTCTAGACAAATTATGATCTCTTCCTCTTTTTGATTTCTTGTATTATTTATATCTTCTTTCCTAACATACAAGGGATCTTTGATATCATTAAGATCCATTTCCATATCTCCTATCTCATCTAGATTTGGTAAGCATTTTGTTTCCATGTTTTCTTCTCTATTTTCCTGAGTGTTGTTTGATGTTGACATCTCCTTAATGATTTTAATTAGCAAAATTTTTTGGTGATCGAGTTCCTCTTTGTCACATATTTCGTCTATAAGGGTATCCATTAATTCATTGGTGATTTCAACTATTTCTTCTTCTATTTTTTGGTTCTCCTTTAGAAGTGATCTCTCTTGATCTTCTAGACTGTTGGAGATTCTATTCAGGTTGTAAGAGGTAATTTCAGTGTTAATTCCTTGCTTGATACTCTGAATGCTAAGGTTATTCTTATGCTCAGGGGATAACGGTAAGGGAGATTTGACCTCAACATTTAAGGTCTCATTTATTGATATATCATTTTCAATAGCCAAAGGGGGTTGACACAAAGAGTCTGAAGGGTGTGTGGAGATGCTGATCGGATTAATTTCCTTAGGAGATGTCAGAGTGAAACCTCCTTTATTTGAGTTAAATCTCACCATCAATTTTGGTGTCTTCTGAATATGAGTGTCAATTTGTCCTAATTTTTGGTTTCTAGATCCTTTGTTTGTCTTTCTACAAAATCCTCTAGAATAATGGGGTTAATAATAATAGAGTTTGAATTAAAGCATAATCTAATGGGATGAATCCATTTTTTATGATAGTTGATCTTTACTATGATGATTTTTTTAGACTGGTTATTATCATTATCAATAATGCTTAAAAAGTCACCAATTTGTTTTCCTATTAATTTGACAGTTTCTACATTAGATAATTCTATAGGCAGATTTCTAAGAACAATAGCTTTTTCTACAAGAAAGTCCTTAAGATTTATTGGGTTGAATAGGGGAACCCAGTCAAAAATATAAAAATCAGAGTCTTTATACTTAGCTAACCCTTCATTTCTAATTTTACTTTTAATATTTCTATCTTTACAATTAATGAAAATAAAATTTTCTAATAAGATAGATATACTTACCTCATTCGGGAGTTGAGATTTCAGCCAAGCTACCAAATCTGTGATGGAAGTTCCTACTCCAGACCATCGACAAATCAGCCCTGTATCTACATAAGAATTTTGTCTCTGTTCTATGCATTTTCCATCTAGATCTATTCTAATCATGTTAGGATTCTGAAAGAAATTACCTATTATTTTACCATTGTTACTCTCAATAGTTTTATTATGCTTATGAGGGGGCGTGTATACCTATTTGTTTTGTTCCTGAAACAACCTTGACCCATTGTTACCTGTTAGACCTTCTTTCATATTCCTTCTATGTGTATGTTCATTCTGTGGGTAGGGCTCTAAGACATTAGTATGGAGCTATTCTATCCCGCCTTATAGTCCTTATCCTCAAGGGTCCCATTCCTTTTGTGGGGAGGAGAGCATTTCATTCTGCCATTATCTTCCTCTCTAAGCACATCAAATGAATTACTGACAGATAGATTAAAAGGATTATGAGAGTGCTGGTACCTATTCCCCTTTTTCCTATTTTTTACCACTTGCCAAGTTAGCTCATTCTTTGTTGTGCCCACAGGAGGTGCTTGAGAAGGAAAGATCCTGCCTACCCCCTTTGCAGATAGGGGTTCAAAAGTTCTACAATAGTTCTCAGATCTTCCCCTTTTGGCATCCCTGTAGCTTCTGGCATTTTTTGCATATTTGGTTTGTGTAAAAATATTCAATTGTCGGTCCAATGATTGAACTGAGAAAACCTTTGGCAAACAACCTTTTTTTTCTTTAGGGTTTACCATAATCGCCCTGGAATCGAAATCAGGCTCTACAACCCTAGCATAATTCTTTTGTCTTTCTTTCTTGGATGCCAGATCTTGCTCTTCTGGTTGTAGTGCTACTTTAGGGTCTGCAGGGACGCAATTAGCTAGAGCTAAATCATCAATGAAGGGGTTTGGTCTTTCTTGGCTGAATAATACATGTAGTTTCAAATCAACATTTTGATCCGCTAGCTTCTTCTGCTTAGCTATGAATTCCTTCAGATGATCATATGTAGGGTGAGGCTGCACCGGTGTTCTGCATTCCTTCTTCTTATGTCTGTATAGATAACAGTTATAGTAGTAGCTTGCAAATACCTCTCTCTTTCCTTACAGGCTAGCACCCTCTGCACCCAAATTGGCCTGTTCTGCCCTGGTTTCCACTTTGCTATAGGAGATCGCATTCTTTGCTGTATGAAAATGCAAAAGACCAATGTCTACTTTCCTTTTATAAAATGAAGCTTTCCTTTTATAAAATGAAGCTTTCCTTTTCGCATGTGAGGATCTCATCTTTGCTTCACATTTGAGGCTTCTAACTTGTTGAAAATCTGAATTCTCTCACCAAAACCTGAACTTTGCCACCTTGCAAATTAAAAATTCTAAATGTGGATGCTTGAAAATTGCCAATTCTAAGCCTTAGTATTTGCAAATCTGAACCTTCCTTCCAAATCTTTCAAAATTATGAGCATGAATGCCTTCTATTTTTCAAAAATTTCGAGAAAGGAGCATGAAAATCAAGACCATGCCCCCTAATTTTGCAAAAAATTCTGACAGTGAAAGGATCAAAATCAAAGCCCCTCTATGTTTGAAAATTTTGGAAATGGTGTTTGAAATCCAAGGTTTCAAAAATTTTGAGTTCTGATCTGTGAATGTGCTAAGTTCTGTTCTATACCTGTATATGTGCAAGATTTGATATAAGATCTGATCTGTCCCTAGAAATATGAATTGATCTATAGATCTAGAGTTAAATCAATCTAGGTTCCCTGTTGCTGATGAGTTTAGATCTCCACCTTCACAAGACTATGCTAATCATGTAGATACTTGCCAATCCAAGATAGGAGCATATATACACAGATTTTCGGTGGTCCTATGCTATTAATTTTCAGTGCCTCTTTTAGGCAATGGCTGCTCTCATGTTGATGTCGCAGGTCCCTCTAAAGATGTCACTGCTCCCTCCAAAACCAGATCTGCCTTCACAAAGCAAATTTAGATCTGTCTTATCAAACTCAAAGCTACCCCAGCAAATTTCGCTATCTTAGCCTTTATATTATAACAGGCCTCTTCTCTTTACAAATTTTACCCCAACCTAGGGCAATTTCGCAAGTCACACTTTATATTATAATAGGCCTGCTACCAAATCGCAACCTCCTACAAAGCCAAGTCACAGCTCTGCCTTCTTTTCGGTGGCCTTTCTTTCCCCAAATTCAGGCCTGTCTGCTCAAATGTTGGAGACAAGATCGACACCCCGTAGCTAATATGTAATGGCTGTAATAGGTATCAATTTGCCAATGAATATGAATCGATCTTTCATTTTGTATATTCAGTCTGCAACATTCATCTATCTAAATAATTATTATATTCAAGAGGTATAATATTGGTTATGTTATGGGTCCATTATTAATTGATGCCAACATTGTTTGTATTATCATGGTCATTTGTGTTAAGGGTTCCAATTCTTTCAATGGGTCAAATGTTCCTTCTATTGGAGAGTTTAATGTGGTATCAAACAGATAGAAACTAACAAGAGAAAATAGGAGGTTGGAGGAAATGGAGGCAAGAGGGAACCTATCATCTCGAGCTAGCTTCTCGCTCAAAGATGATTCATTACATGAGAAGCAACTTATTTGTGTCCTTGAAAAGCCAAGGTTTGACAGATTCATCCCTGAAGAGAAGAGGGGGCTTGGTAGCATGATTGCCCCTTCAAGGAGCGAGGGGGAGAAGGATTTGATTATGATTTGTTGAGCACTTGAGGAGGCATCAGACACACTCGAAGGAGATGTAGAATTTTGGAGGAAAGACAACTCATGTGTAGGCATATCAGTGGTGATTGTTTCTACAACACTTGAGGAGATGTTAGACACAATCGGTGGAGATGTGGACTTTTGGAGGAAAGGCATTTGATGTGTAGCATTGGAGGAGGCATTAGACACAATCAGAGGAGATGTGGAATTTCAGAGGAAATGTGTCTCATTGTGCAGGGGAGGAGGGAACCCTCATGTTGTGCATATAGCTTCAAGTTTTGTGGTCATGAGATCCATTGATGTAGATAATTTGGTCTTTCTAGAGCGAGTGTGGTCAGGACATCCACTATTGTAGTCAGTTCGGTGTTTCTTGAGCAGTCGAGAAGGATTGGTGAAGGTGCTTCATCAAAGTCTCTAGAAGGGTTGTGTTAAAACCCTTGCAACATCCACTCTTGTTCAGATTAATGTAATAATGGGGGAATGTTGGAGTTTTACATTAATAAATGTAGGATTTGAGCAATACAAATCCACAAAACCTGAAGATCACCTGTATACAAAAACCTATTACAAGGAAGTAGAGACAAGAAGAGGGCAAGGGTTTGACTCAAAAAATGAAGAATAAAATATCCTCAAAATAATGAATGAATTAAATGTACAATGGATCATCCTTATAAAGGAGATCAAAAGCCTTGAAAGGAAAACCCTAGTGCATGTAATAATTAGTTAAATTATTACAAGACTAATGCATGCAAGTTTATATTTAAAACAACTAGTGCATGAGTTTAAAACAAATCGTGCATTTGTGTTTAAATATAAACAACTAAATCAAAAGAGTTGACATCTTAAGAAGGGAGTAAAGTTAATTAATAAAATTAATACTTTACTCTAACACCCCCCTTAAGATGAGCAACAATGCAAGAAGAAAGCAAAGGAAACTACAGTGCAGAAAGCAAAAAAAAGGGTCCTAGCAACATGGCCCGATGAGGTACCCAACACAACCAAATCTCTGTAAAATAGAGAAATGGAGAAAACCCAGTGGGAAAAAAACCCTACTCCAAAAAGGAATAGAAAAATGCAGAAAAAGAAATGGCTCAAGAGACTCTCTCAAAACCATAAGTACAACCAGCCCCCCCATGAGAGAGGGATGAGACACCAAAGCCCCCCTAGAATGATGGAGCCCCTGTGGAAATGATCAAACCAATGCAAGTCCAATGCAGAAAAAACAAAGGCACAAAATAAGGAAACCCTTGAATGAGAGGTGAAACTGGAAGGCCTAACTGATGCTCAAAGGAGAAAACATGAGGATCTTGAAAGGGAATCCCCAATATAGGTGGTGTGACAGGTGTGCTGACACTGTCATGAAAGAGGAGATGAACATCCTCTGTAGAATCCTCAACAAGTGCACCTGGTGGCTTGATGAATGGAGCTGGAGGGTTAGGCAGTGTTGAAGAAGAATCCTACTGAAGAGAAAAGACCTCAATAGGATGTGGTGTGGCAGTCATAGCAGTGATCTCAGGAACAATACAAAAGTTCAAGCGACCTGACTGCACCACATGAGGCTCTCGCGAAACAGGAGAGTTGTGCTTTGACAATGGAGATGGTGGACCAAAGTGTGAGAAGGTCTAGAGATGGGTGGAATGATCAACTATCCCTGTAGCAACAATGCCTCCTATCGCACTATCCCGAATGAAGACTAAATTTGTAGTGAACTCAACTGTCTTCCCTGATCCACTGTGTGTAATCTGATAAATTGAGAGAAGGTTTACAGATAGAGATGGAACATACAATACATCATTGAATGTGCCATCCTGAATGCCTATTGAACCTTTCCCACAGACTATCAGGACAGTGTTATTCCCCATGAGAATATGAGGAATGGGAGAAGCCTCAACAATAGAGAAGATCCCTTGAGAAGATGCCATATGGTGAGAAGCACCTGAATCCAGTATCCAAGGGACCTGTGAAGGGGATGCAATGGATGCCCGTAATGCATGACCCTGTCCAAAATCCTATCCAAATGTCGAAGATGTGGAAGAAGATTGAAAAGTAGACCCCTGTGAGGTAGAAGAGGATGGAGAGGAAACAATGCTCTTCTGAAGAAGAGCTTGCAAATCTACAATCTGTTTCTCATAACCATCAAATCTCTTCTAAAAACAATGTGACTCATCATGAGGTCCCTTCTGACAATAGGAACATGTAGGTCTCTCAGTCCTCTATTTCTCCTTCTTAGAAGAATATGGTGGGCCAGTAGAGTGCTGAGAAGAGGAATCTGATATCTGCTTTGGCTTCTGCTTCTGCTTTTCTTTGGATGGTTGGGAAACCAATGCTTGGTTCTTTGATCCTGTTAGAGAGTCCAACTAAGTAAGCTTGGCCTGCTCTCTAGTCAAATGATCACATAGCACCTCAAAAGTGCGCATGGTGAATGTAGGTCCCAAAGCGTCCATGGTAGAATGAAAGGTAGAAGAGAAGATCTGAAAGTTTCCCCTAAGCTTAGACAAAATTAGATAAATGCACTCTTTATCAATCTTTTGCTTTCCACATCTGTGTAACAAAGATCTTTGTTGTTTGAACTTCATCATAAAGTCCTCAATAGAGATAAAAAGAATCAGGTACAAGAGAGGTAAGCTCTACCTCAATTTGAAGTGCTCTGAACTCATTCACTGTACCAAACAAGGTGTTTAGCTTGGTCCACATAGCTAGAGGGGTATTGCACCCATCAAGATGAAACTGCAAGCTATCTGATACCTATAAAACAATCAACCCCATAGCCTCATCCATCTTGATCTGATGCTGCATGATCTCAAAGGGCCTCTGTAATACTGGCTGCACTGCATCTAGACAAGACCAGAGCCCTTTTGAACAGAGAAGCCGTGTCATCAGGGTTTTTGATGTGTTATAATTATGTGGCGTTAAAAATTATAGACAAGAAGAGGTCTCAGCCATATTTTTTAGAAGGGGTCTTGTTTTGATAAATATCTGGTTTAATTGATAGAAAGAAGAAAATAACACCCCCCCACAATCCAAATATTGAACCCCTAAGTCTAGAATGATATGCTTTATCAAGAGAAGAGAAAAAAATCTTCAGATCTAAATCTTGTGTACCTTGAAAAAATTCTAATGAAAATAGGCAGAAATCTGGATGGTGCTCGAGAAGAGCTTTCCGATGCTTCTTCCGGACAAAAAAATGGAGCTAATTTGAGCAAATTAGCCCCCCGGAATGCAAAAAAGGATAATATGGAGTTGAAAGAAAAAAAAAAGAAAGCTAGATGAAAAAAATCACCAGATTAACCTTCATGAGAGCGTCAGGCTCGGAACCAGCTTTCTAGTGATATCTCGTTTGTCAAAAAATGATGCTTGGAGCTCCCGGAACGCCAATTTCAATGAAAGATGCTCCAAGAGAGGAAAAAAATCCCCCCCAAAAAGGTTTGTGCCAAGGCAATAGCCCTTGGTCACATGGGGCTCTGCCACTGGCAGTCAGCCGCTTGCGGCTGGCAGTGAAGTCTAACTACTCGCGGTTAAGCTGGCGGCTAAGGGCTAACCACTGGCGATTAGCTGTCTGCTGGCAGGGAAGGTTTTTCGGGCGGCAGTTTGGCGGCGGATTGAGAGTAGGCTGAGCGTGGGCGGCGTGCGGTCTGCGTGATATTTTTTGATTTTATTTTAAATTTTCCACCTCATACTGTGTGCAATTAATTGCCTCAAGGTGCGTGCATAGTCGTACGACCCCGGGGCAATTTTTTTTGCCTCTCCCTGCAACGTTGTCCAAATTGGACGTGTTTTATATCAAAATAGAGGTTTTTGGGTGCTTCAAGCTCAACAGTGAGGTTCGTTTGAGCTCAAAGTGCACCAAAATTTAGGGACCCCCTATAGAGAATACCAGATCTAAAAACTATAACCAAAACCTCTCAAATCAGCCAAAAAATCCTTAATTTGAATCCTTCAAACATGAACAAGCTGTAGCAGATTAGGCTCTGATACCATGTAGGATTTGAGCAATACAAATCCACAAAACCCGAAGATCACCCGCATACAAAAACTTGTTACAAGGAAGTAGAGACAAGAAGAGGGCAAGGGTTTAACTCAAAAAATGAAGAAGAAAATGTCCTCAAAATAATGAATGAATTAAATGTACAATGGATCATCATTATAAAAGAGATCAGAAGCCTTGAAAGGAAAACCCTAGTGCATGTAATAATTAGTTAAATTACTACAAGACTAATGCATGCAAGTTTATATTCAAAACAACTAGTGCATGAGTTTAAAACAACTCGTGCATTTGTGTTTAAATATAAACAACTAAATCAAAAGAGTTGACATCTTAAGAAGGGAGTAAAGTTAATTAATAAAATTAATACTTTACTTTAACAATAAATGTTAGTTTTATAGTCAGATTAAGTAAAATAAACTAGTTGAATAGTTAGGTGCTGGGAAGTTATTCCCGTACTTAGTTTCATAAGGGAAACAATGGCTTTATATAGCCTCTCTCTTGAATTGTAAGATCATCCAATTAAATCTAGTCATATCATATTTTATATTCAGCCATTTTTGCTCTTTTATTTTTTACAACTTTTTCCATGGGACAATAACTTTTGCCTAAATTATAAATTGATTAATTATTCTAGTCGCATTCGAAAAATACAATTCCAATTTTAATAATCTATATTAGTTGTAACAAAAAATGTTTGAATAAAAATAAGTAAATACATTTAATTTCTCTTGAGTCAGCAGGAAAAATTAAATGCTCAACTTATTTGAGCTATCAGTGGGACCTAGAGCTCCTGTTTGGATTTGAGCGCCCCTATATAGAGAGATTGAATATAAATTTTACTATGATTGAGGTTGGTTACCCTACATTTCTTTTATTGTATTTGTTTAGTTATAGACATCAATTTTGTTGTTGCATGTGTAATATTTTAAAATATGTAGGATAGTGTATAACATGTTTCACCAAATAGAATAAATAGGTGTCCATCCTAATCACATTAGTTTTTCAATGATATTGTCATTCCCTGGTCACAATATTTTTTCTACCCTCAATAGTTGATAGTAAGACAAACATATGCAATATAATAATATAGTTGCTTATATGTATCCCCTAGCTCATTTAGTAAGTAGAAGAGTCAAAGTAAATGAGAGTAGAGGTAGATAATTGATGTAAGAGCATCTGGGAGGGGACATAACTTGTATCAATTTAATTTTATTATTTTCGTAATTTAGCATGACGAGGAAGAATAAACAAATAAAGAATGCACAAGTCTTTTGAATTTCGAATTTTCTGTAAAGGAAGTGTTGAATGAATAAATTGAAGAGACATGGAATGCATCAAAAGGTCGATTGGGAGTTTCTAGCAAAGAAATTCTAATTCAAAAGATAGATTAAAAGAACAAAAAAGTGTGTGATGGACAATGGGCCACACAAAGTGGAAGGTTTTTCAAATTAAATGATATACAATGAAAAGAAGATGAGAGCTGACATGGATGAAAATTTAAAAAATCATTTTTTTGGTTAATCTTTATTAACATTGGAAGTTATATAGATTGGAGGATTTAATTAAAAAATAACACATGAAAAAGATGAGAAAGAAGATGCTCAACAGAGGAATAAGAAGAGTATGAGCACTACTAATAAAGGAGGGAGTTTGGACAACAAATGAAAAGAGAGAGATACACTACAAAAGAGAAAGTGAAAGTGAAGGGGACGTGGAGTGTTGAGGATAATGGGTGTAGAAAAAAAATCATTTTTTCTTGTTAATCTTTATTAGCATTTGAAGTTCTAGGGATTGGGGAATTTAATTAAAAAAAAATGAACTTGAAAAAGATGAGAAAGAAGAGGACACCATCATATCTTTTACAAACATGACACCATCTACTATTTCCGATCTTCGAGTTGAAAGGAAGAGTTTTAAAGTTGTACATCCACAGAAGATCAAAGAGAGAAGGTCATTATTTTTGAGTGATTTTGATCAACAAGTTATGCATTACGTCTACAAATATGTGCACTTTTTCTCTGCTCCATCATTAATTCCATTGGACATGATAATTGGTTTGCACACAGAAGATCTCTGTAAACTTATGGTTTCATATAACTTCATGTGTGGGAGACTCATTTTTAATTCAAAGGAAAAGAGGTTTGAGATTGATTTTAATTCTGCAAGAGTGCCTCTTTCCATCTTTGTGAGAGAACTCAATTTACAATAGTTGGGGAATTATTTTGAAATGACACTTAATTGCAGTTATCCCATTTGTATTGGTTATTGGTGGCACAATTTTGTTTTGTCCACTCATTTCCATCTTGTTTATTTTACTCCATGTCTTTTGTATGTAAGATAGTAAGCCTATACATTGGATCCCCTTTACTAGGATGGTTTAGAAGATGCATAGGGGATTTATCAGTTAATATCCTAGGATTTTAGTATTTTTGTGTTTGATTACACACATAATTAATAGCCTAGAATTTGAGCACTGACCATGTATGAAGTCCTTATGCCTCCATAATTTATGATTGTAAAGGCCTCAGTATCTGTGATATTCATATAGCATATGACATATGTTTATTTTGTTTCTCTATTAAACGACCATTTATTGATGATATATTATTATGGTAGAATTTTTCGGACATTTTGGTTGTTTGGTGATTTTTTTTAACTTATTTTTTTTGGTCAATTTCTGTTGTCTATGTGGTTCGAACATTTTGAACTGGGATTATAAAACTCTTATTGTAAATATTCTCTCAATGGATAAATGATAATCAATTCCAAAGTTATTGGACTCTTATACTATTAAATTTTACAAGTTAGTCTCAAAGAAAATTGATAAAATAATTACACAATATAATATGACATCTTTTGCAGATTCTTTCAAGCATTATTTGCTTACATGGAAGCTGGCCTCTATTTTGCAAAGTTGCCCTGCCAACATTTAGTAGGAACTTCACTATAGTGCAACTCTTCTTAGCTATATAGAATGTATATTTAAGATATAAATATTTTTATTAATAAATTTAATAATATTATATTTAAATATTTATAATAAAGTATAATAATATAATAATTAGAAATAAGGTTAGATTATTTACTAACATAAGTATATCTCTAATAATAGACAAACCTATAGAGATTTATAATATTTTTATTAAATCGTATAAAAGATTGTCACTATGATTTATCTATTAATAAAATATATTTTTATCATCAATCAATTTTGATGAGCTTTTTAATTCAAATTATATTATAAGATTATATAATATAACATTTTCTATTAATATATTTTGTATTGTTTCTATATTTTTCTTATAATTTATTAATTATGTCTAAATGTAATATGATTGTGTAATAAGAAAAATAATAAGTTAAAAAAAACATCATCTCATACTTCCACCTTCATCCAATAAGTTATTATATTGACAAAATTAGATGTAGAAGTGATGCAAGAGCATCCTAGGGTAGTTGGCAATCCTGCATGGTGGGGAGTTGAAGTGTTTTTGTGTTACTCAGTTGCATCTTTGACCGAGGATCTTGGTCATTGAAGGAGCTCAGTCATTGAAGGGAACTCAATAAACTTCTGGCACTCAACAGAACCTATACTCGGCGATGCTTGTGGTGCTCGGTCGATGTGCTTGCTTAGTTGTTTTTATGGCGCTAGGTAGTTTTGGCTTATCGACTGGAGTTCTTGGAGATTTGGTTGGCCGACTTGATGTATTTAATGTTGATAGCTTGTGCTGCATTCTCCTATGTGGATCTTGAGGCCGACATGGAGAATTAATTATTTGTAAGGCTATTTGAGAGCTGACTGATGTTGCATTTAATATTTGTTTATTTTAGAAGTCGACTTGGCTTAGGAGTTAATTATTTCTTCTAGCCAACTTGTGGTTAAAGAAATGTATTTAAGAAGGGTTTGGGTAGTTGTTTAAGGGAGTCAGTCAAGAGAGTCAGTGAAGGGATTTGAAGAAGGATAGTAATTGGATCTTGCGAGATCTTGAAGATCAGATTGTTTGTTTGATGTTTGTAATAGCAGAGCTAGTGGTTTTCATGCTTGGAGACAAGGAGATTTCTTGGTGGCTTACGGGCTCAAGTTTAGATCTTCCTTAGTGTTTCCACCAATTTATGATGTGCTACAGAGCTGGACTAGCTAGGAGATTGCATAATTACTATTGTAATTGATTATATTTGGCCCTAACCCAAAAGGCCTTACAGCCAGGCATGTTGAATGAAATTCTATTTGAGCGTTATCTTGTTGTGTTTCCATTGTATTGTTGTTTCTAGTGTAGACTTGGACTATCCATTCTGGGATATCCCAGGTTGCACTGCGTCAGGTGGTATTAGAGCTTGAAGTTCTTGAGTGTGTAAATTGATTGCTGAGTTGAGGCAGTTTGCACCAGGACCTTCGGTTGGTGATTTGTTGCCTTGGGTTTTCAAAGATCTTGAAGATGCCTTTGAGAAGATTGGACCCTAGGGCTATTGCAGATCTCTATGATGTTGTAGAATCGAAGATTACAAAGAAATTTAAAGTAGATTTCAGATCTGAGATGGAATTGATAAAGAATGACATGATTACTGAGATCATGCGGGCTATTACGGGTAGCCGAGGAATCTTGGTATTGAAGATGGCTATGATGAAGCTTCTAAAGAATTTGAAGCTGCTGGATCTAGTGGAGATGATTGAAGGGATAGATCTGGTGAAGATAGAACTGGTCGGTGGCATAGATCTGGAGCTCAGTTAAGTACTAGTTACCAAATGGAAGTTTCTAACTTCTCTGGTACTTTGAAACCTGAGGACTTGATTGATTGGATTGGTGAGTTAGAAGACTTCTTTGAGCTTGAAGAAATTGAAGATCCTCTTAGAGTAAGATTGGAACAAACTAAGTTGAAAGGACATGCTACTCTTTGGTGGAAAGAATTGCAAAGAGATAGAGAAGATGAAGGTGAAATGAAGATCAATCATTGGAGGTTGATGGTGACTAAGTTGAAAGATAAGTTCATACTTGCTGGCTATGAACTTGAGTTGTTTAAGAAATTGCAGAATTTGAAGCAAAAAGATTTGACTATGGAAGACTATACCGAGGAGTTCTATAAGTTGACTATTTGGTTTGGATACAGAAAAATTGGTAAAGAAAAGGTAGCTCGGTATGTGAATGGTTTGAGATTCAATATTCCAAATGAGCTTGGTATGCTAAAGATTGATCCGGTTGAGGATTCGTATCAGTATGCTCTGAAGGCAGAAGATAAGTTGAAGAGAAGACAACATGGTAATTCTTGAGGGAAGGAGAAGCTTGATCACTCGGTGAAGGATAAACCGACTGTTGAAGATGAACCGAAACTTATTGAGCCTAGAAAGAGGATAGATAGGGTTATCTTTGAGGGTACTTGTTATAATTGTGGTGGAGAAGGACACCGATCTTTTGAATGTTTGCATAAGAATCTCGGTAATAGAAGGAATGCTGTGGTGAATGAGAACATATTGAATGCACCTGAAGTAGATTCAAAAAACTTGATGGTTCGAAGAACATTTCTCGGTACTAAGGTGGAACCTTTGTAGAGGAGTAGTTTGTTCAGAACTTAGTGCAAGTTAGGAGGTAAAATTTGTAATGTGATTGTGGATAGTGGTAGTACTGATAACCTTGTAGCTGAGGAGATGGTTCCAAAACTTGGTTTGAAGAGAGTGAGACATCCTTATCCTTATAGGATTGGTTGGATGTGTTGGTAAACAGATTGTTCTTTTCAATTTAACTCTCAAATGCCCAAATATGTGAGAAATAATTTGATACCAACAGTTGGATAATCTATCACTAGGTTGATAGATTTCCTCTAAATTGAAAGGTGCAGCTCCCTTATGAATGATATTCAATGAATTTGTTTTATTCCTAAACTAACTGGGTACGTTCTTAACCTAAGAACGGAAGAGGAAAACCAAGCCAGCCCTAGACAGAACTAACTCAGGCAGTAAATTCAGTTCCAAACCTAGCCAACTCCAAGAATTCACATTTCCTATTACTCCCTGGCATTGGTATTGCAATACGAATGCTATTTATGCAAATGCAGTAAAATTGAAATGAAAATGAAGGTTAAGTAATCCCAATTTTCGTAATAGGAATGTTTGCAAATATTACGATCTACAACCCATCCAATACTTAACACAAGATGCAAGATAATGCCCAAAATTGAATACAACAATACTACGATTGATTATAAACAGAAAAGCAATAACCAAATGCTCTGATTCAGAATAAAACCCCTCTTTGTATTGAACAAAACAAATAAGAATAATCTGATTTTATTTGTTCACAATCTCTGCTAAGTCTATTACAAAAAACTAGAACTCTCAACTCCAAATGCAAATGAAAATGAAATGCAAAAAAATGAATGCCCTCCCTTCTACTCCAGCAATTTCTACTCTTGCTGAAAAGAAGAACCCTTCTCTTTGAAAAGGGTTTTACAATAAATAACATTCTCTAGCAATCGTTCAGCTTCCCCCAGTGACTTTTTAGTTTTCATAACTGATCCTTTCCTCATTTTCTATTTGAATGTGAAGGGATAAAGTATTAAAATCTTTATTGGATTTCCAATCAACTTCCTCCTTTAAGACTTTCTGGCTTCTCATAACTCATGATAATTTTTAATGAATGGGCATAATTACTTGACGAGTGTCATTATCCCCATGACTATGTGTCAACTTATCTGAATCTTTTCACTTCAGTAAAACTTGGTCAAATTTTCACCATTCTGCTTCCACATTTGCATGTTTTTAACTTTGAAACAATTCAACCTTCATAGAAATATTGTTAGTGAAATTTGGGAACACATTAGGGGAATTTCTTTTCATGGGAGGTGACTTTTAAAGTTTAAAAATGGTGTACTGAAAGTGCACCTACAATTGGCTCTGAATGGGGATTGTGTGCTGCAAGGTGCACAAAGAATCCAACATCTCCTGGTTAAAAGACAAGTGCCTTATCCATTGGGCTACAGAGTCTAAGCATTAGGAGGACAAAAAAGAACTTCTTGCCAGGAGGGTGGAGGGGAGCAAGGCCAACACCAAAACTAAAAAATGAAACTTATTTACACAACGGGTGAGGTGACCTCACCAAAAGGAAGGAGAGCAGGGAGAAAATCATACATGACCATTAAGGAGAAGGGAGAAGTATGATCCTTTCTAAAAAATAAAGTTGCGCTCCCACAAGTTGAACCAAAACCATTGCTCCTTAATGACCTCTTCTTCGCTGAAAGTAAACATGGAAACATGCTGCAAATTAGTGCCCCAAATGTCTTTCCCAAATAGCCAGATTTCATCATAAACCTCATCATAAATCTCTGATTCTTCTACACTTTCCTCCATATCACTTCTCATACATTCAACCATTCTTTGTGAAGAAGAAAAATACTCAAAAGATTCTGAAAATGATACTGAAACATATTCACATTCACCTCCTTCGACAATATCACTTTTAATAGAAGTTTCAGCATCCAAATCAAGATTGATAAAATTAGAATATTCTAATGATTCTAAAAAAGATATTGTGTCATACTCACATTTATCACAATCATCTTCTGTAGTAAATTCAGAATCAAAGCCAGAACTGAATTGACATAAATCTTCTTCGCACATGGGATCAATCCAAATAGAACTAACTTCATCATTCTTTGAGGCTATCAATTCTGAAAATTTTTCATCCAAATTTAAAACCTCAATACTTGAATCAGTTGTAGAAGAAGACTTATATTTAGCTGGCACCAAAAATTTATTAACTTCCATTTTATGACAGAGAAAAATGTAATCGGGCTCTTTATCTTCTTCATGATGTTGCAGTGCTTTATCAACCAAAGGGAAGCCTTGTTCAAACTTTGTTCTTGCACTTATTTCTTCAACCATATTTTCAGACTTACTAGAATGATTGACAAAATATTTTTCGGCTTTTTCTTCAATACATATTTCAGCAAGAGAATCCAATGTTGCATTATTTTCAAAACAAAAA
Organism: Chamaecyparis obtusa; assembly: GCA_027943335.1. NCBI lineage: Eukaryota > Viridiplantae > Streptophyta > Pinopsida > Cupressales > Cupressaceae > Chamaecyparis > Chamaecyparis obtusa. The sequence goes on along the minus strand of BSBK01000177.1, from coordinate 653,188 downwards.
GATTCTAACATAGGATTATCATCAATTTGTACAAATTGAAAATCACTTTTAGGATTATCTTCTAAAAATTTAAACTTCTCATAGTCTGGAAGCACATCAATCGTAGAATGATTTTCAAAAGGATCTTTATGCAAAAGATGATCATTATTTTCATCAAACCTGAAACCCTCAACATCAGGAACAAAAGAAAGCATGGATAAATCTTCCTTTTTTACTTTGCTTACCATTTCCTTGCCACTGTCAAGAATCTCTTTGTTCATCGTAATTTGTTCTTCTTCAAGCTAGAATACTTCCTGCTCTCCAAGAACCAAGCAATTTGTAGATATGGTTTCTTTATTCATTGATTTTTCTTTAGGCATATTTGCTGAAACAAGTTTCTTTCTTCTCTGGTCTTGGACATTAAAATATCTTTGATGGACACACCTTAACAGTAGAGCAGATTGATGATCTTCAAAAGGGCTTAATCCCTTTCCTTTGAATTTAGAAATACTTTGTTTAAATGTCATCCAAAGGAATTGTAAGTTGGGATCACTCTCAGCATTTATTTCTTCAAATGTGGGTTTCCTTCTGATTTTTTTCTTGGCTGAACTTCTTGTTTGCTCAAGACTGAAAAATTATAAGAAACGAAGTCATGTGGAACTTCTGAAACTTCATCATCATCCACCTTCAATTCTTCACTTAAATGCAACACCATTTTTTTGCAATGTTGTAACAACTTCATTTTCACTTCCAGCTCTTTTATCTTGTGATACCTAGCACAAACACTTCTCCATAACAGAATTGGTACATGGTCTTCTTCAATGCTCAAATTTATTTTTCTCCTGCGAGTAATGCTTTCTCTAAAAGCATCAAACAAATCATGCAATATTGGATCATAAGTTTGATGGAGTTCTATAAAGGGAGGATCTAACCTCTTTCCTTTCGTAACTTTAATGGGCATGGTCTTTTAAGTCAGAGTCACCAATCTCCTGCAAGTAGAGATAATAATAGATCTGGAAATGAAAGCACTGGACTCTTCAACCAAAAATTATGAGAATCAAAATAGAGTCGCCAATTTCTTGTAGCAGAGATAATAATAAAAACTGAGGAAACAAATTATTCACTAATCTTCTTTTCTGCCTCCCCAACAGGGTCGCCAAAAATTTGTTGGTAAACAGATTGTTTTTTTCAATTTAACTCTCAAATGCCCAAATCTGTGAGAAACAATTTGATACCAACAGTTGGATAATCTATCACTAGGTTGATAGATTTCCTCTGAATTGAAAGGTATAGCTCCCTTATGAATGATATTCAATGAATTTGTTTTATTCCTAAACTAACTGGGTACGTTCTTAACCTGAGAATGGAAGAGGAAAACCAAGCCAGCCCTAGACAAAACTAACTCAGGCAGTAAATTTAGTTCTAAACCTAGCCAACTCCAAGAATTCACATTTCCTATGACTCCCCGGCGTTGGTAATGCAATACAAATGCTATTTATGCAAATGCAGTAAAATTGAAATGAAAATGAAGGTTAAGTAATCCCAATTTTCGTAATAGGAATGTCTGCAAATACTATGATCTACAACCCATCTAGTACTTAACACAAGATGCAAGATAATGCCCAAAACTGAATACAACAATACTACAATTGATTATAAATAGAAATGTAATAACTAAATGCTCCGATTCAGAATAAAACCCCTCTTTGTATTGAAAACAACAAATAAGAATAATCTGATTTTATTTGTTCACAATCTCTGCTAAGTCTATTGCAAAAAACTAGAACTCTCAACTCCAAATGAAAATGAAAATGAAATGCAGAAAAATGAATGCCCTCCCTTCTACTCCAGCAATTCCTACTCTTGCAGAAAAGAAGAACCCTTCTTTTTGAAAAAGGTTTTACAATAAATAACATTCTCTAGCAGCCGTTCAGCTTCCCCCAGTGACTTTTCATTTTTCATAACTGATCCTTTCCTCATTTTCTATTTGAATATGAAGGGATAAAGTATTAAAATCTTTATTGGATTTCCAATCAACTTCCTCCTTCAAGACTTTTTGGCTTCTCATAACTCGTGATAATTTTTAATGAATGGGCATAATTATTTGATGAGTGTCATTATCCCCATGAATATGTGTCAAATTATTTGAATCTTCATATACTCCAATGATACTAATGAATTTTTGGATCTTTTAACTGTCTTTCTTTAGACACACAATACTGGTTCCTTCAAAACATAATTCAATATGATATTCTTACTATTTTGGATAGGCTCTTACATAGAGATGAATAACTTTTGAACCAGATACAAAATCTTCGATCACTCCAGTGAGGATGGCCACAATTAGTCTAACACCAACATACTTGAATCTTAGCAAGATCCAATGGTTAGTTTGGAAGATAGAGCCCCCACACTAAGACTGAGTTTTTCATCATTCTGTACTACGAAGAGCGTAGCAAAAAATGGATTTTTTGCTACGCATTTCTTACCATCTCACTTCTCCATTGTGAAAAATTGGAAAAGAGCTTCTCCAAGTTGAAAATGACCATCTCACTTCTCCATTGTGAAAAATTGGAAAAGAGTCTCTCCTGGCGGAAAATGACCATCTCACTTCTCCATTGCGGAAAATTGGAAAAGAGCTTCTTTCAGCCGAAAATGACCATCTCATTGCGAAAAGTGGAAAATTGGAAAAGAGCTTCTCCTAGCCAAAAATGAAAATCTCACTGTGAAAAGTGTAGTAAAAGATAAAATTTCCGCTTCTTTAAAACTTGGTTGAATTTTCACCATTCTGCGTCCACATCTGCATGTTTTTAACTTTGAAACAATTCAACCTTCATAGAAATATTGTTAGTGAAATCTAGGAGCACATTAGGGGAATTTATTTTCATGGGAGGTGACTTTTAAAGTTTAAAAATGGTGTACTGAAAGTGCACCTATAGGATGCAAGATGTTCATGCTCTGGAAGTAAGGGAGCAATGTCTTGTTGATTTTCAGATTGGCCAGTATAAGGATGAAGTGTTGTGTGATATTGTGGACATGAGTAGTTGTCACATATTGCTTGGTAGACCTTCGTAGTATGATTGTAGGGTTGTGCATGAATGTGTCAAGAATGTATTTACTGTTGAGAAGAATGACAAGAAGTTTTCCCAGATGCCTTTGCTAGATACAACACTCGGTAGGAGGAACCTGAGCTTTGAGAGCTGAGATGAGTTGAAGGATTCTGAAAGGATTGATGATCAGAATGGAGAATAGACCTATGGATTGTCAAGGAAAGACTTGAAAAGATAAAGAAAATAGAAGTGGAAGACCATGCAAGGTGAATACTCGAAGGACCTGTATGTTAAGAACTAGTTGGGGGTTTATGTGCCGAATCCCGGAAGATGTTCTTCCAGCCTTTGAGAACATCTTTTTGAACCTGGGGTGTCTGATGTAGGAGCATCCTAGGGTAGTTGGAAATCCTACATGGTGGGGTGTTGAAGTGTTTTTGTGTTACTTAGTTGTAGCTTTGACCAAGGATCTCAGTCATTGAAGGAGTTCAGTCGCTGAAGGGAACTTGGTAAACTTCTAGTGCTCGGCAGAATCTATACTTGGCGATGCTTGTGGTGCTTAGTCGACATGCTTTCTCAGTGATGCCTAGCTTGCTTGGTTGTTTTTTTGGTGCTTGATAGTTCTATCTTATTGACTGGAGTTCTTGGAGATTTGGTTGGCCGACTTGATGTATTTAATGTTGGTAGCTTGTGTTGCATTCTCCTATGTGGATCTTGAGGCCAACATGGAGAATTAATTTTTTGTAAGGCTATTTGAGAGCCGACTGATGTTGCATTTAATATTTGTTTGTTTTAGAAGCCGACTTGGCTTAGGAGTTAATTGTTTCTTCCAGTCGACTTGTGGTTGAAGAAATATATTTAAGGAGGGTTTGGGTAGTTGTTTAAGGGAGTCAGTCAAGAGAGTCAGTGAAGGGATTTGAAAAAGGATAGTAATTGGATCCTATGAGATCTTGAAGATCAGATTGTTTGTTTGATATTTGTAATAGCAAAGCTAGTGGTTTGCATGCTTGGAGACAAGGAGATTTATTGTTGGCTTGCAAGCTCAAGTTTACATCTTCCTTAGTGTTTCCACCAATTGTTGATGTGCTGCAGAGCTGGACTAGCTAGGAGATTGCAGAATTACTATTATAATTGATTGTATTTGGCCCTAACCCGAAAGGCCTTATAGTCGGGCATTTTGAATGAAATTCTATTTGAGCATTATCTTCTTGTGTTTCTGCTCTATTGTTGTTGCTGGTGTAGACTTAGACTATCCATTTTGGGATAGAGTTGCACTGTGTCAAGAAGACTATTCTTCCTCTCTTCAAAACTTTCTACTTTGAGGGAATTAAGCTTCCTATAATTTAGATGAAATTGTTAGTTAGTGGTTGGTAAATATTGTTTATGTGTTATTAGTACTTGTTGTAGGCAATACTATTGCATTCACTTCTGTAAATTAATCAATTGATTTCCACCAATCATAACAAACTATTTTTTTAATTTTCTTACTTTTTCTAAAGTTAAGATATTTATTTGTTAATTTAAGATATTATATAAGTTATTTATCTCAAATATGATTCCTTGAACTTTTTTGTTGTTATAGAACCCCTTTTTAGGAATTGCAATGTCAAAAAATCTTGTACAATTTAGAAAAAAATAAAAAAATGGTCCCAGTCCAATAATAAGATGTTTATTTGTTGCTAATATTGGTCTATCGACGATCTAACTCGCTTTGGCTAGGTCATCTATTGTTCATATTTTTGACTGATTTTTATCAGATTAATATTATATTTTAACTGTATTTAATTTTATATTCATAAACTTTCTATAGATCCAATTTTCTTGTATGTGTATGGGTCTTTTGCCTTTTCACACTTTCTATTTCTGCAATAGCATAATTAAAAATCGTTTCAATAAAATTGGAGGATTTTAGGTTTATCTATAGACAATGATAAACCATAAGTATTCATAAAAAAAAAATCAATACATGGCCTAGCTACCATTCTCAGAAAGGCCATTGGATTTCAAGAATTGTGCTCAATCATGCTGGTAAAGAATGTTTTATTGTATGCATGAGAGTTTCAAGGGGCATTTGGAGAAGACTCGAAGATCGACCTGTGAGAGTGGGCTAGAATGGAAGGGATGAAATTGGTATATGTTAGTGTCATTCATTAATGAAGTGTTTTTTAGAATGGGAAGTGACGACAATTCATATATTGCTCTCCAGTGGTCTATTTCTCATCTAACATGGATTCAAACCTTCTTGTTCAACATTATTAGACAGTTCCATCTGCCAGGCAGCAATAAAAGGAACTATTTGCAAGATTATTGAAGTCCAAATCGCAGGGTCTATTGTGAGATGTTGAAATGTGTAAGTGGGTGCACTGGAACTCTCATCGTCAACCCTAAACCAGACTATGAAAACCGGTTTTGTGATTCCTAAAATGGAGTGCGAAGATAGTCTGACAAGAAAGAGGAGTTTGTAGCCGTTACAAGCAATATTATTTTCACCTTCTTTGAGGTGTTTTTTGAGAATGTGTTTGTATCTTTTGTCATTCAAAGCTCTGTTGATTATTGGTGGATAGCAAAGTTGGTGAGGAAAGAAGACATTTGTTTTGGTATGATTGGCATTGTTTTCCAGTTTTGCAAGGTCAAAGATGGAGGTTTAGTGTTATCGAGAGAATATAGTTTTATAACATAGTGATTATCTTCCTAAGTATCTTATCAAAGTTGAAGTGGTTGTTTTTACATTCTTAAGGTGATTCATTATCAAGATATTTCTAGGTTTAATCTTTAAATAACTTATTCAAGAGGTATAATATTGGTTATGGTATGGGTCGAATATTAATTGGTGCCAATATTGTCATCTTTGCACATATGTTCAGCATTGCTTGTATTATCATGGTCATTCATGTTAAGGTTTTCAATGCTTTTTGATACAGAGATATGCAGCCACCAACCATCCTTAGGGTCCACTTAACCCCAATTCACCTTGCCTTTGTTTCTAGGACCCTCCTTGATCCTAAACCCACTCCTTGGGAACAAGCACTAAATGAGCCCAATAAGGGATCTACACCCCACACCACTAGGTTACTCAAAGAAATAGTGAAGAAAATCCTTAGAGACCCTAACCAACTAGGATCCACACTCCTTTGGGATCTCCAATACCAACAACACAATTTCTCCAAACTAGGCTAATAATCCTTGTGGCCCTGATCACCTGATTTTTGCCACTTAACTTGCAAAAACCTTGAAAAACTTGGATAACCTTCCATAGTTTCAGATACACTTTTAAAACCTCCTAAAGATCCCAAGAGATCTTGGCTTGATCCTAATCTTGCACGGTCCCCAAACACCGACTAGGTCGATAGGCCTAATTGGCCAGATTAGGCTAGGAACACAAAGCAAGTAGAAGAAGATGGGTTCTTAGAATCCTCCAAACCCCTTAGAAATCCTTAACACACCCTAGGTGACTGAAAAAAACTCTTTAACAAGTCTCCTTAGACCTACAAATTGACCATCCCCACTTATCCACTTCTTTCTTGGCTAAACACACAGGGATGTTTAGCCTAGGGTCAGCTTGAAAAAAGATCAGACCAACTCTTCATGCCTTGAGCCTCTGGAATCTTTGAGAGGACACTCCTAAATTTCATTCTCCTGGGGGCCATGAGAAACCAACGGTGGGATGACAAGTTAGGGGTCCATTTGCACCAAACCCTCAAATTCAGGGTTAATCCGACTAGTTTAGAGACAAATGAATGTAACTTCCTCAATGTGCCACTAAATGAACTCAAACAACTTATTCAAACACCAAATCACTCCTCAATGTAGAACACACAATCTCCCTTCATTCAATTATCATACTAGATCGTACAACACATTGCAACAGGGAATTTCTCCATAATTTCAAGGTTTTTTATTGATTTACGCAAACCTCCATACAAATTTGCATCCAACATTAATGTTTGATCATTTTATGGTTTAATAATCATCCCCCAATGGCTATAACCACCATTTGAATGGTTAGGAACCACTTTCCCTCAAATAAGAAACTTTTCAAAAGTTGTTGAGCAACTTTTGAAATGTTGTCCAACAACTTTCAAATGTTGCATTGCAACTTTTTCAATTTTGCTCCTAGGCCCCTATTGGACCTATCCAAGACCAAAATGGATCAATCCCATCCATCTAATGACTAAAACTATCCTATCCTCCTAAAAATCATCTATTCTAGGCATCTAAGACCTTGGTACAATTAGGCCTCTAGGTTTATAACTTTACCTTAGAGCCAATTGACCTTACAAATGGTCTTTATTACAACTCAAAAGATCCATAAGGATCCCCCTAACTATCTACCTCTCTGAGTCCCATTTTTGACTCCATGGAAGGGCCTTAGGTGCCTTGCACCATACTCCCTAGGCCAATAAAACTCAAGTCTCTTAAGTTGGCAATTCTGACACCTTGTGACCCAACTTCTCAATTGTTGCTTCTATCAACCAGGTGGCATCCTCTACTGGTTGTTCCCTCCATTTGATGAGATATTCAAATTAGGTCTACCTTCTAGTCTTCTGACTCTCCCATTTTACAAGGATACATTTAATCATCGGTTGTTGGACTCTAGGAAGAGTCTTGATGATCTCATCCTTGGGTGCCTCATCTCCACCTATATCTAACATCTCAGGGCCTTTATAGGCATATATATCTGAGACATTGAAAGTATTGGACAATCCAATATCTGGTGGCAAGTCAAGCTTGTAGGCATTTGTACCACACTTCTGCAAAATCTTGAAAGGACCTATCTTTCTCATCATGAGTTTGGTATGCTTTCCCTTAGGTAGTCTCTCTTTTTTGAGATGAACCATCACCATATCTCCCACAGAGAATTGCACATCTCTCCTTTGACTATCTACAACATCCTTGTATTTCTATGTTGCCTTCTCCAACTTTCTCTTCACCTCTTTGTGGATGTCCCTCATGACTTCTACAAAGTCATTTTCTTGTACATTGTTCCTCTCTAAGGAACTCACTTCCCTTAACTCTATCACACCCCTAGGGTGTGTCCCATAGACTATTTGGAAAGGAATTTGCCATGTACTTCTGTTCACTGAGTCATTATAGGCAAATTCTTCTTGAGCAAGCACTAAATCCCATATAGTACCATAATCTTTTGTTAGACACCTCAATAGGTTCCCAAGTGACCTATTGACAACCTTTGTTTGGCTATCTAATTGGGATTGGTAGGCTGATGAATAGGACAAATGTGTTCCAAACTTCTTCCAAAGGGTCCTCCAAAAATGACCAAAGAACTTGGAATCTATGTTTGAGACTATGGATAGGGGTAATCCATGTAGTCTTATGATCTCCTTGAAGAATATCCCTGCAATATGTGAGGCATCATGACTTGTCCTACAAGGTAGGAAATGGGCCATCTTTGAGAACCTATCCACCACCACACATACACTATCATACCCTTTCTTGGTCCTAGGAAGCCCAAGCACAAAATCCATGCTCACTGAATCCCATGGTCTATTTGGGATGGGAAAAGGTGTATAAAGTCTTGCATTAGAAATCCTCCCCTTGGCTCTCTGGCATACCATGTAGCATTCCACAAACTTCCAGATATCAGTTGGCATCTTGAGCCAGTAGTAGAATCTCCTCACTAGCTCCAAAGTCTTGTCAAGGCCAAAATGGCTTGCCAAGCCTCCACAGTGCTTCTCCTTCACAATATTATCCCTGAGTGACCCCTTAGGGATACATAAATGACTGCCTTTGAAGAGTAGTCCTTGTAGCATATAGCCTAAAAATATACTATGATACTAGCCAGTCATTTCCTTGCACACTTGGTAGGCTTCCTTGAAGTCTTCATATTGTTCATACATATCCCTGATAGAGTGGATCCCCATACTCTCTAATCTCACCTCATGTATGGTCATATTTCTCCTACTAAGGGCATCGAAAACTTTGTTTTCTACCCCTTTCTTGTGTTTTATAGTTAAGGTATATGATTGAAGGTACTCTATCCACTTCACATGTCTATGGTTTAGCTTTTCCTGTCTATTTAGGAAACTTAATGCATGGTTATTTGTGTATACAAAAAACTCTTTTGGCAACAAATAGTGCATCCATTTCCTCAAAGACTACACCATTGCATACATTTCCAAATCATATGTAGAGTATCTCTTCTCTGCCTCATTTAGTTTCTCACTGAAGAAGGCTACTAGTGTGCCTTCTTGGCATAGGGCTCTTCCTATGCCCCTATTACTAGCATCACACTCAATGGTAAAGATTTTGTTAAAGTCTGGTAGAACTAGTATGGGTTGTTCTACAACCTTTCTCTTCAAAAATTCAAAAGCCCTATTAGCTTCTTGATTCCATACAAAATGTAACTTCTTTCCCCAGTTTATAGTATCAATCATGGGAGCACTCACATTTCTAAAGCCTCTAATAAAATTTCTATAGAAACTTGACAAGCCATGGAAGCTTTTTACCTCACTTACATTCCTTGGGGTTGGCCAGTCTAATATGGCATCCACCTTAGATGGATCCATCTTGAGGTTTCCTCATGAGATGAAAAATCCTAGGAATATCAATTTCTCCTACAAGAAAAAACATTTCTCCAAGTTGAGTCTCAACTTCTCCTCATGTAATCTCTTTAAGATTTTCTCCACATGCACTAGGTGATCCTCCTTGCTTCTACTGAAGATGAGTATGTCATCTAAATAGACAACCAAAAAATGGTTGATGAATGGTTTAATCACTTCATTCACGAGTCTCGTGAAATTTCTTGGTGCATTTGAGAGGCCAAAGGGCATCACTATCCACTCAAATAGCCCCTAATTGGTCTTGAATGCCATTTTCCATTTGTCCCCTTCCCTCACTCTTATCTTGTGGTACCCACTCTTCAAGTCCATCTTGGAGTAGTACCTTGCCCCTCCTAGGCAATCCATCAGGTCTTCCATCCTGGGCATGGGAAATCTATATCTTATGGTGATTTTGTTTATGGCCCAAGAATCAGTAGATAACCTCCATGTACCCTCCTTTGGGGCCAATAGGGCTGGCACAACACAAGGACTGATGCTCCTTCTTATAAACCCTTTGTTCAAGAGTTCTTCCACCTATCTTGATAACTCCTCATTCTGGTCAGGGGTCAGTTTGTATGTTTCCTTGTTTTGGAGTGTAGATCCTGGTATCAAGTCAATATAGTGACTCACATATCTAACTAGTGGTAGAGTCTCTATCTTGTTGTCTACAATCACATCCTTGTATCTTCACAACAACTCTTGCACTTCCTTGGGACCCACACTCCTCAGTGGTTCTTTATCTTCCTCTCTCCACTCCTTCCCTTCTCCTTTAGGCTTTACCATAATGGCATAGCATGGAGTTTCCTTCATCTTGAGTGTCTTCAACAACTCCTTCTCCCCAAAAACTAGCATACTGTTTGCTTTGCATGTCTCCTTTCCATCATCAGGCAGGGGCCTCATAATAAACTATCTTCCCCCCTTGGTGATCTCATAAATATTTGTCTTTCCATCATGATGGAAACTTACATCATACTTCCAAGGCCTTCCTAGTAGTAGATTACAAGCATCCATGTCTGTCACATCACATAGGATGTTGTCTTAGTAGTCACCAATCCAAAACTCTACATACACCTATTCATTAACCAAGGTGTGTTGCTCCTTATTTAACCAAGACACTTTATAGGGGTTAGGATGTGGTATCTTCTTTAATCCAAGTTTATCAACCATTGAAATGAATGCTAAATTATTAGTGGAGCCTGAATCTACTATCACCTTACACACCTTACCTTTCACTTTTTAAGTTGTTCGGAATAAATTCTTCCTCTGTGGTGGCTCCTTTCTTGCAGGGTTCTTCAATAGGGTTCTATTGAACATGAGGAACTCTCCTTTCTCTGGATCTGCATTACCTCTTTTCCCTTGTATGCTCTGAGTTTCATCTTCTTGGGTTAAGTGCACCCTTCTATCTCCTCCTTGGTGATTATTCCCTTGCTTGTCTGGGAACCTTGAGGCTTGGTGTCCCACTTGGTTGTAGTTGAAGCACCTTCTAGTGAATACCCCTGGAGTCCTTCCTCCTGATCTCCCTCTACTGTTACCTTTTCTTCCCCTATAGCCTCCTCTAGGATTGGCTTCTCCTTGTTGGCTCTCTTGGTTACTTGATTCCCCTTGGAATTTATTTAATGGTCCCCTATTATTAAACCTTCCTCTACCTCTTTTATTTGTCCCTCTTCCCTTACCTTGGGAGTCATTCTTCCTCTTTTGTCTCTCTTCTATCTTTTGTGCCATTTGAAAACAAGAGTGTACTAAAATTGGATTGAATAAAGTCAACTCATCTTGGATGGAGTACATGGAGTACTTGATCCCATTCAAGTACCTATCCAACTTCTACTTCTCATTCTCAGGCACCTTGGCCCTTAGAGTGAGTTTGTGAAACTCCTCTGTGTAGGCTCCCACATCCAAGTCCTTTTGTCTTAGGCTCTGCAACTTCTTGTACATGGTGACCTCATAGTCTTATGGTATGAATTTATTTTGGATTTGAGCCTTCATCCTCCTCCATGTTGATATGAGGTTCTTCCCCTCATCCATCCTTTCATTCTGAAGGAAATTCCACCAACTATGGGCAGGGCCCTCTATCTTAGACTTTACCAATTTGACCTTTTGGTTCTCAGATACACTATCAAAATCAAAGTGATTGTCCATTGCTTCTATCCAGTTAATGCAGTCTTTAGGGCTCATCTTGCCATAGAAAGTAGGAAAATATGCTTTAGTGTCTCTTCTTCCAACCTTCTCAAGGGCTTCTAAAAAGATCCTTTTATTTGCAGGTACCCCTTGCCTCTCTAGCCAAGGTTCTTCTCCCTCTTCCTCATCATCTCCTTCTTCTTTGGAGTCTTCTTGGGTTCCCCTACCCATATTTCCTTGCAACTTGTCCATCTCCCTCTTCAAGGTTCTATTCTCCTCTCTTATGGATCTACCTTCTGCCATCTTCTCCTTGACCAATTTGGTCAACTCCACATTGGTGATTCTTAAAGGGATCTCCCTCTCCCATTCTTCATTCTCTGACATCTTATCTTACTCCTTCTATCCAATCAAGATCTTAGTGGCTCTGATACCACTTGATGTAGATATATGAAACCACCAACCAACCTTAGGGTCTACTTAACCCCAATTCACCTTGCCTTTGTTTCTAGGACCCTCCTTGATCCTAAACCCACTCCTTGGGAACAAGCACTAAATGATCCCAATAAGGGATCTACACCCCACACCACTAGGCTACTCAAAGAAATAGTGAAGATAGTCCTTAGAGATCCTAACCAACTAGGATACACACTCCTTTGGGATCTCCAATACCCCCAACACAATTTCTCCAAACTAGGCTAATAATCCTTGTAGCCTTGATCACCCGGTTTTTGCCACCTAACTTGAAAAACACCTAAAAAAATTGGATAACCTTCCACAATTTTAGATACCCTTTTTCAACCTCCTAAGGATCCCAAGATATCTTGGCTTGATCCTAATCTTGCACCCCCAAACACCGACTAAGTCCACAGGCCTAATTGCCGGCCAAATTAGGCTAGGAACACAAAGCAAGTAGAAGAAGATGGGTTCTCAGAATCCTCCAAAACCCTTATAAATCCTTAAAACACCCTAGGTGACTTAAAACAACTCTTTACCAAGTCTCCTTAGACCTACACATCGATTTTCCCCATTTACCTACTTCTTTCCTGGCTAAACACATAAGGATGTTTACCCTAGGGTTAGCTTGAAAAAAGACCAGACCAACTCTTCATGCCTTGAGCCTCTAGAATCTTTGAGAGGAAAATACTAAACTTCATTCCCCTAAGGGCCATGAGAAACCAATGGTGGGATGGCAAGTTAGGGGTCCATTTGCACCAAACCCTCAAATTCAGGGTTAATCCGGCCAGTCCAAAGATAGATGAATGTAACTTCCTCAATGTGTCATCAAATGAGCTCAAACCACTTGAATTTTAACAATAACTCACCCCTCAATGTAGAACACACAATCTCCCTTCATTCAATGACTGTACTAGATCATACAACACCGTGCAATAGGGAATTTCTCCAGAATTTCAAGTTTTTTTTATTGATTTACTCAAGCCTCCATACAAATCTGCATCCAACATGGATGTTTGATCATTTTATGGTTTAATAATCATCCCCCAATGGCTATAACCACCATTTGAATGGTTAGGAACCGTTTTCCCACAAATGAGCAACTTTTCAAAAGTTGTCAAGCAACTTTCAAATGTTGCATTGCAACTTTTGCAATTTTCCTCCTAGGCCTCTATTGGACCTATCCAAGACCAAAATGGATCAATCCCATCCATCTAATGACTAAAACTATCCTATCCTCCTAAAAATCATCTATTCTAGGTATCTAAGACCTTTGGTACAATTAGGCCTCTAGGTTCATAACTTTACCTTACAGCTAATTGACCTTACAAATGGTCTTTATTATAACTCAAAAGATCGATAAGGATCCCTCTAACTATCTACCCCTCTAAGTCCCATTGTTGAATCCATGGAAGGGCCTTAGGTGACCTGCACCACTTTTAGAGGGTCAAATATTCCTTATATTAGAGAGTTTAATGTGGTATCAGATAGATAGAAACTAACAAGAGAAAATACGAGGCTAGAGGAAATGGAAGCAAGAGGGAACCTATCATCTCGAGCTAGCTTCTCTCTCAAAGATGATTCATTGCATGAGAAGAAACCTATTTGTGTCCCTAAAAAGATAGTGCTTGGCAGTTTCATCCCTGAAGAGAAGAAGGGGCTTGACTTATTTGTGTCCCTAAAGAGAAGAGGGGGCTTGGTAGCATGATTGTCCCTTCAAGGAGCAAGGTGGGGCAAGATTTGAATATGATTTATCAAGCACTTGAGGAGGAGTTAGACACACTTGAAGGAGATGTGGACTTTTGGAGGAAAGACATCTCATGTGCATGCATATCGGTGGTGATTGTTTCTACAACACTTGAGGAGACGTTAGACACACTCAGAGGAGATGTGGACTTTTAGAGGAAAGGCATCTCATGTGCAACATTGGAGGAGGCATTAGACATACTTGGAGGAGATGTGGAATTTTAGAGGAAATGCGTCTCATTGTGTAGGGGAGGAGGGAACCATCACATGTGTTGTGCAGATAGCTTCAAGTTTTTTGGTCATGAGATCCACTAATGTAGAAAATTTGGTGTTTCTTGAGTGAGCGTGATCAAGAGATCCATTTTTGCGGTTAGTTCAATGTTTCTTGAGCGGGCGAGGAGGATTGGTGAAGGTGCTTCATCAAAGTCTCATCTAGAAGGGTTGTGTTAAAACCCTTGCAACTTCCACTCTTGTTCGGATTAATGTAATAAGGGGGGAATGTTGGAGTTTTACGTTAATAAATATTAGTATTATAGTTTAGATTAAATAAAATAAATTAGTTGAATTATTAGGTGCTGGGAATTTATTCCCATAGTTAGTTTTATAAGGGAAATAATGGCTTTAAATAGCCTCTCTGTTGAATTGTAAGATCATCCAATTAAATCTGATTATATCATATTTTATATTCAACCATTTCTGCTCTTTTATTTTTTACAAATTTTTCCATGGGACAATAACTTCTGCCTAATTTATAAATTGATTAATTATTCTAGTCACATTCATAAAATACAATTCCAATTTTAATAATGTATATTAGTTGTAACAAAAAATGTTTGAATAAAAATAAGCAAATACATTTAATTTCCATTGAGTTGGCAAGAATAATTAAATGCTCAAATTATTCTCTATCAGTGGGATCTAGAGCTCCTGTTTGGATTTGAGAACCACTACAGAGAGATTGAATATAAATTTTACTATGATTGAGGTTGGTTACCCTGTATTTCTTTTATTGTATCTGTTTAGTTATAGACATCAATTTTGTTCTTGTGTGTGTAAGATTTTAAAATATATAGGATCGTGTATAACATGTTGTTTTACCTAATAGAATAAATAGGTTTCCATTCTAATCACATTAGTTTTTCAATGATATTGTCATTCCCTTCTCACAATATTTTTTCTACCCTCAATAGTTGATATTAAGACATGCATATGTAAAATAATAATATAGTTGCTTATATGTATCCCCTAGCTCATTCAGTAAGTAGAAGAGTCAAAGTAAATGAGGGTAGAGATAGATAATTGATGTAAGAGTATCTGGGAGGAGACATAACTTGTATCAATTTAATTTTATTATTTCATAATTTACCATGATGAGGAAGAATAAATAAATAAAGAATGCACAAGTCTTTTGAATTTCCTATTTCCCATAGGGTAAGAGTTTGGAGTTGGGGGCCAATTTCGCGGAAGTCCGTAGGGTGGAAGATTTGGAATCCAAAACGGGTGCCCGTTTAGGTTCGGGAGCCTGATGCATTTTCAAAAATCAGGCGCCCAAAGCAAAACGGGCACCTGATTTATTCAAAATGGGTGCCTGATTTGAACAAATCGGGCGCCCGTTTTGAAAATCTATTTAAAAAAAAAAAAACTAATTTTTTGTCATTTTCATCTTCAAGAAAACGGGATCACATTTAGCACAGCTTAGGTGCCTAGTTTAGCTTCCCCTGTCGACCCCATCTGCCATTTTTTTTGTGTTCCAGGTACGTACTATTGTTTTTTATTATTTTTTTTATGATTTTTGTCATTAAAAATTATAGTTTCAAGTTATTTTTAATTTAAAAACATAGTTTAATGTTGTTTTCAAAACTATTGTATAAATTTAATTATATTTTATCTTTCAAGTAGTTCTTTTTTATTTCAATTTACTTTGTAAATTACTGTACTAAAGTAGAAAATTGGTAAAATTTAGGTATACAACATTAAATTACAAAACCCTACATAGAAAACCAAAACCCTAGGTAGTAAAACAAAAACATAAACCTATACAAAATTATATTACGAAACCCTAAACTTAGAAAATCAAAATATAAATTTAGAAAACCAAAACATAAATTTAGTTCAAACCAAAACATAAATTTAGAAACTCTCTCTCTCTCTCTCTCTCTCTCTCTCTGTCTCTCTCCTCTTAATTTAAAAACATAGTTTAATGTTGTTTTCAAAATTATTGTATAAATTTAATTATATTTTATCTTTCAAGTAGTTCTTTTTTATTTCAATTTACTTTGTAAATTACTGTACTAAAGTAGAAAACTAGTAAAATTTAGGTATACAAAATTAAATTACAAAACCCTACATAGAAAACCAAAACCCTAGGTAGTAAAACAAAAATGTAAACCTATACAAAATTAAATTATGAAACCCTAAACTTAGAAAATCAAAATAGAAATTTAGAAAACCAAAACATATATTTAGAAACTCTCTCTCTCTCTCTCTATCTCTCTCTCAAGTTTTAATTATTTAAGTCATTCAAGTTGTAAGGTAAAATATATTTTACAGTATGTTAATTGTAAATTATCATGTTTTTATATGTACGCAAATTGGCAATATGGATGATTTTCACATTGATGAGCTTATAGGTCAGCATGCACCACCACCACCTCCTCCACCTCCACCTCCACCTCCACCTAGAGATTTAAGAGTTGATATTAGGAGAAATGTAGAGGCGATCATGAGAGATATAAATATTATTAGGAATGATCCCTATCCATCTGCCCAGCTACTACGCCTTGTAGATAGCATGCAAAGCATAGTAGATTCCGTACACACATTAGACTATGAGATTGATAGTTTTGAGTCATGGAGGGAGAGTATGCATGTATATTATGTTGATGGCCTCTCTTATAAAGAGGTTAATAAATTAAAAATTACAAAAATTGATTTGGCACACTATTTTTTGAACCCTACAACAGGTGAGCAGATACTTGGCAAGAAGCCATGTATTTCAATTATATGGTGCAGACACCCCAGCATAGCAGAGCATTTTTGGGAGCAGTGGTGGATGGTATTTGACCATCCACCACATGCTAATCATGAGGTCCCACTTTATTTTTTAAAGAAATTATGGGCTAAGTTTGAATTGGGTAAGAAACCCAATTATTTTGACATGAGAGCATTTCAAGGGGTTGGTCGGGGCATGCCACAGGATAGGCCAGGGGCCAAATTGAGTGACAGAACTAGAAATTATGTGCACAATGAGCCCCTTGTTCCTCTTCTATCTCCTATACTTCCTGCACCTGTCCATCATCGAGCAGTGCAGTCATCTCTTGGTTCTTTGAGTGCCCTTACGTGAAATTTGTTACAGCACATGACCCAGGTGAGGACTGCCTCCAGCATAGCACATGTTTGCACAAGTTGTGGGGGTATATGTAGGGGTCCCCAATCTGATCTTGATTCAGTTTGACACCACCATGAGTCTTGGCATGGCTACAAGATTAAGCCAAATGCATCCATCGACACTATCTTTTGAGGTAATGATTAAAAGTAATTTTTCAATGTCCATTGTGTATCTAGATCTTTTACACCTAATTATTAAAAATTTGTACTTTAAATGTTTTTATAGGAGTTGGCTGCATCCACTTTTCATGTACCTGAGGATGAGGGTACTCAAGACCAGACCTCGTAGGATGAGGGTACTACTCAGGACCATACAGAGCAAGATGAGGGTACTACTGATGACCATACAGAGCATGTTGATGCATCACAACCCTCTTCACGTGGAGTGAAGAGGACTGCAGATCAACTAGATGAGTAGAGTTATATTATGATGACTATTTGGACTTGTTTTATATGATAATGACTATTTGGACTTGTGTTATGATGACTTGTTGTCATATTCTTTGGACTTGTTTTATATTATGATGACTATTTGAATTTATGTTGTTACTTGAACTTGTTTTTACAGTAGGACTTTGTTTTGTGATTGTATGTATATATCATGAGTTGATATGATGGACAATATGATACATGTAAATTATTTTAGGATTTGTTATGTTATTTATCTTAATCATGAGTTGTTATATATATATATATATATATATATATATATATATATATATATATATATACATATACATATATGAGCTTATGGAAAATAACTCATTTTTAATATCAATTACAAAATTAAATTTATCAATATCCTAAAAAAACCATATATCTAACAATGGGATCTATTAATTCATGTGGAATTGAGAAGAACAATATCTAGATACATTACAATTAATATGAACACTTTCATTAACTATAAAAAAAACCATCTATCTAACGATGATATCTATTAATACATGTAATTGACAAGAACAATATAGATGAGTCAAACTTAACAACTATTAAACAATGAAATCTATTTAATTTGAACAATGAATACATATGAATGCACAAATAAATCTATCATAAGATCTATTAAGTGAACATAATCTAACCAATGTGCATAGTTTAATATTTAGAACAAAATTAGGTGAATACAAAGTTATGAATTTAACTTAAATATTTTAAAAAAATCCGATGAATAAAAGTGAGTTCATGTGAACTTAAATTACAAAGCCAAAATTGTACGAATACAAGAGTGCATTGTACTACATAAATAGGTCATGTCTATGTTCTTCCAGACATCTTGCATCATAAAAATAAACATGTTGAAATGTTAGAATTTATAAAAGTTTATTTAAAGTTAATTTTAATTTTAATTTCAAATCTATATCTCTAAATTATAAATTATGACACTTCAAAGAAGACATGTAGAAAACATATAAAAATATGACAATTGAACAAAAAATTACATGTATAAATTTGATTTGAAACCTAATGTACCATCAACATCCTCTCTTTTCTACAATGCGTCTATAATATTTCATGTCTAGATGCTCTTCCAGACATCCTGCATCATAAAAATAAACATGTTGAAATGTTAGAATTTATAAAAGTTCATTTAAAGTTAATTTAAATTTAAATTTCAAATCTATATCTCTAAATTATAAATTATGACACTTCAAAGAAGACATGTAGAAAACATATAAAAATATGACAATTGAACAAAAACTTACATGTATAAATTTGATTTGAAACCTAATGTACCATCAACATCCTCTCTTTTCTGCAATGCGTCTATAATATTTCATGTCTAGATGTTCTTCCAGACATCCTACATCATAAAGATAAACATGTTGAAATGTTAGAATTTATACAAGTTCATTTAAAGTTAATTTTAATTTTAATTTCAAATCTATATCTCTAAATTATAAATTATGACACTTCAAAGAAGACATGTAGAAAACATATAAAAATATGACAATTGAACAAAAACTTACATGTATAAATTTGATTCAACCTAATGTACCATTGACATCCTCTCTTTTCTGCAATGCGTCTATGATTGCCTCATGCTCTTCCATTGAAAGTGTCCATAATATTTTATTAGCAAGTCTCCCTTTGTATCTTTCCAATTTGATATTTGTTGTCACTACCAAATGGGAATAGTGCATAATCTTCTTTTCTGATTGGTAGTCTTCAAAAGCTGGTAAACCATTCCTTCTTGTTAGGTATTTGCGTAGCCATGTACCAACTACCACAATAGACCCAATTGGATACTCAAAATTATCATCGTCTACTTGATGGCATATCAACTTTTTCTTAGGTTCTACACATCGAGCTAACCAATACTCTGTCTGCTCTTCATTATCCTCAGGTGCAACAACAACATACACATGTCCTACAAAACAAAATTAAGTACATGCACTGTAAATAAAACTTGTTTAAATGTTTATAATTCAAATATATATAATCATAAATTATATGACATACACATGTAACTAATATATAATTTAAAGTTTTACAATAAATTGCATTAAATTACTAGGTTGTATGAGGTTTGAAACATGATCAAAATCTTCTGATGCAAAGGCATGATCTAGGTCTTCATTTATTATATCATCTTCACCTTGTCTCTCACTAGGTGTTAAAGATTTTTGTTGCCATTCTTCAACCCATTCTGTATTCTCGCATTCTTCCCATTCACCTGCAACACAAAATTGACAAAAACATGCAAGCTCCCTAGTCCATATAGTCCAAGTGTTAGAATTAGAACTCCTAAATGAATGCCATTTAGCCGATCCGTTGATTGTATTACAATCATATCTTGAAAGGATATTCTTCTCTTCAACTAGCCAAAAAAAAATCTAATTGTAGAGTTATGACTTGATCATGTAGACAAAGTTGTTTTACACCATTCAACAATTGCACGTGTATCTTTAAATTTTGATTTTTCCTCAAATTTGAGTTGCTCTCTACAAAGGGCTCTCTTAACACATGCACCGGCACCATCATGTTCTCCCTTCCCATGTCCAGCCTCCAAAAAGCTCCAGATATGTTGGATATTTATTTTCTTGTGCCTACTCAACCAATAAAACATTCTAGCATTCTTGAATTGCCCTGTGCAATTATCTGACCATATTAGATGTTGTGTTATATGAATTTATCTCTCCCTTAAATTTTCATAAAAGGTATTAAAGCAATACTGGACAAACTCCGATGAGTGTAACTTATTATCACTCATATAGAAATGGTACTCTCTCAATATTTTATGATCCTCTTTTGTACTATCAGGTGCATGTCTATAGACAATATGTACAAAAATTGTTACTTGCACTGAATTATAATATTGTGGTTGGATCTCATCTTGTGGTGCAAGCGTGTAGTTCTCTGCAAAGTCAACAAATGATAATATACTACCAATTGGAAATGTATTCTTGCATATGTGAAATTTTCCATCAAGCCATCTAGAATTGTGAGTGTTTCACATATTTAGGTATGACCTTACTCTTGAATTCATTCATAAAAGCAGTAACACTAAGTTTTTTAGTTATTAGGTTGCACCGTTTTCCAAATTTTCCATCCTTCAATGGATACTCAACAGTTTTAAATCTTTGTACATCAACTAATTGTTGTCCAAAATCAAATGAAATATTTTCATGCAAACATTCATCTAGTAATGTAAGATTGCCACATACATCACATACACCAGAAACACATGCATTCAAAAGATAAAATTGCTCATTAGGTGGGTTACAAAATAAATTTGATATAAACTCCTTTATAGTTTCAGGTGGTATATTTATACCACATTCCTGCAACATTTCATTAGTATGCATACTAGAATGTATAGATCAAAAAATATCATAATGATAACGAAATTGAACATGAGTTTTGCAACAACAAGTGATTCTTTCTTTGTTAATCCTTACATACCATGGTTTACATTTTTCAAAAGATCTTTGACTAATACTAATAGTTAACACCTTATGATCCATAAATTTTTTATACAATTATGTTTGAGTCATATCTAAAAGGTGTTTTGGATGTGGATCATGAACTTTTGAACCGACTCTTAATTTAAGAACATCTTTGGCATTAGGGGATACTCTTGTATTATCGTGCCAAAATTTTTCAATCAAAGTTTTGACTTCACCAGTAAGTTTCATGTCAGACCTCGGGAGTCTGCCACTGAAGGTCCATAAATGGTTTGCCGGATCACTTTCAAAGTTAACTCTTCTCTTTACAACTCTTATTAAAGTTTTACGATTAATATTAAGATAACCACTGATGTTTGAAATCATTCTTTTATCAGTAGTAGTTTTGTTTACTAAAGTTGTTGTTATTGCTCGTCGTGCCGCATTACTACCTTTAGAATGACTTTTCTTTCCAATCGTGTCAAAGGCAATAGCAACAGTTGATACAACTTGTTTTAGAGACTCATCCTTCTTAGTTTTCACATAAATGCCTAACCTCTTCATCACTTTTCACATTTTAGACATTTTAATAAATTGTAACTTTAATTGACATTGAAACCCAAATTTCTTATTATAAAAAAATTGTCTAAACAATCTGCTCGCATGTGTCCTAGTCTGTCTCGATGAAACCAAACCATGTAGATTGTCTAGCACATCAAATTTTCTTTGAAATTGTTCATTTATTTCATTATCATTCAAATGAGTTTCTTTCTCAATCGGTGTTTCTATGTCTACATTTACATTATTGATTTCAATTTGAATTGGTGTTTGATTTTTTGTTTCAATTGGGGTTTGACTTTCAGTTCCTTTATCATTATGATTAGCATTACTAATTTCTGAAATTTCACATGCAATTAAATTTGTTAATCTATTTTCAGGAATAAAATTTAAATCATTTTTATTGTAACCTGCTTCTAGCAAATCATGAATATCTTTATCAGAATAAGTTGTAACATTTGGATGTGAAGACATTCCTGTATCCAATACTGGATTAGAAGATGCACCTGATTTTTATTCTTCAACCTCTGCATCCATTATGGTGTCTTCATTGTCCTCCTCTTCTGAAACATTTGTTGAACTCAATGCTCCAACATTGTTCAGGTTTCAAAGTCTTTCTCTTCTTTCTCATTGTTGTTTTGCCTCCTCTCTATTTTCTACAATCTCCTCAGGTGTCAGAAGCTTTGTCGACCCCTTTCTACATCAGTTTGATCCCATTTTTGAACCAAACTTCGAATTCAAAGAATCTTTTTTGAATGTGAGATCCAAAAAAAGACAAAAATATAGAATGTTGGCAGAAATATTCTCTTTGTTTGTTGCAGATTGATACAAAATAGACTGAAAAGTCGTCAATCATTAGATCAGGCCCACAGTCTTGTTTTTTTTTGGTTGCAACGACTCTTTAAGAAACGGGCGCCCGTTTTGTAGTTTCACAAAACGGGCGCCTGTTTTGTGAATTTAAATAAACAGACACCCGTTTTGTAAATCTATGAGTGGGAACCTTACCTGCTGGCTTGGGTTTTGTTTTGGGACAGGCTTGGTGGGACCAAGCCTATGCGTGACCCTGCAAAAAAATGGCTAAGGCATTACAAAATAAAATTTCTACCTTGCCATAATGCTTTGGACACCTTCCCGAATGAATTTTTTGATAAAATGAAAACCCATTTTAGCTATTTTTGTGCAGATTATAAAAACATAAATTTTATAGTGATATGATAAATTTTTGTATTTATACAATATTTATTAAGCCAACATGGTACCTAAACTTGAAATACCAAGGTTAACTAAAACTTTAATAACTTTTTTAATTTTATGTTTTTTAAAAAATGAGTTATATGAGACCAATCTACATAGAATTTTCTTCAAATTATTATTGTTTTTTTTGAAAAAAGTGAAGTTATCATCAAATTATGGTGTCTGTACACCAGAGGTTTCGAAAATGTACTTTATAGTCAATTAAAAATTAATAAAAAAAAATATTCAATAAAAAAATAAGATAAAATATTTTGACCAATCTTCAGCATTTTAGGTACCTTTTCCCAAAAGGTTTAAAAAAAATACATTCATTTACTTCAAAAAAGGGTGTTCGTACATGTGTGAGGTGTGGTCCTGAAACAGACATTTTGAAAAAGTAGTTTTTAGACATGCATACTAAAATTCAATTTATACCATGTGGGTATTGAAATAAATTACATATTTGAAAACTAGACTCCGAGCACTAAATTTTATATTACTGAAGTTTTTCAAGATTCAATCTTTAAGTGCTTCAAATTTGGACATCAATTGACATAAATTTTGAAAAATAGAGAAAACACTTCCACTTTTTGGCCAAAAGTGGGACTCAACTTCTTGCAGCCACCCCACAAAGGAAGTGTTGAATGAAGAAATTAAAGAGACAAGGAATGCATCAAAGGGTCAATTGGGAGTTTCTAGCAAAGAAATTATAATTCAAAAGATAGATTAAAAGAACAAAAAAATAGTGTGATGGATAATGGGCCACATAGAGTGGAAGGTTTTCCAAATTAAATGATATACAATGAAAAGAAGATGAGAGCGGACATGGATGATAATTTAAAAAATCACTTTTTTTGTTAATCTTTATTAACATTGGAAGTTATATAGATTGGAGAATTTAATTAAAAAATAACATTAAAAAGATGAAAAAGAAGATGCTCAACAGAGGAATAAGAAGAGTATGAACACTACTAATAAAGGAAGGAGTTTGGACAACAATGAAAGGAGAGAGACACACTAAAAAGGAGAAAGTGAAAGTGAAGGTGACATGGAGTGTTGAGGATAATGGGTGTAGACAAAAAAAACATTTTTTCTTTTTAATCTTTATTACCATTGGAAGTTCTATGGATAGGACAATTTAATAATAAAAAATGAACATGAAAAAGATGAGAAAGAAGAGGACATTATCATAGCTCTTACAAATATGACACCATCTATCATTTCTGATCTTCGAGTTGAAAGGAAGAGTTTTAAAGTTGTATATAGATAGAGAAGATCAAAGAGAGGTGGTCATTATTTTTGAGTAATTTTGATCAATAAGTTATGTATTATGTCTAGAAATATGTGCACTTTTTCTCCACTCCATCATTAATTCCATTAGACATGTTAATTGGTGTGCACACAGAAGCTCTTTAGTGTAATACCCTAAAATTGGCACTTATTAAATCCAATTAATTTTGGTACGTTTTCATCAATTTTACATCTTCAAAGTCCTAGTTCCCTAGGCAATTTTCTCTCTCCTACTTGACTTAATTCGACTTGATGTCAATTGCAAAAACCCTAATTGCATTAATCAAATATTAAAATTAATTCCTAAAGTCTTTGACTTTTATTAGCTAAATTACCCCTATGATAAATTAATTTAATCCTAAAGTCCTAAGTTCTTAGAATTAAATTAAATCCACCCCATTTGGCTAATTACCCATAAAAAGGAATTAATAATTGCTTGGTATTCGAATGGACCAACTTTTTGAATTAATAATTCAAGATATTCAAAAGGCCACCTGTGTGGCATTTTCCATTCTTTTTATTAAGTAATTCTTGTATTTTTGTCTCAAATGGAAATGAAGGGTCAGGAGTTTCAAATCAAGAACCCCTTCATTCTCTTTTCGGGTTTGCTTATTTAATGAACCTATTTTCTTCATTCGAGGGAGGCAATTTTTGAGAGTAATTGAACTATAGCAATTTTTAGTCTTACTTTATTCAAAGCTTTTCATTTGCAATTAGTTTAAATTCTCATATAATATAGTATTGCATTGTTATAATAGATCAATTTTCTTATATACTCATAGTTTAATATCATATTTCCTTTCAAGCTATTCTAGATTAATATCATATTTCTTTCAAAGTATCTTAGATTAAGTTGCATTCATTTAGTTCAATTTCAGTTTTACTCATCTTCATAGCTCTTGGAAAATCCTCCATTGTGGGATTGGTCTCATGGTTGTTGGCTCTTGTTCTGAGAGTAATTAAACACCCCGTCCACATAGGAGGCAACAGGTCGATTCAATCGATGTTTTGAGATGGACAATTCATGTTCATACTCGCCATCTCATGATTGAGCAATGACTATGTTGCGTTTGTGCCTGATTTAGAGTTCCACATTCAGACACATTTTGGCGCCCACCGTGGGGCAGAAAATCTGATTTCTGGCCTCATTCTCATTTTTTTCTAACATGAATTTAAGCTTTGACGTGCATCTGTACTGTCTATGTACAGATTCTCATGCGAGAATTCAGAGCGTCCCATGTGAAGATTCGCTCCCTGTAGCACTCTCTCGCATGAGCTTTTGCATCATCACGTGGGATTGTGTACTTTCTCACGCGAGCCCTTGTACTTTCTCGTGCAAGCCTTCATATGTTCTCGCACAGGCTTATGCTTTCTTACAGGACATTCTGTGATAAACAGAGACCAGAATTCCAGATTTGTCAGTTTTGCTTGTTGTTTTCAGTTTTCCTACTTTTTTGAAAATTTTAGTGTTTTCACATACGGCATCGAAAGTTTAAGTGTGATATATTGTTGGAAAGCTCTTTTTGAGCGTGATCCAACCATGTTGTGGTTTCATTTTCAAATTTTGTCATTTGATCAGCTATTTTACTTGTCGATTATCTAATTTTTGATGTGCTAACCATTGTGGAGCTAACAAGTTGTGCTTGTAGGTACTCTCATTGCTTGAAATATTTGCTTAAAAGAACGCATGTCAAAGCACCAAGAACATAAAACATGCTAATGGTTTGATTGCAGGACGATAGTCGAAGACTTGCTAAAACATTGTGTTTGTTTCTTGCTTTCATTCACATAGTCTAAATAGGGCTCTGTTAAAATTTCTTGAGGATTTTGATAGTGAGTAGGGACTTTGGCTCTTCATTACATGGAGGTGATGACCATGAATGAACCGGAAATCCTAATGATCTTACTAATATGAAAAATTCTTGGGGAAGCAGAGAAAGGTAGTGAATCTTTACGCTTCTATTAGCCAGGGGATCATGCTCTTCTCTCTTCGAGAGAAACAGAAACCCAAAAGCTTGTAGTTGTGGTGGAGTGAAGCTAACTTGGTGATGAATCTTCTTGATGTGTTTGGGTGAGGAAATGGGATAGAGAAGTATGCTCTTCTCCCTTTGGGAGAACTAGAAAATCTGACCCCCGAATCTAAACCAAGTCCAGTGTCACCTTTAGAGGGCCTGCCGGAAGTTGAACCTCAGGGAATGACCCAAGTGAGTACGCACCTTTTGCCAGTGATTCCACCTCACTCTAATAAAGAACATTTTGTTGATTCTAAAGACTCCAAAACCATGTTAGCTTCCTTCTCAAGATTTTGACTATCATCTTGAGAAGGCTCCGTCTGTTATATTGAGCGGTGCCACTCCTAGCCCTGCTTGCAGGGGTGTATGACTTTCAGGTGTTGGTGTGGCTGCGATGCCTCAACCCTGTATTGGGGGCACCGAAGGTTAGCATGAACAAAAGCCTATTAAAAAATTTCCTTAGCTAGTGGCCTACCTGGTTCACCTCTGAAAGGAGTCATAATCTTTGCGCAGGGAGGGGGAAGAATCTCTCCCGTAGATTCCCATCATAGGCATACACCTGGACGCTTGAAGGTGGTTGTGACACTGGCCCCTATTATAGGGGTAACCTTTGAATGTACACCATTAAGTCCTTGGAAATACCAAAAACACGGGCGCCCTCTAGGGGTGACATGGCTGTGTGAAGTGCATGTATGCACATAAGCAATGGGGCAAAGGTTTTGGCTTCTCACCAATTTTTTTGTAGGGCTAAGCTATGTGTTTGTTATCAAGTCTTAAACATTGTCCAATCATTATCAAACAAAGAGTCCCCTGATACTATCAAGTTGCTTTGTCCTTGATAGGTCTGTTAACGACTGCTTCTTATATCACAACTGCTTGATTTGAACCTTTGTGTCTTTAAATGAATGCTTGAAATCCCAAAATGAGATTGCTGATTAAACTGCTCTTCAAACCTGTCAGGAAACTGGATTTTCTATCAGACATTAATTCAGATTGTACCTCAAAATTCAACTTTAACCTTGAAAACTATGTCAGATTGTCAGATTTTTCACTTTTCCTGTGCAAATTTTCACACTTCAGAGCACTTTCTCGTGCGATACTTTGTTCTCTCACGCCAAGGTTGGTGTTCTCTGGTGCAACCTGGTACTATCTCGCGCGAGACTGTAGCCCAGTTTGCAAAAATAGAGACCTATTTGCCATTGATTGTTTGACTTTTTATCTGATCTACTTTTTGTCTGAGGTCTATTTTTCTGCTTTCCTGTCGTTCACTGTCAAGAACTGGTTGTTTTGAGTTAGGAATCGATCGATCTTTTCTTTGACTCATGTGATCTCTCGTTGGTTTACCTTATCTCTTTATGCCTTTTGTATCTCATGTTGCGATAGTCTTGTCTCGACTATTCTAGCAACCTCTTTTGATGATTTGTACCAGATCCATCTTGCATCTTGGTTGTTCTAGCCTTTATCTCCTTTGCGTTGTTCTTAGAGACCGAGTCTAGCATTATCCTGAGTCCTCTCTCATTTCATCTTCGTCTATGACTGTCACGACTAGAAGTGGCAAAACTTATCCCATTCAGAATACTGGTCGAGATAGAAGTGAATCTCCTAATCAAGAATTAGGTCATCCTGAATCTCTTATGAAATTTGAACTTTGTGAGAGATCCTAACATTCCTCCTCATTCCAAGAGTATTACAGTCCATTGTTTCAAATATAGTCTGACTTATTATTTCAAGAATATTATAACCTGTTGTTTCAACACCAGCAAAGCTCTAAAGGGTCACTTTCTAGAATCGAACCTATCGACTCTTTCGATCTTACTTTCATGATCTCTTAGAATACTACCAACAAGATGGGAGATCCATTCCACTTCCTAGGGGGAGGTAAATTCAGTGATAGTCATGAACAATCTCCAAGTGACCAAGGTCATGGTCAATCTCGAAATGACAAGAGTTATGATCAATCCCACAATATTCAATATCCGGTCAACATCTGGGACCTTTGCAATTTGAAACAACGACAAGGGGAGCCTCTCCTAACATTTCTCCAGAGATGGAGACAACTATGCATGAAGTCTCCACATGAATTACCCGAGTCTGAAAAGCTCGATATCTTCTTGGACAATCTTGTCCCAAATTTTGGATACCAAGTGCGATTGCAAGGTCCCCTCACTTTTGACAATATGATTAGGTGAGCTATGAGGATAGAAGTGTTTATGGTCAAGAAGGGAGGATTGAATTTGAACAAAGACAATAAGCAACAACCTTCTCCCTCAAATAGGGATAAGGATAAGATTGTCAATAGAAACATAGATGTTATGGATGACGGGGTTGTTGACAATGTGACGCCAAAACCATCAAAGTCTGTCTTTAATCTTAGCTCTAGTATACGAGTGGTCAAGACCACTGAGAAGGCTACGAAGGAAACTCAACCACCTTCTAGATTTGCTAGAAACAAACCTTGGATCCCTCAACCCAAGCGTGACTCCACTTCCTTGGGAGAATCGCTTGATGTGGTTTATAGGAATTTGGTGCAAAACCATAACAAGAATTCAGATCATTAGGAATTTAAAGACTCCTTTCCTCATGGTAAAAGTGAATTATCCAAGTATAAAGGTACCAATGATGTGGTCAACTATACATACGATACTAGCGACATTGTCACCAATGAGATTGAACCCGCTAATGTTGAATACTGTGACATGATCATTGCTTCGGGGGGCGAGGGTACTCCTAAACCCAAAGCTCCATTTGTCTTGCGAGGCCCTGTGCCTCCCTCTTGTAACCCCACACCATCTCCAACTTTTGTGAATTCCATCACTTGATCCTATGCGAAGATTGTTCTCAAAGGCCCTGAGCCTTCCACATCCAGACCAAAACTATCTATGGATAAAGCCCTCACTGAGGCAAACGTCCTCAAAGATCTCGATATTGATCAGTTTCAATCTATGGTGGGTCATTTGACCTCGCCTCATCACTTGCCCTTCTCTAAAGAAGGTGATCATTCCTTAAGCCATAATGATCCTCTACTCACTTGCAATATGCTCCTAGAATTTGGTGATAGCCTTGCTCCGACCAATGGGGAATTTACAAAATTTTGTAATGCTAAACTCAAAGAGATAGAAAAGACCCTACAGATCAAAGATATTGGCATGGGGGAATATCAGATGGAGTCCATCTTGTCACTAATAGCTCTTCCTCCATCTCCACATTCCTATGAAGAACCCTCTGAAGACAGATTTGGTATTGGCTATCAGGGCCATGAGCTTGACCAACCTCGCTGCAGCTTTCACTCATACAAGGAGTCAGATAATGGAGACACAAAAATCTAGCCTATGACACATGAAGGACTCTTGAATATTCAACATTCTGATTCTGATTATCTACTTCAAGAACATGATCTTGGTCCTCATCGGGAGGATTTTATCCACTTTACTGAACAAATTTCTACTATTGCTGACTCTAATGGCACACATACTGAATGGGGGAAAATAGCTGATGTCTCCCTTATCTTGGGTATGCCTCGGGGTATGCCTATTCTAGATTGCTCCACTTCTGCTACTGAGAAAGATCCCGCTGTTGAAGAAACACTTCCTATGACAGATGATAGCAATAAAGATCTGTCACCTACTATATCTCTAGCTAATTACATCAAACAGTGTCGCCACAATGAAATGAATTCAAAGGAATATGAATGGGACTCCATATTAGATGCTAATGCAAAAATACCAGTTGATGTTGTACACAAAGATGCTAGTCCTACGAACTTTGAAAGAGGAGGAAGTTCTAATCCTCCAGATCAAGAAACTGATGATGATCCTTTCCAATCTCCTATGGAGATCATTCCTATGGCTCCTACGCCATCTAATCCAAGCTATACTCCTACTGCTCCAGCAAATCATGGGTATGTAAGACCCCATTCTGTTACAGTTTCATGGAATATTGGTAGATCTAGAATTGAAATGGTTCCTGTTCGTGCACTCTTACCACCTGAAAGGGGACCTAACTCTTGGAATAGACCATCTTGGTTAGGCTCACATAATATTCCTCCAAACTTATCTGACTCTTCTAGGATAACTCACAATTGACAATGTTCTATGGAAGATTACTTTCTTGATCTATCTGATGCATTCATGAATGATGAGGATGATACTGATATATTTGCACTTGAGCCCATCCCATCGACTTTTCTTCCCCCTTCACCTCCCAGAAAAGTGTCTCGTCCACTTCCATTTCCACCTCTCCACCTGAACCAGTCATATAAGCCTCTTTCATCCACCATTCCCGAGTCTTTTGGAAGTAACTTGGATGTGCAACATAAAAACAAAAATAATGAGAATCCACTTATATCTCAAGGTCACCATGTCCCATCTAATCGACATGTGACTACAAAGAAAGAAAAGAAATAGAGTTGTTCAAAAGACCACAAAGGTCCTCAAAAAGAAGAAGACAATCAAAAGCCAGAAAATAAAATAAAAAAATGGATCTCGAAATCCATCTTACAGGCATTGTCATCAAAAGCACCTCAACATAAAGAAGAAAAGAGAAAATAAAATAAAATCAAAAGCTATGTGGATTCCAAAAGGAAAATCAAAGTTGCCATTCAAGCTTCCAAAATTCTCATGCTTCCCTCCATTCCATCACCCTTGCCTCTCATACTTTACCCTCTTCACTCCATCTTGCCTTTTGCTAAAGTGCATATCAACATCTCCTCATCCCTAATGATGTGATTAAGAGAAATCTAGAACTTACTCTCCCTAAGCATTTAGAGCGTGGGAAATCTGACAAAGAGTTAAGATGCATTCACAAGGATATTTGTGGGTCTCACTTAAGTGACCTTTCCTTGACTATGGATCTCTCGACAGTTGGATACTATTGGTTCTGATTCTACAACTTCATAGCTGACTACTACTACAAGATACTATGTTCTTAGAGATTACTATTGAAGGAGAGCAACTCAAAGAGCCTATCAACGCTCTTCATCTCAAGAAGTTCTATAGTTGAGACATCCTCGACATGCTCATGTACATATTTATTGGTCTTGAAAAAATCCTAAAAAATTGCAAAATGTCCTAGAAAAAATGATCATCTTAGTGAAAACCTGGTAAACAGGTGCCTTGGTAATAATAAAAAAAATTGAAAATTGAAAAAATACAAAAAAAATGAAAAGATGAAAAATACAAAAAAATGAAATATTCAAAAAATACAAAAAAATACAAAAAAGAGAAAATTACAAAAAAATTGAAAAAGAAGAAAATGTGCCATTGATGAAAACCTGGTAAACAGGCGTCATGGTAGCAAAAATAGAATCTCTGCCAAGATGGTGAAAATCTGTTAAATAGGTGCCTCTTGTTTCCTGAAGCTACATCTCATCTCAACATCGCTTGGCTTTTTAGTTTCCTGCTTTTAGTTCGCTTCTTGCTTTAGTTTGCTA
This sequence comes from Chamaecyparis obtusa, assembly GCA_027943335.1. Taxonomy (NCBI): domain Eukaryota; kingdom Viridiplantae; phylum Streptophyta; class Pinopsida; order Cupressales; family Cupressaceae; genus Chamaecyparis; species Chamaecyparis obtusa. The sequence continues at coordinate 621,496 of BSBK01000177.1, read as the reverse complement.
GCTCATGCACTTGCCTTCAGTTGTCTTCGAGATTTCCCTCGACTCTTCATGGATTGGAATTGGTTCATACTTGGGGGCACATTCCTAATCTAGGGGGCATTGTCCTATCGCTTTAAGAAGTTTTGTTTGTGCATTGGTCACCAATGGTTCTCGCTGCATCTGCCTGCTGATGCCCAACTACTTGTGAGATTTCTCTCCTTGAGGATCTCTCGTGTATCAGTCGCCAGTGGTTCTCACTGTGCCTGCCTACTGATACTTAGCTCTTGTTTGAACTCCTCTCTTTCAGGATTTCTTCCTTACATCAGTCACCAGTGGTTCTCACTACATTTTCTTGCTGATGTTTTCGCTTGTGTTTTATTCTCTCTTTCAAGAATCTTCCTTGTATCGGTCACTAGTGGTTCTCACTGCGTTCGCCTGCTGATACTTGGTTCACGCTCTGATATCCTCTTGAGACTTTGTCTCTCCCGATGGTCACCAGTGGTTCTCACTGCGTCTGCCTGCTGTCCCTATCCTGTCGAGACTTCGAATGTTGTTTTCTTCTGATTCGACTTCAATCCACTTGAACACAAACATAAAATGAAACTAAAAACTAATCTTGTGTTCCTCTGAAGCATGCTGAGCTTTCCCTTTTCTTGTTTGTTTGTTTGCTTTTTCTTTGCTTTCTGCGTGTTGGTTTAGTTCAAATGATCCAAAGAATCTATCTAAGAGGGGTGTCCGTCTGTAAGAGCCTTCATCTCGTATTGGATGGCCATGCGTACTTTGACTCCTTTTATATAGATGCTTTGGTGAGGTTGGTTCTTCTCCTTGTCTATTTTGAGTGACTTCTTTCTGCCACAAGTGAAATTGTTACGCTTGTCTTGCTAAGTGAACGTAAGGGTCACTGCGAGCACTCTTTGGCGAAAGAAGAAACTCTCGCATGTCTGGTGTGTTCATTCACAAGCAACATTCAGGTCATTCTAGCAATTGTGCTTTGATGCTTATGTTAACTTGCTAAATCAAAAGGAATAGGTGTTCAGGTCATTCTAGCTTCTTGTGCCTTAATGCTTACACCTCATTCTGACAAATCTAAGACTTATGTCATATTCATATTCTCATAATTGCAATGTTAGTGGGGATTGTATGAAATCTTGCAATCATCCCGTGCTTAAATGAACTCGATGATATAAATATGGTGAGTCCAACAACCAAGTCCTAGGGCTTGCATTTTCATTCTAGGCTTGCATTTTAGTTTAGGCTTGCATTTGCATGTTAAGCTTGGATTTGAGATGATATCTTGTTACTCTCTTAATTGCTTTATGTTCATTAAAGGTTCTCATCTTTTATCCCAGGTTTTCATCATGGCTGCACAAGTTTTCAAGGATTGAAATCGAAATCTGACATCTCTAGATAGCTCGAAATTGCATTTTAAATTCTAAGGACCCTTTGGGATCAGACGCTTGTGCAGTCAGCCTTCTGGAGTCATCTTCCTGCCAGACCCTCATCTTTGTATCATGTTTTCAAGCTCTTTTCTCTTTTCATCAAAGTCAACTTTGGTCAACCATGGTCAAACTTGGTCAACAGGACCTCTGCTTTGCTCTGATTTTCTTCTGCAACTTCTCAAATCTAGTCTAATTGCTTCTGCTCTGCAACCTCTTATTGTCAATCGTCCTTCTGATATGTCATCTTTCGATTTTGCTCTCGAGGGGGTAGGATTATTGCATCATTTGAATCTTGTCGAATCAATTCTTGAATCAGTCTGATCTGAATCGTCAGTTTTCATTGCTAGGGGCATCTTGATGCCTCGCATCTTGCTATCTGGTCATCTATATTTTAGGTATCTGAGCAATCTAACTCAGATCCTTGAGAAATAAGCTTTGTTCTGGAGATGGTTGTTGAAATCTTTTAGGTATTGGGGCAATCTAACCGTAATTCCTAGGAGTTAAGATTCATTCTGAAGATGGCTCTCAAAATCTCTCTTAGACCGTTACCTAGGCAATCTAACCCAGGTTTTGGAGGGCTGAGCTTCGTATTGGGGCAATCTAACCCTGATTCTGGAGACAGTCCTAAGTTTGCATCTGAATCTCATTCTAGGCATTGGGGCAACCTAACCCCGATTCTCATCTTCTCTCAAGACCATTGTGTTCACAATCTAACTTAGACTTTGGAAAATCATGCTTTGATCTGCTTGGTGTCTTGGCAACCTAACCTAGACTTCTGAATTTCTTGTCATCTGTCACTTCAGACTATTCTTTGAATCAACATGCTGTTCGCACATCAATTCAAAGAGAGGCAAATGTAATACCCTAAAATTGGCACCTATTAAATCCAATTAATTTTGGTATGTTTTCGTCAATTTTACATCTTCAAAGTCCTAGTTCCCTAGGCAATTTTCTCTCTCCTACTTGACTTAATTTGACTTGATGTCAATTGCAAAAACCCTAATTGCATTAATCAAATATTAAAATTAATTCCTAAAGTCTTTGACTTTTATTAGCTAAATTACCCCCATGATAAATTAATTTAATCCTAAAGTCCTAAGTGCTTAGAATTAAATTAAATCCACCCCATTTGGCTAATTACCCAGAAAAAAGGAATTAAGAATTGCTTGATATTCGAATGGACACACCTTTTTGAATTAATAATTCAAGATATTCAAAAGGCCACCTGTGTGGCATTTTCCATTCTTTTTATTAAGTAATTCTTGTATTTTTGTCTCAAATGGAAATGAAGGGTCAGGAGTTTCAAATCAAGAACCCCTTCATTCTCTTTTCGGGTTTGCTTATTTAATGAACCTATTTTCTTCATTCGAGGGAGGAAATTTTTGAGAGTAATTGAACTATAGCGATTTTTAGTCTTACTTTATTCAAAGCTTTTCATTTGCAATTAGTTTAAATTCTCATTTAATATAGTATTGCATTGTTATAATAGATCAATTTGCTTATATACTCATAGTTTAATATCATATTTCCTTTCAAGTTATTCTAGATTAATATCATATTTCTTTCAAAATATCTTAGATTAAATTACATTCATTTAGTTCAATTTCATTTTTACTCATCTTCATAGCTCTTGGAAAATCCTCCGCTGTGGGATTGGTCTCATGGTTGTTGGCTCTTGTTCTGAGAGTAATTAAACACCCCGTCCACATAGGAGGAAACAGGTCGATTCAATCGATGTTGTGAGATGGACAATTCATGTTCATACTCGCCATCTCATGATTGAGCAATGACTATGTTGTGTTTGTGCCTGATTTAGAGGTCCACATTCAGACACACACATCTGGAAACTTATCATTTTACATGACTTCATGTGTGGGAGACTCATGTTTAATTCAAAGGAAAAGAGGTTTGAGATTGACTAGGTAATTCTGCAGGAGTGTCTCTTTCAATCTCTATGAGAGAGCTTAGTTTACAGGAGTTGGGGAATTCTTTTGAAATGACACTTTATTGTATTTATCCTATTTGTATTGGTTATTGGTGGCACAATTTTGTTTTGTCCACTCATTGGGTCTTGTTTATTTTACTCCATATCTTTAGTATTCAAGATAGTAAGCCTACACATTGGATTCCCTTGATTAGGATGGTTTAGAAGATGCATAGAGGATTTATTAGTTAATAGCCTAGGATCTTATTATTTTTGTGTTTGATTACACACTGAATTAATAGCCTAGAAATTGAGCACTAACCATGTATGAAGTCCTTATGCCTCCATAATTGATGATTGTAAAGGCCTTACTATCTATGATATTCATATAGCATATGACCTATGTTTATCATGTTTCTCTATGAAAAGGCCATTTATCAAGATGATAAATTATTATGGTAGAATTGCTCGAACATTTTGGTTGTTTGGTGATTTTTTTAATTTTTGTTTTGGTCAATTTTTGTTGTCTATGTGGTTTGAACATTTTGAACTGGGATTATAAAACTATTACTATAAATATTCTCTCAATGGATCAATGATAATAAATTCCAAAGTTATTGGACTCTTATACTATTAAATTTTATAAGTCAGTCTCAAAGAAAATTGATGAAACAATTAGGCAATATCATATGACAAATTTTGCAGATACTTTCAAGCATTATTTGCTTACATGAAAGTTGGTCCTATGTGTATGAATTTTGTACCTATTTTGTGGACACAACACTTCAGTAAAACATTAGAGGTTAGCAAAAATTGAAATCGTGCAATAAATTGAAAGCTAAACTAACCAGGCGATTTACTGCCTTCTAATAGGTGCGAGTATGATGTTCTCAGATTGTTATCAAGATCAGTGACCTTGATGACACCTAAATGAAGGATTTGGATGCAAAACTGATATGAAATATGAATGCAATTAATCTAACAATGATATGAAAATGAATCTAAATGAATGTAAAAACCAAATTGATCTCACAATAGCCTTGATTCACAATAAGCTTTGATTCTCCAGATAGCAATTCTTCAGCGTGATTATGCAATTCTTGTCGATGATTTGTGAAGAGCTAAAGCCTTAATTTATAGAAATCCAGGGCTTTGGAGGTGCATGAAGGAAAGTCATAAATCACTCAAATTAACTCAGCTTGATTTTTGAGTTATCTGAAAATAAAGATAATTTAATTCACAAAAACATGCAAAGCAGAGTTTAACTCAAATTAGAAGTTTAGATCAACTTTAAAACTCAAAAATGATGTTGAGTTCCAAAAAGTCAATAACTTGCATTGATTTTTTGATTTGGAGTTTAACTGCTCTTTGATTGTGAACATGGATAATTATGAATTAATAAATAAATAAATTGATTTATTCTCAACTTAACTGATTTTTGAAATAAAACAATTGATTTATGGGTTAATCAATCATTTAATCAAATTTTTATTCAAAAATAATATCATTAAATATGACAACACTTTAATTATTAAATAAGAATTTAATCAATTAATAATAAGAATTTTGATTTATTGTCAAATTTGAATAATAATACTTAGGAATAAATATAATTAAATTCAACTTAATAATCAAGTGGAAGAATTAAATCTAATTAATTAAATATGAAAATATTCAATTAATCAAACTTAGGATAAATGTGATTTATCGCCAAATAATCATTAAATTAAAGATAATTAGATAAATTAGGAATATTACTAGGAATATTTCTTGATGTAGAATTTATGATAATCAATTAGGATTTGATGATGCTCAGATGTGCCTTTGGTTAGGACTTCGATGTCAATTTCATTCGATATGTTGATATAGAAGATTAATGAACTTATAGCCCATTTTTGGGGTATTACATTTTGCCCCTCTTTGAATTATTGTGCAAAGCACAGTGGTTCAAAGATAGTCTGTGTTTGATAGAGATATGAAACTGATTCAAAATTGATAATTGATATGAGACAGAAGCTGATTGAAAGATTTGATATGAAGATAATAGGTCATGAATGACCAAAGATAATGTTAACTATAACAACAATGAACCAATGAAACAAAAGCGTCAAAATGCCTGATTCTGAACCTTATGATTGCTAAGAAGTGAGTGACCGATTCCAGACTCGATTGTCTTTAGAAGAATCACGTAGGTATCACATCTAAACCCTTCAGTTACCAAAGAACCAAGGAAATAGCACAATTGAACTGATAGTTGCAAAAACTGATACAATTTACAAGATTAGGAGAATACCAGATTGATATGGATCTTGATGAATCTGATATGCCCCAAGCGATGATAGATTTGCCCCGAGCGATGAGGACTTTTGATGAATCAACAACTAGACATGGTTGTTGTCTTGATTACTGAGGAAAGATATGATTTCAAATTTGATTACAGACTTTGAATGATGTGCAATACCATGCCCCCTTTGGGATTAAAATTGAAATCTGACAAGAAAAGTCAGCGTTGATAGTTCAGAAGCATGTTAATTGATTGGAAAAATGGTTAAACACATTTGAGAACGCATTGTGCATCATTTGGAGGTCCAGAAGACCAAGTTTGACTAGGTTTGACCATGAGTTGACCATGGTTGACCAAGTTGAAATTTTGATAGTTTGATGTAAGATAATCAGTTAAGTTGAATACTGGATTTCTGTGATGATGGAAGGTCGATTATGCAAGTAGTGAATAATATGAACGATCTCAGATTTCAATTTTGATCCCGGAAAAAAAGATTCTACTTGCTGTTTCGTTGGAGGAACCTTCGTGTGAGATTTGGCTCTTGTTAGATTTGAAGATGCCAGTGGAGAATTGTTTAAGCATTGAAGTTCGTTTAATCAATCATTGTGAGATCATGCAAACATGCAAAAATGCAAAGAGACATGCAGTATGAAATGCAACCTAAGACCTAGGACATACTCACTAATCATATGTCGATTTTTTATCATCATTGAACTTTTAGGTAACCGGATAAATCAATACAATGCCCACTAGCTATGAAACCATAGACATATGAATATCGATTTGTATGCGCAAGAATCAATACAACACCCACTAGTCAACAACCATGGATATATGAATATTGATTTTATTTTCGGAATGTCGGATTCGATATAAGCACCAAGGCATAAATACCAGGATGACCTGAATATCATGTCCATTTTGATATAGCAATTTGTATAAGCATCAAAACATAAACATCATGATGACCAGAATACGCCTTGCAGTACAAACACATCAAACAGTCAAGAGATCATTCTAAATCTGATGTGAATTACCCGTAGTGACCCTTTATCATTCACATCCTTAGGTAAGATTGCATTTCATAGTAAGAGAAAGAACTCACTCAAAAAGATAATAGTTAGATCAAACTTCCTTGAATTTTCCGAGTATCAATGGTTGAGGTATGCATGGCCATCCAATTCGAGATAGAGGCTCTTATAGTCAGACACCATTTCAATCCAGAATTTTCAAAGTTGTTAGATTTTCACATACAAACAGAAGACAAAGAAAAGATTATGCCCCCAGTCATCACCCTCTAAATCCTATAAAGGACATCATCGAAGAGCTCGAAGGGACACAATATGCAAAAATCTCAATGTGAATCAGTAAGCATACAAGGAGATAAAAGCATGTAAAAAGCACAGATTGTTTTCAGTTTGATGTTTGATTGCGTTGTTGTAGATGCAAAATCCTTTCTGGAGACAAGACAGACTGACTGACTCAAATGAAGCTTCAAAGGACTCTGACTGGATATGATATGTCTAAGATACATTGGAGGCCACAGGATATGACATTGATTGCCCCCAAGTTTTAACATTGATAGGATACAGACGCTTGAGCTGATTGGCGTACAGATCGACTTATTGAAAACTATAAATGCAGAAACAAACCGGGAGATATGTACAAACTAAAGCAAGACTAAAAGCTGGGAAAGACCAAGATTGCACTGATAGATGGAGCATTTTGAAACAAGTAGCACCCATTTTCTGGGTTTTCACCATCTTGGCAAAGATTCTATTTTTGCTACCAAGGCGCCTGTTTCCAGGTTTTTACCAAGGCACTTTTTCTTTTTCTCATTTTTTTGTATTTTTCATTTTTTCAATATTTTTTGATATTTTTGATATTTTTCAATTTTTTTGTGAATCATCAAGGCGCCTATTGCTAGGTTTTCACCAAGATGTTCTTTTTTTAGGACTTTTTCCAATTTTTATAATTTTTTCAGGACATTTTGCCATAGACCGAATGCTTTAGGCATAGAATTTCTTCAGATGGAGAACGTTGATTGGTTCTTGGAGCTGTTCTCCTTTAGTCATTGAGAGTTGATAGGCACCAGAGCCAAAAGTAGTAGTGATTACAAAGGGACCCAACTAGTTGGGTTCAAACTTCCCCTTGCGTTCTCGATGTGATTGATTTTTAGGATTTTCTCTCAAGACTAGATCACCAACCTGAAATTCTCTGTGTCTGACTTTCTTATTGTAGCCTCTAGACATTCTCTTCTGATATACTCTGAGATGATCATCAATTACTAGACCATGCATTTTGATTCTTAGTGATGGGATTTCAACCTCAATAGGTAGTACCACTTCAGACCCATAAACTAAAGCAAAAGGTGTAGCCCCAGTAGGTGTTCTGATACTTGTTTTGTAGGCCCAGAGAGCTAGATTGATCATGAGATGCCAGTCTCTTCCTATTTTATTAAATGTACGATGAAAGATTTTCAATAGATTCTTATTAGATGCCTCTGCTTGTCCATTCCCTTGAGGATAGTAGATAGAAGACCAATGTTGTGTGATCTTGAATTTGGCACATAGATCATCTAGGTCTTTGTTCTTGAATTATCCACCGTTATCTGTGATTATGGAATGAGGTATCCCATATCTACATATGATATAGTTCAATATGAACGTAGATATCTATTTCCCCGTTTCTTGTGTTAAAGGGACTGCTTCTACCCATTTTTAAAAATAATTTGTAGCTGTGATTATATGGGTATGTCCATTAGAAGAATGAGGATGTATAGCTCCTATAAGATCAAATGCCCATTGGTGAAAATGACATTGTGTTGTAAAGGGGATTAGATCCCTCCCTGGAGCATGAATTAAGTTGCCATGCACTTGGCACTTTTGACAATTCTTAGCAAATTTGATAGCCTCTTTCTCCATTTCAGGCCAATAGTACCTAGCCCTAATAAGTTTTTGAGCTAGTGTTAAACTGTTCGAGTGTGACCCACAAATACCATCATGGACTTCCTCTAATGCACGTTGAGACTCTTCCTATTCTAAACATCTAAGTAGCGTACCATCTAGACCTCGTTTGTATAGATCATTACCAATGATGACATATCGGGAGGCATTACGGATAAGGTATCTCTTTTCATGGCGGTTGAAGGTATCAGGGATGATTTGGTCTTGGAGATAGGAAAATAGGTTTTTGTATCTGGATGAATCATGACCTACAATAGTGCAGATCATGTGGGTTTTGAGGGAATCGTATGTAGGATAGGATAGTGCTTCCACCAGGAACTCGTAGCGTAGCTCATGTGCAAGTTTCTATAATAAAGTAGATACTGTTGCCATTGCATCGCCAGCCTTGTTCTCCATTCTAGGAATTTGATCAAATGTGATAGATATGAAATATTTCTTTAAATCATCTACCATTCTCTTGTAAGGAATGAGATTTTCATCTTTAGTTTGGTACACATCATTGACTTGATGAATAACAAGTTGAGAGTCTCCATGAATGTGTAGCTCTGTCACTCTCCACTCAATTGCTAGTTTCATACCATTCAAAAGGGCTTCATATTCTGCAATATTGTTTGTGCAAGGAAATTTTAATCTGAATGCTTTTGGGATTGAGTATCCTTGAGGAGTTATGAACAATATGCCTATTCCAGATCCATTCTGTGTGTAGGAGCCATCAAAGAATAACTGCCATTCTCTAGAAGAAAGAGTCATGATAGAGGAATCTGGAAATTCCATTTGCATTGGTGTATTGTCAATCATAGGTGCATCTGCTAATTGATCATCAATAACCTATCCTTTTATAGTTTTCTTTCCACGTATTCAATGTCAAATTCACTTAAGAGCATAACCCATTTAGCTAATCTACTTGTGAGGGCAGCTTTGCTTAGTAGGTACTTGTGGGGATCAATTTTAGCTACCAATTGTGTGGTATGAGCTAACATGTAGTGTCTCAGTTTCTGTGATGCAAAGATCACAGCTAGACAAGCTTTCTCAATTATTGAATAGTTCTTCTCATATGCAACCAATGTCCTATTGATATATTATATAGCTCTTTCCTTTTTATTTTCATCGTGCTGTGCTAGCAATGCCCCTAGTGATGTATCTGTAGCGGAGACATATAAGATTAATGGCTTCCCATGAATAGGAGGCATCAAGATAGGTGGATTTGATAGATACTTCTTGATATGGTTAAATTTGTTCTCACATTCTTCATTCCATGCAAAGGTCACACCTTTATGTAATGTTTGAAACTATGTATCCTAAGAGCTTTCTAGAAGTGACACCAAAAGCACACTTCTTAGGATTTAGTCGGAGACTAAAATTTTCCATTTTGTCTAGGATCATGCTCAAGTCCTTTAGATGTTCAGTTCTAATCATAGATTTTGCTAAAGTATCATCAACATAATCTTCCATAGTTCGATGCATCATGTCGTGAAAAATAGATGTCATTGCTCTTTGATATGTAGCACCAGCATTTTTAAGCCCAAATGGCATGAAATTCCAATAGAAGGTGCCCCATGCACATGTGAAAGCAGTTTTCTCTTGATCCTCTGGAGCAATTTTTATTTGGTTATATCTAGAGAAACCATCCATTAAGGAATATATCTCAAAACTTGCAGTCATGTCCACTATCATATCAATGTTAGGTAGTGGAAAATCATCCTTAGGGCACGCTCTATTCACATCTCTAAAGTCTGTGCACACTTTGATTGAACCATCTGGTTTAGACATAGGTACAATATTGGAGATCCACTCTGCATAGTCAATAACTCAGATGAATCCAACATTTAGGAGCTTCTCTAATTCAGCTTTTACCAAGAGTGCAACGTGAGGATGCATCTTTCTCAACTTTTGTTTAACAGGTTTGACATTTGGAACTATGGATAAATGATGCATTATAAGATTAGGATCCAATCCTGGCATATCTGAATATTTCCATGCAAAGTTGATCTTTTTCTTTGTGAGGAATGTTGTAAATTTTTGCTTCTCTTCTTCTGATAATGATTGTACTACATGTACCAATTGTGGTTCCTCTATTGTACCCAAATTGATGGATTGGGTGGGCTTAATTAGAACTAGAGATCTGTCCTGTAAATGACTCAGAAGGATATCAAATATCTCATCCTTAGGTGCCTTAGAAAGGTTTTCACCTTCAGATACATCTTTTATTTTTACTTTTGTAGGTTCTGAGATTGCCACAAAGTGGTTTTCACCCTCAGAACTCTTTTTCTTTTTCTTTTTATTCTTATTTTTCTGACTAAGATATTTGATGTCCGACTCTGTCATGCTAATGATCAGCTCATTGATGGAAGTACTCATAGGCTCAACTGCATTGAGGTAGAAAGCAAGGGCATAGTCATTTGGGAAGGTATAAATACCATGGCTCGGATTTGTGGAGGTTTGATCAATAAGTTCTGGATATTGGATAGTCAAAGTGGGGAAAGATTGGGAGATAGTGTTTACGGATATGGATATGTCATCATTGGTCCTAACCCGATGCTTGAGTTCAAAGGTGATATTACAAATTAAGACATTCAATTCGTGAATAGGCTCAATGTCATTGTGGGAGTCCAATTCAGCCATAGGTGGATCAGACTCGATAGGTTCATCATTTCGCTCTAGACTTACATTGGGTTGAGGTGCATATTGGTGAATAACATCAACATGTTTCTCTATAATAAGCTCATCTAGTTCTGGAACGACTCCCCATTCATAGTCATTAGATTCATCTTCTGATTTAGGATCTCGAGGAAATCTTAGAACATGAGTAAAGTCAGGGTGAATACCCCAAGAAGGGTTACCCTCAGATTCTGATTTGAATTCATACTCATGGGAATCTGTCTCAGAATCACTACCACCTCCCTCTTCTTGATTGTTTTTGAGATTAGATGGTTCTTCTGTTGCAACTATCTCTTCGTTGATAGTAGGTTCTTATGTTTTTACTACATTAATTCTTTTGATTGGATCATCTTTATCATCAAGAAGGTCTTTGATCTCTTTAGGGAATTTTTCATAGGGGATGAGTTCTGAGCTGTCTGAATCACTATCTGATGGTTCTGATTCTTTTTTCATAAGAAGAGGTTCTCTTGGTGCAATCTGCTCTATGACATGAGAGCAATTACCTTTGAGGTGATAGGGTTTCTTCTTAAAGCCTAGGCCAACAGTATTCTTATTTTCTCTACCAGTATGTGGGAGAGGTGTCTCAAGACCTTTTCCTCTGATTCCTAGAGGTCCTTTACCTAAATATCCCATCTTAGCTATTAATTTATCTCCTAGACCATACGACTTAGAAGGGAGTTTGGATACTGTAGAGTCACTAGTTTGAACAGCTTGAGATTCAGGTTCGTCTTTGTATAGCCATGATAGCACAGCTTCATCCTCTTCAAATTATTGCTTGGATACTTGTTCTACTACAAAATTCTTTTTATATGCTTCAAGAGGTTCTTTAGAGTTTGGTTTGGATTGTTTCAAAGATTGCCCATAAGACTTAGGCGAGATAGGGAGAGATGTCAAAGATAAGATTGGCTCGATAGTCTATTCTCCCATACTATTTTCTTTGATATTAACCTCTTTTGCAAGATCTTCCATTTTAGATGTGGATGCTTCTTTAGTTGGTTCAATGGAAGATTCTCTATTATTAGGCACAAGCTTATTTGCACTTTCCTTCAAGGTGTTGCAAGTTGTATTCAGATCTGCGGGGATAGTAACCTCTACTCCTTCATAAGGAAACTTCAAACATTGATGGTATGTAGAAGAAATGGCTTGCATTTCATGTATCCATGGTCTCCCTAGAAGAATGTTGTAGGCCAAAGGTAGATCAAGAACTTGACATATAGTATCTCTGATAACTGGACCTGCTCTGATGGGTAAGACAATGGTGCCTTTAGAAGATCTTTCTTGTTCATCATAGGCTTTTATGGTGATCTTCTTTTGAGGATCAATAGCCAATTCTGAAAATCCTAATTGTGTGATCAAGCTGTAGGAAAAAATGTTTAGGCCAGCGCCCCCATCTATCAACACATGTTTGACTCTACGGTTCTAGATCAAGACTTCTATATGCAAAGGCTGATTATGTGGGTGACTCAAGGAGTTTTCATCTTCCTCTGAAAAGGAGATATATTGTGGAGATGTAAGATGTCCAACCATACTTTGGAACCTATCTAAATCAAGGTCATCAGGAACATTGGAACTGAGCAAAGCTTTGTCTAGTATAGCTCTATGAGCTGGAGAGATCCAAAGAAACTCAAACATAGAGATTTTGGCATTAGTGTGCTGGAGTTATTGAACAATACTATAAGATGTAGGCCTCGTATCCTTTGGATTGGAAGATTTGGAAGCAGATGAAAGATTGAAGGGAACCTTAGGGACATTTGATGAGTCTGAGATTTGTCCTTTCTGATGTGCTTGGGCTTGTGATTGAGTAACCATGTTGGTGGATTGATTTTGTCTATCTCTTCTTACAATTGTGATGACATTGCAACTTTCAGAGAGACATGGTTCAACCATATTGATGACAACATTATTTCCAGGGTAGGCATAGTTGACTTTTGCCCCCATAGTAGGATGAGAAGTTGAAACTTCTTGACCATATTTTGAAAATGGTTCTGTGAATGTCATATGATCATTATTGCTCTTAGGATTGTCAACTATGATGTCTCCATTATTGATCAGATCTTGAATGGTGTGTTTCAACCAGAAGCAGTTATTCATTTTGTGACCTTTACCTTGATGGAAATCACATAATTCATTTTCTCTCCACCATTTTGGCTTAGGCTCAGAATCAGGTGGTTGGATTGCTGGCAAAGAGATGATGTTATCAGCCAGTAGAGCTCTCATGGCAGATTCCAAAGATTCTCCAAGAGGAGTAAAATTTCATTTATTATCCCATCTTTTGTATTCTAGTTTCTTTTGAGATGGTTCGGATGACTTTTGTTTTGAAGCTTTGATGGCTTGGGAACCAAGAGTTAGATTGTAGGCTGGTGCCTTTGATGGGGCACATATATTGTCAACAACACCATCTGTGATGATGCCTTTATTCTTGTTCCAATTTTTGTTCTTGTCTTTAGAACTGGATCCTGATTCATACTTGTCTTTTTGAAGTGTGATTTCTCCTTTTTCCACAAGCACTTTTTCGATTTTAATAGCATTGTCCACCATCTTATCAAAAGATGTATGATCTTGCATTTGTAGAGGATAATTGATTTCTGGAACAAGGTTATTGATGAAGATTTCCAAATTTTCTATTTCTGGAATAGGTCTGACATATAGAGAGAACTTCTTCCTCCATCTCTTGAGAAATGTTAGGAATGGTTCCCCTGGATATTGCTTGAGATTACAGATATCAATCATGGTGACTGGATGTTGAATATTGTAGGAGTATTATTGATAAAACAATTTGATCAACTCCGCAAAAGTTTTGATAGTAGAAGGCAGTCTAGAGAACCAGTGGATGGCTTCTCCCCCTAGAGATCGAGGGAAGAGACGCATCAGATAGGTTGGTTTGTTCATGAACTCCATTGATTGTGTACAAAATTCTCTGACATGATCTTGAGGATCAGAGTGTCCATCATACTTATCATACTTCAGCATCTCCACTCTTTTTGGAAATGGTGGCATATACAAGTCTTTGTCAAAATGAAAAGGGCATAGAGCTTCCATGGAGAATTCCTTGGGTTCCTTCTTTTTTTTAAGATTGTTAAGTTCAACTTGCATAGCATGCATCTGTTTCGTCATAGCTATGAGTGGAGTTTCTTCCTCATGCGTAATGATATCTTCAACATTAAAGTTGGGAGGAAGTTTAGCTCCTTGATGAGCTAATTGTAAAAAGTATGCCTCTCTATCTTCTTTTAAGAAATGCTTCATCATTCATTTGAAGTTATCGTCATTTTGATATTGAGCAATTTCTTTAGGTGTGGGTTCCTAATCCACACCATGTTGAGATTGAGTTCTTTGAGAGCCAAAGTTTGTCCCTGCTTGAGACATGGTAGGAGTTTGTGGACTCCCTGGAATAGATTGATGCGGGGTTTGTTGGGTACCTCCATGAGTTGATGGAGGAGGAATGTAACCAGTTTTTAATCGATAGTTGCCAAGACCGTCATCCTCGTAAAGACCAGAATTGATGAGTTGCTCAAGAGTTGGACCCTTGGTAGTGGTTATAGGTAAGGTCTGGGACGCTTCTCTAGATTTCTTGTGTGAGGAAGCTCTAGTTTCCACCATTAACTTTGAGTGAAACAAAATAATAAGATCCAGATAACGGAAGAATGAATTGAATCAATATGATCAGATGACGCAACCTTGTCAAGGTTTGATTGATTTGAAGATTTGATTAGACGTGGGTGAAGGATATTGTGCCCTGGATGTATGGGTAGATTGCCCAAAAGATAGCGGACAAGATATCACAACACTTAGTCATTTTGATGATTGATTGAAGATTGATAGTTATGACAAGGTTTTGACACAAGATGAAAAGGACTCAAATTGATTAAATAGAAGGCTGAATCGGATTCAAAAGACCACTTTAGGATAATGATAGGATTCTCAATAGCTACTGCTCTATTCCTGACACAATGATTTATTCAACAGATTTTAGAAATAGGCTGAAAAAGCTAAATATCTGGCAATTCTGACAATTTTCTGACAACTTTCAAAAATTTCTCAAACGACACTCTGCAGACTCGTACGACAGTGGGTATGCTATGAAATGATAGTTGAAAAGCTCGTACGACAGTTGCTAGCAGGATTTGACTTTTTGAATTTGACTGGCAGAAAGACTCGTACGACACTGGGTTCCTTACCATACGACAGTTGGGTAGTAATGAAACGACACTTGATAGAAACTCGTATGACTTTTTGACCTTCTGAGATGACTTTTGACTCTAGAAAAGAATTTCACTTCAAATTTTGCAAATTTAGGGTTTTTAGTTTCAGATTGTTTGCAAATTGTACTGTCTAGATTTGAGAATTGTAACAGATTTGTTCATTTTCAATAACCAAATAGATAAACAAGCACGCAAAACAGCAAGCAAGTGATTTCAAGCATGTCTGAAAATAATGAACAAGGGCAAAAACAACCTTGCGCATGAACAATCAAGTGATTTTATTCGTTCTAATCCTCTGAAGTGCTAATTGTGTATGTTCCAAAAATGTTTTGCAATAATGCACATATACCCTAGAAAATGAAAATTTGGCCTCACTACCTGGTTTTTAGTAATGGTATGACTCTATAACTTTTGCAAAATCAAGGGGCGAACTCCAATCCCGGCGCACCAGGGTTTTGACACAGCCTAAAAATTTAATCAATCAAGGTCTGCTAGGGAGATCTGATAGCCCATAATGAAAACACACCCGTGAGGATTTCTCTCACAAGGAAATTTATATAGCGGTTGTTACTACCACGTCTGAAATGGTTATTACCACTTGAGGTTTCGTCAACACAGTTTGCCCTGTGAAGGGATCATCTGCTACGGTTAATCCTCTCTAAAGGTGACTCACAGTATGATACCACAAGGGGACTTGGCTCCAGATCCAAAGTTTTGACGCCTCTTCACTTTTAACCCAAACAAAGCAAACAGATTAATCTGACATGCTAAGACAAAGTTTGTTTCACCAAGGTCTGTGATGTCAACCCCACGTGATCTATCAACCTCTTCGGAGAGAGAATGTATCAATCAATAAGAGAATACACACTAACCGAGTTGAATGTGAAATGCACTAAGTATCCTCCCTACCTACAAGGATTCCATCATCAAGAAGGATTTCACTAGGAATCCAATCTCTCAAGAATCACAAATAGTGTTCATAGGGCCTAATTACTATGTGAGCACAGATATATTTCTGAAAGTAAATCTACTGAAAGTACCCAAAAGCAGAAAGAGGAACACTTAATGCTTAAAGTGAATATGAGGTGAGTCCACAAGGTGGAACAATTAACCCCTCACACAAGCTAAAAATGAGTCCACAACTTAGAAAACAAGTGAGTTTTAAAAAGCACAAAAGGGTTGCCTGGTGGAACAATTAACGCTTCTATCCTCTAGACCCCTCCCCTTTATGGCGCTGAGATTGCAACCACGGGGTGGAATGAGGGGCTGGTAGATTAGCGAGTCCAATAACCCAAGATAGCAATCTAGATCAATCACAAGTATCTAAGACTGCTTAAATGCATACTTAAGGTGTCACAACCTAGTATCAATTATGCAAGTGTGTAAAACAAAAGCATGAAAAGAAGCATTCAAGCTAGACACACGAGAGATTTATTTTAAGTCCAAATCAAACTATTATCAGAACAAGTAGAATACCTAAGATTCTTGCAACGCGCTTAGTATATATTTACTTGATTTTTATCTTTGTTGAGCAATCCCGCGCAAGCAAGCAACAAACTCTCCGATAAGAAAACAAGCGAACAAGCAAACAAGATATGCAACGTATCTTCAACTTATGAAAACCCTAGGGTTAGCTCTAAAAATCAATTATTATCAAAAATAATAACCAGCAATTAACCCAAATGACAACTCATATCATTCATTGAACCATGTAAAAAAAAATAAGTGCATACCCATCACAAAATTTTATTTTTTTTGCTACTTTTGACCTAGTTAACAAGATCTGATTTTTTTGATATGATTTTGGCCACAAAAATAAAAATTCAGAATAGAGACCCCTGCTAAAAAATAGAGAGCTTTCCAAAAATGTAAATTTTTTAAAAAAATCTCCTCATTTGTGCCCTAGAGACCCGTTTTACCAAAACAGACCAGTTTTTGTAAATTGACTATTTGAGCTATTATATTATGTCCAAATTTAAAATACAAAGAATGGACCCCCTATAGAATTTAAAGAGCTTTCCGAAAATATAAAAATTTCTGAAAAATATGCTGATTTGCGTTAGATATATATTTTTTTTAAAATTTCAAGAAAAAATTATTAAAAATTTAAAATATCTCAAAAAATTCTAAATTTTTTACTGTAGCTTCCCTGATATGTGTCCAACTTGCAAAACAAATTTTAGAGAAAAAATCCAAGCCGTTTGAGAGATAAAATTAAATTTTTGAAACTTTAGGGCTTTAGCTCCAAAAATAATAATAATCAAAACCAGCATGTAAAGGTGGGTTTGAAATAAAATTAAATTTTTGACATAGAGTCCTTTTGCATAGAAACCGAGGAGAAAAAGACAAAAATTGATAGAATTGAATTGGAAATTCATTTTAGGGCCCCACGGTGGACGCCAGAAATATGTGTGTGAATTTTGAACCTGTTCAGTGGACACAACACTTTAATTTGAGGCGTGATTCTTCTTACAATGTATATAAATCGTATTTCGGCTAATTGCAAATTAAGCTCAGGGCGGCTGGTGTTTTGCAGTTTTCACAGTATTCTTTTTCAGCCAAGATTTGTTAGCCTTCAGATTTCAGCACAGCATTCATTCCGGTACACTTTCACACCATTATTTTATATTATATTAGTCATTCCATTCTCAACATATTTAGGAAAAAATATTACATATTTACCAATTTTATTAGATATTTTCTGGCAAAATATAGAAATCAAAGAATTCCCTGGTCTGCTAGCAGGAGTTTAGCAGAAAAAAATTTAAAAACAATATGGAGTTACATGATCACTACCTCTTGCAGATCTTTAACAACTTCAGATTTTAGCTGTGCATAAGTTTTCTTGGTTTGATGAAGGCGGTGTAAGGTAAATATCAGTTTCTCTATGAGCTTATGAGATATAGATGGTGTACTAGATATGACAATTGATCTGGAAACTTTGTCACGCTCCATTGTATCACGTTTGCTCAACTGAAAGATTAAAACCATGAAAAAGTCTCAGAAATTTTTGAAGTCCAGTGTGTAGATGAAAAAAGTTTTTACAGTTTTCCAGGCTTTTAAAGAGGACAGATATAGAGCCTTGCCTTATCTCCATGACAAATAAGTATAGGAAATGAAATAAATGAAGATAGTTGCAGCGTGTAGCTAGCTTTTTATACTAAGAAGTAAAAATTAGAACAAAAAAAAGACTTCTGAAGATGTTTGCTTGGTTTGTCTCTCCAATCAAGCTCAATAGTGAAAGCACCATAGCAAAAAAATATTAAAACCATTACCTTCTCATTCATCAACTGGCACTTCAGCTGAACATAACCATCCGCATCAAAATTGTCCGTTTTAAACAATTTCAATTTGTCAGAGAGAGCACCATCTTCATTAACGGTGCCATTGGCAGTCACAGCTCCCGCTGGAGCCGAAGCTCTGGAACGCATAGACAGCTTCAACAACCCCATTTTTATCCAAATTGAATGATCCCTCGATGTGATAAGCAGAGCCTAGGTTTAATCAAGAAAAAATGATATCCCAAATAACCAAGCTGAAACCCCCAAAAAATGCTTTCGAAACGCAATTATTACTTTCCTGTTCAATGCACTGGCTGCTGATCGAATTCACGGATCAAACAAACCCTATGCTGACTCCTATCACCAGTATCCCTAATTAACCAGTCTCAGGCCCCAAAAAATAGCTACAGAACCCTTAATCCTTCTTTAACCGTTCAGTTTCTGCAAACGTCTTTAACTCTGGACTCTTCTCCATGTCATCGAACGTCATATCTCTCTGATCCATTTCTTTCCAGACCTGCAAAACATTTTTAATCATCAATGCTCTCCGATCAAATAATGCAATTCTCAGTCTCTCAATCCATATTCTCAAGACCATGCTTTCATGAGGAAATAGACCACTCTTTCATCACTGGCAGGCGGTCAGTTTCTATTTTCTACACACTTGTTTGCTCGCAGGAGATATGCATTTGCATGTCTGTAACTTGTGAAAAATTGGAAGTACAAACAGGGCACATGGACTGTCTGACAAAATGCCTCCAAGAAATGAAGACTTCTAACCCTAATTACCTTTTACTCCTTGACTTTACTCTTCCAAGAAATCAAAAAACAAAACATATGGATGTTGTGATATGCCAGCGTTTCAACTTTGTTAAAAATACACCACATACAGCCGCACTACCATAGACACAGCTTCCAAAAATCATATCAATGAAAGATAAAATCAATTATAACCCATAATAATAAAACAATGATTAGAATAACAAGATTTTAGCACCAATTTACTATCTCTCCTCTCCGATTGAATTCATCTTATCACTAAAGAGCAAGCTCAAGAAATATTATTGCTCTGATACCATATTATAATAGAAGCTAAAATAGTTTCAAATTATAATATTGTGCTTCCTAATTTTTATTAAAATACAAAGTTATATATATATATATAGGATTTCCATCTCCCAACACTCGAGGTGTCCCAAAATGCGATTATATCTTCTAGGTAAATAAATATAATAAAGTAAAATAGTAAATTAATGAATTTATATAGATATATAATATTATAATAATATAAATAAATGAATTTAGATATAAGAATTTAAATGGATTATATTTTTAAAGAATTTTTATATTATTGTTTTAAAAATATTATTATGTATAACTTAAAAATTGGTTAATAAATTTGCTAAAAATTGTATTTTGGCAAAGGTATATATTAAAAAAAAATTTGTACTATAAATAGGTAGATCAAAAAAAGGAGAAATACAACAGTATCAACCAAGAGTACAAAAAAAGAGGCCCAGCCTCACCACGATCTGAGAGTATAATGTAGACAGTCATAGTTCAGAGAAAAGATGAAACTAATGTAAAATGTCATAATGGGTGTCAACCCAAGCAGTCCATCACAGAGGGCCCTCCATCCAAACAATGTTCTTTCGCTCCTGGATTTGAGTAAGCATGAAGATCTCATCCTTCTTGGAGTTAATATTCTTTCTGATTTCTTGGTTTAGCCTTTTGCAAGTTCGTTCAAACTTCTGGAGGTCATCAAAGTTCCTCCTCCACTCATAGCCATGCTTCAGCTCATAGACGAAGAAGGTGGCGTGCCCGTCTTTCAAGAATCTTCTCAGCTTGTCTTTCTCCATCATCATCATTGTGTGGACTTAAAGAATTTTTTTTTTAAAAGTGAGTTTTTGAAAAAACTCAGTAAGAATTATAGGGTTTCTTTGATACCTTTCCTCGTTCTTGCACTTCCAGATCTGCCAAAGAATGTTAGAAGACAGCATATTCCAAAATTAATTTGAATCCTTTTTTAGGCCATCAATATGACCAATAATAATTTCCAAAATATTTACATTTAAAGGATAATTAATACCAAACATGTTCCAGATTTCCTTAGCAAAGATGTAATAAAAAAGGATATGTCTACCAGTTTCAGGAAGCTTGCAAAGGCTACAAACATCATTCATATGACCATCTTTTCTAATAGGGAGTCTGTCAAGCAGAGCCAGCCACTTAAAAAATTTGATTTTAGGTTCAACATCGTCTTTCCAGAGAATATCAAAATACTTCTTCCATGACACAGCATCAAGGGAGGAATACCAGACAATATTGACATGATCAATAATATTTTCATTATGCCCAATGATTTTATAAATATTCTTGGCTTTGAGATTTGCCATAATGACCCCATCCGACCATTTGCATTTTAAGTATCTATGAGAGTCCACATGACAGTCAGTTGGCAAATCCTTGGTAGCCTTGACAGCCATGTTATAAGTTTTCTTTTGGGAATCTAGAATATTAAATATTTTCCTAAGCTCATCCCAATTGATGAGCTTATCATGTTAAAAAAGATCAACTAACTGGGAGATCCCCATTTTAGACCACAGCCTAGCAGAACATCCTTGGGAGAGGGCTAGGGGTTTACCAACTAGGTGTAAGTTCCACCAAATGGATCTTTCACCATATAGATGCTTAGCATCATGGAAATCCTTGTTGGTGACAAATTTCCTAATATGGTCCCAGGCTCTCCAGATGGATCTGAAAATAACAGAGCCTTGAACGCTGACCGGGAAATTTCCAACAATTAAATCACAAAAGGGGAGATTTCTCCAAGTTTTAGCTTTTTTTGGAAAACCTCTTTCAATATTATGCCTAACCAGTGCTTTCCATGGATCGTTCCCATCCATAGAGTGAAAGATCCATTTGGCGGATAGAGCAATACCTTGAGTTTTAAGGTCTTTAAGCCCCAGCCGCCCAAGGAGTTTATCAGTATGACACCAGTCCCATTTGACCGCATGCATTTTTTTATTGCCTTTACCATCAGACCAGAGAAAGTTCCTAATGGCCTTTTGGATTTCCAAAATTTGGTAATTACTGAACATCCAAGCAGAGGAATAATATATGCTATATGAAGACAACATCATTTGACAGATTTGAATTTTGCCAGCCAGAGATAAAGATCTATTATGCCACTTATTCAACTTCTTATTAATTTTATCTTTGATCTAGGACCACATGTCTTTGAGGGAAGGCTCAATAGAAAAGAGGATGCCTAAGTATTTAACAATTTTATGAGGTCCACCCCATTGGAAGTTATACCGATTGAACTAAACAGGAGGTTGCTCTTCCCATCCAAGGAAAATAGATTTGGACTGGGATATACGAGTACCAGAGATAGAACAGAACATATTGAGCTTGGTTTGTAAGGCTTCAAATTTACTGGCACTAATTTCAAAAAATATGGCAGTATCATCAGCAAACTGACAGTTGATAAGCTCGTCATTATTGGGGAGATAAAGGCCTCTAACGTCAGGGGATAGTGTATTGTCTCTGAGGATGTAGTAGAGGGCTTCTGAAGCTATGACAAAAAGAGCAGGAGCCAAAGGACAACCTTGTCTGATGGATCGACCAAGGGGGAAGGGATTGGAGAGGGATCCATTGACCTCCACCTGGGCAGAGGCATCATTAAGAAGAACACAAACCAAGTTACAGAAGGTGGCCAGGAAACCAAAGGCCTCAAGCATCATGAGGATAAAATTCTATTCAACCCTATCATAGGCTTTTTCAAAGTCAAGGAGAAACATCGCAGAGTTTTGGTGAGAGCAGTTCGCCCAATCCATGGCTTCCCAACTGGTAATTAAGTTTTCCAAAATATATCTACCTTTGATGAATCTAGTCTAGGTAGCATAGATAAATTTAGGAAGGATATTCACAAGCCTAAGGGCCAGGATCTTGGCCAAAATCTTATAGGAAACATTGAGGAGGGTGATAGGTCTCCAATTTTTTATAAGAGCTTCATCCCCATCCTTGGGAAGAAGTTTAATGATGCCACTGTTAATATCAGGGCCAAGGGAACCATTAGCAATAGCTTCCAAGTAGATGTCTTGTAAATCCTTACAGATCCAACTGATGTTGGCTTTATAAAATTCCACAAGGAGCCCATCAGGGCCAGGGGCCTTGTCGTTATTGAGAGATTTGATAGCTTTTTCCACCTGATCCAAAGATATATCCTTAGATAAGACCGCAATATCATCATTGTCCAACTTATTGGGGATAAGAAGTTTACACTTGTTCCTAAGATCAGCAGCCTCATTAGAGTCCTCAGAAGTGAAGAGACTCCTATAGTAGTTGGAAAAGGCTTGGTTAATGATAACATGGTCCGAAGTATCTTGGTTGTCAATTAAGAGTCTGTCGATGGACTCCTTGGAGTGCTTATGTTTTAAAAGGTTGAAGAACTTGGAACCATGGTCCCCATTCTGGATCCAATGTACGCGAGATCTGATCTTAGCACCACGGATTTTAATTTGTTGATGTTTCCTAGGCCATCCTTAGTAGAAATCAGATGGGAGACAAGGTTAATATTGGAGGAATCATTCTGAACGTTACTCTCAACCTCTTGGAGATCAGAGGAAAGATGTTTTTCAATGAACCTATAATCCTTGGCTTTCTTTTGGCCAATAGTTTTGAGAAGGCATTGCCAAGCTGGGAGATTCACTTTCCATTTGTCAATCTTGGAACAATTAGGGGAATTAAATTTATTGATATTGTGAATAATTTGAATGGCAGCAAGGACATCTTCATCATGAAGGAGGCTGGTATTCAAAATGAATTTGGAACTGATCATTCTATGGTGAACAGGGGTGAAATTGAGACTGACATGGGTAGAGATAGGATGGTGATTAGAGAGGGTAGTGGTTGTAACAAGGACAATATTATTCTGGTTGTCAGGGAGGAAGGAGAAGACATTCTTATTACCATAAAATCGATCAAGTCTGGAGTAGATTTGGGACCCTGCTAGAAGTTACACCAGGTGTGCCATATCCCAGGGTTAGTGGCCTTACTACCAGCTAAAGGGTCAAAAAGAGATTTAGTGTTAATCAACTTGGTCCAGTGAACCCTTTCATTGTCTTTCTAGATGAAAGGATTACCTTCGGATTTGTCTTGTTGGGACTCCACCATATTAAAGTCTCCTCCAATAAGCCAGGGGATATCAGGGAGGGTAGCCAACTAGTCCCAAAGGTTAGCCCTCTCCTTAGAGTCGTTAGGGGCATAAACAGAGAAAATACCAAAACTATTATTATTATGATTAATAATGATCCAGACAGCTCTCTAGCAGGGTGAGGTGCCATTGGCCATGATATAGTTCCCCCATTTGGGACTGATGAGCAGAGCAATTCCACCTCTGCCTCTATTATGCTTAGTGTAGAATTTGATCACATTATTCCAGATAAAATTAAGATTGGTTTCAAGCACGAAATTGATGACTTTAACTTCTTGTTACATGATAAAATCCATAGAGCTAAAGGTATTGAGAAAACGCTTAATAACAAATTTCCTATCCAGGGATTCAAGACCCCTCACATTCCAGGATATGTAATTCATGAGGAAACATTAGAGGGAGTAGGGCACGCTGCACTAGCTTCATCAGCTGAGGGCATGGACTTATTAGAACTATCCCCATTTTTCTTACCAGAGGCTTTATTCTTAGATCCTAGAGGCCTTCCCCTACATTTCGAAGCAAGGGTATCAGTTTTAGGATCATCTTCATTTTCAGATTGGGAATCCACTTCCATGGAGGGCATACCCGAGAGATTGTTAACAGCAGGGATAATCTCTAGGGAACAATCATCACTTAGTTCTTTAAAGACTTTTTGTGGGAGCTTCCAAGATGATCCTGATGAAATATGCAAGCTGGAGTTGTTAGAACACACGACAGGGGAACAAGGAGGGTTATCACTGATAAGCTCAACCATAGGAGAGATAACATGAGAACTTTGGGGAAGGGAGTTTTTTGAACAAGTGGGGTTCAAAGGTCTAGGATGGTAAATTGTATTACCCTTTCTCCTCCTTTTCTTATTGACAGTCTGGAAACCATCGTTTGCATTCGCAACATCAATAGCCATGTTCGAGGAGAGGAAAGAGGCTTGAGTGGTAGGGGAAGTAGGAGAGGCCGAGTCTAGATCAGTAGGAGGAGTTTTGGAGGTCATTTCCTCCTATGTGTTCTTGCTAACAGAAGGAACCAAATTAGGGTTGACCGGATTAGCGGGCGGAGGGTTTTTAGCAGGATTCGGGTTCTTCTTAATAATAGGGCAATCTTTTCTAAGATGGCCCTCTTTCTGACATAAAAAGAAAGCATTTAGACCTCCCAAAATTTCAATAGGGCACACAAAAATTTCCTCCATGATGTTGATGGAAATATCAGTAGGGATTTCCTTCCCTGGTTGCAGAGAAATTAGGACTCTTGCATCCATATGCGACACTAGCCTAAGGGTGTGTGTTCGGAGTTGGGGGCCAATTCCGCGAAAGTCCGCAGTGAAGGAAAACAAGTAATACAAATTGGGCGCCCGATATTTATGAGTCGGGCACCCGTTTAGGTTAGGGAGCCCGAAGCAATTTTTCAAATCGGGCCCTCGTTTCAGATTGGGCACCCAAAGCAAAACGGGCGCTCGATTTGTTCAAATCGGGCGCCCATTTTGAAAGTCTATATATTTTTTCTTTTAAATGAAATTCTTGTCATTTTCATCCACAGTGAAAATGGAATCACGTTTGGTACAGCTCGGGCGCCCGGTTTAGCTTCCCTTATCGACCCCACCTGCCCATTTTTTCATCTTCCAGGTATGTACTATTCCTTTTTATTATTTTTTTATGATTTTTGTCTTTAAAAATTGTAGTTTCAAGTTATTTTTAATTTAAAAATGTATAGTTTAATGTTATTTTCAAAATTATTGCATAAATTTAATTATATTTTATCTTTCAAAGTTGTAATTCTTTTTTATTTCAATTTACTTAGTAAATTACCGTACTAAAGTAGAAAACTAGTAAAATTTAGGTATATACAAAATTACATTGCAAAACCCTACATAGAAAACCAAAACCCTAGATAATAAAACAAAAACATAAATCGAGATAAAAAATTAATTTATGAAACCCTAAACTTAGAAAATCAAAATATAAATTTAGAAAACCAAAACATAAATTTAGTTCAACCAAAACATAAATTTAAAAACACAGACACACACTCTCTCTCTCTCTCTCTTCTTCTCTCTCTCTCTCACCCTCTCTCTTTCTCTCTCTCTCTCTCTCTCTCTCTCTCTCTCTCTCTCTCTCTCTCTCTCTCTCCTCTTTCTCTCTCCTCTCTACGCACTATTGTTTTTTATTATCTTAGAAAACCAAAACTTAGAAAATCATTTAATATAAATTTAGAAAACCAAAACATAAATTTAGTTCATGTAGCTTTCTCTCCTCTCTCTCTCTCTCTCTCCTCTTTCTCTCTCCTCTCTATGTACTATTGTTTTTTATTATCTTAGAAAACTAAATTTTAGAAAATCATTTAATATAAATAAATAGAAAACCAAAACATAAATTTAGTTCATGCTATGTTTAATGTTATTTTCAAAATTATTGCATAAATTTAATCTTATATTTTATCTTTCAAAGTTGTAATTATTTTTTATTTCAATTTACTTCAAGTAAATTATCGTACTAAAGTAGAAAACTGGTAAAATTTAGGGATACAAAATTACATTGCAAAACCCTACATAGAAAACTAAAACCCTAGATAATAAAACAAAAATGTAAACCTAGATAAAAAGTTAATTTACGAAACCCTAAACTTAGAAAATCAAAATATAAATTTAGAAAACCAAAACATAAATTTAGTTCAACCGAAACATAAATTTAAAAACACAGACACACACACACACACACACACACTCTCTCTCTCTCTCTCTCTCTCTCTCTCTCTCTCTCTCTCTCTCTCTCTCTCCCCCTCCCTCTCTCCTCTTTCTCTCTCCTCTCTACATACTATTGTTTTTTATTATCTTAGAAAATCATTTAATATAAATTTAGAAAACCAAAACATAAATTTAGTTCATGCAGCTCTCTCTCTCTCTCTCTCTCTCTCTCTCTCTCTCTCTTCCTCTCTCTCACTCTCTCTCTCTTCCTCTCTCTCACTCTCATGTATAAATTTGATTCAACTTAATGTACCATCAACATCCTCTCTTTTCTGCAATGCAGGTCTATGTTCTTCCTGACATCCTGCATCATAAAAATAAACATGTTGAAATGTTAGAATTTGTGTACTCAAGTTCATTTAAAGTTAATATGACAATTGAACAAAAACTTACATGTATAAATTTGATTCAACATAATGTACCATCAACATCCTCTCTTTTATGCAATGCATCTAGATGTTCTTCCCGACATGGACTGCATCATAAAAATAAACATGTTGAAATGTTAGAATTTATGTACTCAAGTTTATTTAAAGTTAATTTTAATTTTAAAGTTAATAAGACAATTGAATAAAAACTTACATGTATAAATTTGATTTAACCTAATGTACCATCAGCATCCTCTCTTTTCTGCAATGCATCTATGATTGCCTCATGCTCTTCCATTGAAAGTGTCCATAAAATTTTATTAGCAGGTCTCCCTTTGTATCTTTCCAATTTGATATTTGTTGCCACTACCAAATGGGAATAGTGTATAATCTTCTTTTTTGATTGGTAGTCTTCAAAAGCTAGTAAACCATTCCTTCTTGTTAGGTATTTGCGTAGCCATGTACCAACTACCACAATAGACCCAATTGGATATTGAAAATTATCATCATCTACTTGATGACATATCAACTTTTTCTTGGGTTCTACACATCGAGCTAACCAATACTTTGTCTGCTCTTCATTATCCTCAGGTGCAACAACAGCATACACATGTCCTGCAAAACCAAATTAAGTACATGTCCACTGTAAATAAAACTTGTTTAAATTAAAGGTTTATAATTCAAATATATATAATCATAAATTATATGACATACACATGTAACTAATATATAATTTAAAGTTTTACAATAAATTGTATTAAATTACCAGGTTGTATGAGATCTGAAACACGATCATAATCTTCTGATGCAAAGGCATGATCTAGGTCTTCATTTATTATAACATCTTCATCTTGTCTCTCACTAGGTGTTAATGATTTTTGTTGCCATTCTTCAACCCATTATGTATTCTCGCATTCTTCCCATTCACCTGCAACACAAAATTGACAAAAACATGCAAGCTCCCTAGTCCATATAGTCCAAGTGTTAGGATTAGAACTCCTAAATGAATGCCATTTAACCGATCCGCTGATTGTATTATAATCATATCTTGAAAAGATATTCTTCTCTTCAACCAGCTAGAAAAAACATCTGATTGTAGAGTTCTGACTTGATCCTGTAGACAAACTTGTTTTACACCATTCAACAATTGCACATGCATCTTTAAATTTTGATTTTTCCTCAAATTTGAGTTGCTCTCTACAAAGGGCTCTCTTAACACATGCACCAGCACCATCATGTTCTCCCTTCCCGTGTCCAGCCTCAAAAAAAATCCAGATATGTTGGATATTTATTTTCTTGTGCATCCTTCTCAACCAATAAAACATTCTAGCATTCTTGAATTGTCCTGTGCAATTATCTGACCATATTAGATGTTGTGTTATATGAATTTCTCTCTCCCTTAAATTTTCATAAAAGGTATTAAAGCAATATTGGACAAACTCCAATGAGTGTAACTTATTATCACTCATATAGAAATGGTACTCTCTCAATATTTTTCGATCCTCTTATGTACTATCAGGTGCATGTCTATAGACAATATGAACAAAAATTGTTACTTGCACTGAATTATAATATTGTGGTTGGATCTCATCTTGTGGTGCAAGTGTGTAGTTCTCTGCAAAGTCAACAACTGACAGTATACTACCAATTGGAAATGTATTCTTGCATATGCGAAATTGTCCATCAAGCCATCTAGAATTGTGAGAGTGTTTCACATATTTAGGTATGATCTTACTATTGAATTCATTCATAAAAGCATTAACACTAAGTTTTTCATTTATTAGGTCACACCGTTTTCCAACTTTTCCATCCTTCAATGGATACTCAACAGTTTTAAATCTTTGTACATCAACTAATTGTTGTCCAAAATCAAATGAAATATTTTCATGCAAACATTCATCTAATAATGTAAGATTGCCACATACATCACATACACCAGAAACACATGCATTCAAAAGATAAAATTGCTCATTAGGTGGGTTACAAAATAAATTTGATATAAACTCCTTTATAGTTTCAGGTGGTATATTTATACCACATTCCTGCAACATTTCATTAGTATGGATAGTAGAACGTATAAATCAAAAAATATCATAATGATAACAAAATTGAACATGAGTTTTGCAACAACAGGTGATTATTTCTTTGTTAATCCTTACATATCATGGTTTACATTTTTCAAAAGATCTTTGACTAATACTAATAGTTAACACCTTATCATCCATAAATTTTTTATACAATTTTGTTTGAGTCATATCTAAAAGGTGTTTTGGATGTGGATCACGAACTTTTGAACCGACTGTTAATTTAAGAACATCTCTGACATTAGGGGATACTAATGTATTATCGTGCCAAAATTTTTCAATCAAAGTTTTGACTTCACCAGTAAGTTTCATGTCAGACCTCAGGAGTCTACCACTGAAGGTCCATAAATGGTTTTTCGGATCACTTTCAAAGTTAACTCTTCTCTTTACAGCTCTTGCTAAAGTTTTACGATTAATATTAAGATATCCACTTATGTTTGAAATCATTCTTTTATCAGTAGTAGTTTTTTTTACTAAAGCTGTTGTTATTGCTCACCGTGCCACATTACTATCTTTAGAACGACTTTTCTTTCCAATTGTGTCAAAGGCACTAGCAATAGTTGATACAACTTATTTTAGAGACTCGTCCTTCTTCTTAGTTTTCACATAAATGCCTAACCTCTTCATCACTTTTCACATTTTAGACATTTTAATTAATTGTAACATTAATTAACATTGAAACCCAAATTTCTTATTATAAAAAAATTGTCTAAACAATCTGCTCGCATGTGTCCTAATATGTCTCGATGAAACCAAACCACACAAATTGTCTAACACATCAAATTTTAATTGAAATTGTTCATTTATTTCATTATCATTCAAATGAGTTTCTTTCTCAATCAGTGTTTCTATGTCTACATTTACATTGTTGATTTCAATTTGAATTGGTGTTTGATTTTCAGTTTCAATTGGGGTTTGACTTTCAGTTCCTTTATCATTATGATTAACATTACTAATTTCTAAAATTTCACGTGCAATTAAACTTGTTAATCTATTTTTAGGAATAAAATTTAAATTATTTCTATTGTAACCTGCTTCTAGCAAATCATGAACATCTTTATCAAAATAAGTTGTAACAATTGGATGCAAAGACATACCTGTATCCAATACTGGATTAGAAGATGCACTTGATTTTGCTTCTTCAACCTCTACATCCATTATGGTGTGTTCATTGTCCCCCTCTTTTGAAACAATTGTTGAACTCGATGCCCCAACATTATTCGGGTTTTGAAGTCTTTCTCTTCTTTCACATTGTCATTTTGCCTCCTCTCTATTTTTTGCAATCTCCTCAAGTGTCAGATTCTTCTTTAACCTCTTTCTACATTGATTTGATCCTATTTTTGCACCAAAATTTGAATTGAAACAATCTTTTATGAATGTCAGATTCAAAATAAGACAAATAAAAGGAATGTTGGCAGAAATATTCTCTTTGTCTGCTGCGAATCGATAGAAAACAAAATGAAAAGTCGCAATCATTAGATCAGGCCGACAGTCTGGTTTTTTTTATTGCAACGACTCTTTAAGAAATGGGCACCCATTTTTAGTTTCAAAAAATGGGCGCCCATTTTTAGTATCAAAAAATGGGCGCCCGTTTTAGATTTACAAAACGGGTGCCCGTTATTTGAATTTAAATAACGGGCACCTGATTTATAAATCTATGGGTGGGAACCTTATCTCCTGGTTTGGGTTTTGGTTTGGGACAGGCGTGGTCCCACCAAGCCTATGCTTGACCCTGCAAAAAAATGGCTAAGGCATTACAGAGTAAAATTTTTGCCTTGCCATAATTTTTAGGACAACTTCCCGAATAAATTTTTCGATAAAATGAAAACCCATTTTAGCTCTTATTGTGCAAATTATAAAAATATAAATTTTATAGTGATATGATGAATTTTAATATTTATACAATATTTATTAAGCCAATGTGGTACCTAAACTTGAAATACCAAGGTTAACTAAAACTTTAATAACTTTTTTAATTTTTTGTTTTTTGAAAAATGAGTTATATGTAATCAAACTACATATAATTCTTTTCAATTTAAAAAAAAAATTGAAAAAAAGTGAAGTTATCATCAAATTATGGTGTCCATACACCTGAGCCTTAAAAAATATACTTTATAGTCAATTAAAAATTAATTAGGAAAAAATTCAATAAAAAAATAAGATAAAATATTCTCATCAATCTTCAGTGTTTTAGGTACCTTTTCCCAAAAGGATTCCCCAAAATACATTCATTTACTTCAAAAAAGGGTGTTCGTACACGTGTGAGGTGTGGTCCTGAAACAGGCATTTTGAAAAAGTGGTTTTTAGACATGCATACTAAAATTCAATTTATACCATGTGGGTATTGAAATAAATTACATATTTGAAAACTAGATTCCGAGCACTAAATTTTATATTACTGAAGTTTTTCAAGATTCAATCTTTAAGTGCTTCAAATTTGGACATCAATTGACAGAAATTTTGAAAAATAGAGAAAACACTTCCACTTTTTGGCCAAAAGTGGGACCCAACTTCTTGCAGCCACCCCTAATGGTGTCATCCATTTGGATGGTTTTGCCCAATGGTTCAAGCAACTGAGGTAAAAACCTCCATAAAAAGGGGGGACATTTTTAACCAATATCCATCTAGGAGCCGAGAGGCCAAGAACCTCCTCATGCATAGCCTCAGGAGACCAAGCCAAAGCACGGAAAGAAGTGGATCCAACAGTCCAATACTAGTTTTTTAGGACTTTAGCTTGAGATTCACTATTAACAAAGAAAATAACAAATAAACCCTTCATGATTTTTCGGCAAAAAAAAATGTGAAAACCCATTTTAAGATTCCAAAAGTTATGAAACCAATCATCAAGAAATTTTTGAGGACATTTATCCAATTCAACAGCCGAAAAGAAAATAGCAGTATTCTTTATTCTATCCTTCTCCTTAACAATCTCAGCAAGTATCTCAGGGTTAGGAGCGACAGAGAAAGGGGCCAAAGGAACCCTAGAACACTTACCGGGAATGGCGACATCACTGGTAACAACAAAATTAAACTTAGCCTTCACATCCATGACACCGGCAGCATTAGCGACCACTTCAGAGAATGTTTTAGGTTTAACGGTAGGATTAGGTTTGATAATAGAGCCGCCATTAAGAATGGCATCCTTTGGCTCGGAGGTAGAGGGAGAGGGGGGTACAGCCTCTGTTGAACGACATAGAGCGAGGGAAACTGAACCACACATATTAATCGAATTAAAGAGGGGATTAGACACGAATACACCTGGATCGCCATGGTGACCGGAGACATCCAGCTGTTGCTCGTTGTCCCGGTCGATTCTGCTGGCGGAAGCCACCATAGTGGAAAGAGAAACCCTAATGCGAGGCAACTGCAAATTTTCACCAATTTCGCTCCTTTTCAAATTCTCTCCATCCCAACAATCATATATTAAAATTTCAAATTTACATATAATTTATATGAGAATGTAATACTTGAAAGTAAAATTAGAAAAATAGAGGCTTAAATTGGTTAAAAAATATATTTAAAATTTAATACATATTAAAATTAATATTAATTTTGGTGGCCAGTTTTTTCTTTTCAAATTGTATTTTTTAAAAATTACATAAAAAAGCATTACACTAAATATATTTTATAAATTTTTATTTTTAATATTTTAAATAATGATAAGTTTGAATTTTAAATATTATAAATTAGATGTAATATTATTTTAAAAATAAATTTACATTATTTTAATAAAAATAAAATATAAACTTCACAATATTTTATATAAAATTAGATCATAAGATATTTTTAATTAAATATATATATACAAAAAAAAATATAATAACAAAAGATGTAAATGCTACTATTAAAATTTAAAATTTAAAATAAAATAGATTTATAACTAAATTATTAACATTAAAACATTATCTTTATTTAGAATATTTTGTTTTAGCTAATATTTTTTTATGCTTAGATATAAGATGTGATATAGAAGAATTGATGACGAAAATGTTTGAAATTTATAATTAATTATATTTTATTAATATATTTATTATAATACAAATTTATTTGAATATTAATGTAGATGATATTCAATGAGTTATTATTGTATTTAAATGATTCCGATTAGAGTTCATTGTTAGGGTTTTGATTAAGTTTTATTTAGGATCTGCATTTATGATTGTTATGGTTTACATTATCATGAAGCACTAAAATTTGATGATACAAAAAATGACAAACAAACACTAAACTAAACAAACAATTAAAAATATATATCTACGACCCAAAAAATACTAAGACATACAAATCAACAAACAAATACACACAAACACCATAACAAATTAAAACCTAACAAATAAAAAAAATTTAACCACATTTCAAACATATAAGTCAAAGAAAAAAAAAACTTCACATATATTTGGTGTACAAATTGCATACCAAGTTGCAATTACTAGTTTTATTTTGTTTTGATTGGGGAAAAAAATTAAGTCCACCCTAGTAATGCTCCCAATCTCAAACTTATAAATAGATAGACATACTTGGATAATAATATTATATTGGATTTTAAAAGAGCAAAAGAAAATGTTTTTTTAATTATTTCAAAATCTAAGTTATGTCTTAATTTTTTTAAAGTATTATTTATTTTTGTATGAGATTTTATAGGCAAAAATATTAGAATAATAATCTTTTTATAAACAAAATAATTTTACAAATATCTTTTAATATAAATAATGTTGTAAATTTTTATTTATTGGAATTTTACAATAGGTCAGCACAATTCTTGTAAGGAAAACAAAGAGTAGATTTATGTATAAGCCATAAATTGAATTTGATTTATTTAGAAAAAAAAAGATTCAATGTAGAAAATAGAAAAAAAAAATTTGATTTATTTTTAAAAACTAAAAATTAAATTAAATTTATTTTTAATTACTCAATATCTATCCGTGTTTTCTTCATATTTTTTTCTAAATATAAATATTCAATAATAATGTAACATCTCATTCCTATTAAATTATATAAAATAACAATAATAACCATTAAAAAACTCCCAAATGAATAGAATGGAACTAGGTGGACTAGATCATGTCTAGTGCTAAACAACCAATGTTGTTTTACAATAACTTTCATCAGAACATATACATATTATAACAGATTCATTCATTGTTTTACGTCGTTAGCTGGTGACAGAATTCGATAGATGGAAAGGTTGGTAAAAATAACATTAATGGCGACCACCTCTTCAACGTTATTCATGCATCCTTTCAATGCAATCATAATGATCTCTTAATAGAATTGGTGAAATAGCACGACAAGCATTGAATTCTACAGTAAAATGCTTTGCTATAAATCTGTACGACTATTATAATGTAATGCATAGCAAGCCTTGTCGGCTAAGATGGAGGTTGACAGTTTTACTTCCAGAGAAGATAAGAGAAAGACGGGCACTCTTTTTCACCAACATAGAGCAGAAACTTGTGCGAAAGGTAGTGCACACATAAGCACTGAAGGAGACTCATCTTTAATTCAGAGGATAAGTGTAAAAACAATATATTTTAGATTTGGATTTGTTTAGATGATTTATAGCAGGTTATGAGACCTATCGTTATTAAGATTTAATTTTGTAGTTTTCGATTCAAATTCATTGGTCTATATTTTATAAGTAATCATTTACAAGAACTAATCTTTAATGAGAATGACTGGTACACGCTTGTCATATGATCTAGTGATGTTCACAAAGGTGAAGTGTTGATTTTGATCTAAACTCATTGACCCACGTTTATAAGTAGTGGCTCTCAATAACCTATCTCTCAAGAGAATGAATGGTACACTTAATACTCATTGCATCTAGATAATAATTACATAAATGAAACATTGAATCTTGATAGCAATATCAAAATCTGTTAATTATCACAAACTTAATTGTTCTATATAGATTAAATAGATTAGTCTTTGTTCTATATAGATTAAATAAATTAGTCTTTATCATTTTTGACATAAACAAAACATTTTACATTATGATGTGTTTTGAAAAAGCTAAAACGACTTGAGATGAACCACTTAAACAGCTTCAAGTCAGACTGTTTTTATCTTAGTTGATTTAATAATCCTCCAGAGGAGCTTGTTTTTGGGCTGTTTTCTTTATCAGGAAAAATGTTGCAGTCCCTCAAGAGAAAGGTCATCATTGGCGGGGCAAAGCATTGCACAAGCTTCATTGCAGCTATGGCTCACCTCTGACGTGCAAGGACTTTGTGCAATATCATTAAATATGACATTAAGAGCAACCTTTTTCTGACACTGTTAAAAAGCTGCAGAAGGGTGGAATTGGACGCTGGAGTGGCATGTCTAGAGAATGGGTTTCTAGTGACATCATATGGGATTGTAAGATGTAGACTTTGGAGGAGTGATCAAGTCTGTGTTATCTGGGTGGACAGATGATGTTATATTTTTGGCCAAGTCAAAGGACAAGGAAGGAATACAGATATATATGTCTTGCATGGGCTAGGAGTGATTTCCATTTCAAGTATAGGCAAGCTTTACTAGTCGTAACTTCTGGATAGCTTGTTTTGATTAGATTAGCATGGGAAATACTTTTATCCATGATATAATCATCATCAAGTTAAACGAAAAGAATCTCATAAAGTGTGAGATTGATAAAAAAAAATAAAAAAAATAGAGTGTATAGAGTGCTTAGTTGGTTTGTTTGTGTCAACCAAAAAAAAAAGTTAAAACTAGAAGTTGCATCACTAGTTCTTGCAAATTTAGTTTTGTTAAAATATGTTAATTTTATCTTTTTTATTTCCACTTGGTAAAACATCTTTTGAATTGAATCCATTACCTATTTTAATAAATTTTAGAGACTTGTGAGTACTTATCTTTATAATATTGTAATTAAAGTATTTGTCTTTCATGTTAATTTTATCTTTGTTTGTTTCCACTTTGTAAGACATCTTTTGAATTGAATCTACCACTTATTTTAGTAAGTGTCAAAGAGTTGTGAGTTCTTTTCTTTACAGTATTGTCATTGAAATTTATATTCTAGCTGACAATGTAATATCTAGTTGACAAAGGTGTTGACATGACATAATTAATAAATGTTAATTTGAAACTTAAATTTCAAGAAAAATAAATAATTTGCCTTTAGTTTGTTATAATTTATTTTTATCTCTTCAAAATAATTTTGTTAATTTGAACAGAGGATTATATATCAATTAAAAATTATGTTGAAAGACATTCTATAATAAAATCATAAATTGTAATGTTGTGATTATGTTAAAAAACCAATAATTTAGAACTAGGATATACATTTAAAAATAAATAAAATAATGAAAAAAACTCTTTAGTAAATAAAATAAAATAGTTGGTGTTGACATAGTGTGATGGTTAAGTTGTGCACTACATCTAGAAATATGTGCACTTTTCCTTTGGTTCTTTAAAAAATGACGAAAAGGAAAATGAATTTTTGTATCATGCTTATGTCTCTACAAGATTCTTTTAGCTAAGGTGAAATGATCATCTAAAGGAGTGTTATGATGTGGTGGAGTTGGTAAAAGAATTTGTAAAGATGGAGGTTTTAGTTTTGAGGAAGAAAGACCAGTAGGATTTGAAGAAGGCAAAATGTTGTCTTGAGGTATAAGTCCTACACTATTTATAGTGACTTGTGTGGGAGGATCTATAGGGACATTTATATCTTTTTAATTAATGCCAAGACCTTGTCACTATAACCTTGTTGAGAAGTAATGTCATATCCTATATTGCAATCAGCCTTTAGTTGAGAAGGAGAAGGATTTTCATCTTGAGGTTTGTGGAAAAGTGTTTTATAAAAAGGAATAGGAGGATTGTTCTCTTTAGGGAGATTGGGAATCCTATCACTATTCATCTACTCTTTAGGTTGAGAGGAAGAAGAAGGTTTTTCAAGATCTTCATCCTTAATGTTAACATAGGAGATAAATTATGAAGGGAATATTTCAAACATCAGGACTATTGAAAATACTTTGATAAAGAGAAGAAGGTCAAATAGAATTTAAGGAAGTGCATAAACTAGCCTCCTTAAGTTCATCCATGAAGGTAGATTTATGAGGGGAGGATCTAGGACTCCCTAATGTATGATTTTTAGGAGTAGGATCTCTATCCTTGTTAGTTGAAGACACCCTAGGAGAATTACTAAGGTTTTTTTATGGAAATTTCATCCTTAGATTCATCATTTGCAAGAAATATCCTTATGTAATTAACACATTCCATGTATTTTGTTAAAAAAACTTATGAGAAAGTTACATGAAATATGGATAAAAGTCTTGAAAATTGATTTTTAAGAAGGAAGAATATTGGAAATTCGCATGCTGCCATATGCAAGAGTACCATGAAGGAATGCAAGAAACATGAAATGCAAAAAGGGTATATCTATTTCATGTGATTGATAAATAGAAGTAATAAGAAATGTAATAACATGAGAGATAACACGCCAATCCAATTTAGTAAACTCCACGATAAAAATGAAAACTACCAAAATCAGGTCTAGGAATGCAAATTAGAAATTAAAATGTTATACTTGTTGGGTTCACCAAAATGTAATGAAATAAGAATATAGGTTGGAGTGCTCACTAGAATGGATGAACATACTAGGAATCTTTGGCCTATTTTTTATTCAATACATTAGTAAGGAGAACAACCTAATAAGATTAATATGGCCTCAAGTGTTGAATCAATTTAAGGGTTCTCTTTTGCTATGTAGAATGTGGAATGGGGAAATGTAAATGTAGAGGTGTATTAAAGAGAAAGGAGGGGTTTTCGATGTGTAGAGGAAATAGTAGTTCAGATAGACAAATTTTGGAGCTAGATATTAGAAGCCAACATAGAGATTGGCTTGTACCTAAAATTTGAGTCCAAAATGCCTATGAAAGGTGACCTAGACAGTCAAGAGTGATTGGACTTGCCCCTTCATGCTAGACTATCCCTTGCACTACCAAAATCTAATAAGGAATCTTGGGGTCTAAAGTAGACTATTATGCCTTTTTAAATCTAGATTTGAAGCTCTGCAACCTGTCACCTACACATAAAAAATAACAAAAATATTAGGAGAAAGGGTTTTTCCTTAGGCAAATCCTTATTTAGGAATTAAACTTGAAATTGAAATAAAATTGCATGAAAGGAAATAAAGTGTGATGTCACGACTAGAGGCTTGATAAGTGTCTTATACCTTGGCAATGCAAATACTTCTTGAAATGAGATCACAAGTGTTGATGCAATAGCATGATTCCATAAAAACCTAAAAGGGCATCATAATAGGCATGCTTACATAATTCTTTCTAGGCTTTCTCTCATGAAAAGATGAATTCTTGAATGTGCTTGATTGCTTAAGGACTTGATAATATATTTGTTGCTTACCCAAAAAAAAAGAGGTAGTGTGGAGGTATTATTTCTTTTATACCTCTTTACGATATTTTAGTGCTCAAAACTCAAAGGAGGCCAACTTAGGATATAAAATCCTACTCAAAATCACAATACCAAGCTCCAATTCAAATTTGGGCCAATATTAGCATGTCAAGAGTGACTTCTACTATGTGAATCATAAAATTACAACCTACTTGTCCCAGGTTGCCCATGATGAGGGAAAAAGGCTTAAATTTTAATCAAGGGCTGATTTTGATACAAGGATTCTAAAAATGTGTTCCAAATCAAGGTGTGATAAGCAGAAGCATGTGAAATAGGCCACATATAGTAATAGCACCTAAGTACACAAAAATAATGTTTGAATGATATAATAAAAAAGGGAACACCTATAATTAAGAGAAATTAATAATTAAAAGGAGAGAAAGGACTCGTATGCATGGAAAAAGTCCTAGAATACATAGAATAAAGAATACACACTAAAATGGGCACTACATAAGGGTGGAATTGGACACACTTAAGTATTGTATATGATTTATGATGCACCAGCACTACATTTACGCACTTCACTTCAAATAACATGAGGATAATCATTTATAAAGATCACATCCTCTAAAAATATATAGGAACTGGACCTAGTGGTCCCATGTACATCCATCATGCATTTTATGCATTCATTAAAAAACTATTTAAAACTAGCAAATAAACTTACAAATAATATTTAAACATAAACTAGCTTTTAAGTTGTACATGTCACCCAAGATGAATTACATGGCAGTGAGGCTCATGTGTCACTTCTTAATATACTCTCCCTTGATGACGAAACCTAAAAAATTCTCTCAAAGCTTTGGAAATTGAAGTTGTGCAACACTATAATCATTGTAGCCTTAAAGACTCATATAGTACACTTCTTGTAGAAGTAAATACCTATTTTCTCATCTCTGTCCTTCATGAGAGACCACAAGGTTTCCCCTTCATTTTTCTGATGAAGAGAAGACTCCTTACACTTTTATGTGATAATCAAAATAATTAGTCATGGACCACTAGACAAACATTCAAACTTTATTTGACTACTATCTCTTTTTACATGAAAACACTTAGACTTGCACATATTTTGAACTTTTTTTTAATCTTTATTTCCAAAAAGATTCATTAATCCATCCATAATCAATATTCATATGACTTTTCATAGATTATCTATTCCACTCTCTTCTCAATATGACTTTTTAGAGTGATTCTTCAACCCATAAATTCTACAAGGATGAAGATCCCTAATTTGCATGAACCTATAACATCTTCAACATCATTTCCTACTACCTTACCATATCCAAAGCCTTCATTTTTTGGCCTCATAAGTGGCTTAATAGACTCTCTTATTTCTAGCCCATACTTTACCAAACATTTTCCTTTATTACCCATTTTCTTCATGATCTTCAAGCCAACATTCTTGTCATCACAACCTACATTTTTTTTAGATTCTTGAAACACATCCTTACTTTTATCTTAAAACTCTTTAATTAGAGACTTCTATACTTTTGTTAATTCATTTGTATCAAGTAAAGAACACAAGTCATTTGTATCACATGAGGCATGACACAGTGGAGGTTTCAACCTTTGATTCACGTTTTCCTTCCTACATACTACAAATAATTATTCTAATTGCATATTTTGTTCTTTCAACTTTTCAATTTCACCTTTATGATTATTGTTTTCCCTTCCAAGTAACTTCAACTCTTCTTCTAATTCTCCATTTCTCTTTCCAATTCTCGTATAATCTTATTTTAAACAATATTTCTCACAAATTAAGCATTTTTTGCACATTTTTACTAGATGTTCCCATTAAAATAAATAATTTTTAAACTCGTCTGTCTAAAAAAATACCTCAAAACAAGCTTAAAGGACTCAATCACCT
The DNA here is from genome assembly GCA_027943335.1 of Chamaecyparis obtusa. Taxonomy (NCBI): domain Eukaryota; kingdom Viridiplantae; phylum Streptophyta; class Pinopsida; order Cupressales; family Cupressaceae; genus Chamaecyparis; species Chamaecyparis obtusa. The sequence goes on along the minus strand of BSBK01000177.1, from coordinate 581,087 downwards.
CCTATTTATTTTGGCAAGCTCATATTTACACTCGGTGATCTTAATCAACCAATGGTGACTTCTGTCAATCTGCTATAGCTGTTTGAAAACAATGATTTGCTTTCTTGACTGTTGTGATCATATTTTTTATTTCAAACAGTTTGCTTTCTTGACTGTTGTCATCATATTTTTTATTTTATTTTGGGTACCGCCATGCAAAATATTCCCTTGATATTTGTAGTACTTAAATAACAGGCAGAATGTATTTTCTCTCCTTGACCTCTTTTGGATGGATCTGAAACCTAGATGGAAAAACATGCACACAATCAGATTCAGAAGCTTCTACACTATACTTATTGATTGTGAAAATCTTATAGCACTTAACTTCAATATAAACATGCAATCTTCCTTCAATCAAAGAACATGTCCCTCAACATGTCCCTCTTTGCTACAATGACTTCTTTCTGTTTCTTGAACACTTCGAATCCATCCTTTGACCTATTTGTGGGCATTTTAAGTTCCAATCAGTAGTGTTCTGACATATGTGCTTGTTCCAAGTAGTGAACCCTACAATTCTATGGCACTACAATAATCTACCTCTTGATGGCATCAGCCCCATAATCATCCTATGAACTTTGCATTTATTTATTTTTATGTATAGCGTGACTGTTTGTTAAAATACAAAAATGAATCCAGCAATGACTTAACTCAACTTATTCTTATCAAAACCTACTGATGTCTTCCATTGATAGATGGTGACTCAAACCTCTATGATCTACCTTTCTCAGTGACAAACTTGAATGTTGACGCCCCACACAAAAACAGCTTCTTCAATTTGACAACAATCTTCTCCAAAACTGAGATCTGATTTCTATGGCCATGATTTGGCTTGATTTATTGCTGCGATCTAATTCATCAACTCACATTAATTCTTGTGCTTAGTGAAATGCAGATATATACAGATGAATGTTGTGAGTTGAGGTATGAAGGTCGGCAAAAACCAAATGTTTTACAAGCATGACACCCTCTACTATTTCTTCACTGTCTGATTTTTTAGAATTGGCATTCATTTGATTTAACTCACCATTTATGTTGTTAGATTCTATTAAAGCTGTCCATGTTAGATTCTATTAAAGTCGTCCAATTCATTGTCAAGATAAGATACTAATAATTGCTTAAAAAGCGATAGTTGTTAAAATATAAAGAATCAATTTAATGTAAATCATAAATACATTGCTCCGTAACTTACCTAATTCATGGACTCAATTTAATTATCGTGCTCACTGAAATGCAGATATATATATAGATGAATGCAGTGAATGGAAGTAACATATTCTAGTAGATATAAGTTTCTGGTTTATGCTGTGTGAGAATTTTTGTTCTTTTACAAAGATGACACCATCTGCTGTTTCTGATCTTCGAGTTGAAAGGAAGAGTTTAAAAGTTGTACATCCAGAAAAGATCAAAGAGAGAAGATCATTGTTTTTGAGTAATTTTGATCAACAAGTTGTGCATTATGTCCAGAAATATGTGCACTTTTTCTCTGCTCCAGCATTAATTCCATTCGACATGATAATTGGTGTGCACACAGAAGCTCTCAGTAAAATCATGGTTTCATACGACTTCATGTGTGGGAGACTCATGTTTAATTCAGAGGAAAAGAGGTTTGAGATCGACTGTAATTCTGCAGGAGTGCCTCTTGCCATCTGTGTAAGCGAGCTCAGCTTACAAGAGTTGGGGAATCTCATGCTGCCAAATCCTGCCTTGTCACAACTCTGCCTACCCTCAGATTCTTCAAATCCAATACTAGAAGATGGACCTCTCATAACCTTTCAGGTAACCTTACAAACATGAAAATGGTATTATAACTTGTATTACCTCTAAGTTGGTTAATGAAATATTTGATATGGATTATATTGTATAGTAGTTTTGTGAAAAGAAATTATTTTTCAGAAGAGTTTTGCATATATTTTTTTATCAATATTTCAGATCATATTTTGTTATTTTTCATTAGAATAATGAAATATTTCATATAAATTATATTATGTAGTAAATTTATGAAATGAAATTATTTTCAAGAAGAGTTAATTTTCTTGAAAAATAATTTTGATAACATTAGTAATTAGATAGTAAATCTAACGATCATGAATCACCTCTTTATTTTTCTGTTATTGTTTTCGCTATTTAGTGGTCTTTTATAATTGTGTTGATATTTTAAGTTTTAATGAAACTTCTTCGCTCACTTTTTTTGTGAATATGTATAGTATCATCTTTTAACTTGTAATTTATGCACTAACATTCACGATGTGTGTTGGAAGTTCAAAGGCTTGGTCCACTAACATTCGTGTTATGAGTTGGAAGTTCAAGGACATTGAGTTCTCATTGTGGAGGTTCAAGTTCAAATCTGAAAAGGACATCCAATATGGAATCCTAAGCTATAACTCTTTGTTTTCCGTAGCGTTTCTAAATTGAGTGGATTTCTAAGTTGTGATTCTTAATCTTTCTTAAGTAATTTCTAATGTGGTCGTTCAAAAGAAGTTTGTATTAGTCTTATTGTTGTCCTCACAAGAGTTTATATTGATCTATGAACAAGGTACTTGTAAATAATTATCAATAAAGTGATCTATAATTTTGTCGATAGTTCTCGTAGTGTAATGATCTTTTATAATTGAGTTGATATTTTATGTTTCAAATAATAGCAACCCATACGAATTTTTCACCCATCTTCTTGCATAAATATATGTAATATTATCTTTTAATTAATAATTTGTACACTAAAGTTTACAATATTATATATATATGTAATATTATCTTTTAACTAGTAATATATGCACTAACGTTCACAATATGTATCTGGGAATGCAGGTAACTCGATTCAGATGTGGTGCCTTTGCTCTTGGAACCTCTGTAAATCATTGTCTCATGGATGGGTTTTCCCTACAAGAGTTTGCAAGAAATTTCACACATATGGCTATGAAAGGAGGGCTAGCATTTGTCCCAATTACTGATCGAACTTGTTTGAAGGCTCGAACTCCTCTTCAAATTGAGTACAAGCATGACGAGTACGTGAAGCCTTCCAAAACTACACCAGATAGGATTATTTCGTCATTGTTGATGCAAAGAAACAAGGAGCTATGGTACACTAAGGTGACTCTCAAAAAGGGAAAAGAAAATCATGTCTATAAGTTGTTCTCTTTATCAGGGAAAATGATTAATGCCCTCAAATCGAAAGCGGAAGATGGCATGGTGAAGCACTGCACAAGTTTTGTTGCAGCATTGGCACACGTGTGGAGGGCAAGGGCTGCTGCAATGGGAAACTTGACACCAGATGATGTTTCCACTGTTCACTATGTGGCAGATATAAGGTCTCAGTTTTTTCATTAATAAATTGTTGTTTAGTTGAATAAATTTTAGGTCAATTTATTTATTTATTGTTTTTTTAAATTAGATTGTGTTGAAGTTTTTATTAACTGGTCACAACTTTTTGTCTCTTTTCATTCTTTTTTATTTTGATTAGAGGTCGTGAATGTTAATAAAAAAATTCAAATGCAGTCTAGAAACAACAACTAACTTATGGATTGTGAGTTCGATTTATTCTTGTTTAGTTGTTGTTTAGATAGATTAGTCTGCATTTGAGTTTTTTATCAATGTTTCTAGAATCATTTCTTTTTCTTTTTGTTTCTTTTAGCTCTATTTCATTCTGATGGGAGATTGTGGAGTGATCTGAAATATTGATAGAAAAACTCAAACACAATCTAACTAGAATTAAATTATAGATTGTGGAAATCTGATGTGTTAATTCTTGTTCAATTATTGTTTTTGGATTAGACTGCCTTTGAGTTTTTTTATCAACATTTCTGATCATTTTTTTTGTCTCTCTTAGCTCTCTTTTATCTTGATGAGGGATCATAGAGTGTGCTCCAAAACGTTGATAGAAAAACTCAAACACAGTCTAATCCAGAAGCAACAGCTAAATTATAGATTGTGGAAATCTGATATCATTAATCAATGAATTTTTATTTAGTAGTTTTTTTTGGATTAGACTACATTTGAGTTTTTTTATCAAGGTTTTTTTTCATATTGTTTTGCCTCCCTTATCACAATTTGGATCACGAGAGATCAAAGAGTGTGATCTAAAACATTGATAGAAATTCTCAAGAACGGTCTAATCTAGAAGCAACAATATTTAAAATATAGATTGTAGAAATCTAATATCATTACTTAATAAAGTCTTGTTTGGTTGTTTCTGGATTAGACCGTGTTTAATTTTTTATCAAGTTTAGACTCATTTTTTAAAATCTCTTAGCTCGCTTTTATCCTCATGAGAGATCATAAAGGATCATAGAGTGTTATTTGAACTTGATAGAGAAACTCAAACACAACTTAATCCCAAAATAACAACTAAATTATGAATGATGAAATCCAATATCATTAATTCATATTTTTTTATAAAATAAATATGAAATGTAATGGGTGGTAATCTATCTTTGTTTATTGTCAGGTCAAGGCTGGTTCCTCCTCTCCCAAGTGAATATGTGGGGAATGCAATGACTCCAGCCTATGCTAAGGCCACTTTCAAACAATTGAAGGAAGGCCCATTTGGGGAGACTGTGAAGAAGTTGCAGGAAGGTGTGGATAGATTAACAGATGGGTATTTGAGGTCATCCATAGATTGGTTGGAATTACACGATGGAGTACCAGTTTTAGAAAATGGGTTTCATGTTACAAATTGGAAGAATTTGGGATTTGCAGACATGGAATTGAGAGGAGGTGTTAAGTCTGTGCATGCAGGGCCTGTGCTCTCAGGAGGGGCCAAGGTTGTAAGATTTCTAGGACACCCAAAGGATAACCAAGGGTTGCAGTTATATATTGGTTTGGAGGCCCCTCACATGGACAAATTTGAGAAACTCATTGAAACTATCTGATCCCATCAACCCTCAGCCAAGCACTTTAGATTTTATAAAATAATGTATGCATTTTAGAAGTGTAAGTATTTATATTAAAGATATTAAATTTTTACAATTTATAATACTAGAGAGTAGCTTTTGGATTCAAATGTGTGAAATCTGTTTAGTTTTGATTGTTTAGGTCACACTTGTGATCATTCATCATGAAGTGTGGCCTGAAACATTGATGCCAAACATATCTCATATGGTTGAATCAAGAAACTACTAGCTAGATATTTATATGTATATTTTATTATTTTATAAGATATTTGTATAAGTAATTTATAAACTCTATATATGGCATAGGGTTGTATGTAAATAAGGTTTGAATGAAAACCATTTTCTTATTTTTAAATGTATTATATCTAGAATATCTATAAAAAGGATGGGTTTTTTTTTCAAAACTTCTTTAACAAACATTATATTTGTGTTCACTTTACATTTAGAAAGTTTGGACATAAGCTTAAACTACAAGATTGTGGTCTTTACAATAAGTTTTCAATATAATTATAAGAAATTTGGTTGAATTATATTGCAGATATTAATTGTTTTCTGTTCATATTTAGTTTCAACTTTTTTGGTCACAAGAGTGATCATTCATGGTGATGGATCACAAAGAGTGACCCAAACCATTGATGCTAAACAAATCTCACATGGTTGAATCTAGAAAATAATCTCTAAATTTAATATGTTTATAAATAATTATTTTATATATTATCTATTTAAGAAATTTATAAAATTTATGCATGACATAAAGTCATATGTAAATAGGGCTTGAATGAAAACTATTTTCTTATTTTTAAAAGTTTTATATCTAAAATATCTATGAAAGGTGGATTTTTTATAAAACTTCTTTAACAAATTTTATATTTGTGCTCACTTAACATTTAAAACAAAGTTTGGACATAAGCTTTTGTAAGATTGTAGTCTTTACAATAAGTTTTCAAAAGTATAATTTGTAATAAATTTTGTTTTATTATTATATTTATATTTATTTTCTTTTGATTTATAGCATTAATAAAACTATTATAAAATATAAAAATAAGTTATTAATATATCAAAAAAATAAACTTATATATATATATATATATACACATGCACACACATGTATATGTACATGTACATACACATATACATATGTACACACATACACACATGCATATACATACATATATATACATATACATATACATATACATATATATACATGTATATTTATTTATTCATATCTATGTATGTAATTTCATAAGTGCTCTTTTTAAATAAATAAAAATTTATATATGACAAAAAAAATGATTAGTCTTCTTAGATAAAAAAGTGAGACAAATTATTCTACTATCCGTGAACCCTATTAAACTAGCACTTATAACATAAGGAAAGGTAACAATGATATTGATAGGAAAAATATATATTGAAATTAAAGTGCTAATAATACAATTTAATATGTGCTTAAAAGATACTTTTTCTCATTTTATATTTATAAAATAATATCTAATGTATGATGTACTAGATTTTTATGTTTTTTGTGTATAGAATATTGTAAATTGTGAGTTTACTTTTATTTTGTTGATTGGCTGAATAGTGATGATAAATATTTATCTCAAGTTGTTATTTGAATTAGAATTTAGAAATTATACAACTTTGAAATCCATGTAATATTCTCTAAGATATTTGAAATATATTTGCATTACATAGTTAATTATAATCATTTAAAGGAATGTTTTGTAACAACTTTAATTATATTTGGAATATTATCCATGGTTCCTTTTCTTTTGTCAAACAAGTTTGAAATGAGGTTTTACTCTTTTTTTTGGCTTCTACACATTAGAATAACAAACTATTGGAATTATATATATATCATAAAGGCATTCCTACTCTTATTTAGAGATATGTATTGCAGACCACATGAATTTAATTTAAAACAAAGGCAAGAAATTAAAATATTAGTAACATAACAAATATCTTGATGTATGGATATATAATTTTCAAGAATCCACCTATACGTGGTGTACATATTTAAATAGTGTGTATATTTAAATAAACTCGTAGTTATTTTCCTTTTGGACATTAATAAAATATCTTATTTTTAAAAATCCACAATAACTATGCTCAACAAAAGCATAATATGTTCAATCTAAATCTATTTTCACTATATTCAATATGTTTAAAACTAACCTCCCTAATAAAAAATAGGCCACATTCTTGTATTTTATTTGAACATAAGTAGCAAACTATATAAAAAAATATCACATATTTCTATATGGGGGTTTACTTAATTTATTTTTTTGTCAACAATTTAACTTATATGTAAGAAGTAGTACAAAGAATCTCAATCTTAATGTAGTGATTTGTTGATATCAATGTCAAACAATTATAATGTATCTGAAATATAGTCTTCACCATTAAGCTAATGTCCTATGCCAAATTTATTCAAAGCAAGTTTAACCTTGGTAATTAGCTATATAAAAACACTTATCAAGTGTTTGTGTTATTTGTATTTTCTTCTTGCATATTAACAAGCTAGAGTTACATAGTACTAAATGTCTATTTGTTAATCCATCTCTTTTGATCATGTCTTCAAACACAAATGTTTTTTTCTCATTATCAAATTAAAAAATTTCAAAATAGAAAATTTGTATATCTAAGAACACCAATAACAAACTTATTTATTTAACCTTTCATGACTTGAACATAACTTCTTAGAATATGGAAAAAGTTTAGAAATATTGGTTGAGCCTTTGAAAATTTTGATTTGTTGCTCCAATGAGTTAGAGAGTCCTCTAAATGTAAAATACAAGCGTGCCTCCTTAGATTTTATGCATTCACATTTATATGCTATATGAAATTTTTGCATGTGATAAATTTTATACTATTTTAATGCACATGACAAATTTTCCACTATTTTAACATTTGTTTATCCAATAATAGAGAAAAGCATCAAATTTTGAATGCAAATGTACAAAAAATAATAAAACTTATTCATCCTTATTTTTATTTTTTATTTTCATTGAACAATAACATCTTCCTAAATTATAAACTAATTAATTATGTCATTCACATTTATAAAATTAAGATATTGTAGAAAAAATTGAAATATGCTCTACTAGTGGTGGTGAGTGGGAATCCCCTAGAGAAAAGAAGGATGTGTTGGAATCATTGGACAATGTGCAATCCCCTAACTCATCTTTGTATCTATTGTCCATTTTAATCATTTAATTTCTTGGTTAAGTATTCAATCATGTCTACATTAATCCCTAAAATCAAATTGAATAGTACTAATTACCATGCGTGCAAAATGCACATTTCATTTATTTTTTGATTTCAACACATGTTAGACATTGCTGCTAGTGTGACTTCTCCTCCAGTCGCCATTGCAGTTCAAGCTGACATTGATGCTTAGAATGCTAAAAACAAGGAGGCCCTTGGCCTCACTGGCATACTCTTAGTCCAGAACTATATGTAATTGCTAAATGTACTACATCCCATGCAGCGTGGGACATTCTAAAAAATACCTATGATAGTCCAAATGAATCTAGAAAGATTCAACTCCAAGATCAATTGGAGGATCTCATGTATACAAATTTCAAAACCATGGATGTTTTTTTATTAAAATTTGATTCCATTAGAAGTTAGTTAAATAGTTTAGGGGTTACTATTAATGATATTTGTTTAATTCATATTGTTTTAAAGAAACATCTTCCTAGGAAACTTCAACAATTTATAACTAATGTGCATTCTCAAATTAGCAATTCCTACTTTAGCTACTCAATTAACCTTTATCATTTTTCAAAAATTATTGCGTCAAGAGGAAGAAAAATTGATTCAATTTGATAATCTTAAAATCTAATGAACATGTGTTTATGTCTAAGAATCAAAATAATAACTTTCGATCAAATAATCATAATAATAATCATCAAAAGAATGGTCCTCATAAAAGACCCCATTGCACCTATTGTGGGAAGATGATCATTTGACTAACAATTATTTTAAAAAGAAAAATGATAAGAAACCTATGAATCCAAATAATCCAAATAATCAAAAGTCTCATAAAAGTAATGTTAATCAATCTCGTCATGCTTTACAGTTAGTTATAATGTTTCTAACCCTTTATAAAATATGTGCCATATAGTTAATCTCATGCATTGCTCAATTTTAATTTGTTCAAGTATTGTGATTTATCTAACAACATTGCCTTCATGAGGATTATTATTGATTACATTGTTTAGCATCAATCACTATCAATTTTTATATGATCTATTGATATGCGCATAGTTGCAATTTTATGCTTTTACAACATCTCCTTATATGCACGTGGTGGCATTTTATGGACTTATACTGGATTTTTTTATATGTGTTTTATTGCATTTTTTTTGTAAGTTGCATCGGGAGCCCAATTTTCAAGGTTAACTCTGGAGGTTCAGTTAGTTATAACTAACTCATAGTTGCCTTATTCTTCGAAGGGACCAATGGAGTTTCCCTCCATCCAATGTTTGGTATGCGCTTACTTCAGTTGATATTTATCAACTTGATCCATTTTTTTTTCCTCATAGTGAGGATGATGTTCTTGAAATTTATTGGATTTCTCATATATTTGGAAGGCAATATGTTTTTTCTCACTCATAATCCTTAGTTCAAATTATTATTTAGCTTATGTCAATAATTAATTGTTTTTTCACATCTAAGTTTGATTTGTTAAGTTTCTCTTAATGTTGGTTTAGATTCTTATCTCCTTGATGGTTCCTTGATTATGGTACACAAGTGTAGACATGATTGAAAAATTAAATCAAATGTTGATTTGGTGTTTGAGTCATATGTTCTACCTAGATTATGGTTTATTCTCTCTCACATCTCTTTACAAATTACTAATGTGATGATGAGTTTGCATACTTTATTGCTTAGATCGTGAGTCATGCAGGTTGTGGACTGGTCACTCATTCACTTGCACTGGGATGACTCATTAGTGGATTGTCTATATCCATGTGATTGATGCAGTGTTGATACAGATTTCATTCGTTGGTCTTGTATGTGGTCATTTGTGCATTAGTATGTTTATTTTGAGATGAGAGGATTGATGATGTTTGTGGTACCTAGATTGTTCATTTTGGACTTGGAGCATGTGGATTTATCTTTATTTAATGTTATATTGATTGCACTTTTGTACAAGCTTATGGATCCATCTCTAACCCTCATCAATTTTATTTTAAAGTTATAAAAAATTCTTTAAAGTTTAATTATTTTATGAGGAAAATTATGAGTTTATTTTTAAAAGGTTATACTTATTTGTATCTAGGGTAGATCATCCCAATAATGGGAAATCTACTTGTGGATATTATTTTTCTTTCACTTCTTTGATTCAGGTAACATATCATGGAACATTCAAAAAGCACAATTCACTTCTCTTAGCTCTATCAAATATGAATGTACAAGTTGTACCCATGGCTCCAAACATGCCCTTTGGTTAAAGAATACCCTTGAAGATTTGGATTTAGCTCAAATTGAAGACAATAAAATCTCTCCCTTATATAGAACATCAAGTTGCAGATATTGTAAAGAGACATTTCATTTTCATTGTAAAAATTTGGGTTTGATACCCATTGATGTAAACTCCCCAAGTAAAGATTAAGGGGGTTTGTTAGAATATTTAATCTTTCCTTGGTTGTATTTATTTATTTTAGGATAAACCAAAAGTATCTTTCTTTTTTTTAATTAAGAGATTCTATGGAATCCCTACATGTATTTTTTCCTCTAGTCCAAGTGGGGGGACATGTCATTTCTTGTATTTCCTTTATCAAGGAAATTAGCTCATCCTTCTTAAGAGGATGTTGATGCTTTTCACACACCTATTATGGATGATGATATTCATAGATTGGTGATTTACTTAGTAACTCCTCTCCTCATCTCTATAAAAGAGATTCTCTCCTCTCTCATTTTATCTCTATGAAGTTATTGTAAATGAGCCTCTCTCTCTCTCTCTCTCTCTCTCTCTCTCTCTCTCTCTCTCTCTTTTCCACATTCATAATATCACAAGGGTTTTTTCTTTTCTTTTCCCCTTTCAAAATCTTCTTGTCTCTGTGTCTTGGGTTTTGGTTGCTTTCTCCTAGTTCATGTTTTTCTCATGGTAAAATCTTCTTCTTTATCTATCTCTCTGGGATTAATTTCATTTCATTTCTCTTGTTATATTCTTTACATATCCAAACCCTTTCTTTTTGCCCATGTTTTTTTGGTAAAAAAATCCTATTGCTTTGCAAATGGGGGCCTAGATTTAATCTTCTCACTCCTCTCTTTGGTGCTATATTAACATGGGTTCGCATCCCTAGGATCCTATTGGAATTTTGGTATGAGGAAATTTTTGAGGGGATATCCAACTTATTTGGAGATTTTTCTGGGGGTGTGGACTCAATTATTAAAAATAGATAGAAGGTTTTTCATTGCTCACTTTTGTACTTATGTGGTTCTTTTCTCAACCTTACCATTTTTTATCGTATTGAAATCTAGGCTGGGGACTTGGAGTTGAAACATCCATCAATGATTATTGGCTACAAGATCTATCAAGAAAATCAGTTAGACAATATATTAGGAGGAGCACTATAAGTTTCATATGAGATTGTTACGGAAGGAAAAAGATATGACTTAGCAGAAATGATGTAGAACCAACTAATGGTGAATTTAAGAAAGATCAAGAAACAAGGATTAAAGTTTGGAGAACTATTGGAATGTATATTTTTCTATATACAAAACTATTTTCCTAATATCGGTAAAGTAAATTGGACATTAGGTGAACCAGTTATACATTAGATTAACAAGTTCATTGAACCATTAGGAATCAATTTCAACATAGTAATGTGGAGTTACTTTAAATAATTTCAAGGAAAAATGTATGTTAGATATTGGATACCACCTCATAAATGAAGCATAAGGATAGGAAGAAAGAAAAATGAGCCTACACCAGAGACAGAACCATCAAAAGTAAGAATCCCAAGAACACCTACAGATATAGAAAATAGAATAAGAAAGTATGGAAATATCAAAAAGATACATGAATTCAAATACAAGACATGGTTAGAAGAAGATAAGAAAATTGTAGAAGATATTGCATTAATGTTTCACTTTCATAAGTTCTTAAGATTCCTAAGAGACTTAAGACATATTATTCCTAAGGGGTAATAGTACAAAGCTGTGTCACACTTTTATAAAGGAAAAGGTCAACAACACACAAAAATTTTAACTTTAATGACATAAAAATGGCATTTATGTTTAAAATTTGGAGATGATGTAAACTAATGAAATGTGTAAAATTGGATGAAGTTTATGGCTATAATTTTTTTAATTTTTTTTGAACAAGAATTCACATGGTTTTTAAATTTTTTAAGTCCATTTTTTACTTGCTGAAAAATGCTGAAAAATGAGGGTCTTGTCTGCACCAAAAAAGTATATGCAAATAATCTCTTTTTTCTTTGATTTCAAAATATGTCATAGATAAAATGTATAGCTAGTGCAGAAAAGAAGAAAAATTAGTTTTCAATGTATATTTTCTCTGTTATAACTACTCAAAGTCGAACATACCTGAAATCGACAGTTTTCATCTCGTGTCAAATTTCCCCTATCAAATCTACACCATTCAGAAAATTAAATTACACAGTCTTGAAGATAACTCTCTCCACTAGTGTTAAATATAAATTTTCAATTTTTTTGATAAGCTTTACTATTTTTTTCTATTTTTGAAGCATCTTGTTCTCGAATGTTAAAATACCTACTTGTAGTATTTTGAAATTATAATATATTAGATCTAATTAAAATACTATAAAAATTATATGATGATAATCTTGACTCTGTGCTCTAAAAAAAAGTATTTTTATATTTGTAAAAAAATATCATTAAAAAGAGTAAGAGTTATTGAAACGTCGCTTTTCTGAAATAATTTTATTTCTTTAGTAATTGTTATAAAACATGCATTTAATAGATATTTCCAATTGGAAAAGGTGAAGAACTTATCTAACTTAGCTAGAATGAATCTAGCTAGACCATATGTTTGACAAAAAATAATTTTAGTTAGAAATACTCAAATTCAGCTCTGCTGATACGTTGTCCTGAAATGTGACACAACTTTGTGCTTTTACCCTAAGGAACAAATTGAAAAAATCAACATAAGATGGGATGAAGCTGCATAATAGGAGAGACAAAGAAGAGAAAGAACCCTTATACTTGAAAAGTCAAAAACAAATGTTGAAGAGATTGCTCAACTGATGAAGAAAAATGAAAATAAATTTTATAAAAAGAATAGGACAATAAAGATACTAGTAGGATTATAGAATGAAGTAGAAGAAGGACTGAAAATGTGGAAAACAATTTTTAATGCTAAATTACTAGAAGTGCAAGAATCATAAATTGGTCAAATGTTAGAACGAGAAGAGGACATAGATTTGACAAGTGAAGACAACCCAATAAGGTTTGAAGAAGGACAAGTGAGTCAACCTATTGAAATATAAGATGAATCTGATGATGACACAAGTAATGAGGAAGATGAATAGTTTGAGGAACAACAAACACCAGAGGTTACAATTGCATACACTAAAATAGTACAAGTGACACATGCTATTGATATGGTACCTACTATCAGTGAGATATCAGAAGAAGAAATAATTGAAGAACATCTAATAAAGTTGGAAAGGGATGAGATAACAGAAATAGAATCTGAGGAAGTACAAATTGCAAGGACGCTACAAAATATGACAATGATAACAACAACACACCTAAAGAAGAAGAAGAAGAAGAAGAAGAAGAAGAGGAAGAGGAAGAGGAAGAGGAAGACTTTGATGAAAGATCTAAATTTGAAATATTGAAGAGAGATCCTAAAAGGATGGATTATGAGGAACATATATTATATCCATAAAAACTCAAAGAGAGAATAATTTCTGAAAGACAGTTGAAGGATAAACAAAGGGAAAAGATTATGAAGAAAATAGTCAAAACATTTTCAAGCTTACTATCAGAAATTACAATGGATAAAGAAGAATCAAGTTTGGAATAGATGATCATAAAGTAAAAGCAGAATTAGAAACAAAGATACAACATAATTTATATGCTGACAAAAGAGAAGATAAGCTAGCAGAAGTAATAGGAACACTATCAAAGAAACTTGAAAATATGAAGGGATTGTTGAATGAAGAAACAAAAATGTACACAAAATTATATGAGAAAGGTAATATAGAAAATGAGGAATCATACTTAATAGCTATTAATATGGATTTAATACAAAAAAAAAAATATGCAATAATTGATTTGCTAGGCACAACACAAACGAAGGATGATGAAGACATTATTGATAAAATAATAAGAGTCAAAGGACATATCAGTGCCATAAAGAATCTGAAGAAGCAATGGATCATAGTGTTGAAAAATATCAAGAAAAAGCATAGAACTATTCTAGCAGAAACAGAACCCAGTTGACACCCAAAGGACACAGTTTTGTTTTTGCCTTTGGCATTGTTGTCAAAGGGGGGGAGAGTATCAAAGGGGAGATTAGTATGCTAGAAAGAAGAACTGTAAAGGAATAAATATCTAAGGGGGAGAGATACAGAATGACAAAGCATGAATAGAAAGGTTTTTCCATCAATGCCAAAGGGGGAGATTGTTACTTGACAGAATCCTCAACAAGAAACTAACATGCAATCAATGATGATTTTTTTAAGGTTTTCATTGCTAGAAAATAACATTTAGTATATAGATAAAGTAAGGAAAGACTTATTAACATAAGATACTATCGAAAAGTCATATTAGCATAAAGAGAGTATTATCGGCACAAAGGAAGAGTTATCAAAAATCGTTAACAGTGGAAAGAAAAGAAAAGGTTACAAATGAGGATGACATCAAATTAGAAAAATGGTTTATGGAAGATCGAGAAACCCTAATTAGGTCAAGAAACTATAAGAGGAGATCGAAAAATAAAAAGATAGACATGGTGATAGAGAGCGAAAAATTAGAGATACAGTTCAAAGGATGCGAAGAGTAGTGTAAGGATCAGAGATCAGAATAAAGGAAGAGAAAAAAAAGATCTGACAAGCTTTTGGAGAAAGCATCTACATGTCAAATTTCTTGTTGATTTTTTCCTAACAGTTTAGTGAAAAGATTGTGAAATCCCTTAGCTGGGTAGTCTCTAATCGGACTTAGAAGTTCTATTTCAAAACTTATTGTAAATCCTTTAACTAGGTGAACACTATATAAGTGGGATAAAATCTCTTAATAGAGTAGTCTTTAAATGGATTTTCAATACTCCTAATAGGGTATTAGTCACTCCTAACAAGGTGAAGTCATTCAGAAGATGACATTTATGTAAGCCCCTAACAGGGCACCTTATTACTGCAATGATGAGTTGTGTTAGTATAAATGAGAGGGGGGGGGGGGGGGGTGAATCAGTTAATTATATTATCCTATAGTCCCAAACTCCTAGATGTACCTTACAAAACAATTTCAATAATTTATGCAGCTCGGTAACATAAAATATCAATCTGTCTGTTCACTTTACCAAATACTAGTAATTATCCAAACTGTGATTACCGACTAAATCAACTATGCAGTATGTAAACTATGATAAAAAACAATCATAACAAATAACACATAAAACAATGATTTAACGTGGAAACCCTGCTAAGGGAAAAACTACCCAGGACCGGTAACCCAAAATAATTGACTCTTCTGAAGAGATCTCGGTAAAGATCCAACCATGTTAAAGGTTACAATGCACACTGTTAGGTATGACTAATTGGTTAGAGGATTTATCACTAACAGTTAACTTTTGACCAACATTCACTATGGGGTCAACAAAATAACACTTTACATTCAACGAATGTCATAGGATAGTATAATAAGACCGTTAAGTCCACTTGGTTAAGAGATTTTCAGAATCAATGGTTAAACTGATATAGTACTGATATGATTCAAATACAACTCAATTGAAAATATTTAGATATATGCTATGCTCATAAAATCCTCTAATCATTAATCAATTCACTTCCTCAATATTTCTCAACTTACTTTCACTTGGTAAATAGTTCTCTGACACTCAGTAATGTCTGCAACTCGGTTCTTTCAATAACCAGTTTGATCAAGAATACATGAATACAATCTTCACACAAAATCTCTATAGTCTCCTTTTGTCCGGCATGTTTCAACAATGAAACTCATATCTCTTATATAGACAAGTAAACTATTTTCATATCAGCCATTATATTTTGCCTCATAATCTCCTTCGTCCATCACTACTACATTTGGGGCCAAATTTTGACAGAAGTTTTTGACAGGTAACTTTTTTTACGAATTTGGTGTTTTTTTGTTGTAATAGGCTCCGATGATGTCAGTATTCCGATGGGTGTTTAATTGACCATCAGAATTTTGACAGATTCGGGGTATACATTAAAAAAAAAAGTGAAACAACCTCATCATTTTTATTTCAATTGGAGAGCGGGAGAAAAGGAGCGACAACTGAGCGCGGGAGAAGGTATGTGATTTCTTCATCTTTCGAGCCTCTGGCATCATATTCGAATGCATTTCATTTTATTGTTGAGGGAGTTGCTCTCTGAAATGACTGCATTCTACATGTTTCATGCCCTAGCCAGTGCTTTATCTCTATTATTTGATGTTATTGGTGCTTGTGCTCAAGGATATCGATTCACTGTATTCAAATGTTTGGATTCACGTTTGTTGATATTACTTGCATATGTGTTTAATGATGCCATTGTATATTTTTGTCACTGAAATGACCACATTCTACTGGTGTCGTGCCCTAGCCCATACTTTAACTCCATTATTTGATGTTATTGGTGCTTGTGCTCAAGGATATCCATTTTTTTAAAATGTTGACTGTGGTTATCAAATGGACAGCCTGTGAGCTTCTAGCTAGGCGCCATTTGTATTGATAGCTTAGGGCATCAAATGTATTGTATCATTGATAGTTGAGACTTTGTTAAAAGGAAATAGGACAAAGAACGATTTTTATTTAGTTTCTCTATTTTGATCCCTAAGTGGCTTACAACTCTAGAGAAGTATATGCAGATTTATAGATCTAGTTGCAAGATACATAGCAGCTGATAATTCACAAGAAATCCATGCATCCAATTTGAATAGAAATTAATATAAAGAACTAGGGTCCTCCAATGGCCCAATCATCTGGACCTTGACTGTCCCCTCAACCAGTGACCCTTCAAAACCAGGTTATCATGCAATCAGTGAGTGATCCTTCATTCTCCTAGTCTGCCCTACATCCAAACATATTGGAAATACACAATACAATGATAACAAGTCTTTTACAATCCCCCTTCCCCCAAGGAACACTATCAACCATCCCTTCAACATAGCATTTCACTATTTTATGAGTGGATTGTGCAGGAACAATTAACATTAAACAAGGAGCAAACTCCTCAACACATCTTGGAAACCATTAAATTCAATAATAAATGAAACCTAACATCAACACTATTCCTTTCATAGTTGCAGGAAATATGGGAACCATTTTTTATAGATATTGTACAAATGAAGAGAATACTCCCAAGAGGAAATGCTTCAATGTGGAACAATTGAAGGACAATATTTTACTTTTATATGCACATCTGCAATGTTTTTGTTATATTTATGAGATAACAAAACCATAGAAAGAATAACATATAGAAGAAAGTAAAGAATAATGATCATATTTTGAGATATTATGGAAACTTAAAGGAAAGAATGCTTGGTGGGGTTATCATGCAATCAGTGAGTGATCCTTCATTCCCCCCTCTTCCAGTGACCCTTCAAAACTGGGTTATCATGCAATCAGTAAGTGATCCTTCATTCTCCTGGTCTGCCCTGCATCCAAACATATTGGAAATACACAATACAATGATAACAAGCCTTTCAAAATCCCCCTTCCCTCAAGGAACACTATCAACATCTAGACCTTGACTGTCCCCTCAACTAGTGACCCTTCAAAACTAGGTTATGATGCAATCAGTGAGTGATCCTTCATTCTCCAGGGCTGCCCTACATCCAAACATATTAGAAATACACAATACAATGATAACAAGTCTTTTACAATCCCCCTTCCCTCAACAAATTACTATCAACATCCAAACCTTGACTGTCCCCTCAACTAGTGACCCTTCAAAATCGGGTTATCATGCAATTAGTGAGTGATCCTTCGTTCTCCTGGTCTACCCTGCATCCAAACATATTGGAAATATATAATACAATGATAACAAGTCTTTCACAATCCCCCTTCCCTCAAGGAACACTATCAACAAGTGACCCTTCTTCTTATTAGCCATATCCAATGTTTCATTGAAGTCACAACCAAGAATGAAGGTCACCTTACCCATACCATTCATGGATTTTGAAATCTTGTTCCAAACTCCTAAAAACTTTTCTATTGCTTCTTGTTGCTTCTTTAAATACTTCTTCTACCACAATGTCCTCCTGCCCCATCTTCTTGATCTTCCTAGCTAAAGCGGATGAATCCACACACAATAACCCAAAATGAAGGGTTTTGTATCCTTTAATGAATCTTAGTCACTGGTAACGCATGGACAGTCAAACCAGTAGTCTCCAAAGAATTCAATAAGTGAATATAAATGTTTGAAAACTTTCCTCTCAACTTCCCCAACCACTCCTAATCGGTTAGAGGGATATTTCTAGAATCTCCACTATTCCTATCCTTACCAACAATTCTTAAGCATACTTTATTTGATATGATAATAACATGGTAAACTGAACCAATGGCATGTTCTTCATGTGGTACAAGGAAGATTTGGCTATCAAATCTTCCTTCGTGCAAGCTGAGCGCGAGAGAAGGTATGTGATTTCTTCATCTTTGATTGGTATCTTTGACGGGCAATGTCTTTCGAGCCTCTAGCATCATATTCGACCACAAATTTCAAATGCATTGCATTTTATTTGATCATGAATGCTCACTGAAATGACCACATTCTACTAGTGTCATGCCCTAGCCCATGCTTTATCTCCATTATTTGATGTTATTGGTGCTTGTGCTCAAGGATATTGATTCACTATTTTCAAATGTTTGGATTCACATTTGTTGATATTACAATTCATCATATTAGATAAAGTATGTTTAAGAAGTTTTAGTGTCTAAACACTCAACTAATCCCTCTAACTGATTAGGAGTGGTTGGGGAAGTTGAGAGGAAAGTTTTCAAACATTCATATTCACTTATTGAATGCTTTGTAGACTACTGGTTTGACTGTCCATGCGTTAATGTTTAGAAGAGATCAATGAAGTATTTAAAGACATTCTTACATGTTTGGAGAGGTTTAAGAGGCACTTATCATGACTGTACCCTCACAAATAGCGGCATAGACTGGTTTTACTAAGTTTCCTTTCTGTATTTTGAGGTTTCCTTTCTCTGTTGCAGGGGTACAATCAGAGGGTTCATTGACAAAATGATCCTTTGAATGGTTACTATGAATATGAATGATTTGATATAGCATATTTCTCATTTTACTTGAAGTTTGGAATAGCTTGTGCAAGGGTGAAAGTAGTTTTGATTGTTTTGGTCATGATTGTTCCTCTACATAGTCAGAAAATGTAACTGTCTAATGATTATATGTAATGTTGAATGGATTAAATGCTTTATTCTTGGTAGAAGTGAATGGAAGGAATAGTGTTGGTGTTAGGTTTCATTTATTGTTGAATTCAATAGTTTCCAAGATGTGTTGAGGAGTTTGCTCCTTGTTTAATGTTAACTGTTCCTGCACAATCCACTCATACAACAGTGGAATGCTATGTGATTGACAATTTCATACAACTGGTCCTTTGGCGTGTATTAAATACAATCCAATCACTTATTGAATGCTTTGGAGACTACTGGTTTGATTGTCCATGCGTTACCAGTGTCTGAGATTCATTAAAGGATACAAAACCCTTCATTTTGGGGTTATTGTGTGTGGATTCAAATGTAGGTTTGATTTGGTTAATGTTTAGAAGAGATCAATAAAGTATTTAAAGACAATCTTACATGTTTGGAGAGGTTTGAGAGGCACTTATCATGACTGTACCCTCACAAACAGCGGCATAGACTGGTTTTACTAAGTTTCCTTTCTCTATTTTGAGGTTTCCTTTCTCTGTCACAGGGGTACAGTCAGAGGGTTCATTGACAAAATGATCCTTTGAGTGGTTACTATGAATATGAATGATTTGATATAGCATATTTCTCATTTTACTTGAAGTTTGGAATAGCTTGTGCTTGTGCTAGAATTCTTGGTAGAAGTGAATGGAAGGAATAGTGTTGGTGTTAGGTTTCATTTATTATTGAATTCAATGGTTTCCAAGATGTGTTGAGGACTTTGCTCCTTGTTTAATGTTAACTATTCCTGCACAATCCACTCATACAACAGTGAAATGCTATGTGATTGACACAAATTTTCTCACAACATTTGTGTATTAAAACTATTTACAACTTAATAATATTAGGTAATCAAATGCTTAAATCAATTTATTCAAGTTGTGGGAATTCACGGGGCTATTCTGTATATAACACACATGCACCCGTAAGTTCACCAAAATAGTAGGCAAAGAAAGAATAATTTAAAAAGTTTGAATCAATAGTAACTGTATTATTTTAAGATTAAATATAAATCCACTAGTTAAGTCTTAAAATGTCAAAGACAATAGTTAAGTCTTATAATGTCAAGTAGGTAAAGCAATAATAAGAATATTGCATAAACATAGGTAACGATGTCTAAATAGTAATACATGTAACGTACTTGTCATCATATCTTTGAAACATGTCATTATTATCCAAGAGCATTTTGATACTGCCATTACTATCTTACATGTGTGGACAGCTCATTACATTTGTGCCATTTGAGAAAGACTGGCCTACTCCAAAAGTGGCGGGAAGGCGCCGTCATTCTGTACCTTACATGCCAAAGATGATAGCCAAGCATTAATTATGCCCATGCCTGTCACAGTTACTTCTCCGATCAATTCCCAAGATCTTTTACTTCTCTGATCAATTCATAGTCAGGCATTAATTTTCTTAACTTGGTTTATCGGAGAAGTAAAAGATCTTGGGAATTGATCTACTCCTGAATGTGACAGGCATGGCCATAATTGATGCCTAGCTACCATCTTCGGCATGTAAGGTATTGAATGACAGTGCCTTCCCGCCACTTTTGGAGTAGGCCAGTCTTTCTCAAATGGCACGAACGTAAATAACACATTGAACGTAATCTATGAACGTGTGTGGTACGAAGTCTTGCTGAAGTTTGAGCATCCTTCCTTTATTCCAGTGAGGGATTGGAATGAGTTCATTTTGGATGCAAAGGAGAAATTAAATTAGACTTACTATCCAAAATACATAAAAAATATGCAAATAAACACGACAATTGAGAAACATAAATGTAGATTTCAAAATAGCTGAGAAACATAATTGTAGGCATCATAGTCACTATCTTTTGGAGATAATTGTGTTGTGTACCCAAGCGGTGGAGAGAAACTTCTACACCCTCGATTCCAAGTTGAATACATATGTTGGAGGACCTTGTATTCATGAGCAACAAATGTAGTCAACTTGGAATTGGAGGTGCAGGAGTTGCTCTCCACCGTCTGGGTATACAACTCAATTATGTTGTCTCCCAAAAATTGTGACCATGATGCCTACAATTATGTTTCTCAGCTGTTGTGTCCCAGGACCCCTTATGACCCTTTACGATCCCTAAGAATACATCTTAGAGGTCTTAAAATGTCGTAAAGGGTCATAAGAGGCTCCTAGGAGGGGCCAGATGAGCTTCCACCTTTACGTGGTTGGCCCTGTTAAGTAGAGAATGTTTAACTATTCTCGAAACAAAGAGAAGCACCAAAAACATAATGTGCTTCCCTCCCCCAAAACCTTGATTCTTTGCCTTAAGCAAACTTAGAGGAAGCAATGAAGTTAAGAGCAATGTATGGAGGCAGTGGTGAATTCATAGAGGAAGCAACGAATATGGAGTCAGTTGTGAATTCATGGAGATAACAATGAATTCATCAAGGAGAAATATTCAATGATTGTTATTGGTGCAAACTACAATCACAGATTAGCATATATTGGTGTGAAAGATAAGCAGCTTCGGCTAATAGATAAGAACAAGTCTGAGCATGAATAAAGATCAGATTATGATTTGATCCATACAACCAACAATTATTGGCAATGTTAACTATGAGTTGATTAGGGCTAGAAGCCTCTACTAGGAGTGGACTTTTCCTCAATACACTAACACTAAGGTACTAATCAGGTTCTCCTCAACACCTTTGTTAGTACAGTTTGGAGGCATATAGATTGCAGTATACTTGGTTGATATCCAGGTATCTTCTATCCCTTCTTGTTTACTTTATTCTATGTTTAGCTGTGTTAGATCTCTATAGTTTGTTCATTCCGGAGTAGAATCTGAAATATATCAACAAGAGATGATGATTTAGTAACCTACATCTAGAAAACCTTCACAATTATCCCTTTTTTGGCCTCCACTTTTTCTTCTTCTAAAAAATGGTTATCTAGAAACTTTGGATACTGTTTCTCATCCATGCACGAAATGTGCTACTGATCGTATAAAATTACTTTAGGCCTCCAGTATTGATGAGATGTACAAGAGTAAAATGTTTTTGCCAGACTGGGATCAATTTGTGCAGTGTACATAAATGCAAGGCGGTGATTATTCTTGATGATCGATAGGTATAAGTCTTCCAGGCCTTACCCAATAGCTAGGACTAAAGATAACACAGCTCGAGAGACCATCATAGGTTGTCGTTGTTTGTGTATGCTGATCACCCAAGTCTTTGGCTTTGATTTGCATGTTGTTCGGTTTGTTAGAAGTAGGGGTATGACATGCTGGTTGGATTATAACATATTGACACTTACACCATGAAGAAGACAAATGATTAAACAGAAAGAGAGGACCAACTAAACCATCTTGTGGTCAGTCTATATCACATTGAGAAACAATGTCAAGACTTGAGAATCAAAACAATCAAAAGTTTCTTCAAGACCATGAATGATCAACAACATTCCATCAGAAAACAAAACACTAATCTATGTTATCATTAAGCCATAAAATATGTCTTTAAAGTTTAGAAGCATCACAAAAACTTTCAAGAAACATAGTACTATCCAAAATATGTCTTTAAAGTTTATTTCTAATGGTTATGATGATGTTGATGTTGATGTCTATAATTTATTTCACTTACTGATGCTTTCCTAGATTGAATTTTGAATTGCCAAGTTGGAGAATGCTTTCAAAGTTTAGGGTCTATTCCACATGATACTCTTAGTTACAGCTCAAATGCAACTCAACGTATTTTTGATGCTGGGCAACCCACTGCAGAAACTCATCCGCAGGTGAAATTTAATGCTGTGAATCTTGGCATTGTTAATGTTATTACTTTTCCTCATGTTTCATATCTGTGAAAATGTTTCTTGGCACTATCTTCTTTTTCAATTCCTATATTTGTAGCTTTTTAGATCATTAACTTAAGCATTACATGTCTTTGTTCAAAGTTTATTCTAACACTATTTTATATCTTATTCTTATTACAATGTTCTTTGTTGTGGGGCAGGAGGTCAATCTTCATTGTCTTCATTGTGGGGGACAGTGAAGATTTCTCTAACAAATAGTAGGTCTTCTTTAGTATCTTATAATAACATGCTAAACTGATAAAGGTTTTATGGGCATTTAATCTACAATTACTAATAGATTAAGCATATTATTACTATGCTTAATGTTCCATTTAAATGCATTTAACACAAAAAAAAAATTTACAAAATTGAACCAATGGCATGTTTACAACAAAGATGTGTTGAGAAGTTTGCTCCTTGTTTAATGTTAACTGTTCCTGCACAATCCACTCATACAACAGTGAAATGCTATGTGGAAGGGTTGGTTGATAGTGTCCCTTGAGGGAAGGGGGATTGTGAAAGACTTGTTATCATTATATTGTGTATTTCCAATATGTTTGGATGTAGGGCAGACTAGAAGAATGAAGGATCACTCACTGATTATATGATAACCTAGTTTTGAAGGGTCACTAGTTGAGTGGATAGTCAAGGTCCAGATGATTGGGCCATTGGAGGACCCTATTTCTTTGTATTAATTGCTATTCAAATTGGATGCATGGATTTCTTGTGAATTATTAGCTGCTATGTATCCTGCAACTGCATTTGTAAATCTACATATACTTCTCTAGGGTTGTAAGCCACTTAGAGATCAAAATGGAGAAACTAAATCAGAATCATTCTTTGTCCTATTTCCTTTTAACAAAGTCTCAACTATCAATGATACAATACATTTGATGCCCTAAGCTATCAATACAAATGACGCCTAGCTAGAAGCTCATGGGCTGTCCATTTGATAACCATAGTCAACATTTCAAAAAAATGATATCCTTGAGCACAAGAACTAATAACATCAAATAATGGATTTAAAGCATGGGCTAGGGCATGACACTAGTAGAATGCAGTCATTTCAGTGACAACAATATACATTGGCATCATTAAACATATATGCCAGTAATATCAACAAACGTGAATCCAAACATTTGAAAACCAATGACATGTTTACAACAAAGGTCTAATAGAACTCCCAACAATTCTTAAACGTACTTTATCTGATATGATGAATTCTTAAACAATTAAGGTTGGAGTAGACATAGCTATCACACATTTTTTTTGTGTGGTACAAGGAAAATTTGGCTAGGTCAAATCTTCCTTCGTGCTAGCAGTCTACAAAATTAGACCTTTATTAATAATTGATCATATCAGATAACTAGTATGTTTAAGAATTGTTAGGACTGGTCCTTTGGCATGTATTAAATAGAATATATAGAATTTTCAACATATTATTATCATTCTATTTATTTGTTGTAAACATGTCATTGGTTCAGTTTTGTAACTTCACTGTTGTATGAGTGGATTGTGCATGAACAGTTAACATTAAACAAGGAGCAAACTCCTCAACACATCTTGGAAACTTCATTCACTTCTACCAAGAATAAAGCATTTAATCCATTCAACATTACATATAATCATTAGATAGTTACATTTTCTGACTATGTAGAGGAACAGTCACGACCAAAATGATCAAAACTACTTTCACCCTTGCACAAGCTATTCCAAACTTCAAGTAAAATGAGCAATATGCTATATCAAATCATTCATATTCATAGTAACCATTCAAAGGATCATTTTGTCAATGAACCCTCTGACTGTACCCTTGTGGCAGAGAAAGGAAACTTAGTAAAACCAGTCTATGCCACTGTTTGTGAGGATACAGTCATTATAAGTGCCTCTCAAACCTCTCCAAACATGTAAGATTGTCTTTAAATACTTTATTGATCTCTTCTAAACATTAACCAAATCAAACCTACATTTGAATCCACAGACAATAACCCCAAAATGAAGGGTTTTGTATCCTTTAATGAATCTCAGTCACTTGTAATGCATGGATAGTCAAACCAGTAGTCTCCAAAGCATTCAATAAGTGACTGGATTGTATTTAATACATGCCAAAGGACCAGTTGTATGAAATTGTCAATCACATAGCATTTCACTGTTGTATGAGTGGATTGTGTAGGAACAGTTAACATTAAACAAGGAGCAAACTCCTCAACACATCTTGGAAACCATTGAATTCAATAATAAATGAAACCTAACACCAACACTATTCCTTCCATTCACTTCTACCAAGAATAAAACATTTAATCCATTCAACATTACATATAATCATTAGATAGTTACATTTCCTGACTGTGTACTAGAGGAATAGTCACGACCAAAATGATCCAAACATTTGAAAATAGTGAATCAATATCCTTGAGCACAAGCACCAATAACATCAAATAATGGAAATAAAGGACGGGCTAGGGCATGACACTAGTAGAATGCAATCATTTCAGAGAGCATTCATGATCAAATAAAATGCAGTGCATTTGAAATTTGTGGTCGAATATGATGCCAGAGGCTCGAAAGATGAAAAAATCACATATGAAGAACATGCCATTGGTTCAATTTTGTAAATTTGTTTTTTGTGTAATTATTAATTGGCAAATTAAATGCAGATAACACCTTTATTAGTTTAATTAGCATGTTATTATCATATCAGATAAAGTATGTTTAAGAATTGTTGGGACTGGTATTTTTGCGTGTATTAAACATAATAGAATTTTTAGCATATTATTATCAATCTATTTCTTTGTTCTAAACATGCCATTGGTTCAGTTTTGTAGATTTGTTTTTTGTGTTAAATGCATTTTTCATGAGGAGGGGTCTTGTTTTGAGGAGATTGATGAAGATTGTGCACCTCAAAAACCAATTCATAAGGTACCAATCCATGTTTCCTATTTGCTTATATTTTTGGTTTGGTAAATCTCCTTATAAGTTTCATGTCCTTTCTTTTGATTACTATGGATGAGATATATATCTTACATTTAACATTCAACTTCTTTACATTTTAGAACATGTAGTGTGTTTTTTGAGGATTTTACCAAATCAACTTTTAACATAAACCAAAAACACCAAACTGATATCTTGCCCTTGCAATGTGACAAAATATTTGCATTTGACCAATAACTGCAAGCAATTGAATGATAAATCCACATACCTGTATCTTTGTAAAATACCTGGAACATCAAAAAGATGGCTAAGTGGTTGCCGCCATGATTTTTATCTACTGAATATGGGAAAAAAAAACACCAAAAGGAATCGAATAGAAAACATGATTGGTCATTTCAAAGAGCATTTATGATCAAATAAAATGCAATGCCTTCTCTCACTCTCGATCAGCTTTCACCTGCTCATTTTCTCCCACTCCTTTTCTCTACAATCGAAATAAAAATGATTTGGCCATTTCAAAATAGTGAATCAATATCCTTGAGCACAAGCACCAATAACATCAACTATTTTGATCTGTGGGTACCCTAATGTTGGCAAGAGTTCTTTTATTAATAAGATTACTCTGCAAGCTTGAAGAAGCGATATATTTTGGCAAATGAAGAGTGGAAAAATGATGATGTTCCTGAGATCATGGATGGACATAATGTTGCAGACAGAATGGGAAGACATCTTTCGAGCCTGGCCTTGGATCCTTCGACAATTGGGGTAGGATCGAGACCCAGGCTAAAAAGATGTCTTCCTTTTTGTTGTGGAATATAGGCTCTGTTGTTGCAACAATGACAGACTACGATGTACATATCACAACAGGTGAGAAACATAAATGTAGGCATCATGGTCACAATTTTTTGGAGACACAACATAATTGAGTTCTATTCCCAGATGATGCAAAGCAACCACTACTTTGCATTGTCTCAAAAAACCACTCAATTATGTTGTGTCTCCAAAAAATTGTGATCATGATGGCTACATTTATGTTTCTCAGCCGTTGTGTCCCAGGACCCCTTATGACCCTTTACGACCATTTACAATCCCTAAGAATACATCTTAGAGGTCTTAAAATGTCGTAAAGGGTCATAAGAGGCTCCTAGGAGGGGCTAGGTGAGCTTCCACCTTCACATGGTTGGCCCTGTTAAGTAGAGAATTTTAAACTATTCTCAAAACAAAGAGAAGCTCAATAATTTAAGGTCTCAGTCCATGGAGATGCTGAAAAAATGACGAGAATCAATGATGGAGAGTTTTTAGATTCTGAGAAGATGTATATGGAGTGGAGGCCAGATTGAGTACCAATGCAGAGATGATGATTCAGTAACCTACATCTATAAAACCTTCACAATTATCCCTTCTTTGGCCTCCACTCATTCCTCTTCTAAAAAATGGTTATCTAGAAACTTTGGATAGTGTTTTCTCATCCATGCACGAAATGTGCTAGTGATCATATAAAATTACTTTAGGCCTCCAGTATTGATGAGATGTACAAGTGTAAAATGTTTTTGTGAGACTGTGATCAATTTCTGTAGTGTACATAAATGCAAGGTGGTGATTATTCTCGACGATCGACAGGTAGCTAGAACTAAAGATAACACAGCTCAAGAGACGATCATAGGTTGTCTCTTTCTTCAGTCTATATTATTGATAGAATGTTTTACCTTTCATTAGCTCATCAAATCTGGGGATTTGAAAGAATTTAATAGAATATTTTCATGACAACGTATATTATTTAAGTTGACGTTGCATGAATTTATCTACTTCGCGCACTTGTATACTATGAAGATGGCGATAAAGAAGCATCTTCTCCCATGGCAATGCTTCTTTATCACCATTCTCATAGTCTACAAGTGTGCAAAGTACATAAATTCATGCAACGTCAACTTAAATAATATACGTTGTCATGAAAATATTCTATTAAATTCTTTCAAATCCCTAGATTTGATGAGCTAATGAAAGGTAAAACATTCTGTCAATAATATAGACCGAAGAAAGAGACAATCTATGATGGTCTCTTGAGCTGTGTTAACATTAATGTGCCTATCCATCAGTTTTTTGACAATTGATAATTAATTCCGACAGAAGTGCTATGCCTTCGACAGACAAAATGTTAGAAAAAAATAATTTACGACATTTCGTGCGATAGTAATGCTATACATTTGACAGGGAAACCTGTCGGAGAATAGTGCAGAATTGTCGCTATTTTGACAGTTTAAATGTCGTAAAGAGATAATATTCAATAGAACTTTCGATAGTGAGGCCATATCACCGATAGGTAGATCTATCAGAATATGATGCTAACTGTCGGTATTTCGATAGGTCTATTATTGGAATTCCGATGGATGAACCGCAGGAAATGCCATTTTGAAGCTGTTGTCATTTGCAACTTTCCAGCGTGAGATGGTGTCGGTAAATTGATAGGTAGGTCCTCTGTCGCAATCTTCTATGCAAAAATGGTGATCGACTAATGTGTCAAAATTCTGACAAATGAGCATTGCAAATCTGACAAATGGCCGTCAAAATTTGGCCCCAAACGTAGTAGTGCATTTTGCCACTTAAACCTTCCTCGGTAGATGTGTCTTTAACACGCTTCAATCTCATCCATTAGATCTTCTCTGAATTATGTCAGTTGTGGATCTCATAACTAACTTCATCCTTAACCTTGAAATCATAACAATATCCAACTCATCAATTTTAGTTGGTTGTTCTTAGAATTTAATATTTTCATCCATACTTAGTTGATACTAAAATGTGTCAGTGATACCTAACTCAGTTATTACTGTCACTCGGTATACACTGCCTTGGCTTGGTGTATACAAAAGTATTCAATTACCAACCACATTGACTTGTTCCATTTAAATCTCTTCTTCATAATAGATTAATGTAAAATGCTTAAGTCAACAATATAAAGTTATAGACTCATCAATAAGTTACCCAATGTTTACCTTATCCTTATCTTTCATATCCATCTTTTCCTTATGTATATGTCTCAGTTCTTCATCTTTTCTTCCTTCTACAGATGTTCAGATGTTTGTAACTATCATGATAAGTACTGTCAAAACTAGTTGACATCAATGACAACATATTAACTGATTTAATCATCTTACATATCCAAATATTCAATCAATTGTAGTTCATCAATCTCTCCCTTTGGCATTGATGGAAACACAAGCAATATGATATGCCAAACACATACCAAACATGTATTCTACAACTATGTAAGTAAATGTTGTAGCTCGGTAAGCTCTCCCTAGCTTGATATTTAATATGTTTAATCACTACAAAATAAATAGCATTCCATTCAGCGTCTCCCTATGGATTTGGTCTTTCCAGTTCTTAGATTCTTCCTCCCACATATGTTCTCAGCAACAAATATTCCAATATGAAGTCTCTCTCCATTTTTTTTCTCACTAACTGATTTTTCAAATTCAGTCTCTCTCCCTTTGACAACAATGCCAAAGAAAATAAACAGATCTTCAGTAGCCAAGTAATTCTCTATCGTTTGGTCCATATCAAGTACCTTCATGTACTGATAAACAAATTCCTATTCTAGCTTCTACAATCTTTCACAACCTTAGAAAAACTAAAGTGTGAGCTATGTGCATCAACATGAATGATCTTCTGATAAAGTATAGGTTGATGCAACCTCCTGATCACCTTAGTGACTGATAAACATGGGACACACCCCTAGTTTAGTCCTCAAATATTCAAATGTGTCTTTCGTTAAGGGTTTGGTAAAAATATCAGCAAGTTGTTCCTTAGATGTTACAAATTTTAGTTTCACGTGCTTCTCTTGAACTTGTTCCCTTAAGTAGTGATACTTAATAGATATATTCTTTATTTTTTAATGCATCACAAGATTTTTGGAAATATTTATAGCACAGGTGTTCTCACAATATATAATCACTGGGTCAATGATTACCTCATTCATTCCTTCCAACACTTGTTTAGTCCAAGCAATATTTGAACAATTTGCAACACCAGCAACATACTCTTCTTTAGAAGTAGATTGAGAAATGCATGCTTGTTTCTTGCTTATCCAAGTCACAAGCCTTTCTCCTAAAAAGAATGCTCCACTGGTTGTGCTCTTTCGGTCATCAATGTTTCCAGCCCAATCTGCATCAGTATAAACTTGGAGTTCAATTTTGCCTTCCATTGTAATACCCCAAAAATGGGCTATAAGTTCATTAACCTCCTACATCTACAAATCGAACGAAATCGACATCAAAGTCCTAATCTAAGGCACATCTAAACATCATCGAATCTAATTGATTATCTTAAATTCTGCATCAGGGAATATTCCTAGCAATATTCCTAATTATGTTAATTATCTTTAATTTAATGATTATTTGGAAATAAATCACATTTATCCTAAGTTTGATTAATTGAATATTTTCATATTTAATTAATTAGATTTAATATCTTGCCACTTAATTATGTAATTAAATTTAATTCTATCTATTATTAATTGTATTATTTAATTTTGACAATAAATCTAATATCTTATTATTAATTGATTAAATTCTTATTTAATTAATTAAAGCAAGTTGTCATATTTAATAATATTATTTTTGGAATAAAAGTTTGATTAAATAATTGATTAACCCATAAATCAATTATTTATTTTCAAAAATCAGTTAAGTTGAGCATAAATCACTTTATTTATTAAATTAATTCATAAATAAAACATGCACAATCATAAAAGCAGATAACTATCAATTATCAATTAAAGCTAAACTCTATTTTGAGTTAAAACTTAGCTTTTGCATGTTTTTGTGAATTAAATTATCTTTATTATTAGATAACTCAAAAATCAAGCTGAGTCAATCTGAGTGATTTATGGCTTTCTTCCATGCACCTCCAAAGCCTCGGATTTCTATAAATTAAAGCCTCAGCTCATCTCAAAGCATCTCATATTTTTGCACAATCACGGGTTAAAATTCTTTCCAATTCAATTCTATCAATTTTTGTCTTTTTCTCCTCAGTTTCTATGCAAAAATATGATTTTTATTTTTTGTCCGTACAATCTTCGTATGAGTTTCTGACAAAAGTCATATGATTTTGAGCCTGCTTTCGTATGACAGTTGACCAAGTATCATTTCATCAGGTACCCACTGTCGTTTGGAAGCTGGATTATCATTTCATCAGACACCCAATGTTGTACGAGTTTCCAGACTGTCGTTTGGGAGCATACCCACTGTTGTACGAGTTTCTTACTGTCGTCTGGTAATAGACCCACTATCGTACGAGTTTAGGCATTAGATTTCAATTGTCGTTTCATTTTTGCAGGCAGTTTATTAGATTTGATTTTTGGATTTTGACTAACAGCTAATCTTAATAGTTGGAATTCTCTATTTTTGATTGACTTTTACTGGTTTTGATTGAAAAAAGCGTAAAGTTTGCTAAAATCAGGTAAAAATCTACTAAGCACGTTGTGAGGACCTCAGGTATTCCACTTGTGCTGATAATATTTTGATTTGGGCTTAAAATAAATCGCTCGTGTGTCTAGCTTGGGTGATTCTTTTCATGCTTTTGTTTTACACACTTGCATAATTGATACTAGGTTGTGACACCTTAAGTATTTATTAGTAGTCTTAGATTACTTGTGATTGATCTAGATTGCTATCTTGGGTTATTGGACTCGCTAATCCATCGGCCCCTCATTCAGCCCTGTGGTTGCAAGCTCAGCGCCATGTTAAAGGGGAGGGGTCAACAGGAAAGAAGCGTTAAATGCTCCACTAGGCAACCCTTGTGTGCTTTTTGGAACTCACTTATTTTCTAGGTTGTGGACTCATTTCTAGCTTGTGTGAGGCGTTAAGTGCTCCACTTTGTGGACTCACCTCATATTTGCTTTTAGCGTTAAGTGTACCACCTTGTGCTTCTGAATACTTTTGGATAGATTTGCTTTCAAGAATATATCTGTACTCACATAGTAATTAGGCCCTATGAACACTATTCATGATTCTTGAGAGATTGGATTCCCAGCGAAATCCTTCTTGATGATAGAATCCTTGTAGGTAGGGAGGATACTTAGTGTGTTTCACATTCAACTTGGTTAGTGCATCTTCTCTTATTGATCGATACATTCTCTCCCAAGAGAGGTTGATAGATCACGTGGGGTTGACATCACGAGCTTTGGTGAATCAAAATTGGTTAGTGCACCTTCTCTTATTGATTGATACATTCTCTCCCTAGAGAGGTTGATAGATCACGTGGAGTTGACATCATAGACCTTGGTGAAGCAAAACTTTGTCTTAGCGTGTCGGATTAATTTTCTTGCTTTGTTTGGGTTAAAAGTGAAAAGGTGTCAAAAACCTTGGATCTAGAGCCAAATCCCCTTGTGGTATACTATTGTGAGTCACCTTGAGAGAGGGTTAACCGTAGCAGACACTCCCTTCATAGGAAAAACTTCGTTGACAGAACCTCAAGCGGTAATAGCTATTTTCGCCGTGGTAGTGACAACCGCTATATAAATGTCCTTGTGGAAGAAATCTCCACAGGTATGGTTCATTGTTGGGTTGTCAGATCTCCCTAGTAGCTCCTGAAGATTAAGTTCTCGAATTGTGTCAAAACCCTGGTGCACCAGGATTAGAGTTCACCCCTTTGGATCATAAAAGTTGCAGAGTCAAACCATTACTAAAAACCCTAGCGAGGCCAAATTTTCATTTTATAGGGTATATGTGCATTATTGCAAAACATTTTTGGAACATACACAATTAGCGCTTCTGAGGATTAGAACGAATAAGTCACTTGATTGTTCATGCGCAAGGTTGCTTTTGCCCTTGTTCATTGTTTTTAGACATGCTTGAAATCACATGCTTGCTATTTTGCATGCTTGTTTATCTATCTGGTTACTAAAAATGAACAAATCTGTTACAATCCTCAAATCTGGACATTGAAATTTTCAAACAATCTGAATCTGCAAACTCAAAATTTTGCAAAAATTGACGTAAAATCCTTTCTGGAGTTAAAAATCATTTCAAGAAGTCAAAAGTCATACAAGTTTTTCCAAGTGTCGTTTCATTACAACCCATCTGTCTTATGATTGAGTACCCAGTGTCGTACGAGTTTCCATGCCAGCAAATTCTCAAAGTCAAAATCTTGCAACTGTCGTATGAGATTTTCAACTGTCATTTCATTGCTACCCAATTGTCATACGAGTTTTGCAACCGTTGTTTCATAGCATACCCACTGTCGTACGAGTCTGTAGAGTGTCGTTTGGAAAATTTTTTTAAGTTGTCAAAAAATTGTTAGAATTGCCAGATACTTCAGCTTTTACAACCTATTTCCAGAATCTGTCATACAAATCATTATGTCAAGAACATAGTAGTATCCATTAAGAATCAGTATACATGTCTCAAAGAATTAGTACACATGAGGAAGAAATTCTAATCTCAGCTATGATGAAACAGATCCATGCTATGCAAGTCAAACTTAACAATCTTGAGAAAGAGAAGGAACCTAAAGAGTTCTCCATGGAAGCTCTATGCCCTTTTCCATTTGATAAAGACTTGTACATGTCACCATGCCCCCAGATAGAATATGATCAATGTGACAATCCTTATGATACCTCTTCCACGGAGAGTGACACATCCATCTTTGGAGACTATGATGACTATGATGATGGACAATATAATGATACCTATGACACCTTTGTTCCTAAGAGTCCTCCTCATCGTATGTTCCTACTTACTAGAAATGGGATGTCACATTGCATAGATCATGATGGTGATCCATATGATTTTGATTTTGAAAGAGATTTTGATGGCTTTTGTGGAAAATATCTAGATGATACATTTACTTCTATTGAGGAATATAAAATGTACCGTGCTGATTTGAAACATCAATACTATAAGGATCTCTCTTCTAAGAACTCTCAGGCTGAAAATAAAGATTACACTCTCAAGCAAGATCATTTTAATGTTGGACCTTTGTCTTGTGATGGTTCCCTTCCATCCCCTACTTCCTCCAATACCTGTACATTTCCTAAAGCTTCTGAGTCTTTCAAATCTTTCACAGAACCTTCATCCAACACAAGCCCTGATACTTTTCATGTGGTTCCCTATAGTTATCCTCCAGGGCTACCTCTCAAAGAAACTCAAGCTAACCTTCACTTGGCTGCAAATACTTTCAATAATGCTAAAACTAAAGAGCCTGAGCCTTTAAATGCTATAATGCCTACTTCAGCTAGTCCTTCACCATCTCTGCAACAGTCTTCCATACAATCCCAACATGCTTCCTTGTCCTTAGAAGTGGCTCCATGTCAAGAGGACTCCAAAAATGATAAAGAAAAGAACATAAAGAAAGATCAAGATCAAGAACCCTCCATATCATCCACTCCTTTTCACGATGTCTCTTATCCGCCTCAGGGTTCTTTTGATCCCACATGCCCTTTCCCATTCATTCCACCATGTCTTAAGTCTTCTCCTAAGCAAGATCAAGCTACTACTTACACTGTTGAGCTTATTGACAATCAAAATAACCTTACTACACTTGCACTTTCCAAAGATAATACTTCCATTAAGGTTGGTAAAAATGGTGTTGTTACTTCCAATGTTAAGCCTATTGAAAATCAAGAGAAAAATTATGAGCTTATGCTATCTAAAGATCCTTGTCAAGATCAAAGTCTTCCATCTTCTTATTCTACCACTCCATGTTCACTTTCACTTTCTACTCTTCCTAAGTCTTTGCAAGCTTTGAACAATCCTATCAAAGAAGGTGCTCATATTCAAGATGTCCACGATTCTGTTAAAAATTTTAATGCTCACTCTAAAGATGTTGATATCCTTGGTTGTCATATAGATGCTAATGAACTTATTGATTATCCTTTTGCATCTTCCACTTCCATCCTTGGACCTCTTCTACCACTACTAAGGACTTCACATCTTCCTTCCATATTAGGTCCTTATGTCCTTTCATTTTCCCCTCCTAACTCTCCTAATTCATCATCTATCTTGGGTCCTTACGTCCCTCCATCTCCTATCTTTCCTCAAGATCAACATAGATGCATACCCTTGAATCCTTTTCATCCACCTACCCATCTAAACTAGTTATATCCTCCTTCTTCTTCCACAAGTCTCAAGTCCTTTGGAAGTAACTTGAATGTTCAATACAAGAAAAAGAAGCAATACAAGAATCCATCAAAAAGAGAAGATCACCATGTCTCCTCTAAACGACGTGGAGGCATAAAGTCAAAAGAGATATCTAAGAAAAAAACTACAAGACAAGTATGGGTTCCAAAATCCATCATTAAAGATATTCTCTCTAGATCATCAAAAAGAAATGAAAAGCCTACAACTATATGGATTCTAAAATATCTCTTGAAAGAGTCTGGTGTTGAGCAAAAAGTGAAGTTGACATTCAAGCTTCCAAAGACTTCCACTTCATCTTCTTCCAAAAGCATTCCTCAATTCCATGTGCCTAAACCACAACCTTTACTATCCATTCACCATATTCCTTCACGTATTCCTTCATTCATGATTCCTCCATCCTCTCACCATTCTTCAAGGTATGTGTTTACGTTGATCTTGCCTTCCTTTCCATTTACCCTTTCACAATCCTTCCATTCACAATCCTTCTACCTTCTATCCTTTTTCCTCATTTGCCTATTCCTCCTATCTTCCAACCTCACTCACTTTACATAAAACCTTATCCTCTATTTTTCTCTTCCATCTCCTTTTCCCTATCAGCATCTTTGAGCATATCATTTTGAATCCTTGGCATATCATGGTTTATCCTTTCAAGGAGCACTATCTAAAAAGCTTGCCTTCTTCCAAAAATTTAAAAAGAGAAAAAAACAAAAAATGAAAATAAAAATTTGAAAATGTGCCTTGGTGGAAACCTGGAAATAGGCGCCTTGGTAGCAAACGTAAAGAGAAATAAATTCATCCTATGGTGAAAACCACTCCCTTGTGGCACCTTGGATAAGTACCATGATGAAAACCTGGCAATCAAGCATCATGCGTAGTTCTTCTACATATTTCATCCATTTCATCCTCTCTCTTTGATCTTGACAATGTTGATCTATACACGAACATTTGGTTATCTTATGAGCTATCTTACGATGATCTTGCTTTCATTCCCTTCTTGTTTAGCCTTCATATTTATTTTCCTCCATTCATTCTAGTCTTTCGCTATCCTTTCCCCTTTGGTCTTGATCTAATAAAAAAAGAGTAAAACACAGTGTTGTGAAGTCTCTTGACATGTCTACTCCTTTGGACTTCATCCTTTCCTTCTTTGGCATTATGCTTTTGTGACTTATCCTATGCCGGCCTTTCATTTCTTGTCCAAATGCGCTTTACATGAAAATTTTTCTCTCGCTTGGGTATTCTTGAGGAGTTTTCCCTTGAGGATTTCTTCCCTTCATTCTCCTTCATTCTCTTGTCTTCCATCTCTTCCACCAGCTTGTCAATCCCTCTTGTTCTCCACCTTGCTAGACATTGGGATTGCACGATATGATCTTGTTTGAGAGTTTGCAAATGGAAAAAGATGCTATCAAATATACCAAGTATCAGAACAAGTATCAGAACCAATATCAGAATCAATATCAGAACAAGTATCAGAACTAGTATTAGAACCAGTATCAGAACTAGTATCAGAACAAGTATCAGAACCAGTATCAGAACAAGTATCAAAATGCCTACAGGGGCTATGCCTTTCACTTTAGTTTAAGGGTCTAAAGCGGTACTACCTATTGAGGTTGAAATCACATCACTAAGAATCAGAATGCATGGTCTAGTAACTGATGATGACTACAGAGTGTCTAGGTTGCAAGAACTTGAACTACTAGATGAGCGCAGACAAGCAGCGTATGATCATCTCAGAGTATATTAGAAGAGAATGTCTAGAGGCTACAACAAGAAAATCAGACACAGAGAATTTTAGGTTGGTGATCTAGTCTTGAGAGAAAATCCTAAAAATCAATCACATCGAGAACGCAAGGGGAAGTTCGAACCCAATTGGCTAGGTCCTTTTATAATCATTGCTACTTTTGGCTCTGGTGCCTATCAACTCTCAATGACTGAAGGATAACAACTCCGAGAACCAATCAACATTCTCCATCTAAAGAAATTCTACGCATAAGGCATTCAGTCTATGGTAAAATGTCTTGAAAAAATCTTAAAAATTGGAAAATGTCCTGAAAAAATGAACATCTTGGTGAAAACCTAGCAATAGGCACCTTGATGATTCACAAAAAAAAAAATATCAAAAGTACAAAAAAAAAATTGAAAAAATGAAAAATATAAAAAAATGAAAAAAAAATGAAAAAAAAGTGCCTTGGTGAAAACCTGGAAACAGGCACCTTGGTAGCAAAAATAGAATCTCTACCAAGATGGTGAACACCCGGCAAACGGGCACCACTTATTTCAAAACACTCCATCTATCAACACAATCTTGGTCTTTCCTAGCTTTCAGTCTTGCTTTAGTTTGTACATATTGTGTGTGTGAAAATTATACCTGATCTGTAGACACAACACTTAGTAAAACATTAGAGGTTAGCAAAAATTGAAATCGTGCAAAATTGAAAACTATGTAACCAAGCGATTTACTGCCTTCTAATAGGTGTGAGATTGATGTTCTCAGATTGTAATCGAGATCAGTGACCTAGACGACACCTAAATGAAGGATTTGAATGCAAAAGATGGATATGAAATTGAATGCAATTAATCTATATTTTTGATATTTTCTATGCAATAAGAATGATAAACTGATATGCTATGAATGCTATTGAAAACTGATATGAAATGAATGCTAAATGATCTAACAATGAAGATTCTAACAATGATATGAAAACTATGAAATTCTATGCTATGATATGAAAAATATGCAATTGAAATTGATCTCACAAAGCTTTGAATTTGCAAGTTGATTCTTTCAAGCTCCAATTGTGCAAATTCTCCAAATCTGATATGCTATGATTCCTGTAGAGTAAGTTTGCAATTTGCGAGATGATTGAGAGATGATTGAGAGATGAATTATGAAGGGCTGAGCCTTGTTTTTATAGATATCCAAGGCTTTGGAAGTGCATGGATAAAAGCCATAAATCACTCAAATAACTCAGCTTGATTTTTGAGTTATTTTTAAATAAAAGATAATTAAGTCACAAAAACATGCAAAAGCTAAGTTTTAACTCAAAATAGAGTTTAGCTTTAATTGATAATTGATAGTTGTCTGCTTTTATGATTGTGCATGTTTTATTTATGAATTAATTTAATAATAAAGTGATTTATTTCCAACTTAACTGCTTTTAAAAATAAAACAATTGATTTATGGGTTAATCAATTATTTAATCAAATTTTTATTAAAAACTATATTATTAAATAATGACAACTTGCTTTAATTAATTAAATAAAAATTTAATCAATTATTCATAGGATATTTGGATTTATTGTCAAAATTAAATAATACAATTAATAATAGATAGAATTAAATTTAATTGCACAATTAAGTGGCAAGATATTAAATCTAATTAATTAAATATGAAAATACTCAATTAATCAAACTTTAGGATAAATGTGATTTATCGCCAAATAATTATAATATTAAAGATAATTAAGATGATTAGGAATATTGCTAGGAATATTCCTTGATGCAGAATTTAAGATAATCAATTAGATTTGATGATGTTCAGATGTGCCTTAGGTTAGGACTTTGATGTTGATTTCATTCGAATTGTTGATGTAGGAGGTTAATGAACATATAGCCCATTTTTGGGGTATTACACATATCTCCCGATTTGTTTCTACATTTCCAGTTTTCAATAAGTCGGTCTGTACACCACTCAGCTCAAGCATCTATATCCTATCAATGCTTAACACTTGGGGGTAATCAATGTCATATCCTATGGTCTCCGGTGTATCTTAGATGTATCATATCCAGTTAGAGTCCTTTTGAAGCTTCATGTGAGTCAGTCAGTCTGTCTTGTCTCCAGAAAAGATTTTGCATCTACAACAATGCAATCAAACACAAACTGAAAATGATCTGTGCTTCATGCTTTTACCTCCTTGTATGCTTACTGATTCACATTGAGGTTTTTTCATATTGTGTCCCTTCGAGCCCTTCAATGATGTCCTTTACAGGATTGACTGGGGGCATAATCTTTTCTTTGTCTTCTGCTTGTATGTGAAAATCTAACAACTTTAGAAATTCTGGATTGAAATGGTGTCCGACTGTAAGAGCCTCTATCTCGAATTGGATGGCCATGCGTACCTCGACCATTGATACCCGGATGATTCAAAGAAGTATTGATCTAACTATTGTCTTTTTTAGTGAGTTCTTTCTCCTACTGTGAAACACGATCTTACCTAAGGATGTGAACGATAAAGGGTCACTACGGGTAATTCACACTGGATTTAGAATGATCTCTTGACTATTTGATGTGTTTGAATGCAAGGCATATTCAGGTCATCATGACGTTTATGTTTTGATGCTTATACAAATTGCTATATCAAAATGGACATGATATTCAGGTCATCTTGGTGTTTGTGCCTTGGTGCTTATATCTAATCTGACATTCTGAAAATAAAATCAATATTCATATATCCATGGTTGTTGACCAGTGGGTGTTGTATTGATTCTTGCGCATACAAATCGATATTCATATGTCTATGGTTTCATAGCTAGTGGGCATTGTATTGATTTATCCGGTTACCTAAAAGTTCAATGATGATAACAAATCGACATATGATCAGTGAGTAGGTCCTAGGTCTTAGGTTGCATTTCATTTTGCATGTCTCTTTGCATTTTGCATGTTTGCATGATCTCACAATGATTAAACAAACTTCAATGCTTAAACGATTCTTCAAATCGCATCTTCAAGTTTAACAAGAGCTGAATCTCACATGAAGGTTCCTCCAACGAAACAGCAAGTAGAATCCTTTTTCGGGATCAAAATTCAAATCTGAGATCATTCATATTATTAACTACTTGCATATTCGACCTTCAATCATCACATAAATCTAGTATTCAACTTAACTGATTATCTAACATCAAACTATCAAAATTTCAACTTGGTCAACTATGGTCAACTCATGGTTTAACCTAGTCAAACTTGGTCTTTTGGGACCTTCCAACGATGTAGAATGCATTCTTGAACGTATATAACCACTTTTCCAATCAATTAACATGCTTCTGAACTCTCAACGCTGACTTTTCTTATCAGATTTCAATTTTAATCCCGAAGGGGGCATGGTATTGCACATCATTCAAAGTCTATAAATCAAATTCTATCAATCTTTCCTCAATAATCAAGACAACAACCACGTCTAGTTATTGATTCATCAAAAAAGACTCATCGCTCAGGGAAATCTATCATCACTTGGGGCATATCAGATTCATCAAGATCCATATCAATCTGGTATTCTCCTAATCTTGTAAACTGTATCAGTTTTTGCAACCATCGGATCATAGTGTTCTTTCCTTGGTTCTTCGGCAACTGAAGGATTCAGATGTGATACCTGCTAGTTCTGCTAAGACAATCGAGTCTAGAACCGGTCACTCACTTCTTTGCAATCCTAAGGTTTGAAATTAGGCATTTTGACACTTTTTCACAATCATAGGTTCATTTGTTGTTATAGTGAACATTATCTTTGGTCATTCAAGACCTATTATCTCCATATCAAATCAATATCAATCAGCTTCTGTCTCATATCAATTATCAATTTCAAACATCAGTTTCATATCTTTATCAAACACAGACTATCTTTGAACCACTGTGCTTCACACAACAATTCAAAGAGGGGCAAAATGTAATACCCCAATAATGTGCTATAAGTTCATTAACCTCCTACATCTACAAATCGAATGAAATCAACATCAAAGTCCTAATCTAAGGCACATCTAAACATCATCGAATCTAATTGATTATCTTAAATTCTGCATCAGGGAATATTCCTAGCAATATTCCTAATTATCTTAATTATCTTTAATTTAATGATTATTTGGCAATAAATCACATTTATCCTAAGTTTGATTAATTAAATATTTTCATATTTAATTAATTAGATTTAATATCTTGCCACTTAATTGTGTAATTAAATTTAATTCTATCTATTATTAACTGTATTATTTAATTTTGACAATAAATCTAATATCTTATCATTAATTGATTAAATTCTTATTTAATTAATTAAAGCAAGTTGTCATATTTAATAATATTATTTTTGGAATAAAAGTTTGATTAAATAATTGATTAACCCATAAATCAATTATTTATTTCAAAAATCAGTTAAGTTGAGCATAAATCACTTTATTTATTAAATTAATTCATAAATAAAACATGCACAATCATAAAAGCAGACAACTATCAATTATCAATTAAAGCTAAACTCTATTTTGAGTTAAAACTTAGCTTTTGCATGTTTTTGTGAATTAAATTATCTTTATTATCAGATAACTCAAAAATCAAGCTGAGTTAATTTGAGTGATTTATGGCTTTCTTCCATGCACCTCCAAAGCCTCAGATTTCTATAAATTAAAGCCTCGGCTCATCTCAAAGCATCTCATATTTTTGCACAATCATGCTGGAGAATTGCAATTGGAAGGATCAAAGCTTATTGCGAATCAACATTGTTGTGAGATCACTTTTGTTTTCATATTATTGTTAGATCAATTCATAGCATATCAGTTTTTACATATCATAGATTTCATATCATTTTTCATATTATTGCATAGAAAATATCAAAAAAAAAAGATTAATTGCATTCATATTTCATATTCAGATCAATTGCATTCAAATCCTTCATTTAGGTGTCGTCTAGGTCACTGATCTCGATAACAATCTGAGAACATCAATTTCACACCTACTAGAAGGCAGTAAATCGCTTGGTTAGATTAGATTTTAATTTTGCACGATTTTGATTATAGCTAACCTCTAATGTTTTACTGAAGTGTTGTGTCTACAGATCAGGTACAATTTTCACACACACATCCATTGTGTACCATAAACCATAGTCTTCTGTCTTCTTCAAGTATCTCAAATTTTTTTTAATTGCAATCATATG
Organism: Chamaecyparis obtusa; assembly: GCA_027943335.1. NCBI lineage: Eukaryota > Viridiplantae > Streptophyta > Pinopsida > Cupressales > Cupressaceae > Chamaecyparis > Chamaecyparis obtusa. Next base: position 538,770 of record BSBK01000177.1, on the reverse strand, counting down.
TGAATCTTTAGGATTGGCATAAAATCTTGCCACAATCCCAATTGCATGTGCTATATTAGGCCTACTGTGTATCACATACATCAATTTTCCAATCATAGATATGTACAGTGTCTGATTTACTTTTGTAGATTCATCATCTTTTGTCAACTTACATCTAGTTACCATCGGTGTTCCTACCAGTTTTGAATCTTCCATGCCAAAAATTTTTAACACTTCTTTAATGTATTTTGATTGAGTGATGAAAATCCCATCATTCTATTGTATAATCTACAAACCTACAAAGAATTTAATCTCTCCAAATAGTGACATCTCAAATTCCTTTCTCATTTCATCAGCAAAATATTTTCAAATCAGATCATGTCCACCAAAAATTATATCATCAACAAATATTTCAGCAATCAAAATATTATCATCAAATTCTTCTTTCATGTACAAATTATTGTTTTCCCTAGTTCTTACAAAGGCAATACTGATAAGATAAGCATGTAGTCTTTCATACCATGCCCTTGGTGCTTGCTTCAGCACATACAAAGCTTTGCACAGTCTACATACCATGTTCTTCTGATTTGGATCAACAAAAATTTTCAGTTGTTCTATGTAGACCTCCTCAAGATTTCCATTCAAAAAATTTGATTTCACATCCATTTGATATACTTTGAATCCCTTATGTGCAGCATATGCAAGAAGTATTCAGACTCCTTCAAGTCTAGCAATAGGTGCAAAGGTTTCACCATAATCTATACCTTCTTCTTCTGCATATCCCTTGCATATAAGTCTTGCCTTATTCCTAGTGACCTCACCATTTTCATTTAACTTGTTTCTAAAAATCCACTTAGTACCAATTAAATTTTTATCTTTTGGTTTGGGTGCTAATGTCCATGTCTTATTCTTCCCAATCTTTTGAATTTCCTTATTCATAGCCTTAATCCATTCCTCACTTTCAAGTGCATCTCTAACATTCTAAGGTTCAAACTCACAAACTAAGCATTTGTTGTCTTAACTTACTTCGGGTCATCATGCCATCTTTATTATCTCTAATGATTTGATTCTGCGTATGGTGTCCTCTAAAATATCTTGCTAGCACTTGTTCTCATCTTTGCTCAGCATTCAGTTCAGGTTCATTTTCCTACTCGATAGCTTCTTCCTAGTTCTTAGTTTGTATTTGTTGATTCTCAGATGCATTTTTCCGATGCTCGGTAGACTCAGCCTATGGCTTTGTTAGATATCCTTGATCTTCAACATATGTAAACCTACCATAGTCTTCTGGTTCCTTCATTCTTTCTTCATCATTCTTTTCAGCAAACTCATCAACTTTTACATTAGCACTTTCTATCATTTTATTAGTAGCCTTGTTCAAACATTTATAAGCTTTACTCTTAGTAGAATATCCTAAAAATATTCCTTCATCACCTTTAGAGTCAAATTTACCATTCCTATCATCTTTCAGAATATAACACTTACTACCAAAGATTTTGAAATAACTTACATTTGGTGTATATCCAAACCATAACTCATAAGGTGTCTTGTTCATGTCTTTCTTCAGTTGAACTTGGTTTAGGGTGTATACTGCAGTGCTAACTGCCTCTCTCCAGTACATTTGTGTAATATTTTTCCCAATCATCAATGTTCTGGCACAATCAACAATAGATCAGTTCCTCCTTTCAACAATCACATTTTGTTGTGGCGTTCTAGGTGCAGAAACCTATCTTTTGACTCCATGCTCATTATAAAAATTAGTGAATTCATCAGAAATAAACTCACCTCCTCTATCAGATCTTAAGCATTTCAATTCTTTATCGGTTTCTTTTTCAACTTTAGCCTTATACCATTTAAACAATTTGAATGCCTCAGATTTTTCTTTTAAGAACATGACTGTCATCATCCTAGAGTATTCATCAAAAAATAAAATAAAATATTTGTCACCATAGTAGCTTTTAGTTCTCATAAGACCACATAAGTTGGTGTGTACCAACTCCAAAATACCTTTAGATGAATAGTCTTTACTTTTAAAACTAGATTTTGTCATCTTTCCTTTTTGACAATGATGGCACATAACATGATCAGGTTTGGTTAGACTCAATAATCCTCTAACTTTTCTCTTCTTACTGATCTTAATCATCTTATCAAATTTTACATGACATAGCCTCTTATGCCATAACCATACATCTTCATTCTTCACCAGTAACCAAGAAGTTTCAACATTGTCAAGATAGAATAAATTACCTTTTGATTGTCCTCCAATACCGACAAGCTTTCCATTTTCATCATAGATTTTCACCTTCTTTCTTTCAAATGCAACTTGGTGACCTAAGTTATTTAGTTGTGCTACACTCAAAAAATTGTAGTTAAGTCCTTTTACCCAGTATGCATTATCACATCTAATTCTATCATTCAATAAGATAGACCCTTTTCATTTCACCTGACAAGGTGTATCATTTCCCATTTTCACCGATCCTCCATTATAATGCTCAAGATGATCAAACTTATCTTCATCACCAGTCATGTCATGTATACAGCCACTATCAGTGATCCAAGTATCATTCTTACTAACTTTAGAAATAAGGGTTGTTTCTACATACCTTTCCTCCTCTTTTCAATCATCTTTCATTGCAATAAATACCACTTCAATTTCATCATTAGTGTCAGTGTCGGTGTCATCTTCATTTTCTCCTACAAGGTAACAAGCCTTCTTGCCTTTGTCTTTGTAATCTCAGTTGTCTCTGTTGTAGTGTCGATTTCCTCTTTTATTCTTTCTGCCAAAATTTCCATCACCAAATCGGTCATTGTCTTTATCTTCCTCTTTCCTATTAGGACATCTAGCAACAATATGGTCAATCTCTTTACAATTAAAACAAGCTAAAGGTAACTTTCCCTTATATCTTCCTTTACCTTTTTGAAGTCTTCGGGCCATAAGTGCTTCAAGCTCATCTTCGCTGTCACTGTCACTTTCATTCTTTATATTATGCTTATTGCTAGATTTACCAATCTTAAGAGATGACATAAAAGAAGACTCAACACTCTGTACAACACTATTGTCTTAATTATTTAGCTCAAAATTAGTTATCTTTCCAATCAGACTATCAAGAGTAAGAGTGCTATTAGGTGTAGACCTCATTTCATGAATAGTAGATATTCTGATTTCATAGATAGGCAACAAGGTTCTTAGTATCTTACTTACCACAATATCTTAAGAAATATTACCTCCTGCTCCTCAGATAGCATTGACTACCTCTTTGATTTGGTTTGAGTATTTTTTGATGTTCTCACCTTCCTTCATCTTCATGTCATCAAATCTGCCTCTCAAGCTTTCATCTGGCTCTCATTACATTCACATCACCACCATAAACTAGAGAAATTTTATCCCACATTTGCTTCGCTGTAGTACAATCCTTGACATCCTCAAATTTAGCATCAGATAGAGCAGCAACAATCTCTATCATAATAATATTGTTTGCATATCTATCTCTCAACTAATCAAGATTCAAAAGTCCAACATTCAGTTGTAAGTAGCCATTGTCAATTAAATGTATTGCAGATTCTCTAATTCTAGATATGTGAAGCCTCATCCGGCTTTTCCATGTGGAGAAGTTATCTTTGTTCAGCTTAGGCACTTCCCTCTTATACATCTTGTGATATTTATACTCAAGTCCTTAAAACTTTCCTCCAAGAAACCAATACGCTTTGATACCAATTGTTAGAATAACTAAGAGGGGGTGTGAATCAGTTAAGCCAATTATCCTACAGTCCCAAACTCCAAGATGTACCTTAAAAACAATTTCAACAATTTATGCAGCTCAGTAACATAAAATATCAATATGTTTGTGTTAGGAATAGTCCCAAGAGATAACTAAGAGGGGGGGTGGGGGGTGAATCAATTATCTACAAGTTCCAATTCTTTATCCAATTAAGTATACTTAAACATAAAGCATAAACACAATGAGAGAACACTTGAACACAACAACAATATTTTGGTTATGGGGAAACCCAAATAGGTAAAAACCCTGGTGGGAATTGACACCCACTAATATTATGTACTAGTGTATTATGATCCTTGTTAGAAGATCCTTAACCCTTTTAGGAGTTGCTTTACAATATGTTTAGTACAGTAGACCTAGTCAAGGGTCAAACCCTGTTAGGAGTCTTTTATAATTAACCTTATTAGGGGTGAGGACGCATTGTCGAAGAGCACACTGCTCAAAGGGTGAAGGCTACAATCTTCTAAATGATAGATACACACTGTATTTGGATCTTGGTGAACTGCACTTTGACCTATTGTCTGGATCAGTTCCAATGTATAGCACAAAATCTTTACCATGTCACATAGACCTTCTTCTGATGGCTCAACACTTCACACACTCTACTCTGCTCTTTTCAATCAACTGTAAACCACCCCTTAGCAATCACAAATGACTGCAAATAAATATATTTCCTCCAAATGATATAATCAAGTCGGCCTATTAGAACCACCTTGAAATCATATTAGAGAAACCCTAACATACTCCAAAAATGATTATGTCAGCTCTACTAAGCATGCAACACATTCTAGGACATGTCCAATAATAATAAATATAGACGCACGCTACACACTGTCGGCTCTACCAAAGTAACTAAAAATTTCTCCTCAAGCTTAATTACATCATGTGCTCTTAACCAAACATTACTAACTCTTCTCCAAGCACTAATCCAAGGGTGCATACCGAGATGATAGGTGCAACTCCTAAACCAATATAATCTCTGTGGGCTCTTCTGAATAAACACAGGAAACTGCTACTGGTGAATAACAACTACATAACTTCACTTCTACTGATCATCAGACTTTGCATCCATGAATATGACATCATTAAAATATCTCCATCACATATCCAAACATGCAAGGCTCCATGATAACCGTATGGACAATCATTCACATAACATTCCCTATAACTCTGTCAGGAACACTGCTAACACAAGCTGCTATATAACTGTCTGTACTAACAATTAACCTCTACGTCCATGATATCATGCTGATAACATTTCCATGTTGAATATACTAGAAGCTTAATGCATAAGTCTTCAATGCATGCTACTTACCATATGTTTTCATCAATGAAAAACATACAGTCAACACTGGCTTGCTGGCAAATCTCCAACAAACTCCCCCTTTGGCATTAATGGAAACATATGGAATGAAAAACTCCACCAGTCCAAAAGAACATTTCTTTTATAACATTCTCCATCTCCTCTTCAGAACTCCCCCAAAGATGAATCCTCCATCTACTACAATATTCTTCAACATTCTCCATTTCCTCAACTGGAGTTCTTTCATAACTGAATACTACTCCCCCTTAGTATATTACTCCTTTTACTTCTGTCACCAAGAAACACTACTCCACCTGATGTACTCTTCTTGTCATCAATGCATCCTACCCAATTTGCATTAGTATACACATGAAGCTCAACATTTTCTGAATTGGGATACCATAGACCATAGTCTATAGTGCCTTGCAAGTATCTAAATATCCTTTTTACTGCCATGAGGGGACTTTGTTTAGGCTCTGCTACAAATCTTCCAACTATGCCAACTACATTGGAAATATCATGTTTAGTTTGAGTAAGATGAATGAGTTTTCCAATCATAGACTTGTACAATGTTATATCTACTACTGGTGAGTCATCTTCTTTTGTAAGCTTTCATCCAGTTATCATAGGTGTCCCCACTGGCTTGAAATCATCCATCTTGAATTTCTTTAATATCTCTTTCACATAATTGGACTAATTAATGAAAATTCCTTTATCTGTCTATTGCACATTTAATCCCAAAAAGTATTTGATAGGTCCAATCATGCTCATCTCAAATTCGCTCTGCATCTCCTTAGAAAATTCAACACTTAGTTTGTCATTATCTCCAAAGATAATGTCATCAACAAATATAGCTACAAGTAGTAAACCTTTAGATGTCTCTCTTATGAATAGATTACAGTCTGTTGCTCCTTTCTTGAATCCAATTTTTGTTAGATATCCATCAAGTCTCTCATACCAAGCTCTAGGGGCTTGCTTAAGTCCATAGAGGGCTTTCTTCAATCTGCATACCATATCAGGTCTGTTTGATAGGGTAAATCCTTCTAGCTGCTCAATGTATACTTCTTTTAATTCACCATTCAGGAATGTTGACTTAACATCTATCTGATAAACTTTTAAGTTTTTGAATGTTGCATAAGCTAGAAACAACTTAATAGCTTCTAATCTACTCACTGGTGCAAAAGTGTCTGAATAATCAATGCCTTCCCTCTGTGCATATCCCTTACACACTAATCTTGCCTTGTTTCTTACTATTGTACCATCTTCATTCATCTTGTTTTTTAATATCTATTTTGTTCCAATCACATTCTTATCATTGGGTCTTGGGACCAGTTCCCAAGTATCATTCTTGATAATCTGATCTAGTTCTTCTTTCATAGCATCATGTCAATCTTAATCATTGCATGCATCTTCAACACTTAAGGGTTCAATCTGAGATAGTAAACATACCACCTCATTACTAGTTGAATTCTTTGCTTGTGATCTTGTTAAGACTTTGCCACTCTAATCTCCAATGATGTCATTCTTGGAATGGTTTCTAGATGTAAAATTTGGAGCTTTAGATGATACTGTCTCATCTTCCTTCTGAGTTTCTTCTTCACTTGTTTCAGGGTCATTGAACAATACATTGATACTGTCAAACATCTCTTCAACAACTGCCTCACTAGTTGAAGGTCTAGGTTCTTCTTCAATCATAGGTGAGTAATTATGATATCTTTCTTGAACCATAAAATTTTCATCGATCTTAACATGAGCACTTTCAATGATCTTCTTTAATCTTGAGCTAAAACATCTATAAGCTTTACTTTTAGTATAGTAACCAAGAAAAATACATTCATCACTTCTTGCATCAAACTTTCCCACTGCTTCATCCCCCTTGATGTAGCACTTGCTTCCAAAGATTTTGAAGTATTTAACTGTGGGAACATTACCAAACCATAGCTCATAAGGTGTCTTGTCAGCACCATGCCTTAATTGTATTCTATTGATTGTATAGATTGTTGTATTGATCGCATCTCTCCAATAGGTGTGTGCAACTTTTCCTTCAATTATGATGGTGCGCGTTGTGTCAAGGATAATTATGTTTCTTCTTTCTACAATCCCATTTTGTTGAGGTGTTCTATGTGCACTTAACTATCTCTTTATGTCATGTTCTTCACAGTACTCATAAAATTTGTCAGAGGTGAATTCTCCTCCTCTATCCGACCTTAGACATTTTATCTTAAGTCCAAATTCATTCTCAACTTTAGCTTTGAATATTTTGAACTTCTCAAGTGCTTCTGACTTATCTTTCAAGAATGCAACCCACCTCATTCTAGAATAATCATCTACAAACAAAATGAAATACCTTTCACCATAGTATGATCTTGTTTGAGTTGGTCCACATAGGTATGTATGAATCAGATCCAGGTTTTTCTCTACTAAATTATGCTTGCTCCTAAATGAATTCCTCACATGCTTTCCCATTACACATTCCCTACATATAGTATCAATTGGCTTTTGTATGCAAGGTAGGTCTCTAACTGCCTTAATATTACTGATCTTAACTATGTTATCAAAGTTGATATGACATAGTCTTTTGTGCCATAGCCAACTGTCATCTACTTTAGCAACAAAACAACTTGCTTTTGGATTAAGCTGAAAAAAATTACCTTTAGTTTTTGATCCTGATGTAATTATTTCTTCTTCCTTTTTGTTAATGATACACTTGTTTCCATTGAACTCCAATTTGTAGCCTTTTTCAAGCAATTGCCCAACACTCAGTAGGTTATGTTTCAAACCATCAACATAAAGAACATCGTCAGTGTTGTTCTTTCCATCCAAGGTGATGGCTCCTCTACCAATGATGGGTTTGGGAGTGTTATCTCCAAATCTAACCATGCTACCATTGTACTTGTCTAAAGGAACAAACCTATCTTTATCACATATCATGTGATGTGAACATCCACTATCTATGATCCAATCTGTCCTTGTCTTCTTGTGAGATCAATTCTAACTTTTCTTCCTCTTTCTCATCTCCATTATTCATTTTTATATGATAGCAATGAATCCAATTTCATCTTTGGTTGAATCATCATCTGATACTCCATCTCCAGTAAAGTAGCATTCCTTTGAATACTTAGGCCTGTAGTCATTTTTGACCTTTCTAGCTCTTGTAGGACATTTAGATGCAAAGTGACCAATCTTATTACATGAAAAGAATTTAAATGGAAATCGACCTTCATATTTCCCTTTTACTTTCTTTTCTCTTTTAGCAATCATAGAAATGAAGTTATCTAGTGCTTTCTCTTCATCATCATCATCAAAATTACAAGAAGTGCTTGCAGATTTCTTACCATGGATTGATGCTTTGAAGGTTGTTTCACTTTTTGGTTCTGTCTTCAATCTTGAAATCTCAAAAGATAAAATTTTGTTGATCAAGGTCTCTCTCTTGAAATTTGATGTAAGCTGCATGGTCTCATCAAGGATGTTGATCTTGTTTTCATACTCTACCATGAGAGTGGTCATCAACTTATCTATAATGTCTTCTTCTGAGATCTCTCCACCATTGTTTCTAATTCCTATAACTGCTTCATTAATCCTTTGGTTGTAAGCTCTGATGTTCTTTTCAGGTAGCATCTCTAATGCATTATATCTTTTCTTCCAAGTTTTTCTGTGCGCATCCTTTTCTTGTTTGTCTCCTTCAAATATGTCTTCTAGGTACTTCCATATTTTATGGGTTGTATCTACTTTCTTTATTTCTGAAAACTCACTATCAGATAGGGTGCTGATAAGTGCTTCTTTGGCTATTGCATTATGATGAAACAATTCCTTTTTCTTTTTAGTATCATCATCCTTTGCAAGGTCTTCTAAAGTAGGGGTCTTGACTTCTTTGATAGTTACATCAAAAACTTCAAAAGCAATGCATTGCAAATGTGTCACCATCTTGTTCTTCCAGTCAAGATAATTCTCTCCATCAAACTTAGGACTCTTTTTTGAAGAATGCTATCTGATCAACCTCAAGCTATTAAAATTTTTCTCTAAGGCACTTGGCTCTGATACCAATTTTTAGGAATAGTCCCAAGAGATAACTAAGAGGGAGGGGTGAATCAGTTATCTACAAGTTTCAATTCTTTATCCAATTAAGTATACTTAAACATAAAGCATAAACACAATGAGAGAACACTTGAACACAACAACAATATTTTGGTTACGAGGAAACCCAAATAGGTAAAAACCTTGGTGGGAATTGACACCCACTAATATTCTGTACTAGTGGATTATGATCCTTGTTAGAAGATCCTTAACCCTTTTAGGAGTTGATTTACAATATGTTTAGTATAGTAGACCTGGTCAAGGGTCAGACCCTATTAGGAGTCTTTTATAATTAACCCTGTTAGGGGTAAGGACGCACTGTCTGAGAGCACACTGCTCAAAGGGTGAAGGCTACAACCTTCTGAATGATAGATACACACTATATATGGATCTTGGTGAATTATGCTTTGACCTGTTGTCTAGATCAATTCCAATGTATAGTACAAAATCTTTACTTGGTCACATAGACCTTCTTCTAATGGCTCAACACTTCACACACTCTGCTATGCTCTTTTCAATCAACTCTAAACCACCACTTAACAATCACAAATGACTGCAAATAAATATCTTTCCTCCAAATGATATAATCAAGTCGTCCTATTAGAACCACCTTGAAATCATATTAGAGAAACCATATCATACTCCAACAATGATTATGTCGGCTCTACTAAGCACACAACACATTCTGGGACTCGTGAAATAATAATAAATATAGATGCACGCTACACACTATCGGCTCTACCAAAGTAAATGAAACTTTCTCCTCAAGCTTAATTACATCATGCACTCTTAACCAAACATTAATAACTCTTCTCCAAGCACTAATCCAATGGTGCATACTGAGATGATAGGCATAACTCCTGAACCAATATAATATATGTCATCTCTTCTGAATAAACACAGGAAACTGCTACTGGTAAATAGCGATTGCATAACTTCACTTCTACTAATCATCAAACTCTGTGTCCATGAATGTAACATTATTAACATGTCTCCATCACATATCCAAATGCACAAGGCTCCATGATAACTGTACGGACAATCATTCACAGAACACTGCCTATAACTCTGTCAGGAACACTGCTGACACAAGCTGCTATATAACTGTCTGTACTAATAGTTAACCTCTGCATCCATGATATCATGCTGATAACATGTCCATGCTGAATATACTAGAAGCTTACTACATAAGTCTTCCACGCATGCTACTTACCATATGTTGTCATCAATGACAAACATACAGTCAACACTGGCTTGCTGGAAAACCTCCAATAGTTTGTTCACTTTACCGAATACCAGTAATTATACAAACTATGATTACTAACTAAATCAACTATGCAGTATGTAAAGTATGATAGAAAACAATCATAAAAAATAACACATAACACAATGATTTAACGTGGAAACCCTGCTAAGGAAAAAAGCACCTGGGACTGGTAACCCAAAATAATTCTCTCTTCTGAAGTGAGCTCGGTAAAGAGCCAACCCTATTAAAGGTTACAATGCACACTGTTAGGTGTGACCTGGTTAGAGGATTTATCACTAACAGTTAACTTTTGACCATCATTCACTATGGGGTCAACAAGATAACACTTTACATTCAACGAATGTCACATGATAGTACAATAAGACTGTTAAGTCCACTCGGTTAAGAGATTTTCTAAATCAATGGTTAAATTGATACAGTAATGCTCTAATTCAAATACAACTCAATTGTAAATATTTAGATCTATTCTATGCTCATAAAATCCTCTGATAATTAATCAATTCACTTCCTCAATATTTCTCTACTTACTTTCACTCGGTAAATAGTTCTCTGACGCTTGGTAATGTCTATAGCTCAGTAAATTCAATAACCAGTTTGATTAGGAATGCATGAATAAAATCTTCACACAAAATCTCTGCAGTCTCCTTTTGTCCGCCATGTTTCAACAATAAAACTCACATCTCTTAAATAGACAAGTAAACTATTTTCATATCAGCCATCAGATTTTGCCTCATAATCTCCTTCATCCATTTTTCTACTTAAACCTTCATCGACAAATGTGTCTTTAACACATTTCAATCTCATCTTTTAGATCTTCTCTAAATTATGTCAGTCGTGGATCTCATAACTAACTTCATCCTTAATGTCGAAATCATAACAATATCTAGCTCATCAATTTCAATCAATTGTTCTTAGCATTTAATGTTTTCATCCATACTTGGTTAATATTGAAATGCATCAGTGATAAATAACTCAGTTATTACTGTCACTTGGTATACACTGCACTGGCTCAGTGTATACAAAATTATTCAATTACTGACCACATTGACTTGTTCAATTCAAATCTCTTCTTCTTAATAGATTAATGTAACATGCTCAAATCAACAATATAAAGTCATAGACTCATCAATAAGTTACCCAATGTTTACCTTATCCTTATCTGTCATATCCATCTTTTCCTTATGTAGATATCTCAATTCTTCATCTTTTCTTCTTTCTACAGATGTTTAGATGTTTGTAACTATCATGATAAGTGTTGTTAAAACTAGTTGACATCAATGACAACATATTGACTAATTTAATCATCTTACATATAGCTTCAATAGCTCGGTGATCTCTAATCATTGTTCCTTCAGTTCATCCAGATATTCAATCAGTTGTAGTTCATCAGAAATGTGGGTATCATCCCCACCATAGTTTTTCCCTCCAACCAAGGGTTTTTTGTGCCACCAAAATATTGTCTTAAGTGGTTGAATGTTTATGTGTTGTATGTTTAATTTAAATGTTATCAATTAAACATTACAGAAGCTATCGGTAAAAGACAAGACAATTATTGGTATAAGTAATTTATTGGTTATCGGTTTATGATTAGACAGTTGAATAAGTGTGAAATCTTTGTGGTACTGATTCACCTCCCCCCCCCCCCCCCCCCCTTTCTCAAAACCTTACTTAATACTTTCCAAAAGGAAGAAGTTCCCTTTCAAAAAAGAATAAATTGATCTTTGCTAATGAATCTTGTGCAATGAAATTAAATATTTACCAGCGATCTACAAATCTAAGAATTCCTTTGGAAATATAAGGTCCTCCAGTTTCTTGCTTCACCGTTGAGATCTCCATTCCATTTTTTTGCAATCACCATCTTCAAGACAATTTGCCATCGTAACGACAATTTTATAATATCAATAGAGTACTTGAATCATTCAATCTTTCACATTTGATAATAATGTTTAAACCTAGCTAAGGTGAGATGTAGGCGAGGTGAGTTGCAACAATTATAACCGCTATAATTTTGTAACCGTTCGTTCTTTTTTATGTAAATGATCTTAGCAATTCTATTCTTTCTGTAGCTATAGGGTACCCTTTGGTGTAAAAACATGCAAATGGTTGTCAAATTTTTTTTCAAAAAGTTAAATGTTTACAAACAATTTTTTTTGCCATTGTAAGAAGCCTCTCGGCTCAAGTATTTTTAAAAACTAAAAACAATTATCTTATTTTAAAATATTTCTCATAAAGGCTTTCTCGTATATTTCATATAACTTTTAATGAATAATTTTCTCCACAATGTATTTTTGTGTAATTATACTTAAATTAAAGCTTTGCTTTATTTAAACAAATGACATCAATATAAAAGTTAATTTTATTTTTTATTTTTTTGTTGTTTATTATTTTTTCATGTGTATCAAATGGAAGTGTTTATTTTTTGTTATAAACTTACATTAATTTTAAATAAAAAATAAATATAATAATTAAATTAAAGTATCTTAATTCTTATATTATTTGGAAAAATGATTTTGAGGGTTATATTCATGCAAAACATTATGTCATGTTGAATTTGTTTTAATTGTGAACTTATAGACAAATGAATAATTTTTGTTAACAAAATAATAAATGTTGGTTTGGAAGGATCATATAAATGTCACACATACACATGCAATTCAAGGATCTTTAGTGGAAGGCGCTTGATATTCAAATAGAAATGAAGTAGACTTGGTCATAACCAATCTTTTAATAATTTTTTGGAACCTCAATGAAGGGCCCTTTCAACATACACATGGGGAGACCTACAATTGAAAGACATTCAATCAAAGGTGGGATATTTTTGACACAAAATGTTTTTTACAAATTCATGACTAACTAACAAATGAGGCACACCTTTATGCTTCCACGCCTTTCTTTTTACAAAGGTCAAGTTTACAATTTGAGGACTATTTTTTTACAATGATCATGCACCTATGCTTCATATTCATCCTTGCTATCTATAGGGTTTATCCTACAACTTCACATAATTCACAATCTTCTTTTCTTAGCATTTTTAGGTTGTACAACCAAGAAAAAAAGACATTAAACCTTGCCAAACCCTTTAAAATTTAAACAATATAAAAAATATGTAACACCCAACATACCTTTTTATCCCCTTTTTATTGCACTAAATCAAAATGTTTCACTATTAATTATTCTTTAAACCAATCATACCCTTCAATACTTGTGAATGACATGAAATAGTTGTTCACCAAAATGAATGAGGTTGGATTTGAATAGGGGTAAGATGTATGATATAGGGGTGGAATATAGGACCTATCCTCAATCCAAATTCCCAAAAGGAAAGATCCAAATGGATTAATCACAAAGAAGTGATCAATGCACAAAAGAATCAAACAATGGAGAATATGAAGAAAGGAGAAAATCCTATAATCTACTATAAAAAATATATGCTTGAAATTTGAAATACATAGAAGGCAAATACTAACCTCAAAATAGGGAAGATCTGGAAAATGTTGATTTTTTATGTCTGTGCATAGTTTTGGGCAATTCTACAACTTGTTTTGGACTGGAAATACCGAGATGGAGAAAACCCAGAAAAATTTTGTCTTTCAGGAAGCAGGTCGTCCTTGACCTAGATAGCGGGATAAGGTCTTACCCCAGGGTAGGATCCTACCCCCCACTGAAGGTCATCCCTGACCTGAAACAGATCTGATGAAATTTTTTTTCGTAGATCCCAGAAGTTCACTGAAAAGGGTATCCAGAACCAAGCTCCAATTTGCGGTCTTGTACCTATACCTACAAGAAAAATGGTTTTTTTGTTGTTTGGATGGGGGGTTTGCCTTGGTCAAACCCCAATTTGGAATCAACTTGGAAATTGCAATATATATAAACAAAGTAAATGGAACTCTTCACCTTGCTTATATTGAAGTCCTTGTGGAGGATTCGAATCCTTGAATCCACAAGTAGGGATGTTCCAAATGAAGGTAGAAATGGATGTAGGATGTCTCAAATCAATGGCATTAGATCTTCAACACCAATCTTGAATGGATCTTTGCATAGGAAGAGGCTTGGATGAATATGGATGGAGAAATCTTCAAGGGGGCTCCAAAGAGACTGAATCCTTCAATAGATAACAATGGATCTCCTTGATGAATGCTTGAATGCTCGCTTGATCTTGCTTGAGAGATATGAAAAAGGTGATGTTGAAATGAGAGAGGAAGACCTCCTTTTATAGTGATCTAGGGCACAAACTTATAGAGAGGCTGACATTGGAGAATTAAATCTCAATTAATTTCAAACCCTAGAAATGGACCTAGATTAAATGCAATTTAAGGATTTACCATTCCAAAATCCAAAATGGCTGACTTGGAAGTGGGAAAAAATAAACTTTCTGAAGCCTGATATCCCTGAACTCCTGGAATCTGAAAATTAGACCTCGGGTCAGGGATGAGGTAGACTCTACCCTAGGTGAGGGTCAAGGTCATCCCTAACCTAGGTCAGGGTTGAGGTCATCCTTGACCCTACCAAGTCATCTTTGACCCAGACAATCAGAAATTCCAGATTCTCAGAGAAAACTACTAGAAAATAGGTTAGAAACAGGGAGAGAGAAGCAGAATAGGGGGGAAATAACCAGATACATGCAAAGACCTAATCAAGGTGCTTAACATGACCCCAGACCACTTACTCAGAGGGATAAACACTCTTAACATGGAAGTGCTTCCATTTTAAGATGATACATTAAGCCCCCACTTTAGCAAGAGTATGGACTTGATGTAAACTCTTGGTAAAGGAGATCATAATGAAAAGATAATCTTATCATAATCAAAAGGACAAAAGAAACCTCAAGCCCCCAGGGACTCAAGTCTTCGTCAATTCCAAGATCATAATAAGAGAGACATCTCTAGAGAGAGAGAGTGTGTGTGTGTTTGATTATCTCGCCCAATGAGAACTTATGTCCCATTGTGAACCACACAAGGAAACAGTGCAACTGGAAAGATAGAATTAAACCGCCTAGTGAATGTGGCTACTCACTAGTCAACCCATCAAGGATTCACCCTTAGGAATATTCTATTCCATAAGAGTAAAACCAAAAACAAAAGAGATCCAGTCTTAAGGACACCTCTGACCTTAAGGGATCAAGAATTTGAAAATGGAGGGATCAAGTGATCCTAAAATATAAATCCATGCTTTAAGGATTAGTCGCTAATCCAGAAAGGGAGAAAAGTGTCTTGAAAAAAAATATACGTGTATCGAAAAGTGCATTTGTGCAATATGTGAGTAGAGTGTATGCCCCCACGTTAAAGTCATTGCTAACACTTTAATTGGAGCAATGGATTTAACGGAAACATAAACAGCTCCACTAATTATGTTTCCACTACGAGATGCCCCCAGACGAAGACAACTCAAGGGAAATATCACATAAACATACAAAGAACACAGAAGGGATCTACCTACCGTGGGGTCAATATGATCATAAGATTTTATATATATATATATATATATATATATATATATATATATATATATATATATATATATATATATATATATATATATATATATATATATATATATATATATATATATGATATGATATTATTGCAAATTAATTGACATCATTCCCCAAAGAAAGTATAACTACAATCACAAAGGAGGAAAGTTCGCGTAAGATATACAAAGAAGAATCTTTTTGGACCATGACCTGGAGACCAAAAAAAAGAATCAGTGCTACCAAGTCCCAGGTCCAAGAAGATTACACAAGGAAACATTTACAAACAATAGCACAAGTACAACATAACATGAAACAAAATATAGAAGAATATAGATACATATAGAGGAAATTGTACAATAGGTTTGATTCCTTTATCACCTTGCACCAACAGAGCAACAAGGGTCGTATAAAAGAATCTAACAACATTTAGCAAGCACATCATAGGAGAAGCATAGTACAATAGGCAAACACACAACAAAGCTACCATAAAGGACAAGTTGATCAAGTGTGCTGCCTACTCTACCCATCTCATTATATATCATTTAGGGAAGGTGGGTAACTCGCAAGAGGGACTATATCTAGCACAGTAGGAATGAAAGCCAGTTCCAAACAAGGATCCTCTTGAGAATCACAATATTTGATACTAGGTGTAAGTGTTAATTGTGATGAAAGCATATTAGGTAAATCAATGTCAATGTCAATAGTCTCATATTCATCATTAACATCATCAGTATCATCAAGAGTATCTTCTTCATCCAGATTAATCAAAATAGGATCTAAGATACAAATAGAATCATCAACATCATGCATCTTAACATCATTATTTGCAACAACTTCTTCTAACACATCATGCATAGGTTTATCCAAAGAAGTTAAAGATCTTTGAAGAGTATAATTATGAGCTTTAGCTTGAGCATGATGCTTCTTACGATGTTCATTAGCAGATCAATTACACTTTTCTTTACTTGAAATATGTTGAGAACTAGAAGGAGCAATCACAGGATCCTTCAGAGGTTCTTTAGGAGGATTAATAGGGTTATCAACAATAGTAGGAACTTGATTAATAGAACTAGAAGCCATAGTTAAAGGAGGTATGCAAGGTGTAGGAAAAGGACCATGATTAAGATCCATAGGAGGTACGCTTAATTTGAGAATCTTATGATGCTTATAGGCTTGATATGAACATAAAAGATTATCAGGTTGAGAAGAACATGTATTAGGTAATAAAGGCCAAAAGAAGTCAAGAGTAGCACAATCTCTAGGCCTAGAAGGTTGATATAAACTATGATTAATCATCTTCACTTCTTCATCATGAACAAATTTAAGACATTTATGGATAGGTGAAGAAACAACATGCATGGCCTTTAACCACGACAGACCAAGCTTAACTTGAAATTGATCAGAAGTAGGAACAACAACAAAGGTAGTGTTTCCAATTTTACCACAAAGTTCAACCGTCAAGTTAATAGAACCAAATGATGGATAAAGAAAACTATTACAAGTTCAAATCCACGCATCAGATGTATCATAAGAATCACATTGCAATTTTTTCATAAAAATATTTTCTTCAATAATAACATTGACTAAGGATGTAGGATCAACAAGACAACCACGAGTAGGTATCTGAGAAATCCTAGCATAAATATAAAGGGGACCATCAAGAGCTTTAATAGTCTCAGAATCATCAAAGGTAATCAAAAGTTCCTGAGGTCTTTTATCCTTAGGTTGTTGTCGAGGTTTAGGTTGAGTTTTCAATTCAGGCTTAGGTTTTGGTTGAGGTTGAGATGGAACTTAAGGTATAGTTTGAAGCTGAGGTTGAGGCTGTGGTGGAGATAAAGATTGAACAACATGCTCCACTTGATTAACAATGTGATTAAGATCATCCATCTTTGAATCATACACAATTTCCATAGAAGATGGCTGAGAAATGGTATTAGTATCATGCGTAGGTAAAGGATTCGTATAAATTTGAAGGTTTTGATTAGGAGGAGAGACAGATTTGTTACCACTACCATTGAGATTATCAACAGATAAGGCATTAGAATCAATTAAGTCTTGAATCTTATGTTTTAAAGAATAATTTTTCTCAGTATCATGACCATTTTGATGATGATATTGAAAAAAATCTTTATTATCAAAGGATTTAGATGCAATCATAGTAGGTAAAAGTGGTCAAATAGGAGGTAAAGTAATCATATTGGCAGTTAAAAACCTATTCATAATAGAATGTAAATATTTAGAAAGAGGAGTAAACATACGATTTAATCAAAAAGCAGTGGATGCAGAAGTGGCATTGTGAGATGCAACAACTTGATCAACAACTGCATTCACTTGTTTGTTTATCTTGACATAGTTGTTGAATTTTTGAATTTTTTTTGGATTAGGAGCAGCATCACTTTTATCAACTGGAATAGGAGCCATTGGAGTGTTGCTCTCAAATTGACTCACTTGTAATTGATAATGATGAAACATTGCATAAAGTTGTTGAAAAGAGGTAAGTTCAGTAAGAAAAATCTTATCTCTAATATCCTTTTGCAAATTTGAAATAAACATACGTTGAATATCAATATCAGGAACATGATAAGAAGTCTGAGCATGCAAATGCTTAAATCTACCAATAAATTCAGTCAATTTTTCCTTAGCACTTTGTTTACAATGCATCAAATCAGTCAAAGACACTTGTGGGCCAATGTTGTTTTGAAATTGTTGAATAAAAGCATTAGCAAGTTGTGGAAATGAATCAATAGAATAAGGAGGCAAGGAACAATACCATTGTAAGGCCTTGTCATAGAAAGTTCTAGCAAACAGTTTGGCTAAAATCCTATGGTTATTAGCATAATCACTACAAAGGATTTGAAATGTTTTAACATGATGAATAGGGTCTTCTTTTCTGTTATATTTCTCAAGATGAGGCATATCAACTAGATGAGGAATAGGAGTACAAATGATATCTCGGGACAAAGGACTTCCCATGTCACAAGTAGGAATACTAAACTTGTTTTGAGTTAAAAAAGTAAGTTGTTGTTGTAAGGATGGCACAGTTTGAGCCAAACTGATGATTGTTGAATCATTAGAGGAAATAGGAGGAATACCAACATTAGAAACACTAGGTAAAGTGTAAGAAGCTGCAAGAATTAAAGACACAACTAGAGGAACACTTGGAACTACAATTGGAAGTAGATTGGAATAAGTAAAAGGAACATTATGATAAGAAGGTTGCGATGTAGGAAGAGACATAGAGGGAACACTCATAGGAACAGAGGGAACCATCATAGTCACCAAAGAAGGAGTATGGGTAGGAACACTTGGTAAAGGATTAGAAGAAGGTTCTACACTAGTTATAGGAGGAATGAACCCTAAATCTTGAGCTTCTTGAGCTAAAGGTTTAACATTTGAATGCACGAGGTGAGTAATACCATGAAGAAGATTAACACCTTGATCACTATCACGAAGAACTTTCTTAAGAGCCTCTATAGCTTGAATAGAATCTTCATTATGGTTTTCTTGAATAAGCCAATTACCCATTTTATCAAGTTCAGTTGAGAGTTTTTGGACTTGTTCAGGAGGAACTTTTAAAACATCATCCCCATCATGAGATGAGTGAGAAGAGTTTTTCTCCATAATAGGATTGGAATCGTGAAGAATCAAATTATCATCCAGGATCCTAAGGAAAGGAGAGGAAGATTCAAGATCAAAGGCACCCATGAGTCTACGACTTCTTCTAACCAGAATGTTATAAGTAGGACTACTAGTAGTAAAGCTCATAAACTAATGCAATGCAAATGAACTCAACTAAGAAAGCATGAAAATTTTTGTATTTTGAAAGAGATTTTGTAATTTTTTTTTTTTGTATTTTTGAAATATAGAAGCAAGAAATCTAATTAGCATGCAAGATTTAACATAAAAGTCAAATCTAACATCAACAAGATAATATAAAGGGAAATCTAATACCACAAAACACAATAGGACATCTAATTCCACAAAAGAAAAGAGGGTAAGCGCGTTGGGTTCACCAAAATGAATGATATGAAATAGTTGCTCACCAAAATGAATGAGGTTGGATTTGAATAGGGGTAAGATGTATGATATAGGGGTGGAATATAGGACCTATCCTCAATCCAAATTCCCAAAAGGAAAGATCCAAATGGATTAATCACAAAGAAATGATCGATGCACAAAAGAATCAAACAATGGAGAATATGAAGAAAGGAGAAAATCCTATAATCTACTATAAAAAGTATATGCTTGAAATCTGAAATAGATAGAAGGCAAATACTAACCTCAAAATAGGGCAGATCTGGAAAATGATGATTTCTGATGTCTGTGCACAATTTCGGGCAATTCTACAACTTGTTTCAGACTGGAAATGTCGAGACAAAGAAAACCCAGAAAAATTTTATCTTTCAGGAAGCAAGTCGTCCTTGACCCAAATAGCGGGGCAAGGTCTTACCCCGAGGCAAGATCCTACCCCCCACAAAAGGTTGTCCTTGACCTGAAATAGCTTCGACGAAAAATTTGTTCACAAATCCCAGAAGTTCACCGAAAAGGGTATCCAGGTCCAAGCTCCAATTTGCGGTCTTGTACCTATACCTGCAAGAAAAATGAGTTTTTTTGTTGTTTGGATGGGGGGTTTGCCTTGGTCAAACCCCAATTTGGAATCAACCTTGAAATTGAATTGAAATTGCAATATATATAAACAAAGTAAATGGAACTCTTCACCTTGCTTATATTGAAGTCCTTGTGGAGGATTCGAATCCTTGAATCCACAAGTAGGGATGCTCCAAATGAATGTAGAAATGGATGTAGGATGTCTCAATTTAATGGCATTAGATCTTCAACACCAATCTTGAATGGATCTTTGCATAGGAAGAGGCTTGGATGAATATGGATGGAGAAATCTTCAAGGGGGCTCCAAAGAGATTGAATTCTTTAATAGCTAACAATGGATCTCCTTGATGAATGCTTGAATGCTTGAACACTTGAATGCTTGAATGCTCGCTTGATCTTGCTTGAGAGATATGAAAAAGGTGATGTCGAAATGAGAGAGGAAGGCCTCCTTTTATAGTCATCTAGGGCACAAACTTCTAGAGTGGCCGACATTAGAGAATTAAATCTCAATTAATTTTAACCCCTAAAAATGGACCTAGATTAAATTCAATTTAAGGATTTACCATTCCAAAACCTAAAATGGTTGACCTGAAAGTGGGAAAAAAGAAATTTTCTAAAGCTCGATATCCCGTAACTCCCAGAATCTAAAAATTGGACCTGGGGTCAGGGATGAGGTAGACTCTGGCCTAGGTCAGGGTCGAGGTCATCCCTGACCTAGGTTAGGGTCGAGGTCGTCCTTGACCCTACCAGGTCATCTTTGACCCAGATAGTCAGAAACTCCAGATTTTCAAAGAAAACTGCTAGAAAATAGGTTGGAAACAAGGAGAGAGAAGAAGAACAAGGGGGAAACAACTAGATATATGCAAAGACTCAATCAAGGCACTTAACATGACCCCAGACCACTCGCTCGGAGGGCTAAACGCTCTTAACATGGAAGTACTTCCATTTTAAGATGATACAACTTGTAAATTGTAGAATAAAATCAAAATTCAAATGTGCTCAATTTTTTAAAATATTAGCAAATAACATTCTATCACATTAAAAGTACATTTAGCCAACTTTGAACTAGGGTAGGATAAGTTTGTAACCATGAAGACAACCTCATAACTTTGAATCAATCCCAAGGAAATAGAGGGAGTAGATAATAGTGGATGATGTGTGCCTAGAAATAAGTGGGAGCATAGTAGTTGTAAATGATTATATATGATGAATGTAAAAGGGTGGATATAAATAGATTGGATGAGGTTGTGTGTGTGTGTGTACATACATATATACTTACATGCATATATACATATATATAAGTATGTATGTGTGTGTGTGTGTGTGTGTATAGACACACACACACACACACACATATATAATATATACATGTATATACACACACACACAGACACACATGAGAGGGAGAGGGAGAGAGAGAGAGAGAGAGAGAGAGAGAGAGAGAACTCAACTTCACACAATATGGTGTCATTTGTCACTATGCAAGTGTATTAAAATATTAATTTAAAATAGACACAAAACTAAATAAAAATTGCATGGGTTGTAAATTTCACCATTACAATTATTATTATATAAAAGCTACTAGCATACTTTTCATTAGAAAAATCTATCTAATAGACATTGAGAGATATCATTCTCGAGGAGCTATTTCACTTCATCACAAATCCAATAAAAAATATGCACCTCAAGCATGATATTTTTTAGCATTTTTTACATATTTTTTCTAAAAATAGATATGTTATAACATTTGTTGTAGTTGTAATATAGAAACTAAAGTGATTTAATATTCATCAAAATATTTCATACTTAGATGTTCACGTATTCCTTGAAGGTTGATTCTTAAAATCTAAAATGTAGACATAATATAAACCAAGACCTTTATTAATGTTAAATGATTCTATACAATATTTCCTTTAAAAAATCTACATTCATAAACGATTATTTTAAAAAGCTTAATTTTAAAGTTTTTTTTTAAATATATGAATTATATTTTTTTCCCACGTAATAATATGATATTTTTTAATAATAGTATACTTGTAGATTTAATTATTTTATTTTATTTGTTTTTTTATTTAAAATATTTTATTTACTTCAAAATTTGTTTTGTTTTATTAAAATTGTTTTTAATATTTTTTAAGTTTTATTTACTTTCTTTCTATGTCGTGTTGAGGTCGATCCCATGAAACCCTTGCCACTGTAAAACGCCTCTGGTGGATCGCATTTGAATATCCACAATCTACAAAAATGCCAGGGACTGTTACCAACAATGGAAAAATTGGAAGAGGAGTTCATGGATGCCGTAAAGACTAATATGCTTATTATCATCCTTGAAAAAAATTTGTCGTACCCGAAGCGGTGAAACATGAAACCCATTTGTTATCATGGAAATGACATTCGCATTTTGCGATCGGGCTTCACATAACATGAACACGATAGGGGAGGCCAAGCAAATTCGCAGGCAGATGGGCGTTCAGAATGATCGCATCCAAATTGATGTATTTGCATTCAAAATGCAGCAGAATGGATGACACAGGCCAGGCATTCGGCAAAATGCTTAAACGAAATATGCAGCTTTGGCCTGGTATGATCCGGGAATTCATGAACTATACTCGTGTGGAGGTCAAGCGATTTCATGGAGAGATAGAATTTAATCGTGATGAGTGTCTTAATTCCAAACTGATCTTCTCATATGCTAAATGCGGCAGAATGGAGGATGCACGCCAAGTGTTTGAGAAAATGCCTAAACGAAATACGCAGCATTGGACTAGCATGATTAGTGGGTATGTGAAGCATGGGCAGGCGAAGGAAGGTGTTAATCTGTATTTGGAGATGCAAAGGTCTGGCATCCACCCGGACGATTTTACTTTTCCTTGTGTGCTTAAAGCATGTGCCAAATTATCAGCTTTACGACTTGGCAAGGTGATACATTGTTGTATAATTTCATATGGATTTCATTCGGATGTTTTTATTGGCAATGCCCTTATAGATATGTATTCAAAATGCCTGTGTTTAGTTGATGCACACAAAATGTTTGACGAGATGCCTCGGAGGGATGTGGTTTCATGGAATGCCTTGCTTGCAGGTTATGCCCAGCTTGGGAATGGTGACGAGGCACTCAAATTATTTCTGAGCATGCAGGACGGTTGTATGAATCCAAATGTGACATCATGGAATACCATTATTGCAGCATGTGCGCAGAAAGGGGAGGTGAACGAGATATCAGAAATATTTAGACAGATGCAGATGGCAGGCGTCAAGGCAAACACAGTTACATGGAATACAATGATTGCAGGCCATACACAGAGAGGACATGAAGAAGAGGCCTTAAAACTCTTCCGTCAAATGTGTTTCACTGGTGTAGAGCCCGACTCTGTCACCATTGCCAGTGTTATTGCAGCTTGTGCTCGTTTATCAGCACTCCAAGATGGTAAGGAAACCCATGGCTACATTATTAGAAGGGCATTTTCGTTGGCTCTTTTTATTGGAAACACTCTCATAGACATGTACTCTAAATGTGGTTGTATTTCTTATGCACGCTCCGTGTTTGACAAAATGTCTCAAAGAGATGTGGTGACATGGACTGCGACGATTGTAGGTTATGGCCATAATAATGATAGGGAAGAAGTCATGAAACTATTTAAGGAAATGCAACAGGCAGGTGTAAAGCCTAATGTAATAACATATAATGGGATGATTTCAGTTTTTGCTCAAAATGCATATGGTGATGAGGCGTTGAAACTCCTAAACGAAATGCAATCGACAGATATAAAACCCAATACGGTTACCATTTCTAGCATTTTATCTGTATGCAGTGATTTAATATTTCACAAGCAGGGCAAGGAAGTCCATACTTACATTATTAGAAGAGGTTATCAATCAGATGTTTTGGTGGGAAATTCTCTTATAGACATGTATACAAAGTGCGGATATTTAGAGGATGCACAATGTGTGTTTGACAGATTGTCTCGAAAAGATGTTATTTCATGGAATACAATGATTGTTGGTTATGCCCAGAATGGTTTTGATGTTGAGGCTCTAAAACTTTTTCATAAAATGCAACTAACAAGTGTAGAGCCAAATATTATCACATGGACTGCAATGATTTCAACGCATGCGCAGAATGGGCTCGCTGTTGAAGCCTTGAAATTTTTCCAGGACATGCAATTTTTTTCGAAGAAACCCAACTCAGTCACCATTGCAAGCATTCTCCCTGCTTGTACATCTTTAACAGCTCTACAACAGGGCAAGGAGATCCACGGTTACATGATCAGAAATAGATTTGAGATGGATGTTAATGCAGGAAATGCACTAATATATATGTATGCCAAATGTGGGAACATTGACACTGCACTTATGGTGTTTGACAAATTGTCTACGAAAGATGCTGTATCTTGGAATGCAATAATTTCTGGGTATGCCCAAAAAGGTTATGATGAGGAAGCCTGGAGTCTTTTCTGTGAAATGCAGGTGGCTGGCATCAAACCAAGTGTGATGTCGTGGACATCAATGATTGCAGGGTATGCCCAGAATGGGAAGTGTAATGAGGCCTTGAGACTTTTCTACCAAATGCTTCTTGCTGGTGAGAAACCAGACACAGTTGCCCTTGCTAGTGTACTCCCTGCATGTGCCCATTTGGCAGCTTTGAAAAGAGGTAAGGAGATCCACGGCCATATATTTAGAATTGGATTTGACTCGGACATCTTTGCTGGAAGTGCTCTTATAGACATGTATGCCAAGTGTGGATGCCTGCAGAATGCACGGCAAGTTTTTGACAAAATGCCTGCAAGGAATGTTGTTTCGTGGAATGCAATGATTGATGGTTATGCCATGCATGGGAATGGTGTGGAATCCCTCACCATGTTTTCCCAAATGCAAAAGACACGCATAAATCCAGATGACATCACTTTCACTGGTGTTTTATCTGCATGCAGCCACGCAGGTCTGGTGGATGAAGGCTGGAAGTATTTCCATTCCATGAGTAAAGATTATGGTATTGTACCAGAGGCAGAGCACTATGCTTGCATGGTTGATCTTCTTGGTCGTGCTGGGCACTTGGATGAGGCATATGACTTCATCAACAAAATGCCCTTACCACCCAATGCGTCTATGTGGGGGGCTTTGCTTGGAGCTTGTAGAGTTCATTGTAATATGGAGCTAGCTGTATTGGTTGCAGGACGACTCTTGGAAGTTGAACCCTGCAATGTAGGAAATTTTGTGCTTCTGTCAAGCATTTATTCTGCAGCTGGCAGGTGGGATGAAGCAGCAAACATAAGAAAAATGATTAGAGACAAGGGATTTAAAAAAAATCCAGGATGCAGCTGGATTGAAGTCATGGATAAGGTGCATGCTTTTCATGTCGGGGATAATTCATATCCACAAACATAAGTTGTTAGCACAACATTGAAAATGTTGTTTGCACAGAGAAACTTGAATGGATATGTCTCATACATAGATTTTACATTGCATGAGTGTAGATGGAAGATAAGCAAAGATTATTATTTTTTACAGTGGAAAGTTGCAAATTATTGTAAGATTTGATTATGGAAATAGTCACTGAAGATCTGACAAATTTTTTTTTTTTAAAAGATCAATTGTACAACAATAAATTGTATTGTTATAAATGAATATAAATAGAATATAACGAATGTTCATTAAAATGAGAGATTTTTGTTTATATGAATTAAGGTAAGACACAGGACAACATAAGATTATAACAAGTATCTTATGAGACAATAAATGAAAATGCTCTAAAAATGTTCTAAATATACTTAAGAACAAGGTGTGAAAAAGACTAATATTGAAACTAATCAAAGAAATAACTTTGTTCACACCAATTCCCCCTTAAGTGCAATTGAAGAGGAAATGAAAACATGCAATGATAGGTCTTAATAACAAAGCTTGATCATATGCGTAAGAAAAATCTAAAAATGAAAAAAAAAAGAAGAGACAATTCGTAGGGGAAAAACTCCTCTCTAAGAGTGGAAGAATTCAATGCACTAATGGTGGATGCTTGACATGGAATGTTGATGATGATCCATGATTACCAAACAACATTCCTTAAAAAGAAATGAAGCCAATGATGTGTGTAGGATATCTTCCAATTCCTATAAGACATGAAGGAAGAAAGATGCAAGTTCATGAAAGTTGTTCTAATGCAACAATGTTTGAAGCCCTAATCTTAATTGAAGAAGGTTACAATGTAGAACAATATGAAAAATAATGTGGGGCATGTATCAAAGATGATGATGATTCCTTCAAATGTTGCTCGAAAAGGATGCCAAATTGTAATAAATGTTGATACAAAGAATAAGGTTCATAAAAGATTCAAGTATAGAAACCATGGATGTAAGATGTGTGTCATATATGAGAAAATTGGATTAATGAAAATCATATGCTACTACAAAAGATGTCAACATGAATGGTGACTTAGTTGAAATTCTTAACTTCTAAATACCTGATAAGTAGGAGATATTTTCCACAACAAGTCAAATTGTGATATTGCTATCATGATTCAACTGTTGAATCCTGGTAGCAATATCACAATTGTAAATACCTACAAATCTATCATTGTAGGTACTTTGATATATGCATAAATCTATAGTTATGGTACTTTGCACAAAGATGTTGTGAAAGTGAGTATTCTAGTAGACTTAGTAAGTAATGTCTTCTTGTCTTGGGTTCAATCTTCATTCCTAGGCTTCCATAAAAACCATAAAATTTTAGACGATAACACAAGCCATAATAAATTAAAAAGTTTTCTCAATCCATTCGCATAATCAAGAAGAATCTCTTGCCAAATGATTCTACTCTTATCCCCCGTGTCAACACATAATAGATTCCAAATTTCTTTGACATAGAAAATATTCAAATAAAATGATTTTGATATTTTCAAATTTTCTATAGACAACACACAAGCTGCAACTAGAGCAATATAAAGAACAAGGTAATTTCTAGGAAATGAGTAATGATGCAGGAGCATCCTTGGGTAGTTGGCAATCCTATGTCAACCAAAAATATATTGGAGTTGGTTTTGGCTTTCATTGTTTGGAGTGGTGAACTCGGTGGATGAGTTATGCTCAATGGAATGTGTCTATTGTGGTTCACCGACGAGCTCGGTCTTCGTTTTGGTGTTCGTTACCGAGTGGGTTCGATTGTCGTTCTATGTTGCTCAATTGATTTTTTAACAAACTCGGTGGTCTAGTTCACTGACTGGTTTAATTGGATTATTTTTCTTGGCCGACATGTGCATTTAATTTGGATCACATTCCCGTGATGTGGATCGACCGTTAGGATGTGCGAGGACCTAAATCTGGGTTGATTCTTTCTCCTAGGTGATTTAATGATTGTTGCAAGCCGACTTGAAGGATAACCCATTTTGTCATTAGTTCTTGAAGTTGATTAATGTTGTTTTATGATTTATTATTTGTAAAGCCGACTTGTGGCTATGTTGTATAAAACGAGGGTTTGGATAGAATAGAAGAGAGAGCAGAAAGGTGGTGAAATTGAGAAGCTAGTGGCTAAGTGTTGGCTTGGGAAACAAGAAGGTTGCTTGGTGGCTTGCGAGCTCAAGTTTAGGTTTGTCTTGGTGTTTCTACCAGTTTGTTGTTGTGATACAAATCTGGGCTAGCTAGGAAGTACTTGGATTCTATAAGATCTTGAGATCTTGTTGAATTTGTTGGTGTATTGGTCGTAACCGAGAAGACCTTACAACTCAGCATGTTGCATGTAATTGGCATTTGATGATAATAAAGAGTTGAATTTTGTTATATCTTGTTGTGTTACTTGTGAGTTTTTGTTGTGTTGTTTATGTTTGCAAGACTAGACATCTCTTTTGCGATCTCTTTGGTCTTGGTTGCATCAAGTAACCATTTGAAACATGGGATTTTGGATTGTAATACATTAGACCAAAGTGACCAAAAATAAATTTACCAATTTTTCAAACATTGCAAGATGTCAACAATTGTTTAGATGTTTGGTCATATCTAAGAATTTAATCATGAAACCATATATAGTTTTAGGATTCACTTTCTGCAAGTTAGAACCATCACACCATTTGAGTTTACGAAGAAAATCATTGTTGCATTGACTTTGTTCATGGAATTGAATAATCTTGCATGTTTCTCTTTGAACTAAATATATTCTTGATTGAGATAGGGACAAGTTGAACTTACTGCAAAGGGAGGCCCATGGTTTCAATTAATTTTTCCAAAGGATATCTTTGAAGTAGTCAATTTCTTTTAAGGACCAAGATATAACAGAACACCTCACTAGGGCAAGGAAATTGCCTTTATTATTTAAGTTATGCCTTATTGATCTTGAGGGGTATATTTTACCCATTTTTCTCTCTAATATATAACAATGTATAATCAACACTTTTACTTGCTCCCAAGTTTTCAATAAGCTCTTAAACGTATTGGACCCAATGAGGGATGCAAGGAATTGCCAAATAATAAGTCAAAGAGGGGAAGATGCTTTCAAGTCTTATCTTTTTTTGGAACTACTAGTTGCATCTTATTCCTCACTAAGATTTTGCAAGGTTCATTACCATCCACTTTGAGAATCCATTTCACTTCCAAAGCAATAACATGAATTTTGAGATCCTTCAAACCTGAAACACCTTCAATCTCATCTAAGCAAGACCACTCCCACTTAACTATATGTTTCTTTTTGTTTTCTTTACCATAAGACCAAATAATACTCTCATCTATTTCAATAACTTGAGAGTTGAAAAATAGCCATATAAAAGAGTAATATGAGCTATAAGAGGACAGTATCTTTTAAAATTTTTGAATTTTAGCTACCAAAAATAAGTATTGCTTATTTCATTCTGTTAAATTTTTAATCTATTTTTCTTATATCTAATCTCACATATCTTTCAAACCTTGATTTACAAAAAAGGGCATACCAAGGTATCTAACTTGTTTGCTAGGATCGCCCATTGAAACTCATGTTTAGTAAACTAGATTTGAGAGTTACTTGTAAGGAAGTTAAGGAAGTAGAACAACTTCTAATACAAATCTTGAGAGTATTTTTATGTGAAAAAATCAAAATCTTTAAACCAATTACAAAAATTAACATAAATAACATGTATGCCACAACATAATGATTTACATGGAGAAAACCCTTTGGACAGAAAAACCCGACACTCCAAAATTTGCCTAATATACTTATGAATTCTCAAATGTTCTTAAGAGATTGAGTTTTTGAATGATCTTATGAAAATTATAATGTACTCGTCTCTTGCATTTTCATATGATCTTGAAAATAAAAAAGGGTTACAAAGATTTGTTTTTTATTAAGATAACAACAAGTTTTGAAGGGGCCTCGAAACCCTGTACAATACTAGAACTTAGGATAAAACCATAGGCATTCCAAGAATACAATAGTCCAGCCAAAACATGAGCCTAGACACCTCATGAGACAATCCATCCAAAGAAAGGAAGGACACCCAAACAACAAAACAAGAACACTACAAAAGAATAATCAACAAAAACCATAGTCCAAAGAGGATAGCAACAAAGCTAAATCCCCTTTTTATGAGAACGGAGGGTCATATCAAATGAAGATGAGGATTTCTTTGAATGTTTCACTTTAATAGTTATCCATCCATCTTCAACTTTCGATGTCTCCTTCTGCTAGCACACCGAATTCAGGGAAATAGCCCCTAGCATCGGATCTGAACAGCCCCCAGCAAGAGGAACAACACCATTTTTGACAGCAATCATAATACCAGCAGAGCTGGCAGGAAAAGCAACCTCAGAAATAGGGCTTGCAATACTTCCAGCAAGAGAGTCAGAAGCACCAAAACCCACAGCAGTAATCTCACTAGTAGGGCTGGAAAAAAAAATATCCACTGAACCACCAGTAGAAATCCTAGGATCCATCAACAAAAGAGAGGGGGGGGCCTACTTAGCAGCACTGGAAGGAACAATAGCAGAAATAGGGAAAGAAATGCTCCCAGCAAGAGAGGTAGAAGCAACATTTTCCACAACCACCCCTGCAAGGATGGCAGGAACACCAACCACAGAGCCACCAACATAAGACCTTGGAATAACTGAATCCATCGAAGACTTAGGAGAGCTTTTGATGACTGTATAATCTTAAATGGAGGCATCCTTCCACCAAGTATGAGGGCCTTTCTTCATTTTGAAGTCAGAACTGCATTTTGAAGCATGATGACCTATTTTAAAGCATTTTCTGCATCTAAAGGGGATACCCTCATAATCCAACAGTTGCAACCATGAACCTTTAGATGACTCAATTTTAATTTCAGCATGAAGACCCTGTGAAATATCAATATCTACCAAGATGCGGGCAAAGGTAGAATGGAACATATTGGAAGTATCCACATCAATAATAAAAAACTCCCCCAGAGCTTCCCCCACCTCCTCCAGGACAACACGTTGCTAGAGATGAAGAGGAAGATTGGGAAGCCTCACCCAAATAGGCATATTGTTGAAAACTTTAGAAGAGGGATTGAAATCCAGGTGCCAAGGTTTTAACATAAGCAAGAATTTATCCTCCTCCTAGCTAAAGAAATTATCACATAAAATTTTCGTTCTATCCTTGAAAAAATCAAATTTAGCAATGAAAAAACCTTTAGCTAAAGGGATGATATGAACATTTTCTGAAAGTATTGGTTCCCATTTTTGGGAGATCCAATCATGAAGTTGGGGCAAAGTCGGCCAGAACCTTCAAAATTGACAAATCAGAGCTAGACCCATAAGGATCTCAGAGCAGACTCTATCTTCCCAACAGAAATAGCAGAGAGCTTGACAGAGAGAGATCCAGAGGCAAAAATTGACACAAAAGAAGGCACCCCACAAGAGGAGCCCCCAACCCAAGACTGAGTCGAGGAAACAGCTTTAGCATAAGATCCCACCAAACCACAAGCCGAAGCATCATACACAGGCCCGGAAGAAACATTGGCATTAGGGGCATTCATAGAAGAAAGGGGCAGAGATCCAGGAGAACCCAAAGCCACACCCACAGGAACAGACCCCTGTGCAAGAACATCAATATTGCCCGAACCACCTTTGATCACCATATTTTGAAATATGTTTGGGCGGGAAGGAGGAGGACCCTTCAAACCCAGCCCCTCACCTGACTTAGCAGTCAAGGGCACACCCTCAGACCCGTCTGAGGCAAGTGAAAAAATAGAGGAAGGACTCATGACAGCAGAGGCCAAAGGCACACCCAAGAGAGGGAAAGCATCTACAGATAGGGAAACTGAACACCCAACACAGGGCACGATAGAAGGGGAAGTCGAGCACCCAACACAGGGCACTACGGAAGGGAGAGATCTCGAGTGCCCAAGAGGATAGGCCCTAGACTCGGCTTCTGCAGGCAAAGTGCCAAGACACACCACCACAACAGCCATTAAGACTAAAGATTCAAAGAATCCTATGTTATGTACATTCTGTGGTTACAAAGATTTGTTAATCCTATATTTGCATGTGTTTTTTTTTGTGATGCCTAATTATTAAAATTATTTAGTTATTTTAGAAGCATTTTTTTGCTATCCCATTGCATTAGAGAGGCTCAAGAAAATTAGATAAGGACTTTTTTTCACTCGATTTATCCACCATATGACACATCAACAAAATAGGGTTTGAACCTCAAATTTGGTTAATCACTTTTATTGGAGCATTTTTAGCCCAAATGGATGCTTCTAAAACATTTAGAAGAATAAAAAATCCCTATTTTAATATAATATTCATCTATTATGGAGGAAGTTGGTTTTTTTCTAAGAGGACAATCATCATAGGCTAAATTCAACTATTTTCTTAAAAAAAAATAACTTTTGATCCATAAGTTGGTTTTTTTGCAAACAAGATATCATTAGAAAGATGGAGATGTGAACATTATGGATCCATGCTAGTCTTGATTTAAAAAAATTGCTATTTTTGTAAGATATTATAAGTTGAGGTTGTTTGTTTCTCTTTGCTTCAACAGATCATAACTTTCACCTTAGAGCTCCATTTTTTGAAAACAAGGAGTTGGAAAGGTATTGAAGAGATCTACATAAACATAATGGTATTTTTTATATATTTGGTTTCCAACTCATTTTTCATCAATATTTACAATTTTGGCTATTGTGGGCCTATTAAGCATTGTAATTTGGTACAAGCCTTGTAATTCCACTAATCATAAAGTTCCAACATTGTAATATCTTGGAAGGGGGTGATTTTTGAGACTATTGGAAAGGGAGATGTCTCTTTTTCACTTTTCCTTTCTCTTTCATGCACTCACAAAAATAAAGTCTTTTCTACTTAAAACTGGATCGACAAACAATTTCAATGCTAACACCCTGCAACTATTTTGATTGGAAAAGTAAATGATATTCTATGTGAAAATTTAGGGTTCTATAGTGTAACAATGAGACTAGAAGTTGAACCAACAACTGCTATACAAAATCCTAAATGATTTATTAAATGTGAAGAAACTTTTGGAACCTTATGTATGTTTGTATCTCTAGATTGTCTCTTTCATGTTGAGCTTTTTGGTAAGCAAGATGAA
Organism: Chamaecyparis obtusa; assembly: GCA_027943335.1. Lineage (NCBI taxonomy): Eukaryota > Viridiplantae > Streptophyta > Pinopsida > Cupressales > Cupressaceae > Chamaecyparis > Chamaecyparis obtusa. Next base: position 505,771 of record BSBK01000177.1, on the reverse strand, counting down.
TTAAGAGGTCACCAATTGAAGAATGAGCTCATTAGTTTGAGTCCTTCAAGTTTTGATACTATACAATACTTCTAAACCAAACTAAATGTTGTATGATTGCAATTGAAATAGTGTGGAATTCAGAAAGATGATAAACAATTAATTTGAAGTATTCTCTCTAAACTTGGTTTTGACTATTCAATTTTTGTTTCTACATTCTATGCTACGAAAATTTCCTTGGTATTTACTTACACAATTTCATCTCTTGATGTGTTTGTTAATTTGAACTTACAAAAGAACATGATAATTTGATTCAAATGGGCACTCTAAAAAATTTCATCTCACACCTTCTTTGCAAATCAAGACACCAAAGATCATAAAGATAATTGACAACAACATTAAAAAAATCAAGGAGAGAATAATTCTGATGGGTTTTTATCTACTTCTAAAATGGAGACTATATCTTATTCAAATCAAGGAAAACCTAAGAAGGAGAAGGTTAAATGTTCATATTATAAGAAACTTTGTGATGATGAACATAAATGTATGAAGAAATAAATTGACTACCTCACACATCTTCATGAAAAGACTAACAAAGAGGTCATTAAATCTCCATCTTAAACAAACTGATGAGCCCCATTAATAAACTCTTAATTATATACTTTTGCATTGGTCTAGACTTTTTTTTTTGTTTTAAACCTATGAACTTTGTGATTTAATATTTTTTTTCCAGGCCATAATGTTGAGCTATCTTGCTATATCCAGTGTATTTTTTGACAAAAACTATGAATACCGATGAATAGAATATAAATATATTTTCATGAATAATTATGGTTTGTCTTATATTTTAAATATTGATGAATATGCAAGGATCTACATGGGTACTGACCTTATTGATGCAACTACTTGAATAAGTCTTGGGATGTCATGTTAGATAAAATTCATCCTCGAGATATGATAGGTATTTTAAAGAAGTCATGAGACATCAAAGGAAGGATAAGTCAACACAGTTATGAGAAGTAGTTTAGTTTTTGCATCCATAAAAGATCCCTTCAATCAGTTGGAAGGAAATTTATTGCCCTAACTACTTATTGTGTGTGTAATTGTCTTAACCTACAAACACCAATTTACTACAATAAATAATTATATTAGTGGGTTAGTAGCATGATAATCAAATCAAAATAACCAAATAAACCGACTAAAATTGATTTATTGCTTCCTAGATGAAGCAAGTTTGATCTGTGAAGAATGCTCTTAGTTCTAGCATGTGAGATCAATGACTAGACAACTCCATAATAGAAGATTCAAAGGTGTAGGATGAAAAGATTGCATTCTCTACTCAAAGATCTTTCAATGAACATGCAAATGTAAAACTAGAAATGAGATTCTAAGATAGAAATGAAGTTAACAATGCAAGATTAAATATGAAATAACATGATCTGAAAGCAAAATAAGATTAAGCTAAGCTAAGAACAAATGCATAATAAAGCTAAAATTATTTTAGCAAATGATCTAGATTGAGCCACTAAAATGGCAGAGTTTCTTTTCAATAAAAACCTAGACTATTTGAGCTAGGAAGAGCTTCCTTTTATAGGATTTGTAATAGAATGAATGGTCAAGATTAAATGGTGAGGAGAGACCAAGACTCTTCCTCTCTCAATCCATGTGATTCGATCCATGTGAAAGGAACACAATTGGTCAAGTTTGTATTTTTTTTGTTTGGAGATGGGACAAAATAGGTAATTTCTTTTCTTTTTATTTCTTTATTTGGATTTTATGTGCTCACACATGTGTGAGGATGTGTGAATGGGTTGTTTTAATTAAAAGTGTTTATGAATTTTAATTAAACATATAGTAGTAGTAATTAAATTACCTTTATGCCTTTTGATTGAAGAAATTGATGACCTTATTAGGGAATTGATTTAATTATGCAAGCAAGTCTGATTAAACACTTACATAATTAGGTCTAGTTAATTAATGCCTTTGATTTGGGATTTTTAGGCTAATTAATTGAAATTAGGGGCTTTGGGTTTACTAGACCATTTTTAGGTGATTACATTTTCCCCTCTTTGAATCGATGTGTGTGCAACACATTGATTCAAAGAATGAATGATGCAAGATCAAGCAATAGCTTGATGTGAAGTGATAAAACTATCCTTGGGTAGGAACTAATTCTGAACTTGATTGAACGGGAAATAATTGAAGATCAAAGGTATCAACTCCGATATTGATTGAGCAAAGATAGATCATATTAAATCTGATCTTTATTAAATGAAGATCGATAGGTGATGTGAAGGTATTGGTTCCAAACTTGATTGATCAAAAACCAAGAGCATCAAATCTAAGCTTGATTGAATGGAGATCAGTAGAGGAAGACCTAGATGCTCAACTTGATGTGAAGTGATGAAACTGAAGACCTATTTGATGATGATGAAAACTAACCAATTTGATGTGAGGCGATAAAATTGATCAGTGCCAGAAAGACTCTTAAACCATGAGGTCTAAATGAGTAACCATCTTGATGAAGTGCGATGAAACTGATTATCGTTAAGAGAATGATTGGAGCAATTGACTTGATATGAACCCGATGAAGCTAATTACCTGATTAGGGAAAACACTATTAGATTGATGTGGTGTGATGAATTCGATATGACCTTAGAGCTTCGATTGTGTTGAAACTTGATTAGATGCTTGCCCCAAGTAATTTGATGTGAAGCGATGAAATCACTCGTGCAAAACTTGATGTGAATTTTGATGACGTTGAGATGCCCCTAGTGATGAGGTCTTTCTTGATTTGATTGTTGACGTTCGATTATCAACTTGATTATATAATGATGTTGCCCCCTCAAGAGTGAAATCAAAATGTGATAGAATAAATTTGATGAGATTTGAGTGATTGATTTGGAATTGATTTGAATAGAAGATTAAATTGATGTAAAGTTGAAGAAGAATATATGATTTTAAATCCATTTCAATTGAGATCATGATAATGATATAGAAAAGATAGTGATCACCAAAAATGATGCAAGGAACTTAGATGTGTTACTTAACCATGTTGAAGATAGATTTCCCTCTTTGAGGTGATTTTGATCAAGTCAAGGATGATGTCTACAGTTGATTGATGATGCAAGGAATGATGTCACCTCTAATTTGGAATTCCAAGATTAAGGATTACATAGCTCGTGCAATGCTACAATGCCAAACTAAATGCAAGTCTAGGATGAAATGCAAGCTATGAAATTAGTCGCTTTGATCTCTTTAGCTATATTTATCATCATTGAGCTGTTAGTTGTTAGATATTAGTTACAAGAAAGAAAACAAACAAGATTTCCTTCTTTTCTTGCGCAATGATTATGTTGTTCACCATGACCCTTTATTTTTCATATCCTTGGGTTGACTTTCCCAATTTGCACAATACTAAGAAATTTATCAATAAAAATAGATAAGGAAATAATTCCAACAAATAGAAATCAAAGAAAATATCATGCCACCATCCTTGCTCCTCTAGTCTATATACATCCTTGAGTTACTCCAAAGACATGATGAGAAAAAATTGATAATAACAGATAGTAAGCAAAGAAAACTCCATGCCCTCTTCCTCGTTTCTCTACTCCATAGACATCCTCGAGGCAACCAGAAGACATGATCATAAAATTCATAACAATTACATCTGTGATAGGTGGTGTTGAGAAACAACTTTGATTGATTGTGTTTTTTTTGTTTTGTATTGTGATAATTGTTTGTTTGATAGTTTTGAGAAACATTGTTTCTTGAGTTTGTGGGTGTTGAGAAACACCATTTTTGTTTGTGTTAGGAATGAATGTTGAATGTTTGGCAACCATTCTATAGTATTTGTTGTTGCATTCATGACTATGATTGTCATTGATGTCAACAAAGTGATCTACTAGAGATTTGCAGAGAAGTAGATAGTGTTTGGATTAGCGCATGTGGGATATTGTAGTTGGAGCTATGCAATGTTGAGGATATACTCTTTGATATGTTATATGTTTATGGTTAAGAGTGCATATATTAATTCATTTATTCATGGAAGTTATGAGCATTTTGGTGGAAGCAGTATTCAGGCAGTGTTCCTGAGTAGCGGTTTGTGGAAATCAAATGATATCTCCTAATCGGGATGGAATCTAGTTTTTCACAGTTAAAGGGAATTTGAAGACACATTTTTAGTGACATGGATGAAAATGCAAACTTTGAGGTCACATGAGTGAAGAATTATTGTAATTGAAAGCTGACAATTTTGTGTAATTTTGATGTAGCGTGTGGGAACTTTTATTTTGTAATTGGATGCCAACTCATTTGTAATTACTTGAGTGTGGTATAAAGGAAGGAATATTTTTCCTTTTTGTAATATGGTTGGATGTGATGATGTATGCATGAAGTGAAGAAAAGAGCTAATGAATTGTGAAAGTGAAATTGTGAAAGAAGACATGCGAGGTACAGAGATCTGAAATTGAGATCTGATGTAGAAGAGAGTGCGGTTTGGCACAGTGAGAGAGGAGGTAACATATTTTCTATTATTCTATTGAATAATCTAGAGATTAGTTGGACAGTGTGTTCAGTGATCTTGCCATTGAAGCTATTTGGGCAGTGGGTCCATCTGTCTTCCATAACTCTTAATAGGGTTAGAATCTTTTAACAGGGATTCAAAATCTCCTAATAGGGATTCATATGTACTGAATGTATTTCATAAGACTCCTAACAGAGTCCATCCTTTCACAAGGAATATTCATATTAGTGCATCTTTTGTGGGCATCATTCCCACTAGGGTTTACTCTTTGATCAAGAGGTTCCCTAGTCAACATATCTTGTGTCATTATGTTATTGTGTATGAATATCTTTCTATGGTTGGTAATTATATTGCTTACATGGTTTAATATTGTTGAAGTTGATAAAATTTATAATTATCAAATAACTGAATCACCCCCCCCCCCCTCTTAGTTATCTTGGTGGACTTTACTTTCTAACAATCGGTATCAGAGTGGCAGGTCCTTGAAAAAGAAGTTTAACAGCTTAAGGAGATCCATGGTGAATTTCAGAAAGGAAAGCCCTAAGTTTGATGGAGTAAATTTTGACAAATGGAAAGAAAATATGAAGACACACCTACTGTGATGAGAGAGATCTATTCATGTGTAACATACTTGCAAGAGAAGCACTTTTGACAGCCCTTCCAGAGAATGAGTATAGTCAGGTAAAATGTTTGAAAAAATCTTATGAAATTTGAAAAGCTTTACACTCTACTTTTGAAGGTGATGAACATGAAAAGAAAGTTAGATTACATAATTGGATATGTGCATTTGAAGATATAAGAATGATGGAAGATGAATCTGTTAGAAGCTATATTGGTAGAATGTCAGAAATTGTTGCAGACATAGAATCTTGTGGAGGAACAAAGACAGAGAATGAAGTGATATGGAAAATTCTGAGGACATTGACTCCTATATTTAAGCATACAACATAGATGATTGAACAAGTTATACCTTGTACTTCAAACTTTACAAGAGAGACTCTTCTTGGAAGATTGGAAGTAGCAAAGATGAACCTGAGCTTATCAGGAGACTTACCTAGAATGGAGACAACATTTAGTGCTCTTAGTGTTCACCCTACTTTGTCAAGAAGCATCAGTGTGAGTGGTGATTATGCTGGCAGCAATAGATCTAGAAATGAATAAGACATGAAGATTGAAGAAGGTATTTCCATGCTTGTGAAGAGAGAACCAGATGGTAAGAAAATTTTTAAATGTTGGAATTGTCAAGAATATGGTCATTTTGCATCTAAGTGTCCTAAGAGAGTTAGAAAGTACAGAAACAATTTTAAACCTAGAAGATCTAAGGAATGTTATTATGTTAATGATGAAGATATTGAAGCTAGTGTAGAAAGAACTTTAAGTGAAAGTGATACTGAGAATAATGATGACATAGGATTTGTAGCAATTAAAGAAGAGAATCCTAAAACTGATGTTAAGGAAGAAAAATCCTTAGTTTCCCAAGTTGAAAAGAAAGCTGATTGGATTATAGATAGTGGTTGTTCACATCATATGACTGGAGACATGAAAAAGTTCATAAAGTTTAACAATTATGATGGAGGAGTTGTTAGAGTTGGAAATTATGCACCTTGTTTGATTAAAGGTATATGATCTATTACTCTTTATGGAAAGACTAATACTAATGATGTTTATTTTGTGGATGGATTGAAACATAATCTTTTGAGTGTTGGACAGTTAGTTGATAAGGGATATCAAGTTTGGTTTACTGAGAAAACTTGTGTGATAAAGGATAAAGATGGAAATCTGATTGGAACTAGATCTAGAACTAGAGGTAATGTATTTCAATTGAATCCTACTAAGATGACATGTTTGATTACTAAGATTGATGATAGTTGGTTATGGCATAGAAGGTTTTGTCATATAAACTTTGACAACATTGTGAAAGTGAGTACTACACTTGCAATAAGGGATTTGCCTAAAGTTATGAAGCCTACTAACATGATTTGCAAAGAATGTGTGTGATGGCTAAACAAAAGAGAAGTTATTTTCCTAGTAAGAAGTTTACATCTGCATAAAAGTTGGAGATTGTTCATAGAAACTTGAGTAGTCCTACCAGGACTAGAGGATTCTATGGAGAAAGGTATTTTATGATTCTTGTTGATGTGGATTGCATTTCTTAAAGAAAAGTCTGAAGCATTTGATAAGTTTAAGATCATTAAGAATAAAGTTGAGAATGAATCTGGAATGAAGATTAAATGTTTGAGATCTGATAGAGGTGGAGAATTTACTTCTAGAGAGTTTAACACCTTTTGTGAAGTAAATGGCATTAAGAGACAATTTTCAGCCCCTAGGACACCTGAACAAAATGGTATTGCAGAAAGAAGAAACAGATTAGTGACTAAAGCAGCAAGAGCTATGTTATTTGAGAATGATTTAGTGAAGATATTCTGGAGAGAAGCAATGAACACAATAGTGTATACAATGAACAGAGTACAAATCTGAGCAGACACAGAAAAGACACCCTATGAATTATGGTTTGGACATGCACCCTCAAATGTTGATTGGGGAGGCAGTGTCGATGATAAGAAGAGCACCAGTGGTGGAGCATTTTTCCTTGGAGGAAGATTGGTTTCTTGGCTAAGCAAGAAGGAGAATTGTATCTCACAGAGCACAGCAGAAGTAGAATATGTAGTAGCAGCAAACAGTTGTAACTAGATAATTTGGATGAAGCAAATGCTGAAGGATATTGGAATAAAGTTTGTTGAACCTATTGTCATACATTGTGACAATACCAACACAGTTAGTATGTCTAAGAACCCTGTATTACATTCTAAGACAAAACATATAGAGATTAAGTATCATGTAGTAAGAGAGAAAGTTGTTGAGAAAGAAGTCAGACTTGAGTACATAAGTACAAAGGAGAAGATAGAAGACATATTTACAAAGCCTTTGCCTAAGGATACATTTGATAATCTGAGAGGTATGCTTGGGGTTATGCCCCAGCCTACTTTTGAGAAGTGATGTAGTTGGTTGCATCCGTTCAGTGGTATATGAGCCTTATCTTTCTTCTGGACTGGATGTTGGTACTTCCTTTATGGGGGAGTATGTGTATCTGAGCTGAGTCATGAGGACTCTAGTGAACGTATTTTCTAAATAGTGTCTTTTGACATTGGATTTGTTGTTAACATGATGATGAGATTTCTATCATTGATGTCAGTGGGGGAGAAGTGTACATGAAAAAACCATTTGTACTATCTGAACAGGAAAATGAAGCAAGATTTGATTGATGAAGAGGACTTGAAGAGCAGTAGTATTGCAGTATTGGATTTTTTGAACATTGGATGTTTTTTCATCTATGTTTCCATCAATGCCAATGGGGGAGATTGTTAGGAATGAATTTTGAATGTTTGGCAGCCATTTTGTAGCAGTTGTTGTTGCATTCATGACTATGATTGTCATTGATGTCAACACAGTAATCTACCAGAGACTTGTAGAGAAGCAGACAGTGTTTGGATTAGCGCACGTGGGATATTGTAGTTGGAGCTATGTGATGTTGAGGATATACTCTTTGATATGTTATATGTTTATGGTTAAGAGTGTAGATAGTAATTCATTTATTCATGGAAGTTATGAGCATTTTGGTGGAAGCAGTATTCAGGCAGTGTTCCTAAGTAGCAGTTTGTGGAAATCGGATGATATCTCCTAATCGGGATGGAATCTAGTTTTGCACAGTTAAAGGGAAGTTGAAGACACATTTTTAGTGATGTGGATGACAATGCAAACTTTGAGGTCACACGAGTGAAGAATTATTGTAATTGAAAGCTGACAGTTTTGTGTAATTTTGATGTAGCGTGTGGAAACTTTTATTTTGTAATTGTATGCCGACTCATTTTTAATTACTTCAGCGTGGTATAAAGGAAGGAATGTTTTTCCTTGTTTTAATATGGTTGGATGTGATGATGTATGCATGAAGTGAAGAAAAGAGCTAATGAATTGTGAAAGAAGACATGCAAGGTACAGAGATTTGAAATTGAGATCTGATGTAGAAGAGAGTGCTGTTTGGCACAGTGAGAGAGGAGGTAACATATTTTCTATTATTCTATTGAATAATCTAGAGATCAGTTGGATAGTGTGTTCAGTGATCTTTCCATTGAAGTTGTTTGGGCATTGGGTCCATCTGTCTTCCATAACTCTTAACAGGGTTAGAATCTTTTAACAGGGATTCAAAATATCCTAACATGGATTCATATGTACTGAATGTATTTCATAAGACTCCTAACAGAGTCCATCCTTTCACAAGGAATATTCATATTAGTGCATCTTTTGTGGGCATCATTCCCACCGGGGTTTACTCTTTGATCAAGAGGTTCCCTAGTCAACATATCTTTTGTCATTGTGTTATTGTGTATGAATATCTTTCTATGGTTGGTAATTATATTGCTTACATGGTTTAATGCTATTGAAGTTGATAAAAGTTATAATTATCAGATAACTGATTCACCCCCCCCCCTTCAGTTATCTTGGTGGACTTTACTTTCTAACAGTTTGTTGATGTGATTTAGTGTTGAGAAACACCATTGTCTTAGTGGAAAAAAACTTGATAGTTTCTAGATAACGTGGTTGACTGCACAAGATGACTAGGAACCCCTAGCTAGATATGATTTTCCTAGGGACTATATATGCACTAGTTCCAAGCTATGATGATAGGATACAAGACTGACCCTTATGCACAAGGAAGTACAAGCTATGATATGTACAAGTGATGAAGATAAAGACCGATGCAAGATGTTATACAACTGATATATAGAAGATCGAGTCTAAGATTTATGATTTTTGGATTTTAGATTTTCTGATTTGTTTGGATTTTTAGATTTTTGAAATTTTTTTATGGATTTGGAATTTTTTATGAACATTTTTCACTTTTGGGGCGGGGGGGGTGGGATTTTAGAGATTACTGGCCCTCAAGAAAGAACACATTGTTTTTCCCCCAATGTGTAGCAAGGTGTGGGATATTACAGATGGATTGGAAACTTGATGGATGAGGTGAATAGACAATGATGGATGAAGTTGATGAATGCAACCCTCATGGATAGTCTCCTCAAGATTACCCAAGCTAGGGAAAAGGAATATAACAATGTGAAGCATGTTTTGGATAAGCAATGGAAACCAATAACTCAGTACTAGATAACATATAGGATAATGACCTGATGTCTTAAAAGTATGTGGTCCAAAAGGGTGGACATGTCAAGAGACTTATAAGAACTTATTTTCCTTTTTTTTTCTTCATTTTGATCAAGACCAATGGGTCAATTGGATAGGATAGTGATAGGATAGCATGATCATGATAAAGGGTGATGGAGTCTATGATTGGATGGTTTGGGATTAGGGAAAGGATGTTTATGGATAGTGAGAATTGGCCTAGGTGTAAACAATATCATGATAGGGTACCATGGATGGAAGCAAGAGAATAATCTCATGGAAATGATAGTGGATGCATGATGCTCACAAATAAGTTCAAACTTTGTCAAGATCAAGGATGTAAGAGGTAATACGAATGCAAATAGGGTAGCTAGATGATGAAGGATTACACATGATGTTTTTTGGCCAATTTTTCATCATGGTGCTTGTCCAAGGTGCCACAAGAAGTGGTTTTCACCATAAGATGGGTTTATTTCTCTTTACTTTTGCTACCAAAGGTGCTTGTTTACTAGGTTTTCACCAAGGTGTTGGATTAATTATGGAAAGTTAAGTACTGAGAGGAGAGAGGTGAATCAATACTACAAAAACTTTTAACTACTTTTCTAACCATTCACCAAATTGAAAAATTTGCATACATCACCATAAAACATATAAATCAAAAACATAATTCACAACTCATAACACCATGATTTTTGGTCTCGTAGAAATCCTTGGTCAAAGAAAAAAATTGTGGTGGGTATGGTACCCACAATAGTTCACTACTACAATAAAATTTTTGTTCAATTAGAGCTACAAAATTTAGCTATTTCTAATAGCTTACCATGTTAAGAGTATTTACCTTGTTATGAGTATAAAGACTTATTCAATCTACCTTGCTAAAGGATTTTACAAATCTAATCTAAGAGATGTACCCTATTAAAGGATTTATAGATTAAGACCTATTAGGGCCTACTCGGCTAAGAGATTTTACAACTCTTATTACACTATAACCGGTAACAAAAATGTTTGTACTGATGCATCAACATATGCTTGTCAGACTCAATATGCTCAATATCATTTACCTCATTCTGTATTTCACTAACAATTCAACTTTTGTGCTCGGTAGCCTCAACTCTGATTCACATTCACAATTATTCTTTTACTACTCTATTACTTGGTAGCTTATCTTCTCTTCATCACCTATTCTTTGTAATTAATCTCCTCTAATTTCTCTCACACTCTGATCTTCATACACTAATCATTTTATACTCGATCTAGAACCAGTGGAAATGTTCTAGATTCTTCTTGTTAAACGGTGCTAGAATTGGTTACTTGGTTACATCCAAAACCCTTACAAATATATCCCAACTAATCCAAATAATCCAAGAGATCATCCCCACAACCTCCCCCTATCTTCTTAGAAATAAGTCCATAGCTTATATAGCAATTTACACCATCAGTTGGCCTAGAAAAGATTACATTTCCCTAATAAATGAGAAAATATATTACAATAAATAGGTCAGGCCCCAAATCCTTAGAAATAATCTCCAATGAAAGGATTAAGAGATGTGACAACACAAATACATCAGCCTCTAACATAACAAAGATCTTACATGATCGTAGACATAAAAACCAACCAGTAGATCAAAACTATAATGACCAACTAGAAAATGAAGAACATGATAGTCCAACAAAGAATTTGTCATAACTCAGGCGCAATGAATCCAAATTAGATGTGATCATAGGAAAATATCCAACACGATGCCAAGAACACATTGTAGAGATCACAATTCAAAAGAACAAGCACAAATCAACCACCAACCAAAACATTAGGATGATCAAACATGAAAATAGGAAAAAAAATAAATTTTTGTTGATGCAAGATTTCCAAGATCATAAGATGATCCTGCATCAGACACCCCAGGTAAAATAAAATGTTCCATAAGAGAAACTTATGAACATTTAATAAGGTGTGGAACATAAATCCCATTCTTTTTTTAATCCAAATATCACCTTCATCTACAACTCTCAGCCTCTACACCTTTGCACTCTCTCCTAATGGATCCATCAACTTACTCCCCTCTCTACTCTCGCTGTCATATCTTCTAGCAAAATTAGAGCTTAGATTAATACCTCTTCTCTTTTGTATAACTAATCTACCTCTTTTACAAACCTACATATGTTCAACAACCAAGGTCCTCTACTAATTAACTTTACCTTTCATAAAATCATATACCAACTTTCCTTCATCAGATTTGCCTTCAAGAACCTTCAAAGATTCTGATCCATACTAACCTTTGTAGTTTATTTCTATGAACAATACATCTTTATCATACTTAAATTCATTTCACTTCTCCCTTCTACCTCCTTCAAATGAACTAGAGAAAACTTTTTCCATCCTTCTCTATTGTGACCAAACTTCATCTGCAATCATTAATAGCTCCTCTATCAAATTGCCAAGGTCTTCCTAATAGAACATGACAAGAACTCATAGACATCACATCACATAATACTTCATCTTTATAAGGTCCAATGCTGAAGTTAAAAACACTTCTCTTTCACCTCCACCATGTGTTTATCTAAAAACCAACTTATCTCATAAGGACAAGGATGTTTAAGACTCTTCTAGTACCAACATGTCAGGACTACCACTATCCATAACAACCTTACAACATTTACCTCTTTATTTGTAAATGGTCCTAAAAAAATTCCTCCTTTGTATAGGTTCATATTCCTTTTTATTCAACATGACTCTCCTAAGCATAAGAGACTCTCCTATCTCAACCTATGCTTCATTAACCACAAATTCATCAATAGTTTGTTCCTCGTGTGCCACAAGATTCTGTTTTCCCATGTTCTTCCTAGATCCTTCAAAACATTGAAAATTCCTATGTCCTATGCCACCACATTTTTAAAAAGTACCTTTAAATTCCTTTCTACCATTCCCTCTTCTAGTTATCCTCTGATCATATTTAACTTCAATAGTTTCCTTCTCCTTGTTATTACTGCTAACTTATTTCTCCCTCTCTCTAGGGTTACTTCTTATCTTCAACTTATCTTCTTCTCTCAATGCATACTGATAAGCATCCTCAATAGTAGAAATCCTCAACATACTCAACTCATCCTAAATATTAGATATTAGACCATTAACATACCTAGCCACCTTCTCCTTAGATACTTATTTGTGACTAAATCTGATAGTCATCTTATAGAATTCTCAGTATATTCTTCCACACTCATGTCTTTCTACCTCAATTTTTGCAATTTCTTAAACAACTCTAACTCATAATCCTGAGGAATGAATTTATATTTTAACCTAGTGACCATCACCTTCCATCTAGTGATTTTTGTCTCACCATGCTCCTCTCTGTCTTTTTGTAATTCCTTCCACCATAAGGCAACATGACCCTTCAAATTAATTTGTGCTAACCTAACCCTCTATGGATCTCTAACATCTCCAAGCTCAAAGTAATATTCTAACTCTCCAATCTAGTCTATCAAATCCTCAAGATGAAATGAACTGATAAAAGTAGAAACATCCATCCTATAACTCTTAATTACTTGTACCATCTCTCTCAACAATCTTTCTTCATCGACAGGGATCTCATCATCTACAACCTCAAGACCTACATCAACCTCCTCATATTCCTCTTCAATCTCAAGATTCCTTCTTTATCCAGTCAACATATTTATGATCTCATTCCTCATCTCAACTCTAAAATCTTCCATCATTTTCTCTAACCTTCTAGGTTTCATTCTTGTAGGTGGCATTTTCCAATCCTTAGGTGCACTAGCCCCTCCATCGGTGATCTATTGCGAGGTGATCCTCCAACCAATGATCTGTACACCCTCACTATGGCTTCAAATCTCAACAACTAACATCAAACCTTTCTTATCCACCTTGTGCAAGTCCTATGTGATTCCAAGTCATATCTTCACTCTTCCACCTCATGATCAACTGGTCAAAGGCTTCACAAGTTAGGAAATCAAATCTACCAACACAATAATCTCAACCTTCTTCAACCTCAACCTTGTTCAACCTTTCACTCTAATACCACCCATTATAGTCAAGGATGGATAAACCTCAAGGAGATCATTCCAACCCTTGCATCCTATACAACATAAGAGAAGAAACAAGACAAAATAGAAAGAAAATGAGAGATTAGGCCTTTTATTATCATTGGTAAATCATTTACAATAGATCTACAATATGTATCCTTACACGCCAAGCATACATGCCTAGTTACATCCAAAACCCTTACAAATCTAGCCCAGCTAAGCCAAATAATCTAATAGATCATACCCACAACCTCACCCTGTTTTCTTAAGAACAAGTCCATAGCTTATATATCAATTTACATCATCGGCCCAAAAAAGATTACATTTCCCCAATAATTGAGAAAATGTGTTACAATAAATAGGTCAGGCCCCAAATCCTTAGGAACAACCTCCAATGAAAGGATTAAAAGATAAGACAACACAAATATGTGATCCTCCAACATAACAAATATCTAGCATGAACGTGCATAGAAGAACCAACTAGTAGATTGGAAAATGATCAAAAACCCATGATAACCAACTAGGAAATAAAGAACAAGACAGTCCCACAAAGCATCTATCATAAATCGGGTGCGATAAATCCAAATGAGGTGCAATCATACAATAAGCTCCAAAATGATGCCAAGAACACATTTTAGCAATCACAACTCAAAAGAACAAGAACACATCAACCACTGATAAAAACATCAAGTTGATCAAAAAAGAAAACTGGAAAAAAAATCTTTTATTTGTTGATGGAAGATTGTCAAGATCCTAACATGCTCCTGCATCAATTTCTCAAGCCACCTGGGAAGAAATAAGGAAGATTTTTCAAAAATATTCTAGGGCTTCCATGAAAAATGGTAGAGGTAAAATAGTAGTCAATATAGACATCAAGAAGGTGCAACCAGAATTCAAACCAATTGAAGATGATGAAGGTCAAATATTTTACATTGCACAAAGGTGATTGTGGTCTCCCAGATAAGGTATCTCCTTAGATCTATTATCTTTTCCTAGTCCTTACTCAAATTCTTACATACCTAATAATCAAAATCAAGATTCATATCCACCAAAATTTAGTAATTATCCACAACATCCTTGGAATAATCGATAGAATGCTTGGCCAAGTTATAAAAATCCCAATCCTCCACCTTAGTGGCAGCCACCCCAGGGGAATTGGAAATAAACACCCAAATGGAGAGGGAGTCAATGATGGCCAAATCATCCAGCTAGTTACTTTTAACCTCCAACTCAATCTACTAAGCCAACTATTATGCGTCTTAAAAACCCAAATACTAATCCACTAAGGCCTGTTCAATTACCAGCTCAACCTACACCCAATCCAAATAACAAACCACAACAAGAGTCGGTCTTTCTACAAATCCTACTCAATAAACTGCATATGATGTTGGAATAAGTGACATATGTTATCCTTTATTTTCACAAATTTGAATTAGCTCTTTTTGAGTCACTAATTCACCTCATCACATTCTTTTAACATTTGATAGTTCTCAAATTGACCGATCGACCTTTCTTTTAGATGTCAAGTCTCATTTATATCTAAAGGGACCCAATCATTGCTTCATATCTATATTTATTTTTGGTGGAAGTTTCTCCCTATCATTTTTTGGTGGAAGTGTCACTCATCAGTTTCTTGTTCTCAGTTCCTTATTTCACCTAATACTCGAACCTCGATAGTGTCATGTTGATGGGTTCCCCACTAGTCTTGTATCGATCGATCACACTTTTTGGATTCTTTTGCACACACTTATATTATTGCATGGCTCTTAAAGGATGTGATAACCCAATGTTTTGATAGAGACAACCGCATAAGTGATAAATTGTGTGTTGATGTCAACAAAGTATCAATTTTAATGCTTGATTGATATGACATTAATTAAAAATTTTCATTTCAAATTTTATGGTAATATTGCATCTGCCAAAGTGAAGGAATTGATTTCTCTAGGTATAAATATGTATTCCACATTCATTATGATCGTTCACATTGGAGACTTATGGTGAATTTGGAGGGGCACTCAAAGGAAAATGCAAGAAGCTAGGTTTGAGGTGAGAAGATTTCTTGTGTCTGAATTTACTAAAATTTTCCAATATTCCTTGGTTTAGTTCAAAGGATAAAGAGAATTTTTTAAGCTAGCATTCATGAATACCTATTATTACTATGATTATCCTTTTTCCTATTTCTTTTTCAATTCTCACTATCCATTAGAAACCCTAGCTCTTTTCTCTTATGTTCTCATGGATCCCAAAGTCTCTTAGCCCATTGAAAGAAAATTAGATCACATTAGAGATATGTGATTAGGGTCATTGGTAATGCATGATATCAATAGAATGTTATGGAACCCAGAGAATTCCCCCATTACTTAGAAAATTATAGAATATGCCTTTTCTCAAGTTGGGTGTTATCCTTCTATTGTTGTATGCCCAGAATTAGTCTTCACTTGTGTGCAGCATTATCACCCCAAATCTCATGAAATGCATGGTGTAGATCAAGCTTTGATAGCCAGAATTAATGCAAGTAGTGTTTATCCCATACTACATTTCCCCAATAGGGAAGAAGAGGTGAAACTATCTCTGCAGTCTTGGTGGGAATTTTTCCATGGTCAAGTAGACTATTGTCTCAACACTATTTCCCCAAGTTGGTTGAAAGTCCCTCAGCCAGGACAATTTAAATGCCTCTTTGAATAAAAACATAATTGTTCTGAGAATAAATTATAGATATCATTATATTTTTGTGTTGTGTGGTTGGTAGGTTTGACTCTGAATATTTCAAGGAGTGGATGTGCTAGTTCATTCTTACTATCTATGATGACAAAAACCAAGTTGATTGGGAAAAATTGATAAGTGACTCATTGCATGAGCATCTTGTAAATTTAAAAGAAGAAAGAAAATTTCACCTATGCTTTTTACTCCTTTATGTGCTCACTATGGGTAGAAATTCTTCTCCAAACTTAAAATCGAAGGATAATATTATGGAGGGTGCCCTTGTTTACAAATTGTTGGATTGGAGAGATAGGGTACTGAGAGGAGAGGGGTGAATCAATGCCCACAAAAAATTTAACTTATAAACCTTTCAGAACTAAAATTGTAAACAGTAGTAACCTTATATAATAACTTGTATCAAATGCATGTATCATTCATTCATTCAACTTGTAAAAGTAAATAACATGAAATCAACAATATAATAGTCCCATAACACAAGTATTTTGTTAACGCAGAAACCCTTGTTAAAAGGTAAAAACTACGGTGGGGATGACACCCACAAATTCTTCACTACTGCAGATAGAAAAGGTTTCCCTACTAGGGCTACAATTTTTATCACTTCTGGTGATCTGTTAGGAGTAACATATTAGATCAGCTAGATCTACCTAGTGATAGGATTTTAGCAACACTACTTGAGTGTGCACTCAGTTAAGAGGTTTACAAAAGACTGTCAAGTCTCCTTTGTTAGGAGATTTTACCAAAACTCTATTACAATGATTAGAAAGAAATAGGTAACTATCTGCTAATGACAACTCAACTTGTCTAATATAGATCAATAAAGTACTAAATATATATCACCTTATACTTTGTGAATCTCTACTCTGAACTGCTTGGTTAGCCTACTCTGATTCTACTCAATCTGATTTCCTTTGAATACTGTTATGCTCTGTCAACTGATAATATTGAAGGTTGGCTAATGCTTCAAGTGATTCTTCGCTCATACATCAATTCACATAAAAAATGATGTAAAATACAAATATATAGCATAATGCTTTATGCCGCTTATACAAAATTAGGTTTCAACAACTTAGAGAAAACCCTAAGATCTACGATGTACAAAAATAACCTAGATCAAACAATTACATAAGATCTTCATTGTATTTAATGAATATCTCAACAATAAATTATCCTCGATCTTGGTAAAACATTTTTTGATTATGTTGTAACCGTTTGCATAGATAGATGTGCCATTTTTTATTCCTATGTTGTTTCCTATGATCCTCAATAAACACTGTAAATACTACTCGGTAATTACACTGATGCTCAATGTGCACTATTGCTCAGTATCGGTGTCTAATGCTCGGTAAAACTATTTGGTGCTCGGTATGAAGACTTAACCCACTGGCTTGTATTTCTTATAGTTACCGACTAGGTTCATATAAGTAACCGACCGATGTCTTTGACTTCCTTTGATACTAAAGACAATCATTAATGCTCAATAGAGATAACAATCTCCCCCTTTGGCATTAGTATCAAAACCTTAATGGATACAGACCTTATGTCTCAAAACTTATATCTCTACCATATACATATCAAAAAATTTCTAAATACTCCCCCTCGGTGTATGCTCTCGGTAATGTGTAATATACTTAGCATCTATTTACATATTTGGCATATACATTATTATCCCCCTTTTTTATATTAATGCCAAATACAAAAATGTATACTTACTGCTTGTCAAAAATGTGCTGATGGGTTTTCTTCAATGATTCCAAGATGTTTTCCCATTCCTCTTTCAAGTTGGTGAGAGCAAGGTGCTCAAGACTGACTTGTGCATGCATGTCAAAGATGTTATCCAACATGGAAATTTTTGGTGTTGCAACAAGTTTCTCCGCTTTGACATTATGTTTCTCAAAAAATTTTAGGTAGGGTAGGAGCTTGGTTTGTAATTTAGTGACCTGATCATTGACTCTCTCTTCTTGTTTCCTAAGATCTGCTATCAACCGCCTAAGTTTGTGAATGCTCAATATATGCTTTGAAATAGCTTGTGGCTCAGTTGTAGTGGCTTGTGCACTGTCTTTGATCTCATTTTCAAATTGTTTTATCTTTTCACTGATCTCAGCAGTGAAGGTGTCCATAGTGCATAGCTTAAACAAGATTTGACAAATTAATTTTGTAATACACTAAATTTTAGTTATTACCACTGATAGCTTAACCTTGTTAATTTCCACTTCCTGGCTTACTCTCTCTGCAAGTTTATCTTGTATCTTCGACTCAGCCCTCTCTTCAATTCTCTTGTCAGCATCGACATTTGGGGAATTTATTCCTTCAGTGAGGGTAGCAAGTTGGTCCATAATCAGAGTATCTTCATCTATTTTTATCTCAGGTACTACCTGTTGTAAGATATCCCAGACATTTTCTAATATCTCCTTGCTTTTTCTCTCTTGTCTCAACTTCTCCTGTGCTGCTTTGATTTTACATAACTCCCCATATTTTCTTAGCTCTTTGAGGCTAAGGGTCCTCGGGTCACACTCGGGTATCATAATTACTTCATCTAGAGTGACCAACCCTTTTCCTTTATTTTTCTTCTTCTTCTTCTTCTCCGGTTCCTGTGGTGAACTCTTGGCAACTAGAACAATAGCTTTTTCTTCTGCCCTCGGAGTGTCCTTCCTAGTTGACACATTATCATCCTTTTTATTCTCCTCAGTAACCTATGTGTTGGTTGACTAAGAGGGAGCCTCTGATGTTGTGTCATATGGGGTAGCCTCAATTGCTTTGGGCTCTTCTTGTGGCTATGTTTCTATTTCAGTAGCCTCTTTTCCTTCAGGCTTGTTTGTCTCTATAGGTGTCTCAGTGCTTTGTTCCCCTATTGTATCTTTAGGTTGCTTGGGGTTTGACCCATTGATTTGTTCCTAAGATAGAATCTCTATGGCTTCAACAAGTACATGAAGCTCACTTGGTAGTGATGTGAATGCACACTTGGTAACTTGTGCTTCATCATGTGTGTTGTCTTATGCATTATACACATCATCATATTCATCCCTATCATGAGGATCACCATTTGTGATGTCCTCAATGAGTACATCCTTATCATTTGTGTCCTCAATCTGAATCACTTCTGGATTCGGTGCATCTTGTGAACTATTCTTAATTTCTTGACCAATTTTTGTATCAATTACCTCGGTAAATGATGCAAGGGACTCTATTTTCTACTTAGTTGTTCCATCATCAATGAATATACCATTACCTTTAGAATTATGTCTCTTCTTAGACAAATTTTGAAATGCAATTTTCTCATTTTTCTCTCTGACAGCAAGAATTGAAGTCCAGATGAGTTGACCAGACTCATCAAGTTCTGCCAGATTCTCATCTAATACTAGAATAGCTTGACCTTTTATTTTGAATCTCTGCACATAAGTGTCCATAAGTTCATTAATCTCATCAAGAGATAGGTTTGGTGCTACCGATGCTAGAATTTGTTCTCTTCTTTTTCTCTTAGTTTCCAAGGCATATGACCACTTTTGATTTATTCATTCTTCTAATGTCTTGGGTAGTGATCCTTCAAACTCTAATGGAGCCTGTTTAAACTGAATCATCATCTAGATGATTGCTTCCTCAATTTTGTTTTGGTCCTATTAGGGATTTTTTTTGTAGGATCAAACTTGGCAAATGTATGGGCTTGATTCTCAGTTAAAATGGACTCCAAGTTTGCAAAAAAAGGCCTAATTGATGAGGATTGGATAAGATCCTCCTTCTACTTTGAGCTCCACAAGACTCAGGCAGGTATTGCCTACAATGATTTACTATGCTTCAAGTAAATGTTCAAATGGTAGATTAAGTCTTCACTGTTATGCTATTATTTCTTCAAATTACTTCAATAAAACATTATTACTCTGCAGACAGCCCAAATTATCCTAATACAGAGTACTATAATAGAAATTATAATTGTAATAGCATGAAATAGTGGCATAAAGACATTCATCCTTCTTCTTTTTCTAAGTTCAACTCAAGGAAGGATAACCTCTTGATTCTTTCTTTAAGGAATCACTAAATATATACTATATCACTCTGACACAGCCCTATCAAAATATAAACACAATTCTTGAAAATAAAAGTACTGGTAATGAAATGAATTTTGATTCTTCTAAGGATTGAAAAAGATAACTTTAAGAAAAACACACTTCAGACCAGTGCCTAAATCTGAAGGGCAAAAGAGTCCTAAATGAAAATCCACAAGTCCATTTATAGAAATATGACAGTATGCCTTACATACAACCTGCAATTCAAATAGGATGCCTTACAAACTATTCTATCAATCTAATATTATTACTATTAATATCCCTACAGATATATTTACTCTTTGAAATTGATGACAAGGATTTTAATTCTCTCCTTGAGAGAAACTCATAATCAATTATAGAAGTTGCTTAACAACTAGTATATTTTAAATGCCTTACACATAAAACATATGTAAGAGTAAATACAAAAATAGAGAGACAATAACAACATGAGATAGAAATTGCAGTATATTTATATTAAAAAAAACTTGCAATTTACATAAGAAAACTCATGCTCAAAAATTCAGACACAAAATTCAGAAGTCTGTTCTATAGCAATTTTACTTGTTTTTTTTCTATTATCTTCTATTCCCCTTTGAAACAAGATAACAATTCTATTTATATCTCCCATTCAACCATCTTGGAATTCCCTTATTAATGGGAATGCAACAAGCTTTAGATGGTTGAAACCCTAATCCTAAAGAGCATAAAAGATAAGATACAATAAGCCCTTAGGTGATGGAAAGACAAAATTATCTTGGCTTGTTCTGCACCCTGGATCGCTGATTACTGACACCTTTGTCTACAAGTATTCAGGATAGATTCTTAAGTTTTAATGAGATATGGTGACTGCCATTTCAGACTAACCTACACCATTCTTAAATGATAGCTTATCATCCCTATGCTCTGAGATTAGGTGTCAGGTCCTCCAGGTGTCCTTTCTATTCATCATCCAAGATATCAAAGTCAACTACAACATATTTTATCTTCTTGGGCTTTGTAAGCTCATCCCATGTAGCAACCTCTTCCTCTGTCAGCTATTTATAATTTTGAGTATGTTGTAGTTGTGCTTTCTGTCACTCCCATCTAGCATCTATTATGGCTTTGACATCTACAACAAATTTGATCAGTTCCATCTCTACTTTTATGGCTTCATCCAGGGTCTTGTTGAATCTTTCCACATCCACCTTATTTCTTTCATCTAAAAACATCTCTTTCCTTGGAAAAATAAGATCAAAATCTGATCTCCATGGATCAAAGCTTTTAATGGCACCATCTGCACACTTAATGGGAGGAATAAATTTATTGGAGTCTGAACTGAGCAAGGCTATCTTAGCCTCTATCTGATTTGCCTTGCCTTTAAAAAGTGGCAATATGGCTTTAATTCTATTGATTTCCTCTCCCACTTGTAGAACTATCTCTGGAATATCATTTCTTAAAGATTGAATGACTGCCAATCTCTCAAAAAGTGGTGCCCTTACAGACCAAGTTGCATAATATCCATTCAAAATTTGAACATAATTATTAACCTCTACTTGCAATGCAGGCAACTTATTGTAAGCATTAAAAACTAGATTAGATTTATCTTTCAGCATGTCAATTCTATTTTGCAAAATCTTTAATAAGGCCTGCAAAATAGCCTCATTTTTCTCCACATTTATTTTCTCTAACTCTGCAGCAACTTCCTCTTATGTCATTCCTTTAACCTCAGTTAATGCAGGTTGCTCAGGAGGTGCAGGAGCCACTATAGGAGTATTCATGATTTGAAGCTCTAAGTCTGCCAGAGATTTTTCTAGTGCCTTCTCCTTTATTATTCAGAGATCCCTGTCCTTCAACAATGTACTGTAGTCCTCTAGAAGGAAGCCATACCTTTCTAATAGCTACTTTGTCTTATCCTCATTTAGTTTAGCAAAATGGGTTAACACTTGAGAAATCTCAAGGTCCCCTATGTTGTGGATAGACAACACAATCTTATCTCTATCCATTTGCTCCTTCACATTCAAAATTGAAGGCTTTTTATCCT
Organism: Chamaecyparis obtusa; assembly: GCA_027943335.1. Classification (NCBI taxonomy): domain Eukaryota; kingdom Viridiplantae; phylum Streptophyta; class Pinopsida; order Cupressales; family Cupressaceae; genus Chamaecyparis; species Chamaecyparis obtusa. The sequence continues at coordinate 483,273 of BSBK01000177.1, read as the reverse complement.
TAGGATAAAGACTCCATAGAGCTAATGCTTGATTTTTTGGGTTGTACCCAAATCCTCTAATGATATCCCCCACTTGGGTTTCTAAAGACAAAGTTATGTCTTCCTGCCTTTTGATTTGATCAATAATGAAGTTTGAATACAAGTTCCACCTAGGCACAAGTAGCATATTGCTCTTTTTCACTAGTTGTCTAGCCTCATCTGGGGTGAGTTTTTCAGCTTCAGGGTCATATTCTCCTAATTGATGCACTACCTCCTCTGGCACTTGACCATCTTCAGTGATTTGTACACTAGATGCAACCTGTTGTTGTTTATCCCAAATCAAGAAGCTCTCTATGAAACTGTCATCCTTTAAGAAAGCATCTTGTTCAATCATTATCTCATCTTGGCATAGAGCCAAGGGTAACTCAACATTTTCTGGTTCAAGCTTTTGCTTCCTCTTCTCTTCCCTTATTCTCTTTCTTAATTGGTGATCATGCACACTAGTTCTAGGGAATAGGGCTCCTATTTTATCCTTTTTCTTCACCTAAGAAGATTCACCGACCAATAATTTATGCTTCTTTGTAGGTGGCTCACTTGTATCTTGAGAGCTATGGAGCTCCACTAGATCAACAATATTTTCTCCAACCTGATGCCTTTTTGCCATTATTGACTTTAGGGGAGGGATGCTATGCACAAAATAGCCACCATCACTATCCTCATCACACTCAGATTCAGAATGGACATCCCCTTTCTTGTCAGTCTCATCAATTTGATCTCCAAATGTTCTCATCAGAGTGTTAAATTGAGACATCATTTGTTCAAGTCTTTGAAGATAAGGAAATTCAAGGAAGAAACCACTAAATGCCAATCCTTTTTGTCTCACTCGCTTCTCCATGGTATACAATTCATGTATTTGGTTGGCTCTCCTAGCCACTTCTTCTTCTTCTATTATGTTTCTTAACACATCTTCCTCGAGATACTCCTCATGCCTTTTATTGAATGGGATGTTGGGCATGTAATATTGCTTGGAAGCAACTATGAATCCTTCTGTATCCACATATCTATGGGAAGCTGCATGAATTCTAAACTATCCCAACTACTCATCAACCTTATTGAAGGCATTCTTGCCTATTGTGATACTATGCACTCTAAAGTGCCTAGGAGAAAAGGTTCCCTTCCTGTGTGAAGCCGGATGCTCCTTCTCAGTCAGCATAAGCTACCAGATAAACTCTAAATATGCCATCCTTGGTGGAACAAAAAATGGTAGTAAGTGAGGAGGTTGAGGGCATCCGTATACTCTGATCATAGTATATCCCTTGTCATAGTATATATCTCCCCAATTATGTCCCTTATTCCATTTATCAACAAATTGTTGAGGCCTCACCAACTACAAAACTTTGGTAGACAGCCTAGAAAGATTAAGCCCTAAGCTGAGGAGGATAGGCCGAACCATCCAATTCTCAAATACACAAAAATCACTCCTTGTGGAAGGACTCCAAGCCCTTATCTAGTATTGCATTGGGTTCAATTATCCTTGATACATCATCTGCGGCTCAAGTTTATCCATGTTCATAATGTTATAATTGAAGTATAAAATAAGATGCATCAACAAAGAATAATGCATGAACCTCGGTGTAGAACCAGAACTGGACATGTGGTTCTTCAAAGCTTGTAAACCCTCATGCATTCTTTCTATTATAAAACCATTATAATCATATCCCCTGGCCACATGAAGACTCTGGGAATACAAAACCATCATCAGCAAGTCCATGGTGATTCTCTCCCCACCATCTATCCCTAGAACTTTGCATAATTTGTATGCAATTTATTACGTAGAATTTGAGATCCTTATAGAAAAAAGGGGTTGCTGACCCAACAATTGGCGCGATGTAATTTTTTTTTCCTCACAGCACATGGGCTCAAATTTCTTTGGCCACCACAATAGACTCCCTAGTATACCTATTGGCCAAGGCCTATAAATTAATTTCAGTAGCCATAGGGACTTGGATACCGAAAGCCCTTATAAATGAACTACGATCAAGAGTGATGAGAGGAGATCATCAGCTTTCCTAATTTTTTTAGAAAGAGGGTCATAGCTGTGGGATAAGACAATTAAAACATCTACATCCAAGAAGACCTCAGGAACTATCAATTTTCCTAATCCCGATGTCCAAGGGTTCGAGACAGGGATTGGACTCTCAACATTTTTATAAAAATATTTAAATAAACACATTTCGGTAACATCTAAATATCACTGAATATTATATCAATTTCCTACTTTTTTCAGAGATCACCCGACTATAGGTATTTTTGATCTAGAGATAAAGAGACCATAGAAACCCTACAAATACTTATCATAGTAGTCGCTAGATCTCACAATAGTGATTCAGAGACCTGGCAACTAAGGGAGACCGCTAAGTCATTTGAAGAGAAAGAATATTCCCTCAACCTAGGGAGATTGCATGACAAAGGGTTTTTTGGGTAATTGCTAAATAACAAGGAATATGCCAATTTGCTTGGGAGACTAAGCGACTAACTGGGGAGACAAAAGTGCACATGCTTTAAAAGAATTTTAAGTCATTGAAAAAGGTAATGACCAAATAGACTTGGGTGAGCATTTTAAGGGTTTCTTATATTTTCTAAGGCAATAAGACCTAAAACCTAGGGTTTTTTCCTTTAAATGAAAATTGGAGCTTCTGGGGCTAGAAAAACTAGAATTTGAACCACAAAAATAGGGACAGAGATCAGGAAACCAAAATTTTGAAAGACAAAACATTGAAACTAGAAAGACTACGAATAGGTCCTCATTTGAAATTTTGTCAAATCGCTTTAGCTCAGAATCAGAGAGATCTCCATTCTCAATTATATCTATAGCAACCTCATCTACAAATCTTATCTTGTTACTAACAACCTTGAATTGTTCATTATTAAGTTCTTCATCCTCTAGGTCTTCCTTACCTCTTATTAACTTTATCCTTTTCTTCAGTGCCTCTGCTACAGCCTTGGGTCCTTTCTTTACATAAGTCTTTGTCAGTGTAGCAACCTTTCATTTTGCTACCTTCCCAGCTCCCTTCTTTTGTGGTGGTGAAGCTGCAGTTGATGACCTTGTGTGTGCACCTATTTGCACTGGCAACTGCCTCTTCTTTGGAGCTTGAGTGGGAGAAACTGATATAGGTTCTTGTTCTTCTTCAGACTTGATTTCTTCACTATCATATGGTTTGTCAGCTAACATTAACTGGCCTTCAGTTGCAGTTTCAACTGGTGACTCCTTAGATGAGTCAGATTCATTCCCAAACTTCTCAGATAAAAATTTCTTCATTTTCTTTGCTTTCCTTTTCATTTTACCGATGACCAAACCTATTTTAGTTCTAAACTTAGCTTCTTCAAAGGTTCCAAACCTTTCAGCCTTTGAGTCCTTTAGTAATGCTAGCAGTGCCTTAATAGATTTCAAACCAAAATTGTGATCCATTTCGTATCCCATGGGTGCTAGCCACTTTATTCTTGGCTCAACTACTTTAATTATAGTGTGGTCGGTGTCACTAAGAAACAAATGTCCAATCTGATACTTCTCAACCAATGAACTCAAAATTCTACTTCTTAAATTCATCTTTACTTTAAAACCTTTAAAATAACTATTTATAACATTCTCAACATTATCTCCCAGACCTTTCATAATATCAAAAATTTGTGAAGTGATCGGTGTGTCATCTATCCAGTCAGTGTGATCATTAGAGGGAAAGAATTTGTGGAGATAGAAAAATAAACATACAAGTAATGATCCAAACCTACAGGTATTGGACTTTTGTGTCTTGATTGTTTTCATGTTTTCTTCAACCTATCTCAATAGTAGCTCGGCAAGGTCTATCTGATGACCCTTCTTTATCAATTTGTGAGCCATGTCGACTACACTACATGGTACACTATTTGCTCTACTTGATTGAAATATCTTGTACCCAATTACATGTGCTGCAAACTTGACTTCGGGATCCACAATTGATGAAATTTTCAATGCTCTACCATCCCATGATACGCCAGTGTTTTTCTCAATCTTGGCTCGAGATGAGCTTCTGAAGGCTTTGGCTTTATCGGTAGTAGGGTAACCAGTAACCCTACTAATCATTCTTTTTATAACCTTGATTGGTCTATCTAGCCAGAATGTGCCCTCATGATAGTGGCTCAACACAACCCTAATCCATTCGTTCTTAAAATTCTTTGGGAAATTTAGGGCATTGGTAAGACCAAGTGTTTCAACAATTTTGTGCTCTGGTTTCAGTTCTATTTTCTCATCACAAATTGCCTAATATGCAACATACATATCAAAATCACCTATTCCCCCAATTTTACAATGTATGTATGATCGTATGTCTTTAGTTAACAAAACCCTAGGTGGGATGCTTGAAAAAGCTCCCATTGAATCCATTTTCAATGTTACTTCAGGGTGTAACTTATAAGGAGGTTCCTTGTAGCTTGCTAACACTATTAAATTAACTTCTACTTCCACAACTTTAGAAGAAATCACAGTAGATGCAATTTCAACAAACTAGGTTTTCTGATAAGTACGAGAAATATGCTCGGTAGGGTTTCAACTTACTCAGAATATATCAAAGAGAGTGCTTGGTTTGATTTGCAACTACTTGAATTTGCTTGAAAGATTCTTGCTTGAACTCGCTCTATGAAATTTTAGCTCTCCAAAATCACATTGTGAAAAATGAGCTCTATCTTCTGTGTATTTATAGAATTTTTGATATTCTCGCTTAAAACTTTATGCAATAAATGCCTGACCTACTTTCTAATTCATGACAACTGTCATCTCGGTGACAGCTACAATCTTTCATCTACTCGGTTAACACAAGACTTCTTTGTTCGGTTGATACTATTATTCGGTTAACCTTGAATAGTGATTACCGATAGGTAACCAATGCTCGGTCTAACTTTTACCGACTGTGTAACTTTGTTAGCTCAAAACATATAAACCACAATGCATCTTTATTCATGCAGATTTGGTATGTGCACAACATGTATAACGAACTGTATGTAAAATATGATCATTTTGAAATGTCAGTCCCATACATACCTATATCACCTTAGGTGGAGGTACCGATGTCACCCAATCCAGTGGACAAGGTTTCACCGAAAGCATTACTTGACTCAACATTCTCATTAGATGCCTTTCTCCACATGTCATTCCTTATTCTCATGATATCTGCAATAGTGTTTCCACTCTCAAATACATGATTTTCATCTGGTTCTCGATCTCTGCAGTCCTTGCTTAGGTGACCGACCTTATGACAATGCAAACATGCCATTCTAGTGCTTGTCCAGCTTCTTGATTGTCTAGCCCATCTTTTCCTATTGTAGTTTGTTGCAATGTGCCCATATCTACCACATGCAATATAGTTAGTCCATGTGTTGTAATCCATACTTGCTTCATTTTTGCCTTACATTCTCATGCAGTGTGTCCATGTTCATTGCAAGTGTAACATAATTTATCCATAGTAGGATTGTTAGCATTCTTGTTCAGTTTAGCTCTACACTCATAAGCTTGGTGACCATACTTTCCATAATAATAGAAATAACCATTAAACTTAGGAGTGACTAGAGGTTTACCTTGTGCTTTGCTTCTACACACATTAGAAGTATGTCCTAGTTTTCCACAATGATAACATGATAATACTTTAGGTCTTTGACTTTGATTGTTGTTGACTTGTTCAACTTGTTGTGATGATTCTCCTTCGCTAGTATAGCCTAATCCAACTTTTCTTCCAAATTTCCTTTGATTAATTAGAAAATCATCAATCCTTTTAGAACTATCCTCAACCAGTTTCTTCATTTCATGATGTTGTTGAGTTTTCACTTTGTTTCTCAGCTTTTTATTTTCTTCTCTGAGTATTCCTATATCTTCAAGTTTTCTTGACAGTTCACCATTAAATTGGTTGACCTCCTGATTCACAATCACCATCTAATTTGAGATTTCAAAATGGTGCTTGGTGAGTCTGTGAATCTCTCTTTCTTTTTCTTGAATTTGTTCAGTTATCAGTCTTTGGTCTTCAATAGCTAGATCCTTTACTGCTCAGCCTGTCTAGCATTGTTCATCACTTCTACCATTCTTACTATCTAAGATTCCTGACCGATTTGCAGTGCTTTTACTTGTTCGGTTAAATGAAGATTCTTTTCAGATAAGTCAGAGACTATACTTTCAGATCCATCAGAAATACTTCCAAAACTAGATCTAATGTGATCAAATAGATCCTCAATCGCTTCTTCATGGTAACCAATCTCATTTTGCAAAATAGCTAGATTCTTTCTTTCAACTAGTAATTTCCTCACTCCATCCTTCACTTTCTTATACTGCTCAACAAACATCTGCATTTGAATCTTTTAATTTTCTATTGTCTTATCTAACTTATACCTCTCCATGACTAGATCTTTACCCTTTAGTGGTTAAACTATCCAATAAGAGAACTGAGCTCTGATACCAATTGTTGGATTGGAGAGATAGGGTACTGAGAGGGGAGGGGTGAATCTATGCCCACAAAAACTTTAACTCATAAACCTTTCAAAACTAAAAATGTAAACAGTAGTAACCTTGCATAATAAATTGTATCAAATGCATGTATCATTCATTCATTCAACTTGTAAAAGTAAGTAACATGAAATCAACAATATAATAGTCCCATAACACAAGTATTCTGGTAATGCAGAAACCCTTGTTATAAGGTAAAAATTGTGGTGGGGATGACACCCACAAATTCTTCACTACTGCAGATAGAAAAGGTTTTCCTGTTAGGGCTACAAGTTTTGATCACTTCTGGTGATCTTACCCTATTAGGAGTAACATATTAGATTAGCTAGATCTACCTAGTGATAGGATTTTAGCAACACTACTTGAGTGTGCACTCAGTTAAGAGATTTACAAAAGACTGTCAAGTCTACTCTGTTAGGAGATTTTACCAAAACTCTATTACAATGATTAGAAAGAAATAGGTAAATATCTGCTAATGACAACTCAACTTGTCTAATATAGATCAATAAAGTACTGAATATATATCACCTTATACTTTGTGAATCTCTGCTCTGAACTACTCAGTTAGCCTGCTCTAATTCTGCTCAATTTTATTTCCTCTGAATACTATTTTGCTTTGTCAATTGATAATCTTGAAGGTTGGCTAATGCTTCAAGTGCTTCTTCGCTCATACATCAGTTCACATAAAAAATGATGTAAAATACAAACATATAGTATACTACTTTTTGCCACTTATACAAAATTAGGTTTCAACAACTTAGAGAAAACCCTAAGATCTACGATGTACAAAAATAACCTAGATCAAATAATTACATAAGATCTTCATCATATTTAATGAATATCTCAACAATAAATTATCCTCAATCATGGTAAAACATTTTCTGATTCTATTTTAACCGTTTGCATAGATAGATGTGCCATTTCTGATTCCTATGCCATTTCCTGTGATCCTCGGTAAATACTGTAAATACTTCTCAGTAATTACACTGATGCTCGATGTTTACTGTTGCTTGGTATCAGTGTCTGATACTCGATAAAACTATCTGGTTCTTGGTATGAAGACTTAACTGACTGGTTTGTATTGCTTACAGTTACCAACTAGGTTCATATACATAACCAACCGATGTCTTTGACTTCCTTTGATACTAATGACAATAATTAATGCTCAATAGAGATAACACAAATGTCTCATGCAATTACAATAAGAAGAATGCATGAAGTATTTTTCCTATGTCTATAATTCTTTCTTTAAGACACTCATGAGAAGTATTGAGGTATGTCCTAAAAAGAGACTCTTCAAGGAGGCTAAGGCCCTAATATAGAATTATGGTAGCTTCTATATATGGTTCAAAAGCTTTTCATATTTGAGAGTTGGGGTTTATGAAAAAGAACCTTTGAAATTACCAAAGTATGCCTCCAATTATCTTATTTTCCTGTAGCTTTTCTGCCAAATGCCATTTGTGAGTATTAAGTATTGTTCAAATGAGAAAGAAAGGTTATTTTTTTCCCATGAATTTATCCTATTTTTTATGTAAAAGAAATGAATATGCCAAGTTTTCTGAAAAACTACTGGTTGATTTTTGTTTCCGCTCTCTACCCATGAGAACCCATTTTGATAGTAAAGGGTATGTTAAACAAAACTCATATGGGTACACCCAATATGTCCATGTACCAAAGCTAGAGGACTTTTGGGAAGATTGTGCTAATGAAAATGAAGTTTTCATAAGGAACTTTATGAGGTTGACTTTGGATCAAATGATTTCCTTTGATATTATTTCTTTTTCCCTAAAAGTATTAAAGAGTATTGTATATGTATAATTGATGATTTGTACTAGAGTGTTGTTCTACATCCTTTTTAGTTGTCATAATGTGAAGAAGAAACAAATATCAAATTTAGAATTGCTTAGTTCTTGAACATATCACATACATATGGTGGCACAGTAGAGTTAAGGCTCATTCTGGCTCCTCATCACATGGGGGAATTCCCAAGGAAACCAATTCTAATTCCCAAACACCAAAAAGAACACCCAAGAATTTGACATCACAAGCTAGAGCATCTCAAGAAAATTCACAATCTAGCAGAGATAATGACCCCCTTGAGAAGAGTTAGAAGTTAAAATATGTATGTGAAGTAAGTACTCTGATATTTTATAAGAAGAGGAGAGCGCTATTGAAAAATAACTCAATTGATGAGGACACCTAGTTCCTAAATCAATTAGGGGGAAAATGTCACATAGTTTCTCTAATAGATGAAGATCCCCAAATGCTAGTATCCAATGATTCTATGTTGCTTTCTGATTATGATTTAATACTTTTTAATTTAAAGCTTTGAAAAGTACATCATCCACCCCATGGCTCGAAAAGGCTATTGAGAAGAATAAAAAGAAATACTCACCAATCATGGAAACTAAAGTTGATATAGTTGTACACCTATTAGGAAAGACTCCCAAGTCTAAGAAGGCTAGGTGAATGGCCAAGATGGTAGTGGATCCTCAAAATGAACATCATGTGTTATAAATTTCCAATTCTAATGTAGAAAAAACTGAACATAAGATTACAGAAGGGGAGTTCAACATAAGCAGAATTGACATGGGACCCTCAACTATATATACCATGCTAAGTTATCTATCTTTTTGTTGTCTAAAATAACTAAAGTTGTCAAGAAGTAAATTAAAGAACTTGCTCAATAAGTGGGCACCCTCACCTCTTTTATCCAATCTACCTTTCCCATTGAAAATGTCCCAAATATCTCATCCTCAGGGGTATCCATCAGAAGGATTATCAATTTTGATTAACTATAGTCTATCAAAAGAGCTCAGGTAATTTCTAAAGTAGAAGATGATTGGTCAAGCCATATGATATTCAAAGGATTGTCTCTCATTGAATATGGCTTGAGAAAATATGAAAAACTCAAGGAAATGACCAACCTTCATCAATTTGAGTTATAGAAAGTGAAAAAAGTGGTTGGTGAGTTATCTACTACCTTCTTAGAGATGAAATAAATAGCCAAGTTTCCCCCTTATTTCTTGACATTAGAAGATATTATCTATAATCCAATAACATCGCTCTTTGGGTAAAAATTCTAGATTTGAAACACGATGTCATAAAAGAGCTTCAGTCTAGTCTTACATCATCCATTGTTAAAAACATGATCTGAGAAGTCACTTCTCTACAATGGGCATAAGTATCTTTGGAGATGATGGGAAATAAATTTTAGAGGTAGATATTGTAAAGGATGCTTTTTTGTCAAAAGGTCAAGGATGACCTCTCTACAAGTAAGGCTGACTTTAGATCCTTGGAGTGAATAAATAATGCAATCATGGTGTTGGACTATATTAGTGATGAGGTCAAGGAAATTCCATGGGAGATCATAGAGGTTGAAAAGAAGGTGAAAAAGTGGAGGATAAGGGTTTTAGATACATTTGATCCTATTGAATAATAAATATCACTGTTCATCATTAAATTCAGGGTATATAAAAAGAGAGAAAATCTACAAGTAACTCAATAGCCCCAAGGTGATGTGGTGAATATAGTGGTACAGGTGCAACATAAGTTGGAGAAGCTGGAGGAACTAGAAGAAGAGGAAGAAAATGTAGATGTGAAGAATTATTATTTGTTCTCTTGTTGTTTATGCTATGTTTATTTAAATGCTTTTAAAACCATAATTGATCTTTGGCATAGTTATCTTCAAGAAATCAGATCGGCTACCAAAATTCAGTCTAGATACTGAATGCTTATTTTTAGTTAAAGTTTTGTTGTGTGTACGGGTTAGAAAAGAAAAACCTTAAAGAAAAGTTTTAATGAAATGGTATCTGAAAGTGATTTTATATGAATTGTGTACTAAGTTTTGTAGTTTATGGGATGTCTTTGTTCCTATGTTGAATGGTGATTACTATAGGATACTATCATCTATCTATTGATTTATAATTTTAGTAAATTCATTGTTGTTTTAGCATACAACTTTGTGTGGAATTGAAATGGAAATCGGTGGATGTTGGAGTGAGTTTTAAGATTGAGGAAACTTTGTGTTCCATTTGTGTTATTCAAACTCGATTAGTTTTTTCCTTTCAAAGAATTTTCTAGTTAAAAGTTCCCCACCTTATTTGCTTTTGAGTTAAAAGCATACTAGTTATTTTTAGTTTATATTCAAAATCATAAGATGGTATTGCATTTGTTATCTCTAATTGAGCATTTAAGGTTGTCATTAGTATCAAAGACTAGGAAAGATATCGGTCGGTCACTTACATTGAGCAAATCGGTAACTAGGAGCAAGATAGACTAGTTGGTAAAGCTTATACACCAAGCATCAGATAGTTTATCGAGCAACAAACTTCATCAACACTGACAGATAGTAAACACCAAGTGTCGCAGTATACACCGAGTAGTTTATACATTGTTTACCGAGGATCATAGAAAATGGCATAGTAATCTGAAATGGCACATTCTTCTATGCAAATGGTTACAACAGATCATAAAATGTTTTACCAAGATCGAGGAATATTTAATAGTATGATATTCATTAAATGCAATATATATCTTATGTATTAGTTTGATCTAGGTCATTTTTGTACACCGTAGATCTTAGGGTTATGATTAAGTTGTGTAACCTTATTTTGTTAAAGCAGCAAAAGTAGATTGCTATATAAATGTATGTTTACATCATTTTTGGTGTGAACTGATGCGAGAACATATATATGTATCAAGGAGAACTTGAAGCATTTTCCTAACTTCAAGTCTATCCGTTAACAGAGTAGATTGCAGAAGATACCAAATTAAGCAGAATCAGAAAAGGCTACCAAGCAGATTTACAGTAGAGATCCATCACAGTCAAGGTGATATTTTGTCAAAACTTATAGATTTGTATCAGACAATTGAGTTGTCAATTAGTAGATAATTTCTCATTTCTTTCTAACAATTGTAATAGAGTTTTTGATAAAATCTCTTGATAGAGTAGACTTAACAGTCTTATTCAAATCTCTTAACTAAGTGCACACTTCATTAGTGTTGTTAAAATCCTATAACTAGGTAGATCTAGTTGATCTAATATGTTACTCCTAATAGGGTAAGATCACCATAAGTGATCAAAACTTGTAGCCCTAACAAGAAAACTTTTTCTATTTGTAGTAGTGAAGAATTTGTGGGTGCCATCCCCACCATAGTTTTTACCTTCTAACAAGGGTTTCTGCGTTACCAAAATACTTGTGTCATGTGATTGCTATTTAATTTCATGTTGTTTAATTTCATAAGTTAAATGAATGATTGATGCATGCAATTATATACAAGTTATTCTGCAAAGGTTATCACTGTCTATAATCATAGATCTAAAAGGTTTACAAGTAAAGTTTTTGAAGGCACTGATTCACCCCTCCCCTCTCAATACCTCTCTCTCCTAATTCCAATAGCATCTTCTAAAATAAGCAAAGAGTCGGTGTAGAAATTCATCACATCTAACTCAACTATTGATTCAAATTTCCACTTTTTGGGCACACTATATTGTAAGAGTTAAGTAGTAAAAATCTGCAACAAACCATTTTTTGGTGATTCTACTAGGGAATTACATTGAATATTTGAATCTGTATGTTGAGTCAAAGGAATAATTGATTAGATATGCATAGATGAATTTTCATGGTTCTCCCTCTTGAGAATATATTTCATGTGTTATAACCTAACTTGGGTTTTCAAGATGACCAAAAACATATCATTTCACATTTGAATATAGTAGCTTGAAACTTAGGTGAAATAACAAAGAGTAGAAGTGAACAACTCTAGAGGTAGATGAAGAAGAAGAGCTTGCTCAAAATCCCAAATTCTTATTGAGAGCTAGAGAAAATCCTAGGATACCTCAAAGAGGAATCTAGTTCCTCCTATAAATCCCCATAATGATTAAAACCCTCTAATTCAAAGGTTGTTGACTTCTTAGAAACCCCTCTTATATTTTCAAGTTAAGCTAGATACCAATATATATACACCCAAATTTAGAGGAGATGAGAAAGTTACCCCTAATAAGCACATCCATTCTTTCACTAGAGCATGTTCAATATTAGGAGTTCAAGAGGAAAATGTGGTAGTTAGGTATTTTTTTTAATCTTTGGTCGATGAAGCATTTGATTAGTTTTATCATTTACCAACTGCATCCATCAATTCGTGGGAAACCATGAATACACAATTTGTAAATAGATTCAAAATAATAGAGACGAGATTACTTTTACTGCTCAATTATCTACCATGAAGAAGGAGGTCCATGAGTTGATGATAGACTGCCAAATGTAACTTATTGTCTAATAGGATTCCTAACAATGTGAGAGCATGGGATTCCCTATTGAAAAATGTATTTATTAATTATCTTCCTCCCGATGTTAGTTTTCCCCTCAAGATAGAAGGTGATCCAAATCTAATTGATGCCCATAGGATAGCCACAGCTATTGAAGATGATTTAATCATGGTAGGAAAATGGAAGAAGGAATTGAAAACTAGAAAACCCCAACCAACCATCTCTTCTGATCTAGTGATTCAAACATTAGAAAATGATATAATAGCTCTGAAGAGGTAGATGCCCAAGAATCTGCCTATGTACCAAGATATGTCAAGAAAGGATTCCACCATAGAAGGAGTGAATTCAAGGCCATTGTCTATAACTATCCAAACTCAAATATTGGAGATAGAATCCCCTCCTCATACTTCTAAGGGAAATAATGTGATCTATAATTTTCACCTCACTACAGATCATGATGGTTCAACCTGTCTTGAGATCTCTAGAGCACCACAAATATATTCTACTAATGAGTTGAGCACTAGAGAATATCAAGTGGAAGAAGAAAATTTCTCATTAGGAGATGATGGAGTTGATTATTTGGAATATGAAACTGACTTATGGAAGGGTAAGGAGGCATATTATACCTTGGAATGTCCAAATTATGCAGTATTCACTAGAACCCAATAGTGAGATGAAAGATCAAGAATCAAAGGGGAAAAACTCAAATTATTCATTAGGCCCCAAGTTTATGCTTACCAAGAACTCAGATCCTAATCATAAGAAGGGAGAAACACTTGTTCTAAAGGCTCTACAACCAGAGGTACCATTCAACCCTCATAAAAGTGAGTTTCCTAGTTCTTTTGATATTGTAGAGAATTATAAAAACACTAACATCCAAATATCTGAAGAAGAGTATATTAGGTTGAATATGTCTCAGTTAGATAGTGCAATACCTGATGAGGCATATTAATGTCTTAATTTTGATATAATTTTTATAGTTTGGACACACTCTTTGTGCTTTGAAAAAACATTTCTAAACACTTGTTGTAAATATCTTGTGAACTTATGCTAGAGACAGCTAGAACCTACTAAACCTATGGGTAGTGTGTATGACATGTTTTGCTTAATATTATACATAGAATGCAGTATTTCATATAACTATTTTAAGCTATGTTCTAACATCTGAGTAAAAGTAGGAATGTTATCTTGCATATGTGTTCCGGATGTTGCTAACTTTTCAGGAGAATGAGGAGCAACGCAAAGAGTGGTGATTACTGCATTTAAGGAGGAGGATAATGGAGACCAGTCATGGCAAAGAAAGCGCAGTTCAATTCTATTGGATAAGCCGCACCTGCAAAGGAGTTTTTGTACTAGAGAATATAGGGGATATAACTTACTATATTTCTTGCAACTTGTTATTCTGTTGCTTGGCAGTAAATGTACTATGTCATGGTTGATCTTCCGCCTTCTTTTCTGGTGATGTTTGTTCAAGACTTTTTTATGTTATGTTTTTAATAAGCATCCAATCCTCTATATAATGGATTTGGATCATCTTAGTAAGCTAACGAGAAAAAAGATAATGCTGATTTAGATTCAGAAGTTACTCTTTCTGTTCTTCATGAATTATTTAGTTTCTATGTAATCAAAGAAGGATTTTAATGGAAGAAATATTTTGAAGTACTTGTTGTGTTCATAGTTAATTGAAGCCAACCAAGGGGGCCCACTTGGGAGGTGGAATAGATTTAGGTAGAATAGATTCATTTCTTGTAGTTTCCTATTTTCAAATAGATTTACTATATTAGTCCTGCAGCATTATTACTATGAAAGTTCCAGTAGCACTTGCAGAAAATGATCATAGTGGATGTTTTGAGTTGTTAATTAGTTTAGGTTCATTTTTAAGCTTCCTACATTTATCTGTTGTTAGCCAAGGTGTTTTTACTATTTTGTAGCAGCAGTATAGATTCTTCCAACGCATTTTACTTTCCTACAGCATAGGTGTTATGACTTCTAAAGGAACTTAGTGCACAAACTGTGCTGACCCATTTCAAGTCCTACGTCCCTAGGTTGACAATTCAAGTGTATTTCATGATGGAATAGGTAATCCTTAGAATAGATATATTATCCTTGAAAGAGAGACAATGGTGTTATTATCTTCATATATTGTGAAACCATACATTTTTGGTGCCATTGTCGAAGATGGTGTCAAGCTAGGAACCTTCATGAGTCATTTATTTTCAGATTAGTTTGTTAGCTAGGAACAACAAAGTTGTGGGCTTGACTAACAAGTCACCAATTTATTGCATGCATCGAAGAAGGAGAGATGTCCATGGTAGATTCATTCCTAAGGAGCCTATGAAACCAAAAGAAGAATTCGAAGAACCTAAACTGCCATTTCTAGACGCAAGCCCAGAGTTTACTGCATCATCATCTTCAGTAGAAGAAGACATCCAGAAAACATTTGACCTCCGTCCATTTGAGGAAACATTGACCAAATTCCATACTAACCCCACTTCAGGACCACTTGTTATCCAGAATCCCCCAAAAATTACCAATTTCTAGCCACAGTTCCAATAACCCATACCTCCAGCTATGGCAGCTCCCACATTTCCATTTCCAATACCAATTCTCGTCAATAATCCCAATCTCAAAAATATACTTGCATCCACATTACCAAAGTTTTATGGTCTTGTCACAGAGGATCCTGATACTTTTCTATTCAAATTTGATATCCTGTTCCAGAGCTTTGACTATAATAATGATAGTCACAAGCTAAAATTATTCCCAGCCACACTAAAAGAGTCAGCTTTAAAATTGTTTATGGGCTTGGGGGAAAATGTAGTAGCAAATTGGGATGATATGAGACACTTATTTCTTTACAAGTATAAGGAATATTGTAGGGGAAATGATTCAAAAGGTGATGACATTTTTAGAATGTCACAATGGGAAGATGAAACATTAGAAGATTATATATCTCACTTCCTGTTCAACTTACAAAAGAACCCACAACATACCCTGCAGGAGGAGTCCCAAAAGCTGATTTTTCTCAAAGGAGTAAATGAGAACTGTCTTGAAGTATTAGATTTGATGGCAGGAGGAGATATATCCCAATCTTCATGGGATGACCTTCAAAAGATTTGCTAGAACTACTCTAGGTCAACAGTAAAGAAAGGAAGGGGATTTCGCTCAGCAATAGCCAAGGGAAGTGGCTCTGGTATTTCAAAGATGGAAATTTCAAATTTGTTGTCTGATTTCAAGCAAGACATCATCAATGATGTTGCCAAACATTTGGATATAATGGTTGCTAAGAAGAAACACGCAGAAGCTGAGGAGCAGTTAGTTGAGTATTGTCCACACTGCCAGAAACAGAAGAAAGATTGTCATTGCAAATTGGTCACTAATGTGGAAAACCAACATCTTCCAACTGAGTACCTAAAGATAGAAGGAGAAGATGAGCAAGTATTCTTCATTGCTCAATGTCAGCCATGGGCCCCATGTCAAGGTATGCCTCAAGACCCTTTACAAAATTCAAATCCATATAGTAATCAATGGAAAAACCATAGTGTCCAAGGTCCTCCACAATATAATCAACCTAATTGGAACAATGCTTGGAAAAATAATCCACAAAGTCAATGGTATCCTCCACAACAGCTTCAATGGCCACAATTCCCAAACCAATGGCAACCACCCCAAGGGAACTGGTAGTCTACAAACCAATGGAGAGGACCTCAACAGTGGTCTAACAATACTGGATACACACCTTTACCACCTCCAGCAAATACACCTACACTAATGCCACCACCTGCAATTTTTGGACCTCAAAAATAGACTCAGTTGCCTGCACAACCTCAGCCAAATCTAAATAACCAGTAGACACAACAACCAATGTATGCTGCTGATGCTCATCAGTATCCTACTTATGCTCTAAATGTCATAGATATACATTTGAGGTCTGGTACAACCTTACCAACACCTAAACCACCTCTTATAACTGAAATACCAGATCCTCCTACAACATCAGCACCAACAACTTCTCTGCCGCAAGCGGTTGACCTAGCCAATGTAACTAGTTTAGCTCAAACTCAAACTGCAATTGAACCTCCTTTTCCACAAAAGCTTATACAAAGTAAACCTCCACAAACAGAGGAACAATCCTTTGACATCATTGACCAACTGAAGAACATGCATGTCTAGATTCCTTTGTTCCAAGATATTAAAGATGTTCCTATTTATGGAAAAGCTATCAAAAAAGCATGTCTTAAAAAGCTTGAGAGGAAGAAAAAGGACCCAACCATAGTCCATGTTATAGGACAATTGGCTAACATCATGTTAGGAAAATTGGTTATTCCTAAATATTCTGATCTAGGAAGTCCAGTTGTGAATGTGATTATAAATGGTCATTCAGTTAAAAATGTCTTGATTGATCTTGGTGCTGCTATAAATGTAATGACCAAGGATACTATGAAAAAGCTGAACATAGAAGGATTACGGGCTACCCCAACAATTCTGCAACTCGCTGATAGTTCTGCTGTCACTCCTTATGGGATGATAGAGGACATAGTAGTAGCCCTAGATTCTCTAGAGTACCCTACAGATTTTATGATTCTATCCCCAAAAGTCAACTTAGCTAGTTACCCTATCATTTTAGGATGACCATGGTTAGCTACAGCTGATGCAAATATAAGTTTTAGGTTAGGAAACATGACCATATCAGATGGATAGGCAAAAAATAAATTTGTCATGTATCCTCCAACACAACCCTAACCAGATTTAAGCACACCTGTATGGCTAGATTTAGGGGATGGAGAGGAAGAGTTAAACTCTATAGTACAACTTATGATGTTACATAGACAATATTTTCTAAAGCTGCAAGAGGAAGATTCAGTAATTCAGAGTATTCTTAATAATACTTGTGTGGTAGAAAAGGATGTATCTGACAACTCTGTGTTAGAACTAACTACATATGAGGAATATACTGAGAATTGTTTTCTGCCTAAGGAGCCAGACATTATCCATCAATTTTTACCATGTGAACTAGATACAAGTCCCATCTCTGAAGCTGCTATGGTTAATCTCACAACTACTGTTGAGTTGTCAAAAGGTCATAGTCTCCATGTCAATAACAAACTGCCTCCCAAACAGCTGAAACAATTAACAAAGCTTCTTCAAAAACATGAAAAGGCTTTTGCATGGGACTATGGAGATATGAAAGGGTTAAGCCCCACATTATGCACTCATAGAATATATATCAATGAAGGGTGCCTGCCACTCCATCAACCCCAGAGGCAGATTAATCTAGCACTCAGGGAAATAGTTAAAACTGAACTACAAAAATTGCTTGATGTTGGTTTCATATACCCTATATCTGATAGTCGATGGGTCTCACCTCTAGTTATAGTACCTAAAAAGGGAGGGAAATGGTGGATTTTTTTAGATTATAGATAATTGAATAAGGCAATGAAGAAGGATCATTTTCCTTTACCATTTATTGATCAAGTTCTAGATACTCTAGCTGGTAAGAAATATTTTTCTTTTCTTGATGGATACAGTGGTTATAATCAAATAAGTATAGCTCTAGAGGATCAGGATAAGACTACATTTACATGCCCATGGGGTACTTTTGCATACTCTGTGTTTCCATTTGGCCTGTGTAATGCTCCAGTGACATTTCAAAGTGTTGTAATTAGTATTTTTGCTAACATATCACATGATTGTATGGAAATATATATGGATGATTTTATAGCATTTGGAGTGACCTTTGAGGAGGCTTTGATGAATCTTGAAAAGGTCCTTGTCTGATGCAAAGAACATAATCTATCACTTAATAGTGAGAAATGTTTCATGCTTATGCAGGAAGGGGTAGTGCTTGGTCATTTTATATCAGCCGTAGGGATACAAGTGGACCCAGCCAAGGTAGAGGTAATTCTAACATTGCCCACACCTACTAAACCAAAGGATGTAAGATATTTTTTAGGTCATGCTGGCTACTATAGGTGTTTCATTCAAAATTTTAGTCAAATAGCTAGTCCTTTGTATACACATGCCTGTCATGATGAACCATGTGGAGGCCATTTTGCAGGAAAATGAACAACATTAAAGATACTTACAATTGGATATTATTGGCCAACATTACATAAGGATGTAGCAACTTATACAACCAATTGTGACAAATGCCAGAGAATGGGCCGGCCAACAAGATCAGATGAGATGCCACTCAATCCACAGGTTGTTGTAACACCCTTTGACAAGTGGGATATGGACTTCATAGGGCCAATTGACCCACCATCAAATGGAAAATCCTACATCTTAGTATCTACGGATTATTTAACAAAGTGGGTGGAAGTCAGGGTGATGAAAAATGCAAGAGATGAGAAAGTAGCTAAATTTTTATATGAAGAAATATTCACACACTACAGAGTTCCTAGAGAACTTGTAATAGATCAAGGAGCCCAGTTCACATCAAATTTGATCACTGAACTTATGAAAGAATATAGCATAATGCACCGGAAATCCAGCCCTTATCACCTTCAAAAAAATGGGCAAGTAGAGGTCACCAACAAAGAAATTGAGGCCATTCTAACCAAGAAAATGCAAATACATAGGAGGGATTGGAGCAGCAGATTAATTGAAGCCGTCTGGGCTTACCGAACTACATGGAAGACAACAACTAGATTCACCCCATTTGAACTTGTGTATGGAAAAATAGTAATGTTTCCCATTGAATTTGAACATAAAACATTACGCACTCCTTTGGAATTGAACATCAGCCTTCCTGCAGCACAAGAAGAGAGACTTCTCCACTTGAACTCACTGGATGAAATGAGAAAGACAACTTTGGAAAGAACATAGATCATTTAGAAACAATGGAAGAAGTGGCATGATGCACATATCAGGAATAAACACTTCCAAGTGGGAGATTGGGATCTTTTATATGATTCTCGATTCAAGGAGATTCTAGAAAAATTGCAGACTCGGTGGCTAGGACCTTACAAAATTCAGTATGTATTCGACAATGGAACATTCCAGCTGACAACCATTGATCTGGTCCAGTTCAAACTGCTTGTAAATAGCCACTGATTGTGCCTCTATCATAACCCACAGACCAAGGATGAGTTCTTGCAGCAGTTCCAACCAAGAAATTTACTAGCTCCTATGGACACAATTCCTGCAACGGAGGGTGCAAGCCTTCTTCCTATAGTTGTACCATAACAAGCCTTCATTGAGAACCCATAATAAAACCTCATTACATATGAGGTCCATTCTTTCATTCATTTTTTATTTTCTTCTTATCAACTCATCTCATTTCTTTGTCTACCATCCACTCACACTCCACGTCACCCACAAATTCAATTTTCTTTTACTGCTTTCAATAAAACATGTTGTTAGCACCTTTTTTGCGATCACCAAACTTCGCCAACTCATCAAATTGCATGCGGATGTACGATCTAAACTTTTTAGGTACAACATTTTTTACTTTTTCTTCATTTTTAGCGCATAGGTTTCAATAATTATATATAATACTGCATTAAATGTATTGTATAAGCCTTAAGCCAGTTTTCCATTCCTGTGCAAAAATTTTTAAGTGTGGACACTTGTCAAAATTTTGTGGGGGGTAGGGAAAGTGTATTTATTTCCAAGTGTCATCTCCATGTCACCCTAGTCATGTCCACGTTATATGTTGTAATTTGGCTATGGTCTATTTTTAATTTTAAAATCTTTATTGTATCTGTCATACCTTTTCATTCCGATTTTGGGAAAGATTTCCTAAGTTTGACATGACTTAAAAGGACTATCATTTATATGAGAACACTTCCAATTAAAACCTTGAAGTCCTTCATAATTAATGGCATCATTATTTTACATACCAAACATAACGGATCCGTGTTAAGAGAATGTGGTATTGGCATTTCAAAAGATCAATTTGAATTCTAAGAAGAAGGTATTTGCAGAAAGTTAAGGGGGTAAAAATTATCAGGGTGGTGAGAATAGAGAAATTCAAAGCTAGGCATTTTGAAGATGGGAGGTCAATTGTAGAGACATGAGCCGGTTGTCCATGGTATTCTACTAGCAGATGTGGAAGTACTCTATAGTTTTAACGCTTGTGGATGGCTTGGCTACTTCCTACAGTTAACAGAGTTCAATGAAGAAGTAGCAATGGAGTTTATGAGGACATTTGATGAAGGAGAAGCCACAGTATGGGGATTAAAAATGGTTGCTACTAAGGAGCGGATAGCAGAAGTCATAGGACTACCAGTTAATGGAGAGCATTATCCAAATGAACATGACGCCAGGTCGTCACGGGCATAGTTTTCTCAGCCGGGTGACCCTCCATTGGAAATCTCAAAGCAAGGGTGTAAGAGACTCTCTCTTCCAGCACTGTATCCAGAATTGGCAAACCATATCATCAAGTATTTGACTTGCGAAGGCAGATTTTCAAACCTACACACTCATCATTTTAAGCTGCTTAGTTGTGTAAGGCATAACATTCAAGTTAATGTCCCCAATTTCCTTTACAATATGTTGTGTATTAGTGCCGAAAAACTCAAAAAGGAAATGAAAATTCTATTTCTCATCATGCCCTAGTTAAAATTTTAGTTGAAAGATCTCTTAGGGATTCCTCCCCTGTATCATGGGTAGAATTTGTTGAATTTAAAACCTTGCAGCCTCAAGCCAACCCTGTCCCGTAAAATTTAGGCAATGAGGAAGAGATTGTGGAGCCTAGTCAAAATCCAACTGAAATAGAGAAAGAACCAACATTACCCCCTATTGATAAATTTGTTGGACCTATTTTAGAGGGTGATATACCTAGCTCTTCCATAGACAAAGGTAAACATAAGGTTGATGAAGAGAGCCCTAATTTTAAAAGGAAAGCCCAAAACCCTTATGTTCAAGTGGCAAAGAGAAAAAGGTCTACTCCTGAGGCAACTAATCCTGCAGCATCTACCCCAACACCATCTAAACCAAAATGGACCCGCAAAGCAATAGAGGTTAATGAAGTTCCTGTACGTCGAAGCCCTCGCATGCAAGGTCAAGTATCAAAACCTCATGCAGAATCATAGGTCGAGAATATTCCAGATGACTCTCCTGTACAGTTGGAACCCCAAAATGTGGAAACATGTGAAAATAAGCTTGACAGTGAAATGCCACAGGGTGATCAAGAAATGTGTGAGTCAAATCCTGCTATAGTCACAAAAAATGCTCCCGAAAGTGTTCAACTGACTTCTCCACTAGTCCCTGTATACTCTAATGTTTTTGTCATACCTTATAGATCCTCCTAGTACACCCATTATTTCTAGCAAGTTGCTAAGGAGCGAAAGAAGAAAGCTATGGCCCAAGAATTACCTTCGTCTACAATTCAATCTGTATTATTTGGTCTGTACAATCACTTCATTTTTCAAAAGACCTTGTGGAAACAAGAATGAGACCAAATGCAGAAAATAATATTTGATAAAGATGAGGAAATTGAATCCCTCAAGGAGCAGCTTGAGAAATAGAAACAACAGATGATTAAGGCCTTAAAGTTAGCTGGCCAAGTCATGGCCTGTAGACCACCACCAAGGGTGTATTCCATTTGTCTAAAGGAACAGTTTCTGTTATTTCAACTAATGATGACAATAAGGAATATTGATTGTGAATTTAAAACTACTCAAGATTTTTACAATGTGTATCAGACTCTGCCCTCATGGCAGAAGAATTTGTTGTGTGAACTATATCTACATAATTTCATAATTCCACATGAAACAGAGTGGAATCCTCTACTTTAAATAGGAGATGTTCACCTTAGGGCTTTAATGTCATGGATGCACAATGAGACAAATTATGACAAGTAGTTAAATGCCTACAGAGATCTTGAAAAATTGGAGCCTTTGCTACTACGGGCTGAATCACATAAGCTTGATGATCTTCTAAGAGATTGGTTCAAATTAACTTATGGGAAACCAAAACTAGAGGTCAGGGCTAAAGTGTTTTCAAAAAGAGAAAAGGTTTACAGAGATTACCAAACACTCCCAAACTTTACATAGAAAAGAGCTTTTTCAGGGATTAGGAACCAGTGGAACCAACTGCCAAATGCCTTCAAAAAGGAAGAACCACATAGCCCTATCAATTATGAGGAAGCTATTCATAGGGTGACCAAATACATACAACTAGGACAATAGATCAAAAAGGAACTATGGATGCCCCTGTCCTTTCAACCTCCTATGATTCTTTGGCCTCTTTATGATAATAATGCTACTAAACTAGACCTGCTAGTTGAGGAGCACAAAGGTGAACACTGGGAGCGCACCAGAGGATTCTTCTACACCTTTAGAAGTGGGAAGAAAGGGAGAACCATAGTCAATGACTTCAGAGCTATGAAAAAGAAGTATAATGCTTGAGGACAAGCATTTGAATAGTGGGGGGCAGATGATGAGGCATATTAATGTCTTAATTTTGATATAATTTTTATAGTTTGGACACACTCTTTGTGCTTTGACAAAACATTGCTAAACACTTGTAAATATCTTGTGAACTTATGCCAGAGATAGCTAGAACCTACTAAACCTATGGGTAGTGTGTATGACATGTTTTGCTTAATATTATACATAGAATGCAGTATTTCATATAACTATTTTAAGCTATATTCTAACATATGAGTAAAAGTAGGAATGTTATCTTGCATATATGTTCTAGATGTTGCTAACTTTTTAGGAGAATGAGGAGTGACACAAAGAGTGGTGATTATTGCATTTAAGGAGGAGGATAATGGAGACCGGTCATGGCAAAGAAATCATAGTTCAGTTCCATTGGATAAGTCATGCCTGCAAAGGAGTTGTTGTTCTAGAGAATATAGGGGATATAACTTGCTATATTTCTTGCAAGTTGTTATTATGTTGCTTGGCAGTAAATGTACTATGTCATGGTTGATCTTCCGCCTTCTTTTCTGGCGATGTTTGTTCAAGAATTTTTTATGTTATGTTTTTAATAAGCATCCAATCCTCTATATAATGGATTTGGATCATCTTAGTAAGCTAATGAGAAAATAGATAATGCTGATTTAGATTCAAAAGTTACTCTTTCTGTTCTTCATGAATTATTCAGTTTCTATGTAATCAAAGAAGGATTTTAATGGAAGAAATATTTTGAAGTACTTGTTGTGTTCATAGTTAATTGAAGCCAACCAAGGGGGCCCACTTGGGAGGTGGAATAGATTTAGGTAGAATAGATTCATTTCTTGCAGTTTCTTGTTTTCAAATAGATTTACTGTATTAGTCCTACAACATTATTACTGTGAAAGTTCCTGCAGTACTTGCAGAAAATGATCATAGTGGATGTTCTGAGTTGTTAATTAGTTTAGGTTCATTTTTAAGCTTCTTGCAATTATCTGTTGTTAGCCAAGGTGTTTTTACTATTTTGTAGCAGCAATATAGATTCTTCCAATGCATTTTACTTTCCTGCAGCATAGGTGTTATGACTTCTAAAGGAACTTAGTGCACAAACTATGCTGACCCATTTCAAGTCCTATGTCCCTGGGTTGACAATTCAAGTGTATTTCATGATGGAATAGGTAATCCTTAGAATAGATATATTATCCTTGAAATAGAGACAATGGCATGATTATCTTCATCTATTGTGAAACCGTACAATACCCACCTCTTTACTACCATTTATGTTTATGATGCCAACCCTTTCAAGACCACTTTTTATGAATATTAGATCTGTAGTTACATTTAATGATTCAGTGATATGATTCTTTAATCATTTAATTTATATCATGTTAGTTAAATGATGATGTTTATTTACATATGATGAAGTTACTTATGTTGTGGTTTTTACTAACCCCATACTTGCATGTGTATGGTTGGCATGTATGTTTTATATTTTGTTTGATGTGTATGATGTGGTTAAGAGATGAAATCATAGTCACTTGCTTGCAAGATCCACATGATCGATTGATCCCCGCCATTAGTTGTTATATATATACATGCATGTGCATGCTTGTCTTTTATGCATGATTTTAGGTACCAGCCATCGACTTCCCTAAATTTTCAGGATGAGCATGCCCTATTGCAATATCTCAATGGTAAGAGAGTGGAGATAGCATCCAGGTCTAATTCCCAACCTAAGCCATACATTGTCCTAAAATAGTGGAGAAGTATCTTATTGCTACCTTTGAATTCATCAAGGTGACATGAATTCATGAACCCTCCTTCTTGTGCTTGATTATCGCATTTTGATATAGTCAGTTTTTCCTTATTGTTTGCATGCATGTAGGTTTGATGGGATTTTGTGTTAATATATATATGGATTTAATTAAAATTAATTATGTGATTAATTAATTGAATGTTATAAATATAGAAGTATTAAATATAAGGGTATTTAATTAACAAGAATTAATTAAATAATTATGTTTAATAAAGGAATTTAATTAAAAAGGCTAACTATGGGAAATTGGGATATAATTGAATATTAAATCCAATTTGAGAATTAAAGACAAACTAATATAATTGATATTTACAATGTCGAATGCATATTTAAAATATGCTAGGAAATAATAAATCTAATTAATTATGATTATGTAATTTAATTGTGCATTCAATTTATTAAATCAATTAGGAATTCTAAATTAAAGTTGAGTTAAAAGTTATTATTTGAAAAGTACATATAATTATGATTATAATTAATTAATTATGCAAAAGAGAATTGATAAACACAAAGTTAGGAGTTGAGTTCTAATTATTGATTGTGAGTTGCATGTTTGAGTTCGGTTTGTTGGGTTTTCTATATTAGAGTCATTTTTGGTCATTTATAGGGACATAGGTTTTAGGGAGGTAGGTTTTGGCTCTGGATTGGAATTGAAAGAATTTATTGAAAGTTAGAATTTTGGATTGTTGATTGTCTTCTTCTTCTCTTATCAGATCATTCTTGGATTTGAGGTAGGGTTTTGAATCCTTTTGTAATTTTCATTTGGAAATCTTATCTACCACATGCATGTTTTTGTATGTGATTATTGGGAGATTTCTTCAAAGTTTGTGATTTTAATCGTTAGGGTTTGTTTTGAAAACCTAGTACAAAAAAATGATAAAGTTATCTTCTTAAAATGGTTGTATTTTGCATGTTTGAGTTTGGGATATTTTCCAAGTAAAGGCAACCCATTGGTTTGATAAATTTTGAAGGAGAAGAAAATCGATCTTAGGGTTTTGAGAAACTTTACTTACCTTTAGGGTTGCTTGATCTAAATTTTGGGCTTCTTCTTAATTATAGAATTTCCCTTTTTAAAATGAAAACCTAAATTTATATTTTAGTATTGTGTATGTCTTCTTAATGAAATATGAATCGCATATTCTTGTATTAAAAAATAAAATACAAGTTGCTGGAAAAATAGTGGTATTTTCAACAGATATATATATATATATATATATATATATATATATATATATATATATATATATATATATATATGGGTAGGGGTTAACCCCACCCACGAAAAAACTATTGTGGCAGCATTAGTTGCTGCCATGGTAGTAGAGATCATTGTCATGTAGTAGCAAGTGCTGTTATTTTTATATTTAAAAAAATTATGTTATTTATTTATTATTAAAGGTATTTAATTATATTAGTGTTTAGAAATTATATTTAATAGATTAATTTATATCAGATTATTATAAATTAATTTATAAAGGTTAATTTTTTTATGTCATTATTTATGATTAAAAATTAATTATATTTTTATTTAATAAATTAATTTGTATAAGGAATGTTACAAATTAATTTATAAAAGTTAAATTAATATTTTGTTAATGGAATTAGTATCTACATTTAACCTAATGATGAATATTATGTTATTAATCAAGTCAGCTATGACTTAATATTATTGAAATTAATAACATTAAATAATATTTTTTGATAAGGCAATAAATACATTTTGTTTGTGTGTGTGTGTTTTACGTCATGATGTTTTGTGGTAGAGGTTTTGTTTTGTTGGTTTTGATTCTGAGTAATTGATTATGGGAGTAGAGTACGGCCTAGGTGGGATTTTGTCTTTTGAACTTAAAATTATTTTATGGATTTATATCTTTTATACTTTGGGTTTATGTGGTGGAAAATTCATAAGCATTTTGATGTCATGATTATGTGAGGGTTATTTTGGGTATATATGTGATGTCATGTCATGTTTCTATTAAGTCTCGATCATTACTCTATTTTACCTTGAGGAGGTGATGACCATTATGTTGTTGAGATTTTAATTACTTGGTCACCTCATTTCTTTTATTGTGGTTGATCTATATGTTAAGTGATGGTCTTTGATTATGTTTTACTCCATGTTGGAGAATGATGCTATTGATGCTCTTAATGAATATTGATCTTGTGTTATGAGACCATATGTATTTGGGACTTGATTCATGGAGATGTCCATGATGGGATGGATATTTTGGATCCTTGTGTAGGATGAAATATTGTTGTTATGCTTCGACACTTGTCTTTGATGAAATTCATGGTTTATTGGTTTATGAGAATTCTTTTATGGTTTTCATTTTTCTTTCTCATTGGTTATTTTGTTGGGAGAATTAGGGTAGGTTATCTAAGAGGATACTGGGGAAGTGACTTACTTTGGAGGCATTGGAGCCCTAAAGTGGTTGCCCGGGTGTCCTTTGTAAGTACCATAATAAAGTGATAACTTAATAAATCTATTAGGATAGAAACATTAATAAGACAATTGTTCCTCGCACATGCCTTGAGTGTTATTACAGGCTAAGGATGGGAGTGGGAGAAGATGCTTGCTCATCTAGAGAGATATTGAGATCTGGCATAGTTGGTTTTCCTTGTCTATACGAAAGGACTACTAAGACTGCATAGAGTCACTAGGGGGATGGGATCCAAAGAGACTACTAGGGTAACCCTGGAATTGACTTATGTGATGACACTTCCCTATATGTGTCCTAGGTTCCTATGTTGCATTTGGTACACCTAATTTGTGTCTTGATCATTTATTATCAATAACCTTATAACTATTACCACCATTTTATCTAGTGTACCTTGGCATTAGTGTTGCTTGTTTTTGGATGTTTCCTTGAGTGAGACATGGTGTTATCTCCTCAGCATGGTGGGAGTAGACTTCTTGGTTCCACATGGTCTATTGGTAGTGATTTTATTACCATTGAGATCTTACGTTCATGACTTTTTGCTTGGATGATCCTTGATGTTCCTTCTATCTTCTTATTCATTGCTTGGAGACTTTCCTATTATCATCATGAGATGTATATATTGTATTCCATTTTATGTATTGGTTAGTGACCTTGATTCAGGAGATGTATATGTACTTGTATTGTATTATTGTTATCCATGTGACTTGTGTAATGCAAGTTGTATTATTATTATGTTTTACATTATGTATCAATTGTACTTTGTAGATTGTATCTTTGATTACATTGATGTAATGAATATATATTATTATTCAGTTGAAATGAATATGTTAGTGTACTCTATGATTTGTGTTCTTTTCATTATGATTAAATAAAGGATTAGGACTATTTCAATTTGGGTTTAAAATGAACACAAGATATATCATGTGTAATCACCTAAAATTGGTCTACTAGAGCTTGAGCACCCTTTTGATCAAAGTGCCTCTTTGATAGGCATCATTATGTAGAGTAAGCCTTAAAATCCCCTTTTCAGAATCAAATAAAAAATCTTATATCAAGCTTATACTATGGTCTTATTTCTAGAGCTTGCATATTTATTTAATTGCTAAAACATTACTTTTAATATAAAGTTTCTACACTTTTCATTAAAAGAACACATTCACATGTGTGCACCCACTTAATCTTGATTAATTAACAATTAAAAGGGATTTGTGCTTTCAAATGCTATTTTGTCTTATTCTACCTAACATTTCCCTTTTGCCTCTTAATCCTCCCCACTCATCTCTACCTAACCTTGCATCTCCTTTCATATCATTTTTCCTCTTCATCTCATCCACTCATTATTTTGCCTCTTAATATCCACCCTTCATTCTTGAGGCAATTCCTTTGAAAGGAAGCTCTTTTCTTGCTCAAGGGTCCTAGTCCCTAATGCTTTTGTCCTCCTAGATCTAATCTTAACCTTAGAATCATGTTATCTTAAGCTCTTGCATTATTAATAATTTGAATTCTTGTCTTAGCCTCATTCCTAGCTTAATCTTGCATTATTAATCTAGTTTCTTTCTTGCATTGTTCTTGCATCTCATTCTTATATTACTAGTTCCTTGCATACATTCTTAGCTTAAATCCCTCACTCTAGCTTGCATTATTGTATTCTTATCTTCATCTCTTAACTTTGAATCTTCCATTTTGGAGTAGTCAAGTCACTAATCCTTCATTCCAATTTTATAAGCATCATGAGAAGGATTAAACTTGCTTCAACTAGGAAGTTATGAGTCGCTTCTTGGGATATCCTCTTCCATGGATTTCTCTCAAGATTAATGGTTCATAGAAGTGTGTCAAATTTTGATCACATATCTTTGGTGCCCACCATAGGGCTGGGCATCCCTTTTTTGCTTTATTTCATGTTCTTTCAATTTCTTATTGTCGCAGGTTCAAATATTTTATTTTTACAGGCTAAAAGATCATACGACACTTGTTATAATATTTAGGCGATACTTCATTATACTACTATGGGAAATTTCATATCTATTAAAGTATCATTCTGACATACAGAGAAGTGTCACATGGCCTTACTGGGAAATATTACACTACCTTTATAAGGTATGTCACACTAGTCTAGAATATCATACAACTTCTGTGAGATATGTCATATGATTTTCTGATAGACTGATTAACTGTCACCCAGAATTTATCTCTGTCATAGTCTGAGTTTTGGCTGAGATTGCTTGATTTTTTTAGCATTTTTTGATTATTTGGTCTTCTAACAGTGGCTAATCAATGATCTTGCAAGGTTATTGCTTCATTTTGCATGCTTTTTATGATCTAACTTGTGGTTTGTAGGGCTTGCCTATTGAAAGAGCTTAATATCTTAATGCCTACTAACTTTTTATAATGTAGGATTCACTTGTCAAAGGCTCTATCTTGAAAAATACTAATGCTTTGTCTTGTAGGTTACCTTGGAGATACAAATAAACTATCTAATTTTTTACATTCAATTTCTAGGAACCTAGCATAACTAGAAGGCTTATTGTTTTGTGATTGGTTGAGTAGTAGGAGAGTATGCTCTTTTCCTCTTGGAAAATCAGAAATCTAGACCTACTTGGTTATTCACTTGCAATTTGTCTTGGGTAAATGAACATGTGCTTGATGTTTTTGGGAGAAACTATGGAGTAGGAGACTATGCTCTTTTCCTCTTGGAAAATTAGACATCTAGACCTCCACTAGCTATCCATCTTTACTTTCTTTAATTTACCTTTAGAGGGTCTTCTAAGAGAGAAATCTTTTGTGAATGACCCAAGTAAGGAACAAGAAAAGCCAGCTAATCCACCCCACTATAATCAAAAGCTTCTTTCAATCCAAAGAGAGAGAATAAATGGTTTCTTTCTTGTAGGGATAAAGCTCTAAATTCCACTGGCAGAACTACAAGGGGTGCCATGAACGGAGGGCCTTACTAAAAGCTTTAGGACTTAGAAGCTACCCTTTTTGGACATGTTGTTTCCTTTTGCAAGGATTTATCCAAGTGGACTACTCGGATCACCTTAAGACACTCACCATATGTACTCCCTCGGATGCAAATACATGAAAAATTCAACATCGATTTATATGAGGCAAAGGGGTACCAAGTTGTGGGAAAAGATTGCAACACAACCCGCTTGACCTTAGGTAGCTTGTTTGATGTGTCTTCTTGTGCTAATACTTGTGGAAACATTTGTTGAACATACACATGATACACTTGGTATATTTGACACCTTACTAAGACTTCACATATGATTGTATCCACAAGGTTAATTTTTCCCTTGTTGGATTGTCTTGAGACTATTGTTTGCCCACATTACATGTTTTAAAACAAATATTATCTAGGGAATTCTTCAAACATATCAATCACCTTGCAATATTTTGGGTTTAAATTCTTGGAATAAGCTTAAACTTTGTCAAAATTACTTCTCCATTGCTATCCTTGGCCTATCTTGTTATTTGGTACATTCCATCATGTTAGAAATTATCCTTAGCTAGAAAAGATTACTTTGATCTCTTGACTACATACTTGGCGAGTAGAATGCTCACTTGTCCATCATCTCTTTAATCAACTCTCTTGGATGCTCTATCCAATCTCTTTCTTGTTCACAAGTGTCGTACATAGGGATCTCCTCGCAGCTTGGGAACCTTGTGGCAGGTTATCTTTTCTCTATCTCTCTTACACTATTACACTTTGGACAAGTGAACATCCTTACTTACTTAGCTTGAACATCAAGTCATCATAAGTCATCCTATTTAGCTTTTGACAACTCTCTTTCATGCCAGTCATAACTAGATCTCAGATCTATGAGGGAAAACAACCCGAAAATATCTTTGAAAACTCAACTAAAGAAGGTCCTCTACCTTGGGGTTTCAAAGCCTTTGCTAACATCTCTAGAGAATCTACTCTATCCTCTCCTAAGTTGGCACATAATGTTTCTTATACTCCAACCATGTGATGAACCACAACTGATTGAATATCTAAATGAATTGAAGAAATAATGATTAGAGATCACCGAGTACTGAAATGATATGTAAGATGATTAAATCAGTCAATATGTTATCATTGATGTCAACTAGTCTTGACAATACTTATCATGTTAGTTACAGACATCTGAACATCTGTTGAAGGAAGAAAAGATGAAGAACTGAGATATCTACATGAGAAAAAGATGGATATGACAGATAAGGATAAGGTAAACATTGGGTAACTTATTGATGAGTCTATGGCTTTAAATTGTTGACTTGAGCATGTTACATTAATCTATTATGAAGAAGAGATCTAAAATTGAACATGTCAATGTGGTCGATAATTAAAGATTTTTGTATACACCGAGCCAGTGCAGTGTTTACCGATTGACAGTATTAACCGAGGTAGTTTAACTAGTTATCATCGACGCATTTCTATATTAATTGAGTATGGATGAAAACATTAAATGCAAAGAACAACTGACTAAATTTGATGAGCTGGAAATTGTTATGATTTTGAGATTAAGGATGAAGTTTTTTTATGATATCCATGACTGACAAAATTTAGAGAAGATCTAAAGGATGAGATTGAAACGTGTTAATGACACATCTACCAAGGAAGGTTTAAGAGGCAAAACTAGATGAAGGAGATTAAGAAAAAAAATATAATGGCTGATATGAAAATGATTTACTTGTCTATATAAGAGATATGAGTTTCATTATTGAAACATGCCAAAAGAAGAAGACTGCAAAGATTTTGCGTGAAGACTTTATTCATGCATGCCTGATCAGACTGATTATTGAAAGAACCAAGCTGCAAAGTTAACCAAGCATCAGAGAACCATTTACTGAGTGAAAGTAAGTTGAAGAATATTGAGGAAGTGAATTTGATTAATGATCAGAGGATTTGCATGGGCTTAGCATAGATCTGAACATCTACAATTGAGTTGTATTTGAATCAGATCATTACTATATCAGTTTAACCATTGATTCAGAAAATCTCTTAACTGAGTGGACTTAACATTCTTATATTCTACCCTATGTCATTCAGAGAATGTACATTGTTATCTTGTTGACCCCATAGTGAATTCTAGTCAAAATTTAACTATTAGTGATAAATCCTCTAACCATGTCACACCTAACAGTGTGTTTGTAACCTTTAACAGGGTTGGCTCTTCATCGAGATCACTTCAGAAGAGTGAATTATTTTGGGTTACTAGTCCCAGGTGGTTTCTCCCTTAGCAGGGTTTCCATGTTAAATCATTGTATTATGTGTTATTTGTGATGATTTTTTTTCTATCATACTTTACATATTTCATATTTGATTTGGTTGGTAATCATAGTTAGATATTTACTATTAATCAGTAAAGTGAACAGACATATTGATATTTTATGTTACCGAGCTGCATAATTTATTGGAATTTTTTTATAAGGTACATCTTTGTATTTGGGATTGTAGGATAACTGATCTAACTGATTCACCCCCCCCCCCTCTCAATTATTCTAACAATTGGTATCAGATCTCATTGGTTTCTTGGAAGAAAGTTTTAAGGACTTGAGTAGAAATATTACAAGATGTATAAGAGGGAAGTGTCGAAGATGAACAAGGACAACTTTACTACATGGAAAAGTTGGATGAGACTTCACATATCTAGACATGGAGAATCTGATATACATTTACTTGACAATGGCTACATACAATCGACGATTGGTCCTTTGACACTTGATCATTTGAGAGATCGACATGAACATAATATTACTATGATAGAGATTGTTACTACTCTA
This sequence comes from Chamaecyparis obtusa, assembly GCA_027943335.1. NCBI lineage: Eukaryota > Viridiplantae > Streptophyta > Pinopsida > Cupressales > Cupressaceae > Chamaecyparis > Chamaecyparis obtusa. The sequence goes on along the minus strand of BSBK01000177.1, from coordinate 450,131 downwards.
TCTGATGTTGAATTTGAGGATGTCAAGGATTGCACTACTAAAAAGGAAATGTGGGATAAAATTTCTCTAGTTTATGGTGGTGATGCAAATGTGATGAGAGCAACAACTGAAAGCTTGAGAGGTAGATTTGATGACATGAAAATGAAGGAGAGAATATTACACAGTACACAAACTGAATCAAAGAGGTAGTCAATGCTATTCGAGGAGCTGGGGGTATCATTTATGAAGATACAGCGGTAAGTAAGATACTGAGAACTTTATTTCCTATCTATGCAATCAGAATATCTGTGATTCATGAAATGAGATATGCACCTAATAGAAATCTTACTCTTGATAATCTGATTGGAAAGTTAACAACTTTTGAGCTGAACAATTTTGATAATAGTGTTGTACCGAGTGTTGAGTCTGCTTTTGTGTCTTCTCTAAAGATTGGTAAATCTAGCAGTAAGCATAATATAAGGAATGAAAGTGATAGTAATAATGATGATGAGCTTGATGAACTTGAAGCTCTTATGGCCCGGAGACTACAAAAAGGTAAAGGTAGATATAAGGGAAAGTTACCTTTAGCTTATTTTAATTGTAAAGAAGTTGACCATATTGCTGCTAGATGTCCCAACAGGAAAGAGGAAGATAAAGACAAAGACCGATCTAGTGATGGAAGCTATAGCAGAAGGAACAAAAAAGGTTACTGACATTACAATAGAGACAACCAAGATCACAAAGATAAGGGCAAAAATGCATGCTATCTTTTTGAAGAAGATGACACCAACACCGACACTGATGATGATATTGAGGTGGTGTTTGTTGCAATGAAAGATGATTTAGAAGAGGAGGAAAGGTATGTAGAAACAACACTCATTTCTAAAGTTAGTAAAAATGATACTCGGATCATTGATAGTGGATGTACACATCACATGACTGGTGATGAAGATAAGTTTGATCATCTTGAGCATTATAATGGAGGATCAGTGAAAATGGGAAATGACACACCTTGCATGGTTAAAGGAAAAGGATCTATTCTGTTGAATGATAAAATTAGATGTGATAATACATACTAGGTAAAAGGACTGAATTACAATTTGTTGAGTGTAGCATAGCTTAAATAACTCAGGACACCGAGTGGCATTTGAGAGCAAGAAGGTAAAAATCTATGATGAAAATGGAAAGCTTGTCGGAATAGGAGGACAATCAAAAGGTAACTTATTTTATCTTGACAATGCTGAAACTTCTTGTTTACTAGTGAAAAATGAAGATACATGGTTATGGCATAAGAGGTTATGTCATGTAAATTTTGATAACATGATTAAGATCACTAAAAAGAGAAAATTTATAGGATTCCCTAGTCTAACCAAACCTAATCATGTTATGTGCCATCAATGTCAAAAAGGAAAGATGACAAAAACTAGTTTTAAAAGTAAGGACTACTCATCTAAAGGAATTTTGGAGTTGGTTCACACCGACTTATGTGGTCCCATGAGAACTCAAAGCTACTATGGTGATAGATACTTTATTTTTTTTGTTGATGACTATAATATATTGATGATAGTTTTGTTCTTGAAAGAAAAATCAGAGGCATTCAAACTGTTTAAATGGTATAAGGCTAAAGTAGAAAAAGAAATTGAAAAAGAATTGAAATGCTTAAGGTCTAATATAGGAGGTGAGTTTGTTTATGATGAATTCACTAACTTCTATAATGAGCATGGTATAAAAAGGCAAGTTTCTGCACCTAGAACACCACAGCAGAATGGAATTATTGAAAGGAGAAACCGATCTATTGTTGATTGTGCTAGAACATTGATGATTGAGAAAAAAGTTACACAAATGTACTAGAGAGAGGTAGTTAGCACAACAGTATATGTCCTGAACTGAGTTCAACTAAAGAAAGACACAAACAAGACACCCTACGAGTTATGGTTTGGATACACACCGAGTGTAAGTTATTTAAAAAAATTTGGTAGCAAGTGTTATATTTTGAAAGATGATAGGAATGGAAAATTTGACTCTAAAGGTGATGAAGGAATATTCTAATGATATTCTACTAAAATTAAAGCTTATAAATGTCTAAACAAAGTTACTAATAAGATGATAAAAAGTGCTAATGTAAAAGATGATGAGTTTGCTAATAAGAATGATGTAGAAAGCATGAAGGAACCAGAAGACTATGGTAGGTTCACTTATGTTGAAGATCCAGAGTATCTACCGAAGCCATAGGCTGAGTCTACCGAGAATCAGCAAATGGAAACTGAGAATCAGGAAGAAGCTACCGAGCAGGAAACTGTACCTAAATAGAATGATGAGCAGGGGAGAGATCAAGTGCTAGAAAGATTTGATAGAAGACATCATCCTGAGAACCAAATCATTGGAGATAAGCAAGATGGCATGATGACCCAAAGTAAGTTAAGACAAAACACATGCTTAGTTTGTGAGTTTGAACCATAGAATGTGAAGGATTCTCTTGAAAATGAGGAATGGATAAATGCTATGAATGAGGAGATTGAACAAATTGAAAAGAATAAGACATGGACTTTAGTGCCTAGACTCAAAGATAAAAATGTTATTAGTACTAATTGTATTTTCAAGAATAAGCTAAATGAGAATGGAGAAGTTACAAGGAATAAGGCAAGACTTGTTTGTGGATATGTACAAGAAGAAGGTATTGATTATGGTGAAACCTTTGCACCTGTTGCTAGACTAGAAGGAGTTTGCATATTACTTTCCTATGCTGCACATAAGGGATTTAAGGTATATCAAATGGATGTGAAATCAGCTTTTCTAAATGGAATACTTGAGGAGGAGGTTTACATAGAACAACCTAAAGGGTTTGTTGATCCAAATCAGATTGACATGGTGTGTAGACTGCACAAAGCTTTATATGGACTGAAGCAAGCAGCGAGAGCATGGTATGAAAGATTACATGCTTATCTTATCAATATTGGCTTTGTAAGAACTAGTGAAAATAGTAATATGTACATGAAAGGAGATTCTGATGATAACATTTTGATTACTGCAATTTTTGTTGATGATATAATCTTTGGTGGACAAGATCAAATTTTCAAATCTTTTGTTGATGAAATGAGAAAGGAATTTGAGATGTCTATGTTTGGAGAGATTAAATTCTTTCTAGGTTTGTAGATTATACAACAAAAAGATGGGATTTTCATCACTCAATCAAAATACATTAAAGAAGTATTGAAAACTTTTGGCATGGAAGATGCTAAACTAGTGGGAACACCGATGGTAATTGGCTGTAAATTGACAAAGGATGATGAATCTACCAAGGTAAATCAGACTTTGTACCAATCTAGGATTGGTAAACTAATGTATTTTGTACACAGTAGGCCTGATATTGCACATGCAGTAGGGATTGTGGCAATATTTTTTGCTAATTTAAAGATTCATATATGGTTGTTGTAAAGATAATCTTGAGATACTTGAAGAAAATAGAGGACTATGGATTATGGTACAAATTGGAAGGAAAATTTGAACTTAGAGTTTACACTGATGAAGATTGGGCTGGAAACATAGATAACTGAAAGAGTACAATCGGTGGAGCATTCTTTTTAGGGGAAAGGCTTGTGACTTGGATTAGCAAGAAACAAGCATGCATTTCTCAGTCCACTACTCAAGCAGAGTATGTTGCTACTACTAAAAATTATTCAAATATAGCTTGGATCAAACAAGTGTTGGAAGGAATGAATGAGGTAATCACTGACCTGGTGATTATATATTGTGACAACACTAGTGCTATAAATATTTCTAAGAATCATGTGATGCATTCAAAGACAAAGCATATATCTATTAAGTATCACTACTTGAGGGAACATGTTCAAGAGAAGAAAGTACAACTAGAATTTGTAACATCTAAGGAACAACTTGCTGACATCTTTTCTAAACCATTACCGAAGGACACATTTGAATATTTGAGAACTAGACTTGGGGTTCGTCCCCTATCTATCGATCACTGAGGTGATCTAGAGGTTGCATCAACCTACACTTATCAGAAGATCATTCATGTTGATGCACATAGCTCACACTTTGGATTTTGTCTAATATTGTGAAAGATTGTAGAAGCTAGAACATAAATTTTTTTATCTGTACATTGAAGGTACATGATATGAACTGAACAATAGAGAATACTTGGTTGTTAAAGAGTTGTTTGTATATTTTCTTTGGCATTGTTGTCAAAGGGAGAGAGAATGAATATGGAAAATTAGTTATTGAGAACATACAAAATGGGAGAGACTTGAATATTTTTTGTTGAGAACAAAGGGAATCTAAGAACTAAAAAGATAACATGCAGAAAGGGAGAGACTTGAATATTTGTTGCTGAAAACAAAGGGAATCTGAGAACTAAAATGATCAAATCCACAAGGAGATTCTGCACTTGTAGTGCTGTTATGTTTTGTAATGATTAAACATATTAAATTTGAGCTTACCGAGCTACAACATTTTCTTACATAGTTGTAGAATACATGTTTGGTATGTGTATGGCATATTTTCATATTGCTTGTGTTTCCATCAATGCCAAAGGGAGAGATTGATGAACTAAAACTGATTGAGTATCTGAATGAACTGAAGAAATAGTGATTAGAGATCATCAAGTACTGAAATGATATGTAAGATGATTAAATCAGTCAATATGTTGTCATTGATGTCAACTAGTCTTGATAGTACTTATCATGTTAGTTACAAACATTTGAACATCTGTTGAAGGAAGAAAAGATGAAGAACTGAGATATCTACATGAGAAAAAGATGGATATCACAGATAAGGATAAGGTAAACATTAGGTAACTTATTGATGAGTCTATGGCTTTATATTGTTGACTTGAGCATGTTACATTAATCTATTATGAAGAAGAGATCTAAAATTGAACATGTCAATGTGGTCAGTAATTGAAGATTTCTATATACACCAAGCCAGTGCAGTGTATACCGACTAACAGTATTAACCGAGCTAGTTTAACTAGTTACCACCGACGCATTTCTATATTAACTGAGTATGGATGAAAACATTAAATGCAAAGAACAGCCAACTAAATTTGATGAGCTGGAAATTGTTATGATTTTGAGATTAAGGATGAAGTTTTTTATGAGATCCACGACTGAAAAAATTTAGAGAAGATCTAAAGGATGAGATTGAAACATGTTAATGACACATTTGTCGAGGAAGGTTTAAGAGGCAAAACTGGACGAAGGAGATTAAGCGGAAAAATCTAATGGCTAATATGAAAATGATTTACTTGTCTATATAAGATATATGAGTTTCATTATTGAAACATGCCTGAAGAACAAGACTGTAGAGATTTCATGTGAAGACTTTATTCATGCATGACTGATCAGAAAAGGTTATTAAAAGAACTGGGCTGCAGAGTTAACCGAGTGTTAGAGATGTTGCCCCACTTTTGTTCTTCACCCTTGTAAACAAAAGTGAATACCTTTTGTTAGATTGAGTCATCAGTTTTGAGATAATTAAATTGGAGTCTAAGTCTAGAATCCCCCTAGGATACGTGGCCTTTATTGAATAATCCCTTCTTTATAAGTTGGGTTGGTTTTTATTTCCCTCCTAGGAATGGGTAAGTTATAGTTCCCAATTCGATAAAGACTCTATTTCTTTTAGTTCTAATTGATGGTATTCATATGAATGTGAAGCTCTAAAATGACCTTTTTTCCTTTTGTTAGAAAATTGAAAATCACCTTCTCCTCGGCTAGTTTCGACCCATGAAGATAATTTTCCATGGGAAGAGAACACAGGAATATTCCATCAAGCACATATACAAGGCTTGGAGATCGAGTTTCTTGGGTTAAGAATGAATCGGGTCTAGAAAAGTAGCTTGGCAGAGAAGCTATAATGAACTTCCCTGCTTGTGGAGTTTCTCTTATAGAGGTTTTTTTTTGGAGGATAGTGAAAAGTGTATCAGAGATTCCAGAAAGCTAGATGTCTAGATTTTCAGGGAATAAGATTGAGCCCCTATAGTGGATAAAATGCTCTCAGATATGAGAATGTGAGCAAGAGACCTTTTTTGGAGAGTTGGTTTTTAGCTTCTCCCTTATCGAAAAATCACCTGAGAAGGTCAGTTTCTGAGAAGTGACAAATTGTGAGGAAATAAGTACAAGAAATCATGAGGATTGAATGATATGCTATGATGCCTGCTTTGACATCTAAAAGAAATTGCTGAAGAAATGGGTCATTTGCAGAATTTTGGAAAATCACTTCCCAGCTTCTCCATAGTCAAATTTCTACCTTCAAAGTGAGTTTTTCAACAAAGGCGTTGAATGGAGAGAAGCGGAAAAGTAAAAATCCACTATGCCAATTAGCTTACCGTTACAGCTACCCCAAATGGGTAAAAGTGATTTCTTAAGGCCGTTAATAAGATGCATGTTTAATTCAAATCTTAATGTTAGAACTTTAATGGATATTTTTGAAAATCCATCACTCGTGTGGTGCAAGATATGGAAAGTAATGGTAAGGAAGCAAGGTGTTTATAAAAGACTCAAACAATCAAGCAAAAATTACCATTTGTTCACATCTTTTTCATACACCCTTGATTTCACACAATTTTACAAATCATCTTACAACATTCTCCAAATCTTTTTAGCAGTAAATCAAAAGCATAATCAGAAGCTATGGCCACCAGATTCATGGGCTTCGATGTGTTGAATGGGATTACATTTGGATGGAAAAATTGATAGATACATCCCTCAGATTCTACAATCTGGGCAATCTACATAGAAGATTGAATGAAGAGAACCTCCATCCCATGACGCAAAAGCTCAAAAGTAGTCGCTTGGTTGAAGCTATTGGATTTCCAGTTGTAGTGCAAGCTCTCGAGCTAATCTAGGAATGTATAACCAAGTTCAACCTGGATAAAAAGAAGATTTTTCTACCGGATGACACAGTTCTCATCTCCATTGATAAAGAGTCCATGCAGAATAGTCTTCGAATCCCAGAGCGAGCGGAATTTTCAAATATGAACTTCTCAATCGCAATTTTAGAATATAATGAGAAGAAGATGAGGTGGAGAAAAGAAATCATGAACTTGTGGTTTTAGAAGGCTAGAAGCATAAAGGGAAAAGTGCCAAAGACACTTTTTAGGACATATATGAAGGTTGAGATCATCGACATCCTGGTGCTCCTTCATAGGATAAAAGGTGAAACGCATTGAATTTCATAAAGCACTATTTCTTCTCGGTCTAGGTAATATGTACTGAGCACCATTATATAGACTGGGCTCAAGTGGTAAGTGAAAATTTGTCCAATGCCTTGAGTCTCGCCAAGTTCCAGAACAAGTTTTATATGTCTTCCTGTTTGATCTATGTTTTAGCTATATTGCAAGTATGGCCAAGATTCCCTAGGCTAGAAGAATATGAAGATGATGTGAAAATTTATGATTTATTCCCTCATTTGAAGTTACAAAATAGCTATGCCAAGTTCACTAAAGTTAATGACTCATTTACAATGAGGTTGTGTAGAGAATTACAAGGATGCCCAGAGCGGAGGTTCTTGCTAGAGGCCATGGAATTCATCACCCAATTTGGGAGCTTCTTCATTCAATTTGCTAGTTTCTTATACCTTCATCTTGTAGGTTTTGATGATTTCCCCATGAAGCTGCCAAGGTACCCCAATGACATGATCATGCTCGTAGAGGTGATCCAGCAGATGTTGCAAGTGAACCTAATCAATGTGGGAATTAAGAAGAAAGGATATGAATTCCTTGTTACCATTGGAGCTTACAGTTGCGCGTCAAGGTCAAGTGCTAAGAGCATGATGAAGGCATTCGAGAGAAGATATCAGCTAGAAGTGTATGAATTTTTGAGGCCTGAATTTGATCTAGTAAGTTATGCCAAGAATCACCTCTAGATTGGCACCATGGTCAAGCACTTCCCCAAGCTCGAAGATTATTGGGCGAATTTCAAGGATGAGTTAGAAAGCTGAGAGAGATTTTACTCCAGATTGACTATTGAACAAATCAAGTTGTTCAATGTCAACATTAATGTGGAAGGCATTATTGATGATGGAGAACATATGTATACTGACACATATCGAGATTAGATCAAGCTCTATCCAGTGAGATTTGAACTTGTTCAAGGTCAAGCTATAGAATATTTGGAGAGTTTAATGGCTAAAGTCATCAAGAGAACTGATAAGTGGGTTAAGTGGATGATGGGAAGGAGAAAGAGATCTGGGAAGCCTACTCCTCAACAAGCTCTTGTAGTCGAGCCGGTGAGTGCTACTACATCTTCCTCTTTGCCAGCTTCATTTGTGGCCAAAGGACTAGCTCAACCAGTAGGTGGAGATGATGAACCACCTAAAAAAGAAATCCCACTTGAAAAGAATTGCAGAACAGGCTCATCTCCTATCATTGGTTCAAATGAAGAAGCCAAAGTTGAGAAATTTGACAAGCCAATGGATGAAACTATTGGGGCCATGGAACCAAAGCAGAAAACACAAGGGGGAACCATCAAGACACAAGGTGACACTCCCACTCAAGAGGCTCCTACCATTGTTGAGGTTGGTGATGATAGTAGCAATTCGGAGACTAATGAGATAGATGAACATTTGGGGTCCCCTCAAAAGGAAAAGAGCATTTCTTCTCCATAGGTTAATCCTTTCGCTTCCAAGCCTAAATATTCCCCTCCTGCTATCAGGAAATTATTTGTTGAAGATTTGATTTCTACAATGAAAGTTACAAGTGTAGAATCATGGATCGAGAATACTCTAGAGTGGAAAAGAAAAAGGGTTGAGCAAGGTGCTCCCAGTAGTGAAATGTTCTCACAAGCGATGCAGTCAGGATCAGCTGTGAGCAAAGCTAAGAAGACTAGGACTCTAACTACTCTTGGTCAAGATCCAGACACAAGGCACTTGACAATGGAAATAGCCAAGCCACTAAAGGATGTCAGAATTGAAGACCTTACTACCTCAAACTTTTAACTCCAGTCCTTAGACATGGGGTTTGCCTGCGATGATACCAAAGTAGACTTGTGGAAGTCTAGTAATGTCTTGATCAAGGAAGAGCTCGAGGAACTCAAAGTCACCAAGACTCAACTCAAGGCTGAAATTAAAGAAATGACTAACTTCATTATGTAGTTGGTCACTCCTGTGGCAAGCCTACCCAGTTCCCTAACAACATTTGATCTTGTTGTAGCTGAGAACTAAGCAATACTTTCCAAATTGCAATAAGATAGACATTTCGGGCACATTGGAAGGAGGTGGATTGAATGACTTAAACCTGAAGGTCTGGTATCCATTAGGTAGCTTAGGAGTGTCTTTTTATAGTTAGAGGCAGAGAAGGATTCTCTCAAGGGACATATGTAGACACTCACAACAGAGAGGTTGAGGTGTGAAGAGTGCATGGTGCTTCTACATTGGCTGGTCGTGATGAAGACTAAAGATGCAATCAAGGCCAACATACTGCAGAAAGGGGATGAACCTCTGATTGAATGGCTCCAAGGAGTAGAATTCAAAATGGAGATGATAATCAAAGAAGAGGTGGGAATGAAGGTGAATGATGAGGAAGTCACCAAATAGAAAAGTAAAATCTTTGTATATTTGATAGGTCTTCACTCTGAGTCTCAAGCTAGCAGAGATGGAAAGAGCCCAATTGGTATAACCAATATGTAGAAGTCATTCTCCGACTACCTCAACCAACTTGTAGAGTCATCGGGGTCTCACCTAGATAGAATACCTAATCTTCAACAACTCGGTGGATGCATATACAAAGCCATGATGAAGACACAACACCTAAAAGATGTTGCAAAATGTATAGAGAAGGATCATGCTCACTAGCTCATAAGATTGAAAAATGTGTACATCCCAGATTCTGAAAGGATGATTCTGATTCTTGTGGCCGCCAAAGCTCATAAGGCTAAGTTGGAGAAGGTGAAGAAGCTAGTGAAGAGAAAATAGCTTTCCCCTCTTCTTTTTGATACACATTGTATAATTGGTAAATGGCCACTTGTCATTTATCGAATTTGTAGAATATGAATCGATTCAGTTGATTTTGTAACAGCTTAACTCTTTAAGCCTATATGTAATACTTTGAAAATCAATGAAAAGGTTGGCTAATTTTTGGTGTGAAATACATCTTGTTGCAGAGTCAATTTGGAATGTGTTATGTGCCATTTGTTTACTATTCCATGCATTTGTAAGTTTGTATGTTTGTTTTCCTTAAGCTAAATTGAAATTAGCAAATAGAGGGAGTTCTATTTCTCTTCTTTAGTACAATTAATCGAAAATAATCGGAGCATTACTGTGAGGTTGGGAGAATACACAAATATCATGTTTAGATTAGATTCATCCATGTTGTTTTACTGCATTTCATTAATTCAAGTAGAATTCTTCATTGCATTCCCACTGGTGCAAATTTCATAAGTATTATGAAATCCTGAAGTCGGTTAGGATTTAGAATCAAATTCACTGCCTGGATTAGTTTCTCACTGAGGGCTAATTTGGTTACCTCTGTTGTTCTCTAGTCAAGAACATACCCCATTAGGATTTAGATCAAGCAAAATTCATTGCATATCTTCACATAAGGGAGTTGTACCTATTAACATTCAGAGGGAAGTTAGTTGAATAGTTAACAACTTTTCAACTGTTCATATTCACATTGTTTCTTAAGGATATTTTGGGCAAATAAAGAGTTAAATTCAAAAAGAACAATCTGTTTACCAACAAGAGAACCATTTATCGAGTGAAATTAAGTTGAATAATATTGAGGAAGTAAATTTGATTAATGATCAGAGGATTTGTATGGGCTTAACATAGATCTGAATATCTGCAATTGAGTTGTATTTGAATCAGATCATTACTATATCAATTTAACCATTGATTCAAAAAAATCTCTTAACCGAGTGGACTTAACATTCTTATATTCTACCCTATATCATTCAAAGAATGTACATTGTTATCTTGTTGACCCCATAGTGAATGTTGGTCAATATTTAACTCTTAGTGATAAATCCTCTAACCAAGTCACACCTAACAATGTGTTTGTAACCTTTAATAGGGTTGGATCTTCACCAAGCTCACTTCAAAAGAGTGAATTATTTTGGGTTACCGGTCCCAGGTGGTTTTTCCCTTAGCAGGGTTTCCATGTTAAATCATTGTGTTATGTGTTATTTGTGATGATTGTTTTTCTATCATACTTTACATATTGCATAGTTGATTTGGTCAGTAATCACAGTTACATATTTACTAGTAATCGGTAAAGTGAACAGACAGATTGAAATTTTATGTTACCAAGCTACTTAATTTGTTGGAATTGTTTTATAAGGTACATATTTTTATTTGGGATTGTAGGATAACTGATGTAACTACCTCACCCCCCCTCTTAGTTATTCTAACACCATGGACAAACAAAGGAAAAAGATTGGAGAATTTTTAAAACAACTTGGTGATAAATATTGTGGACAAGAAAATCAAGAATGTCCTACCTCTAGATATGGTTCTCAATAATGCTCTCAACACACTAGGCATGGATCACATGGCTCACAAGGCATGGATTCAGATAATGAAATAACTAAGGAAGATATCTTACAATGTTAGCAAGATGAACATCTGCAAACACTTATGAAGTTGAATTTATATCAAAACAAGGACCAATACTTCTTTCACTTGGCCTCTCAAGGAGTTAAATTACCTCACAACGTTGACATTGATAACCTAATAAAAAAGGAAGAACCATTGGAAATGGAAATCTTGAGGAAACAGATGGAAGACATAATGAAATATATGTAACGCTTGGAAAAAGAGAAACAACCACCAAGAATGTCTTTCTCTCTTGAGGCTATTTGTTCATTTCTAATAGGGAGACTCCTAATTTACTCCTAAGTTATCTATAACTCACCTTAGGCCTCTCTTAGGACCTCGTAGGGCTTCCTCAATCCACCCCCACTCACTTGGAAAGAAGCTATTCTTTCCCACTTCCAAGAATCTTCCTATCTTCTCAGGTTACCTTCTTTTCCCTTCAAACTGAGTTCTCCTAATCCATGTTCCTCAAGCCCTAACCATAGGTTTGTTTTGTAGGAGGCTAAGGGCATCTATTATGTGTGTGAAAATTGTACCTGATCTGTAGACGCAACACTTCAGTAAAACATGAGAGGTTAGCTATAATCAAAATCGTGCAAAATTGAAATCTAATCTAACCAAGCGATTTACTACCTTCTAATAGGTGCGAGATTGATGTTCTCATATTGTAATCGAGATCAGTGACCTAGATGACACCTAAATGAAGGATTTGAATGCAATTGATCTAGATATGAGATTGAATGCAATTAAGCTATTTTTTTTTTGGATTTTATGATGCAATAAGGAATGAAAACTTGATATGAATCTATGCTAGATGAAATTGATATGCTATGAATGCTATTGAAAATTGATATGCAATGCTAATCTAACAATGATATGCAATATGAATGCAAAAATAAGATTGATCTCACAAAGATGTCGATTCGCAAGAGCTTTGATTTTCCCAATTCCAATTCTCCAGTGTGATTGTGTGAATTTGTGGATTGATTTCGCAAAGTAAGCTTGCACAATTATGAGATTATTTGAGATGAGCTGAAGCCTTGATTTTATAAAAATCCAGGGCTTTGGAGGTGCATGGGAAAAAAAATCATAAATCGCTCAAATAACTCAGGTTGATTTTTGAGTTATTTTTAAATAAATGATAATTAACTCACAAAAACATGCAAAAGCTAAGTTTTAACTCAAAATAGAGTTTAGCTTTAATTGATAATTGATAGTTGTCTACTTTTATGATTGTGCATGTTTTATTTATGAATTAATTTAATAATAAAGTGATTTATTTCCAACTTAACTGCTTTTAAAAATAAAACAATTGATTTATGGGTTAATCAATTATTTAATCAAACTTTTATTAAAAACTATATTATTAAATAATGACAACTTGCTTTAATTAATTAAATAAGAATTTAATCAATTATTCATAGGAATTTTGATTTATTGTCAAAATTAAATAATACAATTAATAATAGATAGAATTAAATTTAATTAAACAATTAAGTGGCAAATATTAAATCTAATTAATTAAATATGCAAAATATTTAATTAATCAAATTTTAGGATAAATGTGATTTATTGCCAAATAATTATAAAATTAAAGATAATTATGATGATTAGGAATATTACTAGGAATATTCCCCGATGTAGAATTTAAGATAATCAATTATGATTCGATGATGTTTAGATGTGCCTTAGATTAGGACTTTGATGTCGATTTCATTCGAATTGAAGATGTAGGAGATTAATGAACTTATAGCCCATTTTTGGGGTATTACATTTTGCCCCTCTTTGAATTACTGTGCGAAGCGCAGTGGTTCAAAGATAGTCTGTGTTTGATAGAGATATGAAACTGATGTTTGAAATTGAGACAGAAGCTGATTGATATTGATTTGATATAGAGATAATAGGTCCTGAATGACCAAAGATAATGTTTACTATAATAGAAAATGAACCTATGATTGCGAAAAAGTGTCAAAACACCTGATTCCAAACCTTAGGATTGCAAAGAAGTGAGTGACCCGTTCTAGACTCGATTGTCTTAGCAGAACTAGTAGGTATCACATGCAAACCCTTCAATCGTCGAAGAACCAAGGAAAGAACACTATGTCTGATGGTTGCAAAAATTGATACAGTTTACAAGATTAGGAGAATACCAGATTGATATGGATCTTGATGAATCTGATATGCCCCAAGTGATGATAGATTTGCCCCGAGCGATAAGGACTTTTGATGAATCAGTAACTAGACGTGATTGTTGTCTTGATTACTGAGGAAAGATATTGATTTCCATAAAGATATGATTTCAAATTTGATTACAGACTTTGAATTGATGTGCAATACCATGCCCCCTTCGGGATTAAAATTGAAATCTGACAAGAAAAGTCAGCGTTGAGAGCTTAGAAGCATGTTGATTGATGGGGAAAGTGTTTATACATGTTCAAGAGTGCATTCTGCATCATTTAGAGGTTCTGGAGACCAAGGTTGACTAGGTTTGACCATGAGTTGACCATGGTTGACCAAGTTGAAATTTTGATAGTTTGATGTTAGATAATCAGTTAAGTTGAATACTAGATCTCTATGATGATTGAAGGTCGATTATGCAAGCAGTAGACCGTCCTAGGCCCAAAATTTTAAATCATGATTTTGACATATTAAATGATTTGAGATTTGAATTTTGATCCTGAAAAAGGATTCTACTTGCTGTTTTGTTGGAGGAACCTTCATGTGAGATTCAGCTCTTGTTAGACTTGAAGATGCGAGTGGAGAATTGTTTAAGCATTGAAGTTTGTTTAGCCATTGTGAGATCATGCAACATGCAAAATGCAAAGAGACATGCAAAATGAAATGCAACCTAAGACCTAGGACCTAGTCACTGATCATATGTCAATTTTTTATCATCATTGAACTTTTAGGTAACCAGATAAATCAATACAATGCCCACTAGCTAAAAAAAACCAGACATATGAATATTGATTTGTATGCGCAAGAATCAATACAACCCCTACTGGTCAACAACCATGGATATATGAATATTGATTTTATTTTCGGAATGTCAGATTAGATATAAGTACCAAGGCATAAACGCCAGGATGACCTGAATATCATGTCCATTTTGATATAGCAATTTGTATAAGCATCAAAACATAAACGTCATGATGACCTGAATATGCCTTGCATTGTAAACACATCAAACAATCAAGAGATCATTCTAGATCCACTGTGAATTACCCGTAGTGACCCTTTATCATTCACATCCTTAGGCAAGATCGTGTTTCACAGTAGGAGAAAGAACTTACTCAAAAAAGACAACAGTTAGATCAAACTTCTTTGAATTTTTTGGGTATCAATGGTCGAGGTACGCATGGCCATCCAATTCAAGATAGAGGCTCTTATAGTCAGACACCATTTCAATCTGGAATTTCCAAAGTTGTTAGATTTTCACATACAAGCAGAAGACAAAGAAAAGATTATGCCCCCAGTCATCACTCTCTAAATCCTATAAAGGACATCATCGAAGAGCTTGAAGGGACACAATATGAAAAAATCTCAATGCGAATCAGTAAGCATACAAGGAGATAAAAGCATGAAAAAGCACAGATTGTTTTCAGTTTGAGTTTTGATGTTTGATTGCGTTGTTGTAGATGCAAAATCCTTTCTGGAGACAAGACTGACTGACTGACTCACATGAAGCTTCAAAGGACTCTGACTAGATATGATCCATCTAAGATACATGGGAGACCATAGGATATGACATTGATTGCCCCCAAGTTTGAACATTGATAGGATATAGACGCTTGAGCTGGTTGGTGTACAGACCAACTTATTGAAAACTAGAAATGCAGAAACAAACTGGGAGATATGTATAAACTAAAGCAAGACTGAAAGTTGGGAAAGACCAAGATTGTGCTGATAGATGGAGTGTTTTGAACAAGTGGCACCTGTTTGCTGGGTTTTCACTATCTTGGCAAAGATTCTATTTTTGCTACCAAGGCGCCTGTTTCTAGGTTTTCACCAAGGCACTTTTTCTTTTCTTTTCCTTTTTTTTTTTTTTGTATTTTTCATTTTTTGATTTTTTATTTTTTTTTTTGATATTTTCACTTTTTTTGTGATTCATCAAGGTGCCTATTGCTAGGTTTTCACCAAGATGTTCATTTTTTCAAGACTTTTTTTGATTTTTAAGATTTTTTTCAGTACATTTTACCATAGACAGAATGCCTTAGGCATAGAATTTCTTCAGATGGAGAACATTGATTGGTTCTCAGAGTTGTTCTCCTTCAATTGTTGAGAGTTGATAGGCACCAGAGCCAAAAGTAGCAGTGATTACAAAGGGACCCAGCCAATTGGGTTCAAACTTCCCCTTGCATTCTTGATGTGATTGATTTTTAGGATTTTCTCTCAAGACAAGATTACCAACCTGAAATTCTCTATGTCTAACTTTCTTGTTGTAACCTCTAGACATTCTCTTCTGATATACACTGAGATGATCATATGCTGCTTGTCTGTGCTCATCTAGTAATTCAAGTTCTTGCAACCTAGACACTCTGTAGTCATCATCAGTCACTAGACCATGCATTCTGATTCTTAGTGATGGGATTTCAACCTCAATAGGCAGTACCGCTTCAGACCCATAAACTAAAGTGAAAGGCGTAGCCCCTGTAGGTGTTCTGATACTTGTTCTATAGGCCCATAAAGTTGGATTAATCATGAGATGCTTTTTCTGATACTTGTGTCGATACTGATTTTGATACTTATTCTGATACTTGTTTTGATACTGGTTCTGATACTTGGTTCTGATACTTGTTCTGATACTTGGTTCTGATACTGGTTCTGATACTTGTTCTGATATTGGTTCTGACACTGGTTCTGATACTGATTCTGATACTGATTCTGATAATGATTTTAATAATTGTTCTGATACTAGTTCTGATACTTGGTATACTTGATAGCATCTTTTTCCATTGCAAACTCCCAAGCAAGATTATATCGTGCAGTCCCAATGTCTAGCAAGGTGGAGAACAAGAGGGATTGGCAAGCTGGTGGAAGAGATGGAAGACAAGAGAATGAAAGCTAATGAAGGGAAGAAATCCTCAAGGGCAAACTCCTCAAGAATACTCAAGCTAGGGAAAAATTGTCATGTAAAGTGCATTTGGACAAGAAATGAAAGGCCATCATAGGATAAGTCACAATAGCGTAATGCCAGAGCAAGAAAGGATGCAGTCCAAAGGAGTAGACATGTCAAGAGGCTTCATAGCATCATGTTTTACTCTTTCTTTCTTTTTTTTATTAGATCAAGACCAAAGGGGAAAATGATAGCGATAGGCGAAAATGAATAGAGGAAGATGGATATGAAGGCTAAACATGGAAGGAATGAAAGCAAGATCATCATAAGATAGCTCACAAGATAGCCAAATGTTCGTGTATAGATCAACTTTGTCAAGATCAAAGAGAGAAGGTGGAATGGATGAAATATGTAGAAAAACTACACATGATGCCTGATTGCCAGGTTTTCATCATGGTACTTATCCAAGGCGCCACAAGGGAGTGGTTTTCACCATAGGATGAATTTATTTCTCTTTACTTTTGCTACCAAGGTGCCTGTTTCCAGGTTTTCACCAAGGCACATTTTCAATTTTTTTCATTTTTTTTTCATTTATTTTGGAAGAAGGCAAGCTCTTTAGATAATGCTCCTTGAAAGGATAAACCATGATATGCCAACGATTCAAAATGATACACTCAAAGATGCTGATAGGGAAAGGAAGATGGAAGAGAAAAATGGAGGATAAGGTTTTATGTAGAGCGAGTGAGGTTGGAAGATAGGAGGAATAGGCAAATGAGGAAAAAGGATAGAAGGTAGAAGGATAATGAATGGAAGGATTGTGAAAGGGTAGATGGAAAGGAAGGCAAGATCAATGTCAACATATACCTTGAAGGGTGGTGAGAGGATGGAGGAATTGTGAATGAAGGAATACGTGAAGGAATATGGTGAATGGATAGCAGAGGTTGTGGTTTAGGCACATGGAATGGAAGAATATTTTTGGAGGGAGATGAAGTGGAAGTCTTTGGAAGCTTGAATGTCAACTTAACTTTTTGTTCAACACTAGACTCTTTCAAGAGAGACTTTGGAATCCATATAGCCATAGGCTTTTGATTTCTTTTTGGTAATTTAGAGAGAATATCTTCAATGATGGATTTTGGAACCCATACTTGTCTTGTAGTTTTCTTCTTAGATATCTCTTTTGACTTTATGCATCCATGTCATTTAGAGGAGACATGGTGATCCTTTTTTGATGGATTCTTGTATTGCTTCTTTTTCTTATATTGAACATTCAAGTTACTTCCAAAAGACTTGGGACTTGTGGAAGAAGAAGGATATGACTGGTTTAGATGGGTGGGTGGATGAAAAGGATTCAAGGGTATGCATCTATGTTGATTTTGAGGAAAGATGGGAGATAGAGAGACGTAAAGACCCAAGATGGATGGCAAATTAGGAGAGTTAGGAGGGGAAAGTGAAGGGACATAAGGACCCAAGATGGAAGGCAAATGTGAAGCCCTTTGTAGTGGTGGAAGAGGTCCAAGGATGGATGTGGAAGATACAAAAGGATAATCAATAAGTTCATCAGCATCTATATGACAACCAAAGATATCAGCATCTTTAGAGTGAGCATTAGAGTTTTCAATAGAATCAATGACATCTTGAATAGGAGCACCTTCTTTGATAGAATTATTCAAAGCTTGCAAAGACTTAGGAAGAGTAGAAAGTGGAAGCGAACATGGAGTGGTAGAACAAGAAGATGAGAGACTTTGATCTTGACAAGGATCTTTGGATAGCATAAGCACATAATTTTTCTCTTGATTTTCAATAGGCTTAACATTGGAAGTAACAACACCATTTTTACCAACCTTAATGGAAGTATCATCTTTGGAAAGCGCAAGTGTAGTAAGGTTATTTTGATTGTCAATAGGCTCAATGGTGTATGTAGTAACTTGATCTCGCTTAGGAGAAGACTTAAGACATGGTGGAATGCATGAAAAAGGGTGTGTAGGATCAAAAGAACCATGGAATGGATAAGAGACATCATGAAAAGGAGTGGACGACATGGAGGGTTCTTGATCTTGATCTTTTTTTATGTTCTTTTCTTTATCATTTTTAGATTCCTCTTGACATGGAGCCACTTCTAAAGACAGAAGCATGTTGGAATGGTATGGAAGACTTTGGAAGAGGTATGGAAGACTTTGGAGGTAGGGAAGGACTAGCTGAAGTAGGCATTGTAGTGTATGAAGGCTTAGGCTCTTTAGGTTTATCATCATTGAAAGTATTTGCAGCCAGGTGAAGGTTAGCTTGAGTTTCTTTAAGAGGTAGCCCTGGAGGATAACTATAGGGAACCACATGAAAAGTATTAGGGCTTGTGTCGGATGAAGGTTCTGTGAAAAATTTGAAAGACGAGGAAGCTTTAGGAAATGTACGGGTATTGGAGGAAGTAGGGGATGGAAGGGAACCATCACTAGACAAAGGTTCAACATTAACATGATCTTTCTTGAGAAGATAATCTTTATTTTCAGTAGGAGAGTCCTTAGAGGAGAGATCCTTATAGTATTGACGTTTCAAGCTAGCATGATGCATTTTATAGTCCTCAGCAGTAGTAGATGGATCATAATCAAGGTATTGTCCACAAAAGCCATCAAAGTCTCTTTCAAAATCAAAATCATATGGATCACCATCATGATCTATCCAATGTGACGATCCATTTGTAGTAAGTAGGAATGAATGATGAGGAGGATTCTTAGGAACAGAGGTGTCATAGGTATCATTACATTGTCTGTCGTCATAGTCATCATAGTCTCCAAAGCTTGATGTGTCACTCTCTATGGAAGAGGTATCATAAGGGTTGTCACGTTGCTCAAATTCTATTCGGGGGCATGGTGACATGTACAAGTCTTTGTCAAATGGAAAAGGACATAGAGCCTCCATGGAGAACTCCTTGGGTTCCTTCTCTTTTTCAAGTTTATCAAGTTTGACTTGCATAGCGTGCAACTGTTTCATCATAGCTATGATTACAGCTTCTTCCTCTTGTGTACTGATTCTTTGAGACATGTGTACTGATTCTCAATAGCTACTACTTTGTTCCTAACACAATGATATTTTTGACAGATTCTGGAACTAGGCTGGAAACATTGGATATCTTGCAATTTGACAATTTCTGACAACTCTCTCAAATTTTTCCAAACGACACTCTGCAGACTCATACGACACTGGGTAGTCTATGAAACGATAGTTGCTAAACTCGTACGATAGTTGGGTAGCAATGAAATGACAATTGACAAAACTCATACGACAGTTGCTAACAGGGTTTTGACTTTCTTGAATTTGCTAGTTTGAAAACTTGTACGACACTGTGTTCTCAATCATACGACAGATGGGCAATACTGAAATGACACTTGACAAAACTCGTACGACTTTTGACTTCCTGAAATGACTTTTGACTCTAGGAAGAATTTTACGTCAAATTTTGCAAAACTTAAGGTTTTCAGTTTTGGATTGTTTGCAAATTGTACTGTCTAGATTTTGAAGGTTATACCAGATTTGATTATTTTTAATAGCCAAGTAGATAAACAAGCGGGCAGAATAGCAAGCAAGTGATTCCAAGTATGTCTGAAAACAATGAACAAGGGCAAAAGCAACCTTGCGCATGAACAATCAAGTGACCAAATTGTGCTAATCCCTGAGAGTACTAATTGTGTATGTTCTGAAAAGTTTTGCAATAACACACATATACCTGAGAATGAAAAATTGGCCTCTCTAGGGTTTTTAGTAATGGTTTGACTCTGCAACTTTTATGATTCAAAGGGGTGAACTCCAATCTCGGCGCACCAGGGTTTTGACACAGTCCGAGAACTTAATCTTCAAGAGCTTCTAGGGAGATCTGACAACCCAACAATGAACCATACCTGTGGAGATTTCTTCCACAAGGACATTTATATAGCGGCTGTCACTACCATGTCTGAAATGGCTATGACCGCTTGAGGTTTCATCAATGCAGTTTTCCCTGTGAAGGGATTGTTTGCTACGGTTAACCCTCTCTAAAGGTGACTCATAGATTTATACCACAAGGGGACTTGGCTCCAGATCCAAGGTTTTTGACACCTTTTCACTTTTAACCCAAACAAAGCAAGTAGATTAATCTGACACGCTAAGACAAAGTTTTGTTCCACCAAGGTTTGTGATATCAACTCCATGTGATCTATCAACCTCTCCGAGGAGAGAATGTGTCGATCAATAAGAGAAGACACACTAACCAAGTTGAATGTGAAACACACTAAGTATCCTCCCTACCAACAAGGATTCTATTGTCAAGAAAGATTTCTCTAGGAATCCAATCTCTCAAGAATCACGAATAGTGTTCATAGGGCCTAATTACTATGTGAGCACAAATATATTCCCGAAAGCAAATCTACCAAAAGTACCCAAAAAGTAGAAAGAGGAACACTTAATGCTTAAAGAGAATATGAGATGAGTCCACAAGGTGGAACACTTAACACCTCACACAAGCTGAAAATGAGTCCCCAACTTAGAAAACAAGTGAGTTTCTAAAAGCACAAAAGGGTTGCCAAGTGGAACACTTAACGCTTCTGTCCTATTGACCCCTCCCCTTTATGGCGCTGAGATTGCAACCACGGGGTGGAAATGAGGGGCCAGTGGATTAGCGAGTCCAATAACCCAAGATAGCAATCAAGATCAATCACAAGTATTCTAAGACTACTTAATGAATACTTAAGGGTTCACAACCTAGTATCAATTATGCAAGTGTGTAGAAATAGATCAAAAGCATGAAAAGATGCACACAAGCTTGACACATAAGAGATTTATTTTAAGTCCCAAATCAAAATATTATTAGATGAAGGAGAATACCTCATGATCCTCGCAACGTGCTTAGTAGATTTTACCTGATTTTTAGCAATTCTTGCACTTTTCCCAATCAAAATCAGCAGAAATCAATCAGAAACAGTAAATTTCAATTGTTAGGGTTAGCTGTCAGTCAAAATCTAAAAATCAAATCTGACAAACTATCTGCAAAAATGAAATGACAATTGAAATCTGATACCAAAACTCGTATGATAGTGGGTATGCTCCCAGACGACAGTCCAGAAACTCGTACGACACTGGGTATGCTACCATACGACAGTTGAGCTCCTAAATGATAGTAAGTATGTGATGAAATGATATTCGATAAAGTCAACTATCATACAATAGTGGGTATGCTCCTAGATGACACTAGGTGTTCACTGAAATGATAGTCTGCAAAACTCATACGACACTTGGTGTCAGATGAAACGACAGTCTGCAAAACTCGTACGACACTGGGTGTCTGATGAAATGATAGTCTGCAAAACTTGTATGACACTGGGTGTCTGATGAAATGACAATCTGCAAAACTCATACGACACTGGGTGTCTGATGAAACGACAATCTACAAAACTCGTACGACAATCTGAAAACTTGTACAACAACTGTACGGACCAAATTCAAAAATCACACTGTACAGACAACGTCCTACTAAGAATACCACCAGAGCAAGCAATAGCAAGGGAGTCCTGATAGAGAAATGATAAAAGATTGATAGAAATGAAGGGAAGCCCGTTTCAGGCCCCCACGGTGGGTGCTAGAAATGTGTGTGTGAAAATTGTACCTGATCTGTAGACACAACATTTCAGTAAAACATTAGAGGTTAGCTATAATCAAAATCATGCAAAATTGAAATCTAATCTAACCAAGCGATTTAATGCCTTCTAATAGGTGCGAGATTGATGTCCTCATATTGTAATCGAGATCAGTGACCTAGACGACACCTAAATGAAGGATTTGAATGCAATTGATCTAGATATGAGATTGAATGCAATTAAGCTTTTTTTTTTTGGATTTTATAATGCAATAAGGAATGAAAACTTGATATGAATCTATGCTAGATGAAATTGATATGCTATGAATGCTATTGAAAATTGATATGCAATGCTAATCTAACAATGATATGCAATATGAATGCAAAAATAAGATTGATCTCACAAAGATGTCGATTCGCAAGAGCTTTGATTTTCCCAATTCCAATTCTCCAGCGTGATTGTGCGAATTTGTGGATTGATTTGGCAAAGTAAGCTTGCACAATTATGAGATTATTTGAGATGAGCTGAAGCCTTGATTTTATAAAAATCTAGGGCTTTGGAGGTGCATGGGAAAAAAAGTCATAAATCACTCAAATAACTCAAGTTGATTTTTAAGTTATTTTTAAATAAAGGATAATTAACTCACAAAAACATGCAAAAGCTAAGTTTTAACTCAAAATAGAGTTTAGCTTTAATTGATAATTAATAGTTGTCTACTTTTATGATTGTGCATGTTTTATTTATGAATTAATTTAA
Source organism: Chamaecyparis obtusa (assembly GCA_027943335.1). NCBI lineage: Eukaryota > Viridiplantae > Streptophyta > Pinopsida > Cupressales > Cupressaceae > Chamaecyparis > Chamaecyparis obtusa. The sequence continues at coordinate 427,196 of BSBK01000177.1, read as the reverse complement.
TAATAAAGTGATTTATTTCCAACTTAACTGCTTTTAAAAATAAAATAATTGATTTATGGGTTAATCAATTATTTAATCAAACTTTTATTAAAAACTATATTATTAAATAATGACAACTTGCTTTAATTAATTAAATAAGAATTTAATCAATTATTCATAGGAATTTTGATTTATTGTCAAAATTAAATAATACAATTAATAATAGATAGAATTAAATTTAATTAAACAATTAAGTGGCAAATATTAAATCTAATTAATTAAATATGCAAAATATTTAATTAATCAAATTTTAGGATAAATGTGATTTATTGCCAAATAATTATAAAATTAAAGATAATTATGATGATTAGGAATATTACTAGGAATATTCCCCGATGTAGAATTTAAGATAATCAATTATGATTTGATGATGTTTAGATGTGCCTTAGATTAGGACTTTGATGTCGATTTCGTTCGAATTGAAGATGTAGGAGATTAATGAACTTATAGCCCATTTTTGGGGTATTACATCTATTAACTATCTTCTAGACTCCTAAAATGGGTCTTTTCTTTCCAATTTTAGTCTTTTCACCATCACTCAATAGCTTCCTAGGTTTTAGGCCTTATAGCCTTTTTGCCCCAATTAGCCCTCCTAAATCTTAGAAAGTGCAATTCTAGGAAAAACTCCTCAAAGGACCCCCAAATAAGATTTGGTAGTTCAAATATATGTTACTAGACCTCCTAGATTTTCTTGGTCTTAACCCTCAACTCTGTCTGTACACCCTGATTGGGATTTAGGAATTTTGGCTTGGTTTTGGACTAGTCTTGGGTTTTGGCTTCAAAACTTGTCAAGTGAACTTGTTGGGCACTCCTTGTTCTTGAGTACCTGCACATTATTAACCAATACATCCATGGCCTTCTTGGCTCATGACATCATTCCTCCTACCATTTCTTTTAATTGTTTCTTGGTCTTCCTAGTCAGGCTTCCTTCACTACTCGCCTAGGGCAAGACCCCATAAATCATTCCAAGCACTTGCAGGCCCATTCTTGTGGAAAAATATAGTACATTGATCCTAGTCTCCATCTCCAAAAGGCCATATAGAAAATACAGTGGAAAATGGAGCTAGGTCTACATCTTCTCAACTCTATCAAACTAGGACAGGAAATAGAACAAACTAAAAGTATTTACAAAATGCACTAGTTCCTAGTCTAAGAAGAAAACTCAAAGAATGAAAATCACTAAAACATGCTAAAATATAAATTCCAAGTATTATAGTCACTATTATAATCCATGCAAATCTTAATATTAGTACTATTATTAAAAAAATCTCAAACTATTCTCACAAAATATCCTTTTCTCAATATGTCAGATCCGTACAAATGACCACCAATGATGTAAGGATAAACTCCTAGGCTTAGTTTTCCACTCCCACCAAGAGATTTATCTTATCTCCTAGTATCCTATGATTCTATAGGATCTCTTAATAGGCTTATATCATTAACTAAGTCCTATTCACTCTTTACTACAAGAGTCACACCTTGAAAACTCCACCTTGGATGATCCACACCTTAATTTTGGTTCTCTTTCTCACTTTCACTTAGATGGATCTAAGTGCCAAATCCACTAAAACATCACAAATTTCAAAATTAATTGTGGGGACCTTCTTCACATTGAATTCATTCATATTCCATCCCATTTTAATTATTTGGGAAGGTTCTTGGCTCATAGGTTTATCGGATTCAAGATTTCATCAAAAGAGACCTTAATTTTAGGCCTATTTCTAGTAGCCTTTTTTAATGGCTTTTTCCCTTTCTCGACCAAAATCTCCAAAAAAACTGAAAATATAACTTTATATATGGATACCCTTTTTTCTTAGCTTTAATATTTTGAATCTCTAAGGCTTTAACACCATCCGTACACCTCCTTCCTAATATCAAGGAGAAACAGGGCTAAAAGGCCTAGTTTCTAGGACAGCCTGTCTATGACTGATGAAAATTGTTCAAAACTTATCCTAATGGATTGGTATGACCTCCCAATGCTTAGGATGGATAAATAAAATCAAAAAATACAATAGAAATTCCTAGGGACATATTTTACCTCCCATTCCCCACATGAAATGACTTGATTTCTCCCTATCAAGCCTCTAGCCAGGTATGTCTAACTCGCCTAGGGCCTAATCATAAAGCTAGCTCCCTTGATCATGATGCTTCCTACCTTTAGATAAAATATTTAAAGAGGCCCCACTTGAATATTCAACCACTTATTTTTTTTTTCCATGGTTGAATCTCACGTGGGAGCCATTTTTACAAATTATGTCACAGTGTGACCAAAAGAAAGGTCCTGAACTAAAACAACTTGAAAACTATGATAAAACTACTCTAAACCCTTAACACATAAAATTAAAAATTCTTCTAATCCTATATAAAATAAGACTCAACCACTTTATCAATGCATTTCCAGCTACAAGTATGACTGTTCCTTCAAAAACCAAGATATCGCTTCAAAACAAAGTTGCAGAGCTCAATAGATTAACTCAAACTTTTTACAATAATGCATACAATGCTTGGAGATTAGATCCATTAATACATTAGGTGTCTCCTCCACCATTTTATGGCCTAGTTTTTTGAGCATAACCTCCCACAATCAAATAAATCTTAGGCTATCCATGTTGCATGTAGCATTTGCAATAAGTGCAAATGTTGTTATGACAACACTTGGCAACTTTGATAGATGCCTTAATCCTATATTCTAGGATGATTATCCTCATATCTTTCTAGGATCTAGGATCATTCAATGACCATAATATTATCTTAATAACCATTAACCATTCTTAGGCCTAAGACATATTAATGACTCAATCTCCCTAACTCCTAGCATTAAGAAATTTAAATAACAACTAACATAGGCTATTTATGTGACCTTAGTATTAGTGACTAATTCACCTAGCCAACATAAAAAAAGACCTTGTAAGTTCCTCAACCAATCTATACTAACTTCTTGACTTGGCTAGAGTCAAGTACAAGCTAAAATTGACTAACTAGTAGAGGTTAGCCTAGGTGCTCCTGCACCATCCTCCCCAAAATAAGAAGTTCAATCCACCCTTGGATTGATGAGGCTAGGATAAATTCCCAACCTTTTGAACTCTGTTTCCTTTACCCAAATAGAATCAGCAGCATTCTACCCATACCTCTGAATGAGGTGCTCTTTGTACTTTTTGTGTCTAGATTTCTTGTAGGTCCTAGTGTCTAGTACACTGTCTGCCCCTGTACCTGTAGCAATAGGAAGTTGAAGAGCTTCCACATCCTTGATCACCTCATTGATGTTCTGGTCACTATTTTGATGTGGTCCCTTGTAGTGGACAAGGTCTAAAACATTAAAGATATTGGACAATCCAATGTCCTATGGCAGGTCTATCTTGAAGGCATTGTCACCATTATTTTCCAATATAGGACATGGTCCTATCCTCCTCATCTGCACCTTATGAGGGACTCCTTTTGTAAACCTAGATTTTTTCAAGTGTATCATAACAAGATCACCAACTTTAAAATCTAATAACCTTCTACTTTCATCTACCTTGGCTTTGTGCTTGGTGGTGTTGTCTACCAATGTCTTCCTCACTGTTTCATGAACTTCTTGCATAGAAAATGCAAAGTCATCAGCATATGCACTTTCCTTGACTCCATCTTTTAAATCCCTCAACTCATAGACTCCTCTAGGATGTAGGCCACATACAATTTCAAATGGACTCTTCCCGGTTGATCTATTGATAGTATCATTATAGGCATATTTACCTTGCCCAATCAACTGATCCCATTACTGACCATACTCCTTAGTTAGGCATCTTAGAAGGTTTCCAAGGCTCCTATTTACAACCTCTGTTTGACCATTAGTTTGGGGATGGTAGGCTGACCCAAAAGATAAGTTAGCACCCAATCTTTGCCAAAGAGTCTTCCAAAAATGACTTATAAATTTTGTGTCTCTGTATAAAACAATGTTGATTGGTAGTCCACGTATTCTCACTATCTCTTTGAAGAATAGAGATGCTATTTGACTTGCATCATGTGTAGTCTTGCATGGCATAAAGTGAGTCATCTTACTAAACCTATCAACAACAACATAAACACTATCCACCCCTTGTCTTGTCTTGGGTAGCCCAACTACAAAATCCATGCTTAAGCATTCCCATGGCCTAGTAGGAATAGATAGTGGCTGATAAAGACCAGCATTTGTAGAAGTGCCCTTGACCTTTTGACATACTACACAACTCTCCACATACCTCCTAACATAAAAATTCATTCTAGGCCAAAAGTAAAACCTTGAAACAAGGTCTTGAGTCTTAGTGATCCCAAAGTGACCACTCAAAGCACCATTATACTTTTCTTGAATCAAATTCTCTCTAATGGAGCCTCTAGGAACACACAATTTATTCCCTTTGAACAAGAGATCACTTTGCAAAGTATAATCATCATATTTAATATGAAAATGATTCTTGTATTCAACACATACCTTGTAGATGTCAGCAAAGTCTTCATCATCTGCATATAGATCCTTGAAATGATCTATCCCCATGCTTTTCAACTGAATTTCTTGGAGTGTGAGGGCTCTTCTTGACAATGCATTAGCCACCTTGTTTAGTACACCCTTCTTGTGCTTGATATTGAAGGTGTAGGTTTTTAGGTACTCAACCCACTTCATGTGTTTGTGACTCAGCTTCTCTTGTGAATTCAAGAAGCTAAGTGCTTGATTGTCTGAATACACAATGAACTCCTTGGGAAGCAAGTAGTGCCTCCATTTTCTTAGAGCTTGGACCAATGCATACATCTCTAAGTCATATGAGGAGTAATTCCTCTTAGCCTCACTTAACTTCTCAGAATGGAAAGCCACCGGTCTACCCTCTTGGCTTAGAACAGCCCCAATTGCTACATTGCTAGCATCACATTCAATGGTGAATAGATTCTCAAAGCTTGGCAGCACCAAAATAGGTTGGGTAGCTATCCTCTCTTTCAACAACTCAAAGCTCTTATTAGAATTTTCATTACACACAAACTTATTTTTCATTCCTCCTTTGATAGTGTCTAATAGAGGAGCACAAATTGCACTAAATTGTCTTATAAACTTCCTATAGTATTGTGCAAGACCATGAAAAATCCTTACCTTAGTTGCTGACCTTGGAGTAGGCCAACTCATGATAGCATCTACCTTTCTCTTATCCATTTTCAGATTTCCATGAGATAAGACAAAACCAAGATACACCAATTCTAATTTGATGAACTCACACTTCTCCAAATTGATCATCAACCTATCTTCATGCAGCTTCTTGAAGACAATGTTAAGGTGCTCCAAATGCTCACTCTTTGTCTTGCTAAAAATTAGTATATCATCTAGATATACAACTACAAACTTGCCTATGTAGTCCTTGAGTACTTCATTCATGAGCCTCATGAATGTAGAGGGAGCATTTGACAATCCAAATGGCATGACAAGCCATTCATACAGCCCTTCATTAGTCTTGAAGGCTATCTTCCACTCATCTCCTCCATGGATTCTTATTTGGTGGTAGCCACTCTTCAAGTCTATCTTGCTATAGTACCTTGCTTCACCTAAATAGTCCATTAAGTCTTCAATCCTAGGGATAGGGAACCTATATCTTATGGTTATCCTATTAATAGCCCTTGAGTCAGTACATAGCCTCCAAGTTCCTCCCTTCTTAGGTGCAAGTATGGTGGGTACAACACATGGACTAATACTCTTTCTATTTAGTCCTTGGTCTAAGAGCTCTTGTATTTGCCTTGCTATTTCCTCATTTTGTTGAGGGGTCATCTTATAGGCTACTTTGTTAGGTAGGGTAGCTCCTGGGATAAGGTCTATCCTATGAGTTATGGCTCTTTGAGGGGGTAAGGCTGAAGGTTGACCATCACTTACAATACCCTGGTAAGTCTGCAACATACCTTGAATCTCCTTTGGTAATTCAATCTTCTTAGTCACCTTATCTTCACCTCCTTCTCTTGGTTTCAACACCAATGCATACCCTATGCCTTCACTCTCTTCCATGGTTTGTAGGAACTCTTTTTCACCTACCATAAGAACATTTGGACCTGCTGTCTTTACTTCAACATCCTCCAACAATGACTAAATTTTGAAGGTTGTATTATCCTTCTTGAAAGAATAGGAATTCTTTCCTCCATCATGCATGGCTTGGCGGTCAAATTGCCAAGGTCTACCTAGGAGAAAATGACATGCATCCATAGGCAACACAACACATAAAAATTTGTCTTTGTACCTTCCAATGGATAATTCTACCCATGCTTGCTCATTCACTAACACATGTTGACCCTTATTGAGTCAAGTGACCTTGTTAGGATTTGTGTAGGATATCCTTTTCAATTTGAGCTTGTTGACTGCTTCTTCTGACACTATATTATCAATAGAGCATGAATCAATAATGACCCTACATACTTTCCCCATTATCTTGCATTTGATCCTAAACAAAGATCTTCTTTGACTTGGCTCCTCCTTCACCAGTTCCTTGATTAGAGTTCTTCTCATCATGAGGTTCTCTCCTTCCTCTGAATTCAATGGAATCTCAGAATGCTTGTTTGCTACATTTGTGTCTACATGAACAAGGTTAGCTCTCTTATCACCTCCTTGTAATGAGCCACCTTTCTCAAGGCATCTATAGGTAGGGTGCCCCATTTGATTGCAATAGTAGCACTTCATATTGGCAAAATAATTGCCTCTTCCTCCTTGTGAAGAACCACCACTTCTTCCTCTAAGACTAGAGTTAGAATTTATTCCTCTACCACCTCTACTTGAGCTTCCTTCTTTCTGCTCCCTATATTTTACCTCACCTTGAACTCTTGAATCAGAACTTCTTCCACCATAACCACCTTTTTGACCTTTGGTATCTTTTCCTTTGCCTTTACCTTTGGAGCTGTCTTGCTTTCTCTTGCTCTTCTCCTCTATCTTCAAGGCCATTTGATAGCATTACCTAATGGATTTGAAGTTCACTAGGCTCATCTCCTCTTGAATAGACCATTTGAGGCCATTCAAATACCTTGCTAGCTTGATGCTCTCATCTTCAACTACCTTGGACCTCAAACACAATTTTTGAAATTCCTCGGTATATGCTTGGACATCCAAATATTTTTGCCTAAGATTGTGTCTCCTTCTATGCATTTGGACTTCATAGTCATCAGGAAGATATGTTTGCTTGACGTTGGATACCGTACCCTTCCATGTCACAATAGGACCTTTACCATCATTTTCCTTCTTGGTTTGCAGAAACTTCCACCAAGTAAGAGTTGAACCTCTTAGTCTAGACTTGGCCACCATTACCTTTTGTGCTTCAGAGATACCATCACATTCAAAATGGTTCTCTATGCTATCAATCCAATCCACAACTAAATCTGGATCCATTTGTCCACGAAAGAGTGGGACACCTTCTAAAGCCTTGCCACTCAATGCCTTCAGTGCTTTAAAGAATGGCTCTTCAAGAAGAATAGGTTCAAGAGCTGGTGCTTCTTCCTCCAAATCAAATTCTTTCTCCTTTTCTTTGGCTTCTTCTTTAAGTTCAATCTTCTCTTTGACCCTATCAGCTTTGTCTTGGACTTCACCCAAGAGCTGTTCCATTTGGGCTAGTCTTTGCCTTAACAATTTGTTATCCTCTTCTTGCTCCTCAACCTTCTTTGCTAGTTCAGAATTAGTCACCATGGCTCTAGCTAGTTTATTCTCTCCTACTTATTCAAAATATTGATGCATTAACCACAAGCTTGATCAACTTGGCTCTGATACCAATATGATGTAAGGATAAACTCCTAGGCTTAGTTTTCCACTCCCACCAAGAGATTTCTCTTATCTCCTAGTATCCTATGCTTCTATAGGATCTCCTAATAAGATTAGATCATTAACTAAGTCCTATTCACTCTTTACTACAAGAGTCACACCTTGAAAACTCCACCTTGGATGATCCACACCTTAATTTTGGTTCTCTTTCTCACTTTCACTTAGATGGATCTAAGTGCCAAATCCACTAAAACATCACAAATTTCAAAATTAATTGTGGGGACCTTCTTCACATTGAATTAATTTATATTCCATCCCATTTGACTTATTTTGGAAGGTTCTTGGCTCATAGGTTTATCGGATTCAAGATTTCATCAAAAGAGACCTTAATTTTAGGCCTATTTCTAGTAGCCTTTTTGAATGGCTTTTGCCCTTTCTTGACCAAAATCTCCAAAAAACCTGAAAATATAACTTTAGATATGGATTCCATTTTGGATTAACTTGAATATTTTGAAGGTCTAAGGCTCTGACACCATCCGTACACCTCCTTCCTAATATCAAGGAGAAACAGGGCTAAAAGGTCTAGTTTCTAGGACAACCTATCTATGACTCATGAAAATTGCTCAAAACCTATCCTAATGGATTGGTATGACCTCCCAATGCTTAGGATGGATAACTAACATGAAAAAATACAAGAAAAATTCCTTGGGATGTACTATACCTCCCATTCCCAACATGAAATGACTTGATTTCTCCCTGTCAAGCCTCTAGTCGGGTATGTCTAACTCGCCTAGGGCCTGATCATAAAGCTAGCTCCCTTGCTCATGATGCTTCCTACCTTTAGATAAAATATTTATAGAGTCCCCAATTGAATATTCAACCACTTATTTTTTTTTTCCATGGTTGAATCTCATGTGGGAGCCATTTTTACAAATTCTGTCACAGTGTGACCAAAAGAAAGGTCCTGAACTAAAAAAACTTGAAAACTATGATAAAACTACTCTAAACCCTTAACACATAAAATTAAAAAGTATTATAATCCCCTATAAAATATTACTTAACCACTGTATCAATGCATTTCTAGCTACAAGTATGACTGTTCCTTCAAAAACTGAGATATCCCTTCAAAACAAAGTTGCAGAGCTCAATACATTAACTCAAACTTTTTACAATAATGCATCCAATGCTTGGAGATTCAAGCCATTACTACATTAGGTGTCTCCACCATTATAGGGCTGATTTGGTCAAGCATAACCTCCCACAATTAAAGGAATCCGAGGCTTTCCATGTTGCATGCAGCATTTGCAATAAGTGCAAATGTTGTTATGACAACATTTCTACAACACTTGGCAACTTTGATAGATGCCTTAATCCTATATTCTAGGATGATTATCCTCATATCTTTCAAGGATCCAAGATCATTCAATGACCATCATATTATATTAACAACCATTAACCATTCTTAGGCCTAAGATATATTAATGACTCAATCTTCCTAACTCCTAGCATTAAGAAATTTAAATAACAACTAACATACGCTATTTGTGTGACCTTAGTCTTAGTGACTGATTCACCTAGCCAACATAAAAAAAGACCTTCTAAGGTCCTCAACCAATCTATACTAACTTCTTGACTTGGCTAGAGTCAATTACAAGCCAAAATTGACTAACTAGTAGAGGTTAGCCTAGGTGCTCCTACACCAACCAACCTCATAAATTAGGGTTATCTCACCTTATATCCTCTCTTTTCACCTGCCAAAGCCTTTTAGGAAACCCTAAGCCTTACTAAGGCTGAAAACCTTAAGGTTAACAAATGTTGTCAGCAACATTTGAAAAGTTTCAATGTTGCTCGAGCAACATTTGTAACATTTTACATCTTTTTTACGTCTTTTAATCTTTGAGATAAACTAAACTCAATCTAACCTCTCTAAACTCAAATAAACCATCTAGGGCATCTAAGGACCCTAAAAAAATTTTAAAAAACATCCTTCCACTTGATGACATCATCAATTACAGTGCCTTCACCAAGATAACCTGGAAGCATTCACCCAAGAAAAGAGCACACAACTAAACACAATCTCACCACACTTGGTCAACATGACCTTATATATTTACATTTCCCTACAAGAGGGTCTTACTATTAGGAATGAATGCAAAGTATTTTGGCAGTCATTCTATAGCAGTTTTTGTTGCATTCATGACTTGGATTGTTATTGATGTCAACACAGTGATATTCTGGATATTAGCAGGAAAGTAGGTACAGTTTTGTTTTGCGCACATGTTGTATTATAGATTGGCTTTTGCACAGTTGATGGTATGTTCTTTGGTGTGTTATTAACCTATGGTTAATAGTGCAAAAGGAAATTCATTCATTTGTGAGAGTTACGAGCATTTTGGTGAAAGCAGTGTTTAGACAGTGTTTCTGTGAAGCGATTTTTAGAAATCGGAGGATATCTCTTAGCTGGGATGGAATTTGATTTTGCACAGTTAAAGGGATGTTGGAGACTCATTAATGATGATGTGGTTCATAGCGCAAACTTTGAAGATATGTTTGGAGAAAGTTACAGTATCTGGAAGCTGACAGTTTTATGTGAATTCTGTGTGTAGCATGTAGAATTTATTATTTTGTAATTGTGGACCGACTCATTTGTAATTATTTGAGTTTGGTATATAAGAAGGAATGTTTTCCTTATTGTAATATGTACTATGAAGATTGAGATGTGAATATATGCATGAAGTGAAGAAAAGAGCTAATTCAGTGATGAAGGAAGACATGTGAGTACAAAGATCTGGAATTGTGATCTTGTGTAGCAGAGAGTGTGGTTTTGGCATAGTGTGAAGGAGGTAATATATTTCATATTATTTTGTTGAATAATTCTAAGATCTTTTGGATAGTGGGTTCAGAGATCTTGCCTTGAAGCTGTTTGGGCAGTGGGTCCTTCTGTCTTCCATAAACTCTTAACCAGGTTAGAATCTTTTAACAGGGATTCAGAATCTCCTAACAGAGATTTATATGTACTGAATGTATTTCATAAGACTCCTAACAGGGTCCATCCTCTAACAAGGAATTTTCATATTAGTGCATCATTTTGTGGGCATCATTCCCACCAGGGTTTACTCTTTTCAAGAGGTTCCCTAGTCAACATATCTTGTGTTATTGTGCAATTGTGTATGGTTATCTTTCTATGGTTGATCAGTACATTGATTATATTGTTTAAATTAGTTGAACGGTTAAATTATCCGATAACTGATTCACCCCCCCCCCCCCCCCTCTCAGTTATCTTGGGGATCTTTACTTTCTAACAATTGGTATTAGAGCAGCAGGTCCTTGAAAGAAAAGTTTAACAACTTAAGGAGATCCATGGTGAATTTCAGAAAAGAAAGCCCTAAATTTGATGGAGTAAATTTTGATAGCTAGAAAGAAAAGATGAAACACATCTATTGTGTTTAGGACCAAGTTATTGGTTGATTACAAAGAATGAGAAGACTATCATTGAGGAAGACAATCTAGAGGCAGGAACTAATGATGAGCTAGATCTATTCATGTGTAACATACTTGCAAGAGAAGCACTTTTGTCAGCACTACCAGAGAATGAATATAGTCAGGTAAGATGTTTGAAAACATCTCATACAATTTGGAAAGCTTTACATTCTACTTTTGAAGGTGATGAACATGCAAAGAAGGCTAGATTACATAATTGGATTTGTGCATTTGAAGATATCAGAATGATGGAAGATGAATCTATTAGAAGCTATATTGGTAGGATGTCTGAGATTGTAATAGGAATAAAGTCTTGTGGAGGTGATAAGATAGAGAATGAAGTGATATGGAAAATTTTGAGAACTTTGACACCAGTATTCAAGCAGACAAAACAGATGATTGAACAAGTGATACCTTGTACATCAAACTTTTCAAGAGAGACTCTTCTTAGAAGATTAGAAATAGTAGAGATGAACTTGAGATTATCAGGAGAGCTACCTAGAATGGAAATAGCATTCAGTGCTCTTAACATTAGACCTACAAGAAGTACTAGTGTGAATGGAGATTATGCTAGCAGTAGCAGATCTGAGGAAGATAAGAAGATTGAAGAAGGTATTGCATTACTTGTAAAAAGAGAACCAGATGGTAAGAAAATCTTTAAATGTTGGACTTGTCAAGAATATGGTCATTTTGCATCTAAATGTCCTAAAAGAGTTAAGAAGTATAGAAGCAACTTTAAACCTAGGAGATCTAAAGAATGTTATTATGCAAATGATAAAGATCTTGAAGTAGGAATTGAAAAACATTTAAGTGACAGTGATAATGATAACTTTGAGGAAATAGGATTTGTAGCAATTAAAGAAGAAAGTTCTGAATCTGATAAAAGGGAAGAAAAAGCATTAGTTTCACAAGTTGAAAAGAAATCTGATTGGATTATAGACAGTGGTTGTTCACATCATATGACTAGAGATAAAAGAAAGTTTGTTAAGTTAGATAATTATGACGGAGAAATTGTTAGGGTTGGTAACAATGCACCTTGTTTGATTAAGGGTATAGGATCTATTACTCTTGATGGAAAGACTAACACTGATGATGTTTACTTTGTTGATGGACTGAGACATAATCTACTAAGCGTTGGACAATTGGCTGATAAGGGTTATCAAGTTTGGTTTTCTGAGAAAACTTGTGTGATAAAAGATAAAGATGGAAATCTGATTGGAAAAGGATCCAGAACCAGAGGTAATGTATTTCAGTTGAATCCTACTGAGATGACATGTTTGATAACTAGGATTGATGATAGTTGGTTATGGCATAAAAGGTTTTGTCATATAAACTTTGATAATATTGTCAAGGTTAGCACTACACTTGTGGTAAGAGATTTACCTAGAATTATGAAACCTACTAACATGATTTGCAAAGAATGTATGATGGCAAAGTAGAAAAGGAGTTCATTTCCCAACAAGAAGTTCACATCGACAGAGAAGATGGAGATTGTTCATACAGACTTGAGTGGTCCTACTAGGACTAGAGGATTCTATGGAGAAAGGTATTTTATGATTCTTGTTAATGATTTTACAAGAATGATGTGGATTGCATTTTTGAAAGAAAAATCTGAAGCGTTTGATAAATTTAAGATCATGAAAAGAAAAATTGAGAATGAATCTGGAATAAAGATTAAGTGTCTAAGATCTGATAGAGGTGGTGAATTTACATCTAGAGAGTTTAACACCTTTTGTGAAATGAATGGTATTAAGAGACAACTTTCAGCCCCTAGAACACCAGAACAAAATGGTATTGTAGAAAGAAGGAACAGGTCAATAACTGAAGCAACAAGAGCTATGTTGTTTGAAAATGATTTGGCTAAAAATTTTTAGAGAGAAGCAGTGAATACAACAGTATACACTATGAACAGAGTACAAATCAGAGTAGATACAAACAAGACACCTTATGAATTATGGTTTGGACATACACCCTCAGTTAAGTATTTTAGAATTTTTTGAAGTAAATGTTATATAAAGAGAGATGATGATATAGGAAAGTTTGATCCTAGAAGTGATGAAGGAATATTTCTTAGATATTCTTTAAAAAGCAAAGCATATAGATGTTATAACAAAAGAACTAAGACTATTGTTGAAAGTGCAAATGTAAAAGTTGATGAGAAGTTTAAAATTCAGGAAAGAATGCTTGATTATGAATCTGATGGAGAAGCACAACCTTAGCCTAACATTGAAAATGTGGAATTATTTTTTGAAACTAATAGTGATTTGCTGAATGAAAGTCATATTGAAGAAAATAGAGAAGAAAACAGAGAAGAAAATAGAGAAGAAAGAAGAGAAGAATCTACAGTTGGAACAAGATCAGTAACTATGACACCTAAAAAGTATACTTCAAGACATCATCCTGTTGAGCAAGTTATTGGAAGTTTAGATAGAGGAGTTTTGACTCGAAATAAGGTACATTTATGTTTGATTTCTCAAATTGAACCTAAGACTACTAATGAAACTTGTGAAGATGAACATTGGATTATTGCTATGAAAGAAGAACTAGAGTAGATTAAAAAAAACAAGACATGGGAATTGGTCCCTAGACCTGAAGACAAGAATGTGATTGGAACAAAGTGGGTATTCAGAAACAAGATGAATGAACAAGGAGAAGTGATAAGAAACAAAGAACTATTAGTATGTAAAGGATATTCACAACAAGAAGGAATTGACTATGAAGAAACTTTTGCACCTGTGGCCAGAATTGAAGTAGTGAGAATATTTTTAGCATATGCAGCTTACAAGAAATTCAGAGTGTATTAGATGGATGTAAAGTTAGCATTTTTGAATGGTGAATTGGAAGAAGAAGTCTACATTGATCAGCCTGAAGATTGTCCTTTGACACAAGAAGGAGATATGGTATGTAAGTTAAAGAAAGCTTTATATGGATTAAAACAAGCACCTAGAACCTGGTATGCAAGATTGGATAAGTATTTATTGAAATTGGGATTTATAAAAGGAACAACAGATAGTAACTTATACACAAAAGAAATTGAGAATGGTTTGTTGGTTATAGTTATATTTGTTGATGATATTATCTTTGGAGGAGAAGATGAAGCTAGTGATAAATTTGCAGATGAAATGAAGACTGAATTTGAGATGAGCATGATTGGAGAAATGAAATATTTTTTGAGATTACAGATAACACAAAGCAAGGAAGGTATATTTGTAAGTCAGACTAAGTATTTGAATGACTTATTGAAAAGATTTAGAATGGAAGATTCTAAACCTGTTGGAACACCTATGGTAACCAGACATAAGTTATCTAGCAAAGATGAGACACCAGCAGTTGAGCAGAAAAAGTACAGATCTATGATTGGAGGATTGCAGTACTTGACACATACAAGACCTAATATAGCACATTCAGTTGGGATTGTAGCAAGATTTCAAGCAGAACCTAGAGAATCACATTATGCAACAGTAAAGAGGATACTGAGATATCTGAAAGGAACAATGGATTATGGATTATGGTATGAGAATTCTGATGATTTTACTTTATGTGCCTATACTGATGCAGATTGGGGAGGTAGCATTGATGACAAGAAAAGAACCAGTGGTGGAGCCTTTTTTCTTGGAGGAAAATTGGTCTCTTGGCTAAGTAAGAAGTAGAATTGTACTTCACAAAGTACAGCAGAAGCAGAATATGTTACAGCAGCAAATAATTGTAATCAGATTATTTGGATGAAGCAGATGTTGAAGGATATTGGAATAAAGTTTGATGAGCCTGTTGTTATACATTGTGATAACACCAGTATAGTGAGTATGTCAAAAAATCCTATTTTACATTCTAAGACTAAACATATTGAGATCAAGTATCATGTTGTAAGAGAAAAAGTTGCAGAAAAAGAAGATTGGAGTACATAAGTACAAAGGAGCAGATAGCAGATATATTTACAAAGCCTTTACCTAAGGATACATTTGTGTATCTGAGAGGTATGCTTGGGGTTATGCCCCAACCTATTTTTGAGAATTGATGCAGATGATTGCATCCGTCCAGTGGTATATGAGCCCTATCTTTCTTCTGGATTGGATGTTGGAACTTCCTCTATGGGGGAGTTTATGAGCTGAGTCATGAGGACTCTTGTTATTGCATTTTTCTGAAAAGTGTCTTTTGACATTAAGTTTTTGTTGACTTAGTGATGGAATTTCTATCATTGATGTCAATGGGGGAGAGATATACATGAAAAACATTGTGGATTGTATGAGAGAGCTGAATAGGAAAATGAAGCAAGATTTAATTTGATATTTTGCAGTGATGTTGCAGTATTGGATTTTTGGAACATTGGATGTTTTTCATCTATGTTGCCATCAATGCCAATGGGGGAGATTGTTAGGAATGAATGCAAATTATTTTGGCATTCATTCTGTAGCAGTTGTTGTTACATTCATGACTTGGATTGTCATTGATGTCAACACAGTGATATTCTGGATATTAGCAGAAAAGAAGGTACAGTTTTGTTTTGCACACATGTTGTATTGTAGATTGTATTTTGTGTAGTTGATGGTATGTTCTTTGGTGTATTATTAACATATGGTTAATAGCACAAAAATAAATTCATTCATTTGTGAGAGTTATGAGCATTTTGGTGAAAGCAGTGTTTAGACAATGTTTTTGTGAAGCGATTTTCAGAAATCGGAGGATATCTCTTAGCTGGGATGGAATCTAATTTTTCAAAGTTAAAGGGATGTTGGAGACTCATTAATGATGATGTGGTTCATAGTGCAAAATTTGAAGATATGTTTGGAGAAAGTTACAGTATCTGGAAGCCGACAGTTTTATGTGAATTCTGTGTGTAACGTGTAGAATTTATTATTTTGTGATTGTGGACTGACTCATTTGTAATTATTTGAGTTTGGTATATAAGAAGGAATTTTTTCCTTGTTTTAATATGTACTATGAAGATTGAGATGCGAATATATGCATGAAGTGAAGAAAAGAGATAATTCAATGATGAAGGAAGACTTGTGAGTACAGAGATCTGGAATTGTGATCTTGTGTAGCAAAGAATGTGGTTTTGGCACAGTGTGAAGGAGGTAATATATTTCATATTATTCTATTGAATAATTCTAAGATCTTTTGGATAGTGGGTTCAGAGATCTTGCCTTGAAGCTGTTTGGGCAATGGGTCCTTCTGTCTTCCATAAACTCTTAACCGGGTTATAATCTTTTAACAGGGATTCAGAATCTCCTAATAGAGATTTATATGTACTAAATGTATTTCATAAGACTCCTAACAGGGTCCATCCTCTAACAAGGAACTTTCATATTAGTGCATCATTTTGTGGGCATCATTCCCACCGAGGTTTACTCTTTTCAAGAGGTTCCCTAGTCAACATATCTTGTGTTATTGTGCAATTGTGTATGGTTATCTTTCTATGGTTGATCAGTACATTGATTATATTGTTTAAAGTAGTTGAATGGTTAAATTATCTGATAACTGATTCACCCCCCCTCCCTCTTAGTTATCTTGGGGATCTTTACTTTCTAACACTTACTCACAAAAATGGGGTAGCCAACTTGCTTACCCATGGGTGCTCCTGCACCATGCTACCAAGGCTAAGAAATTAAGTCACCACTGGTGACAGGAGTTTAGGATCAAATCCATACTTCTTGAAATCATTATTAGCTACCCACATAGCTTTAGCCTCTGACTTGTCTTTCCACTGAATTAGGTGCTCCATGTATGTTCCTTTCCTAGTCTTCTTACCCACTTTAGAGTCCAAAATATTCACTGCCACCAGTTTAGGTATGTTGGAAACCTGAATATCTTTGGTGATGCCTCCAATGCCTGACTGTGACTCAAAGTGTGCTAGTGTGGGCCCTTTGTACTATACCAAATCTTGCACATTGAATACAGGAGACATAGCCATGTCTGGTAGCAAGTCTATCTTATAGGAATTTTGGCCATATTTTGCTAAGATTTTGCAAGGGCCTATCCTTCTCATCTGGACTTTGGTGGGTATCCTTTTCTACAACCTAGACTTGTTGAGATGTATCATCACAAGATCTCCCACAAAAAATTGAATATCTTTCCTTCTTTCATCAACTTTGGCCTTCAACTTTTGTGTAGCCTCTTGAAGTTGCTTCTTCACTTGTTCATGAACTTCCTTCATGGATTGAGTGAAATCTTCTGCATATCCAATCCTTCCCTCTTCACCTGCCAAGTGTCTCAACTTGCACACACCTCTAGGATGTAGCCCATAAACTATTTCAAAAGGGCTCTTCCCTGTCATTCTATTAACACTGTCATTGTAGGCATACTTTGCCTGTGGTAACAGTTGATCCCACATCAATCCATACTCCTTTGTCAAGCACCTAAGAAGGTTATCTAACACCCTATTAATGACCTCGGTCTGACCATCAATTTGGGGATGGTAGGATGATCCAAATGAAAGATTTGTGCCTAATCTTTTCTATAGGGTCTTTCAAAAATGGCCCATAAATTTCACATCTTTGTCAGATACTATGCTTAGGGGTAGGCCATGAATCCTTACCACCTCTTTAAAAAACAAATGTGTAATGTGACTGGCATCATGTGTGGTTTTTCAAGAATTGAATTGACTCATCTTGCTAAATCTATATACAACCACAAATATACTATCTAAACCAGTCTTGGTCCTATGAAAACCAACTATAAAGTCCATATTGATGCATTCCCAAGGCCTGATAGGAATGGGTAAAGGTTGGTACAAACCTACATTTGAGGAGGTACCTTTAGCTTTTTGGAAAACTAGACATTTCTCCACATACTTCTTGATGCCCTTCTGCATCCTAGGCTAAAGATAGAACCTCTGTACTAGCTCAAGTATTTTTTTTAAACCAAAATGCCCACTCAAGCTCCCATTGTGCTTTTCTTTTATCACATTCTCCCTCATTGACCCCCTAGGAGAACACAACTATCCTCCTCTAAACAAGAGATCATTCTGTACTGTATAGTCTGCAAATTGACTATGGAAATGGTTCTTGAACTCTTTACACACCTTGTATGCTTCTCAGAAGTCCTCATCTACTTCATAAAGCTCCTTGAAGCTCTCTATGCCTATGTTCTACAACTGTACTTCCTAGACTATCAGAAGTCTCCTACTCAAGGCATCAACCACCTTGTTCAATTATCCTTTCTTATTTTTAATAGTGAAGGTGTAAGCTTGTAAATATTCCATCCACTTGAGATGTCTACTGCTCAACTTTTCCTGAGAATTGATGAAACTCAAAGCCTTGTTATCTGTATACACCACAAATTATTTAGACAGCAAATAGTGCCTCCATTTTCTCAAAGATTGTACTAATGCATATAGCTCCAAATCATATGAAGAATATCTCTTCTTAGCCTCATTTATCTTTTCACTATAGAATTCTATTGGCTTATTGTCTTGATTCAACACTGCCCCAACTGTTATGCCACTTGCATCGATTTCTAGGGTGAATAACTTATCAAAATTTGGCAAAACCAATATAGGTTATGTAGCCACTCTCTTCTTCAACAACTCAAAACCCTTTCTAGCCTCTGGAGTCCACTTGAATTTAGTCTTTACTCCATCTTTTATTGTATCTAAGACTGGAGTACATATCTCACTAAAACTCCTAATGAAATTCCTATAAAATTGAGCAAGTCCATGAAAACTTCTTACCTAGTGCTGCTTGTAGGAGTAGGCCAGTTAAGTATTGCCTCCACCTTGCTAGGATCCATCTTCAAGGTACCTTGGGACACCACAAAGCCAAGATAGATCATCTCTTGTTTCATAAATTCACACTTCTCTAAGTTTATAGACAACTTTTCTTCATGGAGTCTTTTCATCACAATCTGTAAATGTTGGAGGTGTTCTTCTTTAGTCTTGCTTAAAATTAGGATATCATCTAGGTACACTACTACAAATCTGTTAATGTAGTCTTTTAACACCTCATAAAGGTGCTTGGGGAATTACTAAGCCCAAAGGGCATGACCAACCATTCATAGAGCCCTTATGTGGTCTTAAATGTAGTCTTCCATTCATCCCCCTCCTTAATCCTAATTTAATGGTAACCACTCTTCAAGTCCAACTTGGTGTAGTACCTTGCTTCTCCTAAATAGTCCATAAGATCTTCAATCCTAGGAATGGGAAATCTGTACCTTATAGTGATCATATTTATTGATCTTGAGTCAGTACAAAGCCTCCACTTACCTCCCTTCTTTGTTGCTAGGACTACTGGCACTGCACATGGGCTTATGCTTTTCCTGATTAGTCCTTGGTCCAAAAGCTCTTGCACTTGTCTAGCTATCTCCTTGTTTTGTTCAGGAATCATCCTGTATGTTGCTTTTTTTGGAAGAGATGCTCCTAGTATGAAGTCAATATGATGACTAATTGCTCTAGGAGGTGG
Source organism: Chamaecyparis obtusa (assembly GCA_027943335.1). Taxonomy (NCBI): domain Eukaryota; kingdom Viridiplantae; phylum Streptophyta; class Pinopsida; order Cupressales; family Cupressaceae; genus Chamaecyparis; species Chamaecyparis obtusa. The sequence goes on along the minus strand of BSBK01000177.1, from coordinate 407,558 downwards.
CAACATTGCAAGTGATCCATCACTAACTATATCCTTAAACTCCTTCAACAACTCCTACACTTCATTTGGTAGGGGTGCTTGTTCCACTTTCTTCTCCTCACTAGGTTTAACCACTACAACATAGTGTGTCCCTTCTCCATTCTTTACATCTTGGATGTATTCCTTTTCTTCTTGTAATAAGATATTAGGTCTTGTTGATGTGGACCCCTCATCATCCATTAGTAACTAAATTCTATATGTGACCCCATCTTTCTTGAAAGAATAGGAGTTCCTTTCTCCATCATGAATGGTTTTCCTATCAAATTGCCATGGCCTATCTAGAAGTAGGTGGCATGCATCCATTGGAAGTACATCACACAAGATTTTGTCCATATACTTACCAATTGAAAAATCAACCCATGCTTGTTGATTTACAAGAACATGTTGTCACTTATTCAGCCATGTAACTCTATAAGGATTTGTGTGAGGTATTTTGATCAATCCAAGCTTGCTTACTGCCTCTTCTTATATGATATTATCACTAGACCTTGAGTCTATGATCATCTTGCATACTTTGCCCAATATCTTGCACTTCACCCTAAAAAGTGCCCTCCACTATTTAGATTCATCTTTGACAGGTTCTTTGATGAGAATCCTCCTAATCATTAGATTCTCTCCACTTTTTGAGTCAAGGTTAACTTCAGGAGACTTAACACTACTAGTCACTTCTTGGCTCACATAATTTATCCTCTTATCACCATGTGAACTAGAAGCCTTTTCAGGACATCTATAAGCTGGATGGCCTAGCTAGTTACATTGGAAGCACTTCATATTGGCAAAATGAGAGGCCCTGCCTGAACCTCCAAACCTACCTCTTCCTCCACCTTGGAAGCATCTACCTCTATTCACATTTCCTCTTCCACTAGATTAATTAGTCATCTCTATCAATTTAGACTCTCCTTGAGCTCTAGACTCATATCTCCTGCCTCCAAAAATACCTCTATGTCCCATGTTCTCTTTTCCTCTACCTCTTCCCCTTGAGGTTTGTTCATGCTTTCTTTTGCCTTTCTCCTCAATTTTCAAGGCCATCTGATAGCATTGGCATACATTCTTGAAGCTAACTCAACTCATGTCTTCTTGTATAGACCACTTGAGTCCATTTTGATACCTAGCTAGTCTGATACTTTCATCCTCTACTAATTTTGACCTCAAACACAACTTTTGGAACTCTTCAGTGTATGCTTGGACATCCAAATCTTTTTGTCTAAGATTATGCCTCCTATGCAACTAAATCTCATAGTCATCAAGTAAGAAGGTCTGCTTCACCTTAGTCACCATGTCTTTCCATGTAACAATGAGACTCTTGCCCTCTTTCTCTCTTTTAGGATGAGCAAACTTCCACCAGGTGAGTGTTGAACCCCTCAACCTAGATTTGGCCACCTTTACCTTTTGGGATTCTGTTATGCCATCACAATAAAAATGATTTTCTATACTATCAATCCAGTCCATGACTAGATCAGGATCCATTTGTCCACTAAAAAGTGGTACACCCTCCAAATATTTTCCACTTAAAACCTTGAGTACCTTCAAGAAGGGTTCTTCAAGCATGATAGGGTCAAGGGTTGGAGCTTCTTCCTCCAACTCTAACTCCTTCTCCTTGGCTTCTTTCTCTTCCTTCTGGTCTATTTTATCCTTCACCTTATCTGCCTTGTCTTGGACTTCACCCAAGAGTTTCTCCAATTGAGATAATATTTCTCTCAATAATTTATTGTCCTCTTCTTGTTCATCCACCTTCTTAGCCAATTCAGCATTAGTCACCATTATGCTGGATGCACTGGATTCTATGGGCTGCAACATTCACTTTCTACAACACCTTATCCCAAATCTTGAACCTGCTCTGATACCACTCTGATAGGGAGACTCCTAATTTACTCTTGAGTTGTCTATAACTCACCTTAGGCCTCTCTTAGGACCTCTTAAGGCTTCCTCAATCCACCCCCACTCACTTGGAAAGAAGCTATTCTTTCCCACTTCCAAGAATCTTCCTATCTTCTCAGGTTACCTTCTTTTCCCTTCAAACTAAGTTCTCCTAATCCATGTTCCTCAAGCCCTAAACATAAGTTTGTTTTTTAGGAGGCTAAAGGCTTCTATTAACTCTCTTCTAGACTCCTAAGATGGGTCTTTTCTTGCCAATTTTTGTCTTTTCACCATCGCTCAATAGCTTCCTAGGTTTTAGGCCTGATAGCCTTTTTGCCCCAATTAGCCCTCCTAAATCTTAGGAAGTGCAATTCTAGGAAAAACTCCTCAAAGGGCCCCCAAATAAGATTTTTTAGTTCAAATATATGTTACTAGACCTCCAAGATTTTCTTGGTCTTAACCCTTAACTCTATCCGTACACCCTAATTGGGATTTAGGGCTTTTGGCTTGGTTTTGGACTAGTCTTGGGTTTCTGGCTTCAAAACTTGTCAAGTGAACTTCTTGGGAACTCCTTATTCTTGAGTACCTTCACATCATTAACCAATACATACATGGCCTTTGTTGGGTATATTCTTAATTTTCTAAGGTTTTTGTCCAAACGTTGGTTTAGTCCTCTGGTTTGTGAAGTTTTCCTAGGTACAGGTGTCAAAATTTCTTCAAAAAAATTGTCATAGCCCACTTCAAAAATCCTTACGCTAGGTCTTGTCTTTGAAGAATTTTGAATTCATGTCAAAAACCCTAAAATGTTTGCCATTTTCAAATAAACCCTAAGTCATTCTCCTCATTTCTTTTTGAGTGTTACTTTTTAAGTCACTTAAGTTCATTAAAGAGCACATGCATTTATTTTTCACACAGGGGTTATATCTTTTCCTAAGTCTAGAACCTCGGTGATATAAATAACATATCCTATGTCCTAATTACCTTGTTTTCTAATGTTTTGAGTTTCATTCAACTGTGAATCTTTAAAGAAGATCTAACGGTGGTCGCGTGTTTGCATGGAATATTCCCAAGCCATGCGAACATGCAAAATAACTGTTGATTTTATAATGAAGCTTGATGCGGAAACAAGGTGGGACCACTGACAAGTATTTCACAAGTGGCGGCCTTTTATTTGTAAAGGACAGTGGGGCCAGTGACAGAGGAATCTCCAAAGTTTGAAAAGCAATAAGGGGAAGATTGAACGGCTGTCGTATAATCGCATGGGATCTTAGAAGCCTATGCGATCATGAGACAAGCCGTTGATCTTGCATTAAACCAAGCGTGATTCTCAGGTGGAAACTTTTGACAGATGTGCATGAATAATGTTTTCTCATTGGCTAGTATCAGCAGACACCAGTGCTCGGAAAGAAAGAAAGTACCTGACAATTTGCCAGGTGTTGCAAGCGTGGATTTTCTTTATTAACAAAGGTGAGGTGGGACCGGCAATTTGAAGGAAGACAATGATGGTGATAAATGCTAACGGGTTTTCGCATGTTTGCATAAGCTTCTTTTAAGCTATGCGATCATGCGAATAACATTTTGTCTTAACGGTGGAAGTTACAAGAGACTGCCAAAAATAGAGAGGTAACGTGACGGTTAGTCACATGTTCGCATGAGTGATTTTCACACTATGCGATCATGTGATAGGCCGTTAGATCATCTGCTAATGAGGATCGACGGTTCTAATTCAAACCGGAGACAGACAAGTGACAAATATGACAAGGTGGCAATGATGTGGTCTACAGGACCAACCAAATTTTGACATATGGCACATGTGGGACCCGTCCATTTTTAAAATCTATGTGTAGAATTTTAAAGCAAATTGATATAGTCTAAGCTTTAAAATTTTCGAATCTGTAAGTTGCTTGGGCATTGAAATTTGAAAATGGTGTTGAGGGTTGAGTTTTTACTCAAATATGCAAGTGTAGTATACCGTTGGAAATGCCGCGAGGTGACATTTTCATTGGCGCCATCAGAAATCAGTTTTGGGCAAGTGGGAAGGAGTAGTGAGTGATTTTAACTCTGAGGACAGTTATGGAGGGAAAAAGGTTTGTAAGGGCATGGTGGTTGCAGATATTTTGGAGAATAGACAGGTGTCAGTGACTGGAGATTTTTCTTCTATTCTCCTATATCTTGGTTTTCTGCTGGTTGTAAGGGGGATGTTGAAAATGGTACTGTACAGAGAGGCTTGAACTCCATTGTTGAATTTATTGGGAATGATTGTCAATTTTGAAATGTACTAATACAGTGAAATTCTACTTAAATACGATGGAATTCCCTTGCATGATTTTGGTTGTCTTCTTGTTTTAATTCTGAGGCTTTCATGTCTTGAATCTGTAAGGCAGTTTTTAGGGACACCATTTATAAGGTATTTGTGAGTTTAGTCTTTAGTTCCTTTCAAGGAAAGGGTTAAATCTTTAGATTAACTTCTGAAAGCTCAGGATTGCTATAAGAATCTGATGATTAAATGTGTTTAAGAAAGGGTGATTTGTAAGGCATTTCACTTGGGTTCTGTTTCTATTTCATTTAGAAGATTTCTGTAGATGTATGTTTTTCTATTTGACTCTCTGCCCTAGGATAAGGCACTGGTCTATCCTCGACTTGTAGGGGTTTCATCATCAATCAAATTTAAATAACAATTTACTTTTCATGTCTGTTCGAAAGGACTGAGAAGATAATGTTTGTATCAAGGTATGAACTAATGTTATGATCCTTTGAAGAAGGGAATGAAATAGGTACACCCACCTGTAGCCTAGAGCTCGAAGTGAAGAAGGAAGTTATCCTTGTTAATTAGCATTTCTCTTGCCAGGAAAAGAGCATCAAAAGGGAGAGATCAGGTTTATGATCTAGTTGTTTACCTTTGCAAGAAAAATGGCTAACAAAATGGTGACTCTGCTGGGGAAGCAAAGTATTGCAATTGCATGAGCGGTGAGGTTACATTTGAGTTTCCTTATTGCTTTCAGTTGAACCCATGAGTCTAGCCAAAGTTCATGTGGGAAAAGAGTCTTCAATGTTTGAGAATTCTGAAAATCTTTTTCAGATTTGTGTATACCTAGATTTTCTATTGAAATTAGTTTGCAAAATTATATGACTCTGTTGTGAAACGTACTCAGAATCTTGAAGTTTTCAAAGAAGATCAGTAAAGAAAAATTGTATCCCTCTAAGAAGAGGTGGCGACTCTGTGTCAAGAACAAACCCGAAGTTTGAAGATGTTCTTCAGATTTCAAATCAAAAAGTGAAGCTACAGTAGTAGCAAAAGGGTTTCCCAGGTATTTCCCCTTTCAGTTTTTGAGAAATTACATGGTCCTTATTAAGTGAGTAAGTCACTGATGAAAGGCTATTAAAGTTTGCTACACACTTTGGTGCTAAATTCAGTTAAGATAGTTGCTGGTGTTAAGTGTGTATTCAATATTTTAGTGGAATGAAAAGATAAGTTTCAGCAGTATAAGTGTTTGAGTGTCAAGTTTCCCCAATCAGGTTATAAAAGATACACAACTGATCATGAGTATGCACAGAAATTTTTCTACCAATCATTACCCAGTTTTTTATTTTAAGGGTATTCCCAGTTATCCAAGTCCCATTCCCCAAAATGTGAGGGAATTTTTACCTAGGTTCAGTGGAAGAAAATCAGAATTAGCCCATCAGCATGTTACAAGATTTTCAGATTTGATGAATGATTATGAAATCAATGATGAAGATGTGCTCATGAACTTGTTTGTTCAGTCACTGGTAAAAGATGCAAGAGAATGGTTCTCACTTTTGCCAGATAATAGTATTTCTTCATGGGAGGAATTAATTTTAGATTTCCTGGATCAGTTTGTGGAAAAGGTAAATGATTATGACATGTTGAAGGTACTGATGGACATACAAATTAGGGAGGATGAATTGGTCCCAAGATTTAATACTAGGTTCATCCGAACATGGAAACATATCCCTGAGAAAGTTAGACCTAATGATGATGTATGTTTGATCATCTATTTGAATGCATTAGATGAGGAAATAAGTTATTTCTTGAGGGATAAAGAACCGAGAAGTTTGTATCAGGCATTCAACCTTGCAATGGATATAGAATGTAATGTCAAATATGGTGTTATAAGAAGACCAAATGCTTCTGCTGGTTTTCATGTTCAAAATGTAATCAATGATGGGGAAAGAGATGCAATAAAAGGTTTACAACCTCAGTAGCAAACTCATGTCCCTGTTAATCACATGAAACATATTACTGGGAATGAAATTGATAGTGGATTTGCAAAAGAAAATCACTTACAACTGCAGCCAAGATTGATAGATGAAGAAATTTGCATCATAGATGAAGGTACAGCTTGTATAAGTGATCAAATTGTTGATGAACCTCAGTTTGAAACACAATATGATGTTTAGTCCCATGCACGGTGTTTACAAAGGATTGAAGAAATTAAGGCAGCTCTTGACATCAAGGAGAAGGAGATTGAAATGATGGAGAGACTTAGAGCCATGAATGAAAGAATTTCACGGTTGGATGAGGGGAAATTTTCAGAAAAGAATAATGAACCGGATGGTTATGTATCCTATGAAGAGAATGTTGAAAGTTCCTCTAATGGAATGAATATCAGAGGTAGTGATTCTCCATCAGATAATGAATGCAGCTCAGAAAATGATTACCCGGATGAAGATGGTGTAAGTGAATGCAATCATTCTCTCATTGATGAATATGCTTATGATTGTGATCTGGATATTGATGAGGGGTGTTCATTTTCAGATTTAGATTTCAGTAATTCAGATTCAGATTTATCTTATGCTAAAAAAATTTATGATATTAAATCTGAAAATGAGTTTAATGATTTTTCTAATCCTTCATTTGATGAAGACATTGACATTGATCAGCCGGTTTTATGTAAGAATTTTTATGATCAGCATTTTCATGTGGTTTCTAACCAGCTATTTGAAGAATTTGTTGAAGATCCTGTTTGTGATGAAGCTAAAAGAGTAAGTGCATTGAATGATGCAATTGGATATAAATCTGAATCCTGGGTCTCATCTCAGCTGGATGAAAAAGAAATAATTTACGAGGAGCATCTTGATTGTTTGCCGCAATTGCATGAATGTGGGTATGAGAGTTTTGTTTTTGACTTGAAAAAGTGTGCTGAGAATAATGATAAATTTGAGGTTTACAATCAGCAATTCTATGTGCTCCCATTGTGTGAAAATCAGTCCCGTATTAGTTTACCGGATGTGGTGAATAGTGTTTCTTTTTCTCTTGTGCAAATTAATGATATTAGTGAATGTGACCAGCACATTTATGAGAATGACCAGTATGTTCAGATTGAGTTTCATTCTCAGGCATTGGACAGATACGAATATGTAGATTATATGTTGCCTAATGTGCTTGTGAAAAGTTTTCATGTTTTCAGCCAAGCGGGTGCAAGTGAGAATTTTAGTTTGATTCTGATGCATGGTGGAAAAGAGAATCATGTTTTTGATCGGGGTAAGTGGAGTTTCCAACCATGATTTCATTTGTAGGAAGTTTGTGTATACTTGTATAGTTGCTTTGCTTTCAGCGGTAGTGTAGTTTCTTTGAATAAAGGAACCAGTTTTGAGGAGCTTGTTGGAACCAGTGAAGTAAGTTTTTGAGAAGTTGGAGGTATAAGAAGAGAAGCTAATTTTTGGGGTGGTCTGCTCTTCCAAGAGATTCTGAGATTCTTGTGCTAATATTATGCTCAGCCATCCACAATTAGAGCCGCTGTTGGGATAAAAAAATGCAACATGGATTTTTGAGTACCATGTAAATTGCTTGTTAAATGCTCTATTTGGTCTAAAAGTGCATATATGGATCGGGTGGTTTTTAGGTCCTATCATCAAAATTAAATGTTTTTCACCTTGCATATGTCCTATTGAGTCAATTTGAGCCTTCAATTTGGATATTGAAATGGGTTTGCATCAGTTCATTCCTAGGGGGTCTCTAAATCAAAAAATTGCTGTGTGAAATTCACCCGAGAGGGTCACTTTGAGCCTGAATATAATAAGTCCTGTTGAGTTTCATGAAAAGGTGGATTAGGGAAATTTTCATATGCATTACATGCAGCTCATGTTTCAATTTCTAGGTCATAGTGATGATTTTTTATGGGTTTTGCATCCACTTGTTCGGGGGTGTTTTCTTAAAACTGCCTGGTGCACCTTTTCACAGTTTTGTCGGAGGCCCTGTTCGTGATCTTATAAGTTACATTCTGTGATTGGTCATGAGAAATGAGCCATTTCCTTGCATTTTAAACAAGTTTTACTTTGTCCCTGTCAGTTTGCAGCTCATGACAAATCCATTGGATGAGTTTCCCAATGCGATTCCATTTGTAGTTTCTGCTATTTACAAAGATTGTGAAGTGCACCAGTTTGCCGGAGGTCAACTTTACCACCAAATAACTTTTACCCGGTATTACCTATCAATGAAATTGTTTTTGCATTGCATTATAGACATAGGGTTCTTTCTCCAGTTTCAGTTGGGACTCTCTGCCAATCCACCTTCTCAGTTTTTGAAGCTGATTCCATTTGCAATTTTCAGTACTTTTTTGCATGTCCTAAGTTTACTTCTGCAAGTACCTATTTTCAGTGAGCTATATCTTTTTTCTGAAGATTCCTAGATCGAATCAGTTGTGGATTTGGGTTGCAGACATCTTAACATACTTGCATGCCCGTTTGTGGCTCCTCCGAGATCCGTTTGCTTTTTTTACCAGGATGGTTGCAGTTGCAGTTTATTGTTTTCTAACGGTGGGTTTGCAGAGCAGAATGAAATGAGCAAATTTGAAGGCTTGTAACTTTCACCTCGGTTGTCGTCATGGGATGTCATTTTGCAGGATGGATGAATATGTATCAGAGAATGGGCTTGTTCAGTGGCGGGCTCGGTCAGGTGATTTTGTCAGTTTTTAAAGTTGCTTTCTGGAAGCAAATTAGTGTTACTAATCAGTTTTGTAGAAAAGTGAAAATGGGTAATATGGCTAAATTCTCTGATGCACTAAGGCATGTTCTTATCATGAGGTCATGTTTTGCATTGGCAAATGGTAGATATGAAGTTTAAGGTGGTTTGTCCTTTTGCCACACTTTCAAATTGGTGTCCATTCCAGATTGAATTTTTGTTTTGCATATTGAGCGCCTTTAGTAAACAGTGTTGCACATATTTATCAAGTGTGTTCTCACCATTTTCTAAATGTCATTTGTCAGTGAAATAAGTGAGATATGGCAACGTACCAGATGTTGAATGGCTGGCATTTGTTAGGGAATGTAATGTGTACCATTCAAAGACAATGCAAGGGGATACACTTCTTGTTTTGAAATATTGTGTTTAAGTAACAAGGCAGGAAGACTTGAAGAAATGTTGGCAGGACACTTAAGTGCAAGGAACAATCAAGGGTGCATGATCTTTTTGAGTGTGTACCAAGACATGGAGGTGCATATTACAAGAGGTGTGTGAACTAGAGGACGATGTGTTTTTGGAGTAAAAGATGTGTTGTGTTGCGTAAATAAATTGGGGGCCTCTTTCTTTTTAAATGCCAATGCAATAATGATGTCCTGTGCAATGAAATGATTATTTTTTAAGCACACAACATAGAAGGATTTGGCATTATGTGAGGAGGGGCGTTCATGTAAAAGGAAGGGGACCTGCTAGCTTAGAAATTAGAAGGAGCCCACGCATAAGAATGAGGACTTCACGCCATAAATTGGGGAACTCACGTAGTTGGTATATGAGATACTTCACACAGCAAGCAGAGATAGTCATGCATAGAAGGGAGTATCCACGCGTGGGTAGCAGGAGATTGCTAATCCTCATAAATTGTAGATTTGATATACTATAATGAAGTCTATTTGCAGGCATGTTTTTAAGGAGAATACCCTGTGTAGAGCGTATAGGCATGTCTAGAGCACGTGAGCTGAGAAAGACCATGCCAACACAATGCTTTGAAGACCCACACAAGTATCAGAAGAGGGAATTCATGCATTGGGTAAGTGCATAGCCTTGCAAAAGAGGCAGAGAGAGCCATCGGTGCTTTTCACAATCAGCAACATTACCTGGGGGTACAAGTCCTTTATAAGTTAGATTTGCTGATGGTGAGCGGGAACAGACTGGTACAATGAAGCATAAATTGTTTTTTGCCTCATTGTATAAACTTGCATCGAAAAAGGATATTGAGGAGATCTTTGATGAGTTTGGTCCTGTTGATGACATATATATCATGAAGGATGATTTGGAGCAAAGCAAAGGATGCTGCCTGTGTGATTTCATTGAAGGGCCTCACACATAGTGTCTGAAGCTATAGGCCAGCTTTGGAGATGCCATTCAGGGAGATGCTAGCGTAGCCTTGAACGTGGCTTGTGCAAGTATAGGCTTCCAGCATTTTAAAGAGGAAAGAGCTTATGCATTAGACTAGAGGCTAGCATCTGGTGAAGGCCTCACGCTAGTGAAGTAGAACCCACACAATACACTTGAAAACCCAGGTTGGGCCTCATGCAAATGAGGGCTGCCAATGAATGTTATATCACCCAATGCGATGAAGTCTGTAGAATACATGTTGATCACGCAAGTAAGGAACCTTTGCGTATGGGAGTTTCACACCATTTTGGGGGGCTGGCATTGCAGGTAATAAGCAAGCAGCCAATATAAAAGCCAGTGCTCTCCTCCCACATAAGCGGGTATCTGCAAAATGAAAGGGGAAAGAGTGTTGGTACATGCAAAAGCCAGGCGTCATGGAATAAGAGCTGTGCAGTCTTAGAAATCAACATATCCCACATTGGTTATGCAATTGGACTTTACACATTTTATAAGCCACAACACTCCGATGTATGGTAAATGAGAAGTGCATGGGCTATTGGCGGGCCCTGTGGCTGGGGACTTAAGTGCATGGTGGGCCCCCCTGTTTTGGCATCGAGTGTATAGAGAAGACTTTAAAACTAAGAAATGAAAAGTCCCACATTCACGCGAAAATAGGAGTTTGAAATATTTACAACCAAGCACACAAACATATGAAGCAGATTGAACTGGAGGAAGTTATGCTCATATGTGCACTCAGTGGATGCCTTGGTTTCCATGACAGGTGGGCCTGACTTGTAGGTAAGGTTATTTTTGACTAAGTGTATGACTGCAAGAAATCTAACCTCGAGATTTGTGCCACCATCCAACAATGGTCGCATGATCTCATGGGCCAGTTTCGGCCCATGCGATCATGCGCCAGGCCGCCATGTGGTGCTCCTGTGACATGGTAGAAGGTATAGTTCAAGTGCCCGATTGGAGTAGCGAGCCAACCAGAGATGGACAAGTGGCAAACAAATAGGTGGAGATGAGGTGGCTAGTTGACCAACCAGATTGTTGCTACTTGGCAAGTGGGTCCCGCACCTGTGGAAGCATAAAATGAATTAAAAATTCAAAAGAACATGCCCGTGCATATTCAAAGAGACAAAAAATCAAAGTTATAAATGTATTTTTATATAGTCTGAACTATATAAAAAATTCAAATATTAAAAGTTGCACACATGGGAGACTATTTCAATGGTTGGGGGCTTTATTTTTTGCCCAACTATGTAATATCATATACCACCAGAAAGGTCTCGACATGAGGATTCCGATTCTGGAATCAGATTTTGCACAGGTGGCCATCTGCTCATGTTATTTGCAGTATAAGTTTCAGGGGGGCCAGGAAGATATTTTTGAGATATTTGATTTGTTATGTCCAGTGACTCATGTGTTTTCAAGGGGATAGAGAAAATCAGGTTTGCTATTCCAGACTTCATGACTCATTCAGTGAGTAGTTCAGAGTTTGACAAGTGTCAATTCATGATGCTTTCTGGTGTTTCCCCCTTCTCTTCTTAGTCTCAATTCTTTTCAATTCGAAAGGTTCCAATCTTTTTGCATGAGCAGAGCTCTGCAAGTTTGTGTTCCATGAATGCAAGTTTTTAGTTTCATTTTCAGAGTTTTGATTCTGAGTTTGTTGTGATTGAATGTATAGTTTCAGAATGATTCAATGAAGTACAATGATAATCCTTTCTCATGTTTGTCTGATGTCTCTTTGTGTCTTTGTCAAATTGTTGTATACTAATTTGTAAGGCATCTCTGTATACCTATTTACAAGGTAAACGGTGTAATGATTTTTGAGTTTCTTTCAAGGAGAGTGTAATATCTTGAAGATTATTACTGATAGTATGATGTTTCATAAGGATCTGATGTCCAAATAGGGGGAAGAAAGAATGGTGTGCAAGGTGCACTATTTGATTTCTAGTTGTATAAGATTTGAAGTTTCCTGTTGACATGCATCTCATGACTCCATGCCCAAGATTAGGCACTAGTTTGACTAGATTTGTAATCGAAATCTTTTAAATCAACTTTCCCTTTTTGTTGATGAGTTTGAAAGATATATTGAGCATGTGGGTAGGCTTCCCATATCAAAGATTCATCTTAGTCATGAATCCTATTACAGGACATATTTATTCTATTTAATCCATTAGTGAACCTACTTATTGGGTGTTTGTATTAGTTCATATCAGTTTGCATAAGCAGAGAAGTAAGGTACACCCACCTGGGTCTGTGGAGCTCGAAGTGAAGAAGGAAGTTATCCTTGTTAATTAGCATTTCTCTTGCCAAGAAAAGAGGATCAAAAGGGAGAGATTAGGTTTATGATCTAGTTGTTTACCTTTGCAAGAAAAATGGCTAACAGTCTTCTTGGCTCATGACATTATTCCTCCTGCCATTTCTTTTAACTATTTCTTGGTCTTCTGAGTCGGACTTCCTTCACTACTCGCCTAGGGAAAGACCCCATAAATCACTCCAAGCACTTGCAAGGCCCATTCTTGTGGTAAACTATAGTACATTGACCCTAGTATCCATCCCCAAAAGGTTGTATAGAAACTACAGTGGGAAATGGAGCTAGGTCTACATCTTCTCAACTCTATCCAACGAGGACAGGAAATAGAACAAACTAAAAGTATTTACAAAATGCACTAGTTCCTAGTCTAAGAAGAAAACTCAAAGAATGAAACTCACTAACACATGCTAAAATATGAATTCCAAGTATTACAATCACTAATCTAATCCATGCAAAGCTTAATATTACTACTATTATTAAAAAACTCTCAAACTGTTCTCACAAAATCTCTTTTTCTCAGTATGACAGGTCCGTACAAATGACCACCAACCTCATAAATTAGGGTTAGCTCACCTTTTATCCTCTCATATCACGTGCCTAAGCCTTTTAGGCAACCCTAAGCCTTACTAAGGCTGAAAACCTTAAGGTTAACAAATGTTGTCAGCAACATTTGAAAAGTTGCAATGTTTCTCGAGCAACATTTGCAACATTTTACATATTTTTTACATATTTTAATCTTTGAGATGAACTAACCTCAATCTAACCTCTCCAAACTCAAATAAACAATCTAGGGCATCTAAGGACCCTAAAAAATTTTAAAACAACATCCTACCACTTGATGACATCATCAAGTACAGTGCCTTCACCAAGATAACCTGGAAGCATTCACCCAAGAAAAGAGCACACAAATAAACACAATCTCACCACACTTGGTCAACATGACCTTATATATTTACATTTTCCTACAAGAGGGTCTTACTCACCAAAATGGGGTAGCCAACTTGCTTACCCAAGGGTGCTCCTACACCAATTTCCATTTGAAAAATACCTATATATACCTCCTTTTCCTTGCAAGGTTGAACTTCCTAAATATGAGAAATATGATGGTAGAAAATATCCTCACAATCACATTAGAGAATTTTGTGCACTTAGCATGGAGTTCTTACATGAACCAGCTTATCTAATGAGGCTCTTTCCTAGGATTATTAGTGGTCAAGCTATGGAGTGGTTCACCAAACTATCTCCACCCCTTAAATCATTTGACCAGCTAGTGCAATGGTTCATCCAACAATATTCTATAACATTCAGCATGTTATCACCATGATTGATCTTTGCAACATAAAACAATGTCAAGGTGAGTCCTTTGTGGTCTTTCTCCAATTATGGTGGAAGCTATACTCTTACTACCCATGAAAGACTAAAAATATTGACATATTTATCAACTCTTTGGTTCCTGAAATGAACTATGCATTAAAAATGCAAACCCATGCTTCATTTGATAAATTGGTTGAAACATCTATTCGCATAGAGTATTTCTTGTCCATAAGGGCGATGTCATTCTTCAATCTAAATCCTCTTCCAACAACCAATCCAACAAAGACAAAAACAAGTTCTAAAACAAAACTAAGGATATCGCCAATAACAGAATCATGGCTTCAACTTCACAATCTACCACTACCAAAGAGCCAGTGTTCAATATATCTATTGTTGTTAAGGATAAAATTGATAAGCCTTGGGCTCCTAAACCTAAAATAAACTTTAGTCCCCTTGGAGAATCACTTGAGAGTTCTTTTAAGACTCCTCTCACTAACAAGATCATTACTTTATCTAATAATTCATGACCCTATGATCCTAAAATCTAGCCTAAATGGTTGAATGACAACCACTATTGTGATTATCATCATAACAAAGGCTATAAAACTAATGAATGCATGAAACTCAAAAATATCATTTAGGACCTAATTGACAATGAGACTATTGTGGTTGACACTCCACAAGAAAACAATGATCATAAGGATTTCAAGGAGTCTTTTCCTAAATTTGAAAAGGGGGAATCTTATAAAGCAAAGGATAACAAAGTTGCCTACACTTGTTCTAACAATGACAATGTGATCAACATGATTGAATCTTTTGGTCATGCTAAAGGCAAAGCTAAAGTTGAATCACCTAACATGGCAACTGACTCTCAAGCTTTGTCAAGAGAGGGATCATCTTCCTCTTCTACTTCTCAACAGATTTCAACTCAACTAGCTTCCCTATCAACTACAGCTCATATTTTAATGCTTGAATTTCTTTACACCTCTCCTGCTGACAAGGAGATTCTTAATCAATCCCTTCTTGTAGAAAATGTCCCTAGGAAACTAGATGTTACCAAGTTACAGTCCATGGTTGGATACCTCACTTCATCTCCTTCTCTCACTTTCTTAGAAAAAGATGATGCTTATGTCATTCATCCTCACAATCAAGCCCTTCACATTGAAATATCCATTCAAAAATTTAGAGTCAAGTGTATTTTAAAAGATGGAGGCACATATTTAAACATCTATACTTTTAAGCTATTTAAAGCTCTTGGGTTTTCTGAACATGCTATCGAACCTACATGAAAAATAAAAATCAAAGCATATGAAAAAGAGGAATGCACTTCTAAAGGCATGGTAGTCTTACCAATCAAATTAGGTCCTATTCAGAGGGACGTTATCTGCCAAGTCCTAGATATTCCTTTTGCTTACAACATATTCTTGGGTCACCCTTGGATCCATGATATGAAAGTAGTTCCTTCAACATACCATCATTGCATCAAATTCCCTCATGATAGAATCAAGATCACTATACCTATAGACTCAACATATGCACCTAATAGTCCTAAACAATCAGACCGTATGGTTCCTCACAACAAAGAAGGATCACCACCTAAACCAGAATCCTATCAGATCATGGAAAAAGAATACATGTTAGACCTACTAGCATGGAAACCTATTGAGTGGACACTTTCACAAAATCACATGTAAAATCATCTCCATTAAGTTCAACACCTATTATTCATAAGGGAACTGGGATGATTAGGGCTACAATTCCCCTAGAACTAGAAAGGGATGAAAGTGCTACCTCACTCTTCAAGAACAAAGAGTCTGAACTGAAAGATAAACATGCTGGGAACTCACCTTGAAAGTATGGTATGGGCTATCATCTTATACAAAATATGGGACATGATGGAAAAAATTCCCTTGGAAAAGGAAAAGGTATTCTTGAACCTATACATGCTGAATTCAGAGATCCTAAGGACAAAATTTGTGTTTTTTATCACAAGCACAAGCTTAGTAAACCTAGCAGCAATACCAATGCATATGAGGACTCAAATCATGAGGAGGAAGAAAAAATCCAACCTTTGACTTATGAAAGTCTCTTATAGATTCAAAATTATAATCCATATTATTAAGGAGAGCCTTACTTACCTACTTAGATACCTCAAGAACATGACCCTAGTCCTATAGAGGAAAATCTAATTCCAACTACTGAACATACTACTAATCCTGATTGGGGGCAACCAATTGATGTCTCCCACATCTTGGATATGCCTTGGGGTATGCTTATTCTAAACTACTCTACTAATCCTTCTATTGAACAAGCTCATACCACTAAGAATGCTCCTTCCATAACAAATGATAGTGATGAAGGGAACTTACCTCCTACTATTTCTCTAACTGACTACATAAAATAGTATCACAATAGTGAGACAAATTCAAATGAATACGAGTGGGATTCCTTATCAGATGCTACTATAGAAATTAAAAATTAATTTTATACATAGATATGATCCTCCTACCAACTTTGAAAGAGGAGAGAGTTATAATTCTCAAGATCAAGAAGCTAATGATGATCCTTTCCACCCCTCTATAGAAGTCATTCCTACTAAAAGAAACACTACAATTGCTCCAAAAAATCATGGGTACATAAGAACCCATCTTGTCATAGCTTTATGGAATATAGGAAGATCTAGAATTGAAATGGTTCCTATTCAAGCACTCTTACCACTTAAAGAAGGACCTAGTTCTTGGAATATACCATCTTGGTCAGACTCGCATAATACTCCCTTAAACTCATATGACTCTTCTAGGATAACTCGCAATCAAAAATGATATATGGAAGATAGCTTTATTTTTCTATTTGACTCATTCATGAATGGTGAGGATGACACTATTATCTTTTCACTTGAGCCCATTAACCTGTTCTCTCTCTCCCCTCCTGAACTAAGTGGCTTACCCACTTCGCATCCACCTCTCCATATAAACCATTCATATCAGCCTCATTTATCCATAATTCTTGAGTCTTCTGGAAGTAACTTAGATGTGCAACACAAAAAACAAAATCCACTCATATCTAAAAGTCACCATGTCCCATCTAATCAACATGTGACTACAAAGAAAAAATAAACTTTCAAAAGGCCACAAAGTTCCTCAAAGAGCAAATTAAAATCAAAGAAAAAATAGATCTTGAAATCCATCATAAAAGAATTATCAAAAGTGCTCCAAAGTAAAGAAAAATCAAAAGCTATGTGAATGCCCAAGCTAAAAGACTTGGATATAAAAGGAAAATCAAAGTTGTCATCCGAGCTTCCAAACTCTCCTAACTCACTCCATTCCACCATCATTACCTCTCATACTTCACACTCTTCACTCCATTTTTCCTTCCCCAAAAGTGCATATCAGTACATCCTCATTGCTAATGACATGACTAAGAGAAATCTAGGATGTACTCTCCCTAAGCATTTAGAGTGTGAGAAATCTCACAAAGAGTTAAGACAAGTCTATGGAGATATTGGTGGATCTCACCTAGATGATCTTTCCTTGACTATGGGACTCTCAAAAAGTGGACGGTACTGGTTAGATCCTCCTATCAATGTTATAGCATCTGGTTCTACTTTTGAAACTTCTCAATTGGTTACTACTATGCATGGAAATGTTCTCAAAGAGCCTCTCAATGCTCTTCCTCTATAGCGGTTCCATGGCTAAGCACTTTTTCTCCTGTACAAAAATCTATGATCCTGAAAAAATCCTAAAAAGCATATAATATCCTGAAGAAAAAAATACAAAAAAAAATTAAATATCCAAAAATCCAAAAAAATTGAAAAGCATAAAACCATCCCAAGTGGTGAACCCTTGCAATTAGTGCTCAATCTATCAACATGTAGCTAAGATCTTGTCTTCTTTCATCCATCTCTCTTTTTGTTCCCTTATGTCACCTTGAGTTATAACTTGTCTTTGTCTTCTTCTTGGTTCCTATGTGTCATCTAGGGGCAATCGCACGCCTATCTGAGCTACTTGTTCTTTACCTCTTGGTTGACCTCTTGTGCTTAACTTGAGTCATTATTACCAATCCTTCCCATTGGACACTTTCTCATTAAAATCACTTGGTGTTTCTCAACACCCTAATCCTTTAATGTTTATCAACACTACCTACCTAGGCTTCACTATGTTTCTTAACACATATCAGATCTTTCACTATTCACTACATACTTGCACTTTGACACTAGTACAAAGGTGTTTCTTTAACACCTAGTACCAACTTACATCCTAGAAAACTAAAAATGACTGAGATATGTTGAACTATTTTCTTGTGTGAAGTATGATATCATTGGTTTTCACTTGCCATGTCTTCTAAGGTCACTCGAAAATGTCTACTTGAGTAGAGATTCACGACTGGGGGCATAACATATTTTCTTTGATTTTTGCTAGTGATGTGATTTCAATGATCCTATGTTGTCTAATAAATTGGGTATTTTGGATCAGATCCTCCATCATTATTGGAACCCCACACATACCTCAACCCTCTTTATTTAGACACTTAGGTGAGGTTGGAATTATCTCCTTGTCTATTTCTTATGTTATCTTACAACATTAACTTGGAAACCATGCTCAGGTCATCTCGGCTCTTGTACCTCGATGCTTATGTGTGTTTCCTACATTTTATCTGATAGGGTCGTATTAATATATCTATGGTCTCTCTCAAACCAGTAAAGGTTGTAATAACCTTTGATGTCCCAAACGCTCAAATGATGAAAACTATTGGTCTACAGGATTGGTGATCCGACTACTCCAAAGTCTTAGGTTACATTTCATTCTAGGGCTGCATTTAGCTTTGCATTTCTGGTTCTCTTGAGCTAAGATTTCTTTTCATTCTTCCTTTCTCATTTTCAAGGTACTTGATTGAAAACTTTACCTTTGATCCTCTCTTCGGGATCAAAATCAAAATTACAAATCTTCTAACGTAGTTGATTGCTGACGCTATCACTTCTTGCTTGTTTCTGCCTTTCTTTTCTAGAATTATGAGGTTAACCTTCACCCCTTGCACCTCATTTTTCTTTCGATCCTGAGGCATGACAACATAGAAAATATTTTCATCGATCAAATCTCCTAATCTTCAAATCTAGAAATCAAACCAAATCTTAAATCAATCAAGTCAATCAGCACTAAAACATCATCGCTCAAGGCATCTCAACTTCATCGCTTCATATCAATTTGAGATTCTCCACATCTCCTTTCTGAAAGAGTGTTCTCATTAATTCATATCAGTTCACTTGGATAGACATATTTTTTATCTCTTAGGGCATATCATGTTCATCAGGACCCATATCAATCTGGTATTTGTTGATCTCCAAGTCATGTTGTCTATTAGTGTCTAACACTTAGTCATTATCAAGGAAATGTTGGTTGGTCATCACTATGATTGGGCCATCCTATTAAGGTTGAGTTATGTATAGACTTCTATTTTTTATAGTTACCAAGCAGTAGTTACTATCGATTAAGTTAGAGGTTTCCAAGTACATTAGTAGTTACCGAGCAGTATATATGTCAAGTTGTATAGAAGAGTCAGTGCCAAGTGCCAATATATGGAGAGCAGTTTTGACCAAGCATCAGAGACTTCATATGCCAAGCAAGATAGTTTTGATATATGTGTTTGTAATGGCACAAACACCTAGGTAAACCATTTTTGCCAACTTCTATGCATGATTTAATAATTATTGAGAGAATCAAGGAGTTGATTATGTTTTGTGATTTCAATCATTTATCCCTATGCAAGAAATGTAACCAATCAGAAAAAGGGAATTCTTTAGTGACATAAGTGATGAATATAGATCATTGATTTTAATTCATGAGCTTGATCATTTATTTATATAAGGTGACATCAAAACCCTAAAATGATGGAATGGAGAGGATCTCATGTATGTGGATGGAAGCAGTATTTTGATTGTCAAATGTAGAGATCAAGCAAAGTGACCGAGTAGAAAAATGAAGGATATAACACAACAATATTTGATTTGTATATCAGATAAGTATTGAAAAGAGGATATATGTAATCATCATTTGAGTTGAAAACCAAAGGATTGGGTACTGATACATTCTAGTAAGTGAATCAGGGTAAATCTCTTAACAGAGTGGTCCTAACATGCCTTTGTAAATCTCTTAACAAAGTGATTACTTAGTTGTAAGTTTTAAATCATTTAATCAAGGTAGATTTTACAAGATTGTAAGCTCTTAGCAGGGCAGACCCCTCATAGGGTAGATCACCAGAAGTTATCAAAACTTTGTAGCCCTAACAGGAACACTTTATTGTTACAGTAGTGAATATTTGTGGGTGTCATCCCTACCCTAGTTTTACCTTTCAAGGGTTTCTGGGCTACCAAATCTTTATGTTATGAGTTATATTTACATGGATGTGATTAGCATGTTAGATTCATTTCAAAATTGAAGTTTATGTTTATGATGTATATGTTGAATTGGTTTCAAAGTGTATAAGTTTCAAGATTCTGATTCAGCCCCTTCTCTCAGTATCTCACTTTCCCAAATAAGATTTCCAACAATTGGTATCAAAGCCTTATTCTCTTAGAAAGAAGTTTAACCACTTGAGAATTAAGATCTTGGAGATGGAGGCTTATAAGTTGGGAAAGATCATAGAGAATCAGAAGATTGGCATCCATCTTTCATTGTACAATCTTGAAGCGGTAAGAGAAGAATTGAAGAAATCCTTGAAGAGAAGGAAAGAATTGGAAATCCAACTAAATGACACTCAATATCAAGAAGAGGATACTAAAGTTTTATTTGATAATGGAAACTCCATTAAAAGTGATGTAGCAATAGAAGATATATTAGAGAGAAACAACACACTGAATGAATAAGCCTGAAGTCTGCTGAGGGAACAAGAAATCCAATTAGTAAGACTATGTGAAGTGATTGAACAGAAAAAGAACGCTAAGGTAGACAAAACAATGGTAGAAGAAGATAAGAGACAAATGGCTATAAGACTTGATGAAAGGACATGTGATATGCAGAAGTTGACAAAAAATCAATTGGACATGGTAAATCAACTGTTACTTGCAAATCAAGAGTTGAATAGGAAAGACATGGAAATTACAAATATGAGATTAGAGAACAATCAACTGAAGAATGAGTTAAGATCTAAAAAGGAACTAAATGAGAGGATGAACAAACCTAATGAAGCTTTGAAATACTTTGAGGATCTAATGAGATCACCAAGAAGATCTAGTGACACCTCTGGACTAGGACATAATGAGCACCTATTGTCCACTAAAGAAGGAGAATCATCAAAGAATGGAGAATAGATGAATGCAAAGCCAAAGAACAACAAACCTACATGCCATCATTGTGGGGAACTAGGAAACATAGCAAACATTTGTAGAAGAAAGAATGGTAAGTCCAATCCTAAGCCTAAATTCAATGGATATTGTTATAATTGTAAGAAGCATTGACATCAAGCACATGAATGTAGGTCAAAGGATAGCAATTCACCTATTGCATGTACATTTCAAGGACATTGTTACAACTATCAAAAATATGGTCACAGAGCACAAGAATGAAGATCTAATGCAAAACCTAAGTGGACATCCAAGAAGCAAGGTAATGCACCTAGCAAAGGTAACACATTCAATTGGGATTAGAATACATGGTATAGTTGTCATTATTGTGGATAATATGATCATATTTGAGAAAATTGTATAAGGACACATTTTAGAGGTAAATACAAGAGTTGGATGAGTGGAAGTTTGGCCTGTTTCAAATGCCACAAGATTGGTCATACAAAAAGAGACTGCAAAGAGCAAGCACTAAGTAATGAACAATTCAAAGGTGAAGAGACTATTGAATAGATAAGGTACCAGATGAACTAGATATGGAGGAAAGAGGAAGCAAGTAGTAGTGGATCCAGTGAACTTGAGATCACCCAATCCAATGGATCAGGTGATCACACTAGTTCTAAATAAGCAAAGAAGGTATGTAAGGAACTCAATTTTCAAATGTTATATTTTACACAAATTCCTAACATTAGATGTATTAAAGTCCATATCTACATAAGTTAAGATGCATTAGGACATATTTGAGAAAAGAGTCAAATTGCATAAATGATGTTGAGCATTAGTATTTATGTCTATAGTGATCGAGTCACTCAGTATTTGTCGAGCTCCTCTAATGACCAAGATGCTATATCTATCGAGCTAAAGTGGAAAATTTAGTA
Organism: Chamaecyparis obtusa; assembly: GCA_027943335.1. NCBI lineage: Eukaryota > Viridiplantae > Streptophyta > Pinopsida > Cupressales > Cupressaceae > Chamaecyparis > Chamaecyparis obtusa. The sequence continues at coordinate 385,500 of BSBK01000177.1, read as the reverse complement.
TCAACCGAGTCATGGTTGTGACCAAGTATGGGTATGTGTTAACCGATCTATCATGTGAAGGCTGAGACAATTGTATTTCACCTACTAGTGTATGGAGCATTTAATGAAGACCTAAAGTGATCGTTTAAATCTATAACAAAATTTTACAATTCATTCTCATTTACCCAACAATTTGAGAATTTCAAGAGAGAATCTAAAGGTGATTAAGGAGAGTGATTTGTATGAAGTTAGTTTGTGAAGATTCCTACAGTATGTTATCGGCAAACATTGTGAAGAATTATTGAAACCAGGTATTACCAAGCTACTCAGAATTCATTTTATGAACCCTAAATTGAAAATGGCATCTGCAAGCTCATCTTCTACAGTAAGGAAGCAAGGAAAAGAGGTACAAAATGTTTAGTTAGTGAGAAGTGATGTGATTAAACCACCTAATTTTTGTGTTGTACCTGAGAGTGCGGTGAAGGGAGATCTCTTAGGAGTCCTATCATCGATTCCACCCAAAGTTTTGATGATACATGATTTACGTGCATGCTACATGTGTAAGATTAGTGAAATTAGAGACTACAAGCTGAGGGAGGCATACAATAGATTGTGTGAAAATGGAGTGTTGATGGCGGAGCATCAACACGTTGTTGAGAAAGGGTTAGTGCGTGCCCTAGACTTCCCTTGTAATTTCAAAATAAAATGGATTAAGAATTTTTTAGTCAATTTCATGACATGCAATTATGGCTGGAAAATGGGCCGATGAAGATCACTAAGGAAATAATTCAGCGAGTCATTGGATACTCTACTCTTATTAGGAAGAAGACAATGAGATGGTAGAGAAAAGAAATGATCTAGGCAAAAATACTGGCAGTATGGAATAAGAGAGGAGTGACTATCTCTACGATCTATTTTGCAGTTAGGTTTATTGCTCACAAGTTCTATCAGTCAAGAAGGATGGATAGCATTCCCTGCATAGCAGTAGACCAAGCATGGAAAATTGTGAAGAAAGATCATACTTATGATCTTATCGAGCTGCAGATGACACAACTTGTCAAGAACCTAACATCAATTAGGAAAGCAAAGAACTCAATGTGTAAGTTTGGATCCTTGATAGTTTGTATATTTTTCTATGTGAAAAATACTTTTCCTACAATAGGAGATGTAGTATAGAGTCAGGACTGACCTGTGACACAATAGATTAATGATTTTATTCAACAATTAGGAGATAAATTTTATAGTGTGATGGAGAGTTATTTTTTTGAGTTTAAGAAGAAAATGAGAAAGAGAAGCAGAATTCCAGTATCCCTAGTAGAGAAATTTTATGATGATGTATATTTTCTAGTGGATACTGATAACACCTATTTTCAATCAATTACACCTAGGGTAGCATGGCTGAAGCCATTGCCCTATGAAGTCAACATAGATAAAACATCAATAGCTATAACTTCTTTACTTTTAGAAGAGATTGATAGTAAAGCCAAGGTTTTTGGGAATTATGAAGAAGAAAAGTCTAAGATAATAATGGGCCTAAAATCTGCAACCCTAGAGAGGAACAGAAAGAAATTAGTTAAAAATATTGAGAAAATTCTAGGCCAAGGTGAAGAGGAGAATGCAACATTAGAAATCACACAAGGTCAGGGTGAGGACTAGTCAAGTGAATCTGAAGAAAGTGAAGAGGAGGAAGTAGATACTCAAAAGAAGGGAAAAAAGATAATGGTTCCTGAGCCCAGTAAGAAGAAGAACCAAAAATAGAAGCCTACTCCTCCTGCAGTATTAAGACCTAGAACAAGGGTAGCTTCAACTGCCACAACTATCAAGCCACAAAAGAAGACACTAGTAAAGAGCACTCAAGGGGAGAGCTTAGGGAAAAGGAAACAAGCTCAAACTAAGGTTGTGTCGAGAAATCCTAACAAGAATCCAAGAAGAAAATTAGTGCTACAAAATGATAATGATGATGAAGAGATGATTGATACAGATGACAACAACAAACTGAAGGTGGAAACTCATAGACATCCAACCAATGTGGATGAAATCTACCACAATATCAAGAGCACAGCAGGTTTGGCAGGATTTAAGCTTATTAAATTTGAAAGATTAAGAAAAATTAATAAGGAAAATATTGAAGATTCAATGATAGAAATGTCATATACATTTAAAATGACACCTTTGGAGATAGGGAATCTAATCCCTGATGTGTTTTTTAACAAAATTGATGAGAGATGGCAATATGCTATCATGAGAGAGAGGAAGATAAGAGAAGGAAAATTAGCATAGATTATGCCTAAGTTGACACCAAAGAAGATAGAAAAATTAATGGAGCAACATAGAAATAGGTTTGTTCCTAAGCTAAGAGCTTACTCCATATTAAAGAAAAATGTTGAATAAGTTGTTACATAGAGCACATAGATGTGGAAGATAATCTTTAGATTAATAGTTGATATGAGTGCACAAAATGATGAAGACACATCTAGACAAGTTTAACTGGATAATACCGAGGATGTGGATGAGCCACAGATCCTTGAGGAAGAGAAAAGGAAGAAGGTAGGAGAGACTGAACCACAGGATGTACCTGAGGATACACAAGTGAACATTGATGCCTTGATTGAGGAACAAATTAAAAGTCAAATTCTTACCAAGCCAGTCTCAGATCCATTTCTACCATGCACCAATCCAGTTCTCATATAAGTACATGATTATCAAAAAGATTGAGGGTCCATCAATTGTGGAATCAGTATCTACTAGCTCCAACATGGTCATAGTTGAAGTGAAAGACACACAAGGAAAAAGTGTCGAGGAATAGGGTAAGTTGGAAACAACAACAGAGAATACACCTGTCAATGTAAATATTGAAATAAACACAAGAGAAGGAGAGGAGAACATAAAAGATCAAGCAAATAAGTCTACAATAGAAGTTTTAGGACCTCATATTGAGGAATCAAATGAGAGTGAGCATCAAATAACTGAGGAGATTTAGGAACCTAAGGAGCAAGAGGCTATTCAAGCCCTTAGTACAATTTCTAAGTAGTAGCACATCAAAGCCAAAGAAGAAGAAAGTACATAAGAAAAAGGACAAGTCTCCCGACACACAAGTCACATTAGATGAAGTTATAGTGATTCTGAAGTGGGACACTGATAACTTAACATATGAACAGATACAAATATTGCAATATCTCTTGAGGAAGAAAAGAAAGCAAGAGGAACTAAGATGATAACATAAAAAAAAAGGTACTACATGATATTAAGAACATATTTGTAGAGGCTTTTGAGTTAGATGATGTAAATGAAACTTCAGCTATACTAGAGAAATTGGTACACATTGTCAAAAAGATGAATAGTGATGAGAGTGAATCTAATGAGAAGCTAATGTAGTGATCTAAAAGAAATTTTGAGACCAAGTTACTTGAGAGGGTCTCAACAGAGATTGCAGTGAAATAGGTAGAACTTTTTGACCTAGTGAGTAACATAGAAGAGGTTGTACAAAATATTCATTCTTTGTACAAATAGCTATGCAATGTAGAAACATTCACTAAGGACAGCCAAGAGCTTAATGAGAAGTTGCAATTAGACTTGAAGTCTACAGGACACTCACTAAGTATGGATGCAAGTTCCAGCTCTATTCATTTCACCAGATTTCTTCATGCACAAGGGAGATTATCCAAGCTGATAGCTAGTGATGAAAGAATAAGAGCCATGTTAATCTTGATACAAACAATGTTGACACCTCATTTGGAGGTTATGTAGAGAGAATTGGCATCGGCAAAGGAGTTAGTAAAGAGAGATCCTCATCTCTCTATTGTCGAGATTTTGTTTGATCTAGGTGCTCAACTAGAGATCGAGATATAGGTTTTGGAGTCTGTCAGATCTAGATGGGACAATGCTTTAGCAATGATTTTGTAGCTTCACAAACTAGTTTTGGATAAGTATTAACAAAGATCAAGGGGGATTATAGAGTAGAACGAGAAAGGTATGACATTGTTTTGAGTTATAAATGTATACTTATTATATGTCAGAGTCATGTATATATATTGTAGTCTTTATAAAGACCAAGTCATAGTCTTAGGGGGAGTACTCAAGTACTAAGTACTATTGTAATGTAAAGTCCTACCAAAGTGTTTTTTCCACTAATGTCAAAGGGGGAGATTGTTTATCTCTAAGTCATGTTGTCTATTAGTGTCTAACACTTAGTCACTATCAAGGCAATGTTGGTCAATTATCACTGTGACCGAGCCATCCTATTAAGGTTGAGTTATGTATAGACTTGTATTTTGTATAGTTATTGAGTAGTAGTTACTATCGAGCAAGTCAGAGGTTACCGAGTACTTCATTATTTACCGAGTAGTATAAAGTTGTATCGAAGATTTAGTGTTGAGCGCCAGTATAGGGAGAACAGTTTTGATCGAGCATCAAAGACTTCATATGTCGAGCAAGCCAATTTTGATATATGTGTTTGTAATGCAACAAACACCTAGGTAAACCATTTTTGATGACTTTTATGTGTAATTTAATGATTGTTGAGAGAATCAAGGAGTTGATTATGCAGTGTGATTTAAATCATTTATCCCTATGCAAGAAATGTAACCAACTAGAAAAGGGAATGCTTAAGCGGCATAAGTGATGAATCTGTATTGTTGATTTTGATCCATGAGCTTGATCATTTGTTTATATAAGGTGACATAAAAACCCTAAAATGAGGTAACAGAGAGAATATATCATGTATGCAGATGGAAGTGGTATTTTGATTGTCAGATGCAGAGATCAAGTAGAGGGACCAAGTAGAGCAGTGAAGAAAAAAATAGAGCAATATTTGAGGTGGAGATCATATAAGTATTGAAAAGAGGAGATCTATAATTAGTATTTGAAGTGCAAACCAAACAATCAAGTACTGATACATTCTAGCAAGTGAACTAGGGTAAATCTCTTAACAGAGTGGTCCTAACAAGCCTTTGTAAATCTCTTAATAGAGTGCTTACTTAATTCTAAGTTTTAAATCATTTAATCAAGGTAGATGTTAGAAAGTAAAGTCCACCAAGATAACTGAGAGGGGGGGGTGAATTATTTATCAGATAATTATAACTTTCATCATCTTCAACAACATTAAACCATATAAGCAATATAATTACCAACCATAGAAAGATATTCATACACAATAACACAATGACACAAGATATGTTGACTAGGGAACCTCTTGATCAAAGAGTAAACCCCAGTGGGAATGATGCCCACAAAAGATGCACTAATATGAATATTCCTTGTGAAAGTATGGACTCTGTTAGGAGTCTTATGAAATACATTCAATACATATGAATCCCTGTTAAAATATTCTAACCCTGTTAAGAGTTATGGAAAACAAAAGGACACATTGCCCAAACAGCTTCAGGGTAAGATCACTGAACACACTATCCAAATAATCTTTGTATTACTCCACAAAATAATATGTTACCTCTTCTCTGACTATGCCAAACCACACTCACTATTACACCAGATCTCAATTTCAAATCTTTGTACCTCGCATGTCTTCCTTCACAAATTCGCTTTCATACTTAGCTCTTTTCTTCACTTCATGCATACAACATCACACACAACCACCACTCAAAAATGAAACACATTCCTTCCTCTATACCACACTCAAATAATTACAAATTAGTCAGCATACAATTACAACATAAAATTTTCCACACGCTACATCAAAATTACACAAAACTATCGGCTTACAAATACAATAAATCTTCACTCGTGCGACCTCAAAGTTTGCACTATCATCCATGTCACTATCAATGTGTCTTCAACTTCCCTTTAACTACACAAAACCATATTCCATCCCAATTAGGAGATATCATCTGATTTCCACAAACCGCTACTCAGGAACACTGCCTAAGTACTGCTTCCACAAAAATGCTCATAACTTCCATGAATAAATGAATTACTATCTGCACTCTTAACCATAGACATATAACATATCAAAGAGTATATTCTCAACATCACATAGCTCCAACTACAATAACCCGTGTACGCTAATCCAAACTCTATCTGCTTCTCTGCAAGTCTTCAGTAAATCACTGTGTTGACATCAATGACAATCATAGTCATGAATGCAACAACAACTGCTACAGAATGGCTGCCAAACATTTAGCATTCATTCCTAATAGTAGATTGTATAAGTATGTAAGCTCTTAGCATGGAAAACCCCTCACAGGGTAGATCATTAGAAGTGATCAAAAAAATTTAGACCTAACATGCATACTTTATTGTTGTAGTAGTGAAGATTTGTGGGTGTCATCCCCACCCTAGTTTTACCTTTCAAGGGTTTTTGGGTTACCAAATCTTTGTGTTATGAGTTATATTAACATGGATGTGACTAGCATGTTAGATTCATTTTAGAATTGAAGTTTATGTTTATGATATATATTTTGAATTGGTTTCAAAGTGTATAAGTTTCAAGATTCTTCTTCACCCCCCCCCCCCCCCCCCCTCTCTCAGTATCTCACTTTCCCAAATAATATTTCCAATAGTATTGTCTCTTAGATGATTAGCTACCTGAATCTCCTTGTAAAGATGTTTAGTCTCATCACTTCATATAAGGATGGATACTCATGTCTTGCTTATTGGTCTTTGTTCAATTAGGTTCAGAGTCTGATCTCTTTCAGCTTTCTTAACATCATCATTCTTTGACTCAATGTGTTCCTAGATCGCTCACACATTAGTCAAAGAGTGGAAAATGTAATCACCTAAAAAATTTCTACTACAACTTGAGCCCCCTTTTTATCAAATTGTCTCTTTGCTAGGAATCATTATGCAGAGTAACCCTTAAAATCCCCTTTTCAGAATCTAATCAAAAATATTATATCAAGCTTATACTATGGTCTTATTTCTAGAGCTTGCATATTTATTTAATTGCTAAAAATTTACTTTTAATATGAATTTTCTACACTTTTTATTCAAAGAACACGTTCACATGTGTGCACCCACTTAATCTTGATTAATTAGCAATTAAAAGGGATTTGTCCTCTCAAATGCTATTTTGTCTTATTCTACCTAACATTTCCCTTTTGCCTCTTAATCCTCGCCACTCATCTCTACCTAACCTTGCATCTCCTTGCATCTCCTTTTGCCTCTTCATCTCATCCACTCATTCTTTTGCCTCTTAATCTCCACCCTTCATTCTTGAGGCAATTCTTTTAAAAGGAAGCTCTTTTCTTTCTCAAGTGTCCTAGTCCCTAATGCTTTTCTCCTCCTAGCTCTAATATTAACCTTAGAATCTTGTTATCTTAAAATCTTACATTCTTAATAATTTGAATTCTTAGCTTAGCCTCATTCCTAGCTTAATCTTGCATTATTAATCTAGTTTCATTCTTGCATTATTCTTGCATCTCATTCTTAGATTACTAGTTTCTTGCATACATTATTAGCTTAAATATATCACTCTATCTTGCATTCTTAGCTTCATCTCTTAACTTTGAATCTTCCATTTTGGAGTAGTCAAGTCACTAATCCTTCATGCAAATTTGATGAGCATCATGAGAAGGATTAAACTCACTTCAACTAGGAAGCTATGAGCTGCTTCTTGGGATATCCTTTTGATCACACAGTGTGATTATGTTATGGATTGTTCTTAGTAGATTAATTTATATTTACATAATTCTACATCATGGAAACCTTGAGAATTTTAATCAATAAATGAGTTACATTTATGAATATGTATTATCTTATGTTATATTTCTTCCATTTTGTTATCCATTATTGATTTTAAACTCTTAAGAAAAAAATTATGTAAACTTAGTAACATGTTTTAGGTTATTTTCTCTTGTGTTCCCTAGGGGGTGATACAGATAGACTAGTAGAGTTCGTTAAACAAAAGCCTTATAATTCCCCTATGAATTCTCAATTCTCAAATGAAGTTACAATACCAATAGAAGAGTAGAATTTTTCTGCATCTTCCTCCAAACCTAGCATACATGTCATTTCTAATGAAAATCCTAATCCCTTCTTTGTTTCTTTGTACATCAATGAGTATAAGTTGAAAAAATTTATTATAGACTCAGACACCTAAGATAATTTGATGCAATCTCAAGTTTCTATATCTCTATGCTTAACAATACATCTTCTCATACTAAGTGTTATTAAATGTATTCTTCCCAAGTACCAATATTAGGGTAGATTAAAGATGCTTAGGCAGCCCTAGCCCTACCCCAAGAAAATATTAAATCTTACTATCCTAGTGGCTGACATTCCTGCAAGTTAAGGCATGTTGTTGAGTAAAAGTCTTTGTAAAGACTTAGGAAAGGACATTAAATGGACTGGTCTTATGCTACCATTCTAGTATATGGGAAAAGGGTCCAATTGAGACATGAAAACAAAGAAAATCTCATTGTCCAAACATCTAGGGATCCAAGAGAAAAAAAATTGTATTTTGAAACCAATCTAGGAATGTATATGTGTATGACAAATGAAAAAAGTGTGACAATGTGATTTGTCTTTCCATATCAAATAAGTTATGGACTCTTGAGTTTGACAGTAGTTGTTCCTCATCAAGCTCTAGTGTAGGTGTAGTATCAATTTCTCTAGATGGTTAAGTATTCCCTTAAGCGTATAAGCCATAATTTGAAAATACCAACAATACTATAGAATATGAAGCCTTACTACTAGGATTTGTTGTAACTAAATAGAAAGGTATCAAATAGTTGAAATTTTGGGGTGATGTTGAACCGGTGGTGAAGCAAATCAAGAAAGATTATAATACAAAGAATAATAAGTTGAGACACTATAGAAACAAAATGTGGGACTGTATTAAATATTTTGATGCCTTTGGTATAGAAGTAGTTCCTAGAGAAAAAAATAGTAGAGTTAACTCTCTCATAGTTTCTACATCCCTTCTACTACCACACCTAGATTTCAAAGACCAAATTTTCTATGTTGATAAGGCATACTGACCTAGTGTGTTACTATAAACTGATGGTGATGATGACAAAGATTGACTAAGATTAGAGGACTAAAAGATATTAGAAAGATTAGATCAGTTATTATCTTGTCATTGATGTCAAGGATTGATTTTTTATTTATATTGAGTTGTCATATCACTCGGAGTATGATAGAAGTTGAGTAAGTAAAAGAAGAAGAAGAAGAAGAAGTGAAATGTTTTGAAGTTAAAGAACTTAATTGGAAAATAGATATAGATCAGATAATGTTAGGATTATGATGATTTAATTCTTTTCTACCAAGCATGTAATTATATCAAGTTGGTAAAGAAGATTAGTCAAGTTGGTAAGAAAAATGGTTTGGCTATCGAGTAGAAAAAAAGTCATTCGGTAAAAGGAAAGTAAGTTTTGGTAAATTCAAAGGAACTCAAGACACTGAGTAGAAGGTTTTAGTTACCAAGTGAAGTTAGCCAAAATTTAGTGAAATAAAAGGAGTTAACCACTGAGCAAGGAATAGAAATTAAATACAAGGATTAGAATGACATTTAATGATGTGTTGGAAGATTATAATGATGAGGGAGATTTACTTAATAAGATCTACAATTAGGAAAATTAAAGGTGGTGATCTATGGTATAGATCTAAGTAGAAAAAAGAGAAGGTACAAGTTCCAAGAAAGTTCAAGTTTGACTAAGGTGATGATAAAATGTTTTACTGAGATCTAAATTCATTGAAATAGTTTGTGAGGATTATCAGATGGCTGAGATTCATCAAAGGAAAATGTAATAAAGGAAATTAAGTGGAAAAAAAAGTCTATAAAAAGGATGAATTCATATGAACAAAATTTTGGCAAGTTGAAGGGTTAATAAGTCACCAACAGATGCAGTGAAGAAGGAAAAGGTTGAATTCTAAGTCAAAAAGTTGAGATTGATGAAGTGTTGAAGCTAGTGGAATGTGAAGGATTGAAGTGGAGACAAAGAGTGCACAAGGGATCTAATTATGCAAGAGATAGTTGTATATTTATAGGTCAATTTATATGTTGTTACTTATTAACATTTGTATCAGAAAAATCTCTTAACCAAGTGGACCTAACAGTCTTATTGTAAATCTTTACAAGAGGTAACATTCTAAAAGAGTGTTTGAAGACCTCTAACCAGGTCACTCCTAAAGGGTGAAGATCCTAAGATATCTAAGGTAGATCACCTGACAAGGTCACATTTAACAATGTCTATTGTAATCTTTAACCAGATTGGCTTTTCACCAAGCATACTTCAGAAGAGTATGTCTTTAGTGGGTGACAATTCCCATAGTGGTTTTTCCCAAATTGGGTTTCCATGTTAAATACTGGTGTTATGTGTGTTGAATGTTTACTATGAATGTTATTGTTGATTGATAAAGTTAATTTACTATTATTGCTTATTATTGAAGTGTATCTAACTGAGTAATCACAGAGTTGAATCAGAGAAAGTTTTTAAGGTACAGAAAATCAAGGATTACTGATTTACCCCCTCTTTGTAGTCCAACAATTGGTATCAGAGCTAAGTACTCTAAAGGGATAAGTTTGAAAGACTTGAGTAAAATATTTGAAGATGTATAGGAGAGAAGTACCTAATCTGAACAAGGAAAGTTTCTCTACATGGAGAAATAGGATGAGGTTATTCCTATCTAGGATTGGAGAATCTGCACTCAACTATTTGGATATTGACTACACTGCACCACCTCCTGGACCTATGACACTTGATCAGATGAGATAAAAGTAGGAACACAACTCGATAATGATTTAAATTACATCTTCCCTAACCGATGTTGAATTCAAAGACATTAACGATTGTATTACTGCAAAAGAGATGTGGAATAAGCTTGCACTTATTCATGGAGGTGATTTGCATGTACAAAAAGCAAAGGTTGATAGTCTAAGAGGAAAATTTGATGAGATGAGAATGAAAGATGAAGAGAACATTGCACAATATATTTTTAGAATCAAGGAAGTCATAAGTTCTATTAAAGGTGTTGGTGGAACACTAATTGGAGAAGAAGTGTTAAGCAATATTCTAAGAACTCTTTCACCCAAATATTCTATTTGAGTATCTTTTATTCAAGAACTGAGATCCATACTGAATAATAATAATGTTACACTTGATGCTTTGATCAATAAGTTGGCTGCATTTGAACTTAGTAATTATGATAATAGTTTATTGACTATTGAAATAGCTTTCAAATCATCTTTGAACATTGGCAATTCAAGAAGAGAAAGAGAGAATCGCAAAAGTTCATGTGGAAGTGACTATGACAATATCCTAACTGAAGAGAAAGAAAAAGAAGAGTTGGAAGCATTGTTGGAAAAGAGGATATCGAGAGGAAAAGGAAAGTATAAAGGTAAACTGCCTCTAAAATGTTTTAACTACAACAAAATTGGCCACATTGCATCTAGGTGTCCTAACAATGACATGAATGATAAAAGTTACAAGAAGGAAAACTGATACCAAAGGTTTATTGATTTCAAGCATAAAGGAAAGAAATCATGCTACCTAGCTAAGGAAGGAGTAATTGATGATGAATCTGATGACATAGAAGAAAGTGTGGAAGTTGTCTATGTCACTATGAAGGATGATTCTAAAGAAAAGAGGTATGAAGATGAAAAATCCCTTATTTATCATATTAGCAAAACTAACCCATGGATATTTAATAGTGGTTGTTCACATCATATGATTGGTGATATTGATAAATTTTGTTAGAGTAGTCTTATGTTAGCTAATAATTAAATCATTTAATTATTAGTTTATCATACTCTAGGCTTAAGTTTCACTTAGGCGCTTTATAATTCTTTAGGGTTTTAGCCTTTAGGGTTTCGTGTTTCCTTTTATAAGGATTCACTTCTTTCATTTCAATAAGGAGATTGTAATTCATTATTGTTGTTAATAGAAATTCATTCTTGCAACATGCTTTTTCAGTCTCTGGCCTTTTGGCCGCCATAGCTTCTGTCTTCATTCTTGTAGCAGTCTTTGCATGCAGGTGTTCTTGGGAAGATTTGCGTTTGTCAAATCTAACATGGTATCAGAGCCATCTTCCTGCTCGTTGTTCGAGTTTTATTGAAGCAAAAGGTTTTCAAGGGTTTCAGAGGTTTTTTGTGTGGATCTGGGGGGAGCTGAAATTTGGCTCACCTTGGGCAAAAACGGACACCACCATTGTGTCCGGAAGGCCCAAGAACCCCTAAATCCATATAAAACTTATCCATTTTGGACACAGTGGCATCTGAGGCAAAAAGTTTTTGCATACCAAGGCCGTACGGCCCTGGCACGCACTCCGAGACGGCGATTTTTCACAAAAATTATTAAATTTTTTTTCACGGGGCGGCCTCCCGGGCGCCACCCAGCGGCCACCCGGGCGCCACCCCGCGGCCTCCGCCGAGCCACTGGCTCCTCCGCGGCCCGCCCAGCGCCGCCTCCCGGCTCCGCCGCCCTCCGCCTCCCGGCTCCGCCGCGCTCCGCCAGGCCCGCCCAGCCGCCGCCCGGCCCGGCCGCCACCCCGGCTCCGCCGCCCCCGCGGCCTCCGCTCCTCTGCGCCGCCCGCTCCTCTGCGCTGCCTCCGCTCCGCGGCCCCAGCTGCCTCCCGGCCCCGCTCCGCCACCGCTCCCCCAGTGGTGGCGGCCTTTTATGCAGCCCCCGCGGCCCTCTTTTGCCTAGCGGCCGGTCATATGACCGACCAGGGGCTGCGGCCCAGCCCCCGGAGCGCGCCATGCGTCCGGGGGCCTATTTTTTTTTAGCCCCTGGGGCTTAAAACTTGCCTTGGTGGGTATTTTGGGGGTACCTGGGCCTTTTTCGCTCTACAGGGAGCATACGGGGGCCTTTTTCTGACTTCTTTATATCGTCGGAAAGCTCTTTCCGAGCTCTTTCCGATGATGGAGGTTAGGGTTTTGGGTTCTGCCGTTTCAATAGTGTTTTTTGCTGTTGAAGTCTGATGTCTTTTTTTGCCTTCCGGGAGTCATATCTGGCTCATCCGGACTCCTTTTTTGGCAAACGAGATATCGTCGGAAAGCTGTTTCTGTGTACTATTCAGTGGCAGAGGTATTTCTTCCAGATTCTACTCTAGGTTTTCACTCCTCTGAGTTATGCAGTTTATGCCCTCTGGTGGTGTGCTTGGTTCTACAGGTTCGGGGATCTCTTCTTCTGGTTTCTTAGTGCACTCTTCTTTCTGTCTTCTGAGCTTGCATGCTCTTTCTGATGTATCTTTGTTCTATAAACGCACTAAGATAAAGTGCCTACTTCTGTATTTCTGGGATCTTTTTCACCTGGTTCAGTTTTAGTATTCGCACTCAGTTATAAAGTGCCATGGGGGGATTCTGATGCATTTGCCACTATAGGCGCATCCACTCTTGTCAAGTGAGCGTACCTTCCACGACATTAGCCCATGTAGACTGTGTCTATGACACCGCCCTTTATCCTATGTGTGTGCTTCTGTTGCACTGTTGGTGTTCCTGGTTCTTCTTCTGCAGCTGTTTCTGGTACTGCATTTCAGTGTTCCTGTCACCTCTCCCAGTTCAGCATTATGGGGGGGTTCACCTGTTGGTTCTATTGCTTCCTGGTTCGATTGATCAGCTCTTCAGACACTTGTCTTCTCTACCTGGTCATGCACTTCAGTGGGGGTTCCAGCAGTATCTTCTGACAGAGTTTTCAGACATGCTTCAGAGGAGTTTCTTGCTCTCTTCTTGTTCCTTTCTCTGGGACATCTTTTGCTTTCTGTTTGGGTACCCTGATCAGGCCTAGTTGCCGGGACCCATCTTTCTTGCTTTCTGCAGTAGTTTAGCTTTTTTTGCTTCTCCCTAAGTTACACTTAAGGGGGGGTGTTAGAGTAGTCTTATGTTAGCTAATAATTAAATCATTTAATTATTAGTTTATCATACTCTAGGCTTAAGTTTCACTTAGGCGCTTTATAATTCTTTAGGGTTTTAGCCTTTAGGGTTTCGTGTTTCCTTTTATAAGGATTCACTTCTTTCATTTCAATAAGGAGATTGTAATTCATTATTGTTGTTAATAGAAATTCATTCTTGCAACATGCTTTTTCAGTCTCTGGCCTTTTGGCCGCCATAGCTTCTGTCTTCATTCTTGTAGCAGTCTTTGCATGCAGGTGTTCTTGGGAAGATTTGCGTTTGTCAAATCTAACAAATTTGAGAACCTAGAAGAGTGTGATGGAGGATTTGTTATATTTGGAAATGATGCTCTATGTCCTATAAAAGGAAAAGGATCCATTATGGTAAATGAAAAGATCAAATGTGATAATTCTTATTGGGTTCAAGGACTAAAATACAACTTGTTGAGTGTTGCACAATTGAACAACACTGGTCACCAAATGGAATTTCAGAATAGAAAAGTGAAAATCTATGGTGTTGATGGAGAATTGATTGGAACTGGTGAACAATCTAATGGTATATTGGAACAAGTTTCTCAAGAAAGTCTTACTCATCTAATGGTATATTCGAGTTAGTTCATACTAATCTCTATGGTCTTATGAGAATACAAAGCTATTATGGTGATCGATATTTCATTTTGTTTGTTGATGACTACTCAAGAATGATGTCGGTAATGTTCTTATAAGAAAATTTTGATGCATCCCAAATGTTTAAATGGTACAAGGCAAGAGTTGAGAAGGAAATAGGTTAGCAGCTGAAATGTTTAAGATCAGGTAAAGGAAGTGAATTTATCTCTGATGAATTTAATGTCTTCTACAATGAGAATGGAATCAAAAGACAAGTATCTGCACTAAGGACTCCACAAAAAAATGGCATAGCTGAAAGAAGGAACAGATCAATAGTTGATTGTGCTAGAACATTGTTGATTGACAAGGAGGTTGCACAAACGTTTTAGAGAGAATCCATTAGTACTATTGTCTACACACTCAATCGAGTACAATTGAAGAAAGATACAAATAAAACCCCTTATGAACTCTAGTATGGGCATACACCGAATGTTAGTTACTTTAATTTTTTTGGAAGTAGGTGTTACATATTGAAATATTCTAGGAATGGAAAGTTTGATTCTAAAGGAGATGAAGGTATATTCCTAGGATACTCCACAAAGATCAAAGCTTATAAATGTCTGAATAAGGCTACTAAAGAAATTGTGGAAAGTGAAAATGTGAGGATTGATGAATTTGCAGAAAGAAATGAAGAAAATAGAAAAAGAGAACCAGAAGATTATCAAAGATTTGTATATGTATAGGAATGTATTTTAGGTATAGTACCTAAGTTGCAAGAAGAACTCAAGGATCTAGTTGAGCCTCCACCAAGAGTTGAAGATGTTGAAGAATAGTCTACCTCTGTGTGTGAATTTTGTACCTAACTGTAGACACAACACTTCAGTAAAACATTAGAGGTTAGCAAATCAAAGAAATCTGCAGATAAATGAAACTAAGCTAACTAGGTGATTTACTGCCTTCTAGTAGGTGAAAGTATGATGTTCTCAGATTGAAATCAAGATCAGTGACAATGCAACACCTAAATGAAGGATTTGAATGTAAAATATGAAAGATTATATGAATGCAGATTATTCTAGATTTTTGTATTTAGTATGCAATTAGGATGAAAAACTTGATATGAAACTAATCTAGAATGAATTGAAATGATATGAAAATTAATCTAACAATGATATGAAAATCTATGCAAAAACTATGAATTGATCTCACAAAATTGTCTGTCGCAAAAGCTTGATTCTTCGTATGTAATTTCACCAGAGTAATTGTGCAAATTTGAGAGATATTGATTGAAAGCTTGAGGGATGAATTATGAAGAGCTGAGCCTTATTTTTACAGAAATCCAGGGCTTTGAGGATGCATTGAGAAAAGCCATAAATCACTCTTGATAAACTCAGGTTGATTTTTGAGTTAACAAGAAATTAAGAATAAATAAACTCATAAAATCAAGCAAAAGCAGTTTTTATCTCAAAATAGAGCTTTAGTTCAATTTTTCAACTCATCATCAGATGTTGAGTTTAGAAAGTTAACAAATTGAATTTAATAGTTGTTTTAAAGTTGACTGCTTTTTTTATTGTGCATGTTTTAATATGAATTAATTTAAAATAAATAAAGTGATTTATTTTCCACTTAACTATTTTTTTTAATTAAAACAATTGATTTATGGGTTAATCAATTATTCGAACTTTTATTCAAAAACTATATTATTAAAAATTGACAATTGTCTTTAATTAATGAAATAAGAATTTAATCAATTAGTCATGAAATTTTAGATTTATTGTCAAAATAAAACAATACAATTTAGGAATAATTTAATTAAATTTAATTAAATAATTAAGTGGCAGTATTAAATCTAATTAATTAAATATTCAAAGTATTCAATTAATCAAACTTTAGGATAAATAAGATTTATCGCCAAATAATCATTAAATTAAGAATAATTGGGATAAATAGGAATATTACAAGGAATATTCCCCGATGCAGAATTTAGGATAATCTATTAGGATTCGGTAATGTGCAAATGTGCCTTAGGTTAGGACTTTGATGTTGATTTCATTCGATTTGAAGATGTAGGAGGTTAATGAACCTATAGCCCATTTTTGAGGTATTACATTTTGCCCCTTTTTGAATCACTGTGCAAAGAGTAGTGGTTCAAAGAATAGTCTATGTTTGATATACGTATGAAACTGATTTGAAAGATTAACTAATTCTGAGACAGAAATCGATTGAAAGATTTAAAGATTCAAGATTTCAGATTTAGGTCTTGAGTGACCCTAGATAATGTCAACTATAGAAGCAATGAACCAATGATTACGAAAAAGTGTCAAAATGCCCGATTCTGAACCTTATGATTGCGAAGAAGTGAGTGACCAATTCTAGATCTCAATGTCCTTGTATGAATCATATTGGTATCACATCCTGAACCCATCAGTTATGAAGAAACAAGGAAATGATGCTAATGAACCAATAGTTACAAAAGTTGATACAGTTTACAAAATAGATTTAGGATACCAGATTGCAATAGACTTTCCCTAAGCGACAAGGACTTTAGATGAATCAGACTCTAGACATGGTTGTTGTCTTGATTACTGAGAGAAAGATTTGATTGACAGAATTGAGTTACAGACATTGAATGATGTGTAATACCATGCCCTCTTTGGGATGAAAATCAAAATCTGACAAGAAAAGTTAGCGTTGAATGGTTTAGAAGCATGTTATTTGGTTTGAGAAGTGGTTGTACATGTTCGAGGATGCATTCTGCATCGTTTAGAGGTCTTCAAGACCAAGTTTGACTAGGTTTGACCATGAGTTGACCATGATTAACCAAGTTGAAATTTTGATAGTTTCATGTAAGATAAACGGTTGAATTCTAGATTTCTACGATGATTGAAGGTTGATTATGCAAGTAGTGAATAATATAAATGATCTCAGATTTTGATTTTGATCCCGAAAAAGGATTCTACTTGATGTTTTGTTGGAAGAACCTTCATGTGAGATTCAGCTCTTGTGTCATTTTTTTTTTGTTTTTTTTTTAAGAATCA
Source organism: Chamaecyparis obtusa (assembly GCA_027943335.1). Lineage (NCBI taxonomy): Eukaryota > Viridiplantae > Streptophyta > Pinopsida > Cupressales > Cupressaceae > Chamaecyparis > Chamaecyparis obtusa. The sequence goes on along the minus strand of BSBK01000177.1, from coordinate 368,098 downwards.
TTTAAGTGTTCAAGCAATTTGTGAGATCATGCAAAGTGCAAAATGTAAAATGACATGAAGAATGAAATGCAAACCTAAGACCTAGGACCTAGTCACTGATCATGTGTTGATTTGTTATCATCATTGAACTTTTTAGGTAACCAGATAAATCAATACAAAATCCACTAGTCATGAAACTATAGACATATGAATATTGATTTGTATGCACAAGAATCAATACAATGCCCACTGGCTAGACAACCATGGACATATGAATATTGATTTTGTTTTCAAAATGTCTGATTAGATATAAGCACCAAGGCACAAACACCAGGATGACCTAAATATCATGTCCATTCTAATATAGAAATTTGTATAAGCATCAAAACATAAATGTTGTGATGACCTGAATACGCCTTGCAAAACAAGAACATCAAGCAGTCAAGAGATCCTTCTAAATCTAGTGTGAATTACCTGTAGTGACCCTTTATCGTTCACCTCCTTAGGTAAGATCGCATTTCACAATAGGAGAAAGAACTCACTCAAAAAGACAATAGTTAGATCAAACATCCTTGAATTTTCTAGGTATCAATGGTCGAGGTACTCATGGCCATCCAATTTGAGATAGAGGCTCTTACAGACGGACACTATTTCAATCCAGAATTTCCAAAGTTGTTAGATTTTCACATACAAGCATAAAACAAAACAAAAAAATTATGCCCCCAATCATCACTCTCTAAATCCTATAAAGGACATCATTGAAGAGCTTGAAAGGACATAATATGCAAAAATCTCAATGTGAATTAGTAATCATACATGGAGATAAAAGTATGTAAAAGCATAGATTGTTTTCAGTTTGTGTTGATTGTGTTTTTGTAGATGCAAAATCCTTTCTGGAGACAAGACTGATTGACTGACTCGGATGAAGCTTCAAAGGACTCTGACTGGATATGACTCATACAAGATGTACTGGAGGCCATAGGATATGACTTTGATTTCCCCCAAGTTTGAACTTTGATAGGATACAGACACTTGAATTGATTGGTGTACAGACTGACTTATTGAAAATAGGAATGCAGAAACAAACCGGGAAATATGTACAAACTAAAGCAAGACTAAAAGTTGGGAAAGACCAAGATTGCACTGATAGATGGAGCATTTTGAAACAAGTGGCACCTATTTGCCAGGTTTTCACCATCTTGGTAGAGATTCTATTTTTGCTACCAAGGCGCCTATTTCCTGGTTTTCACCAAGGCACTTTTTTCTTTTTCTCATTTTTTTGTATTTTTCCTTTTTTTGTATTTTTCCTTTTTCCAATTTTTTTGTACTTTTGATATTTTTTACTTTTTTTGTGAATCACCAAGGCACCCATTGCTAGGTTTTCACCAAGATGTTCATTTTTCAAGACTTTTTCAGATTTTAAAGATTTTTTTCAGGACATTTTACCATAGACTAAATGCCTTAGGCGTAGAATTTCTTTAGATGGAGAACGTTGATTGGTTCTCAAAGCTATTCTCCTTCCATCGTTGAGAGTTGATAGGCACCAGAGCCAAAAGTAGCAGTGATTACAAAGGGACCCAGCCAGTTGGGTTCAAACTTCCCCTTGCGTTCTCTATGTGATTGATTTTTAGGATTCTCTCAAGACTAGATCACCAACCTGAAATTCTCTATGTCTAACTTTCTTGTTGTAACCTCTAGACATTCTCTTCTGATATACTCTGAGATGACCATACGCTATTTTTCTACACTCATCTAGTAGTTCAAGTTCTTGCAACCTAGACACTCTTTAGTCATCATCAGTTACCAGACCATGCATTCTAATTCTTAGTGATGGGATTTCAACCTCAATAGGCAGTACCGCTTCAGACCCATAAACTAAAGTGAATGGTGTAGCCCTAGTGGGCATTCTAATACTTGTCCTGTAGGCCTAAAGAGTTGGATTGATCATGAGATGTCAATCTCTTCTTGTCTTATTAACTGTACGGTGCAAGATTTCAATAGATTCTTGTTAGAAGCCTCTGCTTGTCCATTCCCTTGAGGATAGTAGATAGATGACCAATGTTGTGTAATCTTGAATTTGGCACATAAATCATCTAATTCTTTGTTCTTGAATTGTCCACCATTATCTGTGACTATAGAATGTGGAACACCATATCAGCATATGATGTAGTTCAAGATGAACATAGATATTTGCTTACCAGTTGCTTGTGTTAAAGGGACTGCTTCTACCCATTTTGTGAAAGAATCTATAGTTGTAATAATGTGGGTATGCCCATTATAATAATGAGGATGTATGGATCCTATAAGATCAAATGCCCATTGGTGAAAAGGCCATTGTGTAGTGAAGGGAACCAGATCTCTTTCTAGAGCATGAATTAAGTTGCCATGTACTTGGCACTTTTGACAATTCTTAGCAAACTTGATTGAATCTTTCTCTATTGCAAACTCCCAAGCAAGATCATATCGTGCAGTCCCAATGTTTAGCAAGGTGGAAAACAAGAGGGATTGGCAAGCTGGTGGAAGAGATGGAAGATAAGAGAATGAAGGAGAATGAAAGGAAGAAATCATCAAGGGAAAACTCCTCAAGAATACCCAAGCTAGGGAAAAATTGTCATGTAAAGTGCATTTGGACAAGAAATGAAAGGCCAGCATAGGATAAGTCACAAAATCATAATGCAAGAGCAGGAAAGGATGCATTCCAAAGGAGTAGACATGTCAAGAGGCTTCATAGCACCATGTTTCACTCTTTCTTTTTTTTTCTTTTTAGATCAAGACCAAAGAGGATAGTGATAGGTGAAAATGAATGGAGGAAGATAGACATGAAGGATAAACATGAAAGGAATGAAAGAAATATCATTGTAAAATAGCTCACAAGATAGCCAAATGTTCGTGTATAGGTCAACATTGTCAAGATCAAAGAGAGAAGATGAAATGGATGAAATATGTAGAAGAACTATGCATGATGCCTGATTGCCAGGTTTTCATCATGGTACTTATCCAAGGTGCCACAAGCGAGTGGTTTTCACCATAGGATGAATTTATTTCTCTTTACTTTTGCTACCAAGGTGCCTGTTTTTGGGTTTCCATCAAGGCACATTTTCAAATTTTTTTAAAAAAAATTTTAAAATTTTTTAGAAGGCAAGCTTTTTAGATAATGATCCTTGAAAGGATAAACCATGATATGCCAAGGATTCAAAATGATATGCTCAAAGATGTTGATAGGGAAAGGGAGATGGAAGAGAAAAATGGAGGATAAGGTTTTATGTGAAGCGAGTGAGGTTGGAAGTAGGAGGAATAGGCAAATGAGAAAAGAAGATAGAAGGCAGAAGGATAATGAATGGAAGGATTTTGAAAGGGTAGATGGAGAGGAAGGAAAGATCAACATCAATACAAACCTTGAAGGATGGCAAGAGGATGGAGGAAATGTGAATGAAGGAATACGTGAAGGAATATGGTGAATGGATAACAGAGGTTACGGTTTAGGCACATGGAATGGAAGAATGTTTTTGGAAGAAGATGAAGTAGAAGCCTTTGGAAGCTTGAATGTCAACTTCACTTGTTGCTCAACATAAGACTTTTTCAAGAGAGACTTTGGAATCCATATAGTCATAGGATTTTTATTTCTTTTTGATGATTTAGAGAGGATATCTTCAATGATGGATTTTGGAACCCATATTTGTCTTGTAGTTTTCTTCTTAAATATCTCTTTCAACTTTATACTTCCATGTCGATTAGAGGAGACATGGTGATCTTCTTTTTTTGATGGATTCTTGTATTGCTTCTTTTTCTTGTATTGAACATTTAAGTTACTTCCAAAAAACTTGGGATTTGTGAAAGAAGGAGGATATGACTGGTTTAGATGGGTGGGTGGATGAAAAGGATTCAAGGGTATGCATCTATGTTGATCTTGAGTAAAGATAGGAGATGGAGGGACGTAAGGACCTAGGATGGACGAAAAATTAGGAGAGTTAGGAGGGGAAAATGAAGGGACATAAGGGCCCAAGATAGAAGGAAGACGTGAAACTCTTAGTATTGGTGGAGGAGGTCCAAGGATGGACGTGGAAGATACAAAAGGATAATCAATAAGTTCATCAACATCTATGTGACAACCAAGGACATCAGCATCTTTAGAGTGAGCATTAGAATTTGCAATAGTATCATGAACATCTAGAATAGGAGCAACTTCTCTTATAGGGCTGTTCAGAGCTTGAAAAGACTTAGGAAGAGTAGAAAGTGGAAGCGAACATGGAGTGATAGAACAAGAAGATGGAAGACTTTGATCTTGAAAAGGAGCTTTGGATAGCATAAGCGCATAATTTTTCTCTTGATTTTCAATAGGCTTAACATTGGAAGTAACAACACCATTTTTACCAACCTTAATGGAAGTATCATCTTTGGAAATTGGAAGTGGGGTAAGGTTATTTTGATTGTCAATAAGCTCAACAGTGTAAGTAGTAACTTGATCTTTTTTAGGAGAAGACTTAAGACATGGTGGAATGAATGAGAAAGGGGGTGTAGGATCAAAAGAACCATGAAATGAATAAGAAACATCATAAAAAGGATTGGATGACATGGAGGGTTCTTGATCTTGATCTTTCTTTATGTTCTTTTCTTTATCATTTTTAGAGTCCTCTTGACATGGAGCCACTTCTAAGGACAAGGAAGCATGTTGGGATTGTATGGAAGACTTTAGAAGAGATGGTGCAGGACTAGCTGAAGTGGGAATTATAGCGTATAAAGGATTAGGCTCTTTAGGTTTAGCATTATTGAAAGTATTTGCAGCCAAGTGAAGGTTATCTTGAGTTTCTTTAAGAGGTATCCCTTGAGGATAACTATAGGGAACCACATGAAAAGTATTAGGGCTTTTGTTGGATGAAAGATTTGTGAAAGATTTGAAAGACTCAAAAGCTTTAGGAAATGTATGGGTATTGGAGGAAGTAGGGGATGGAAGGGAATCATCACAAGAAAAAGGTTTAGCATTAACATGATCTTGCTCAAGAGTGTAATCTTTATTTTCAGCATGAGAGTTCTTAGAGGAGAAATTCTTATAGTATTTACATTTATAATCAGTGCGGTAAGCTTTGTCTTCTTCAAGTGAAGTAGATGTATCATCTAGGTATTGTTCATAGAAATCATCAAAGTCTTTTTCAAAATCAAAATCATATGGATCACCATCATGATCTATCCAATGTGATGACCCATTTCCAATAAGCATGAGCACATGACTAGGAGGACTCTTAGGAACAGAGGTGTCATAGGTATCATTATATTGTCCATGATCATAGTCATCATAGTCTTCAAAGATGGGCATGTCACTCTCTGTGGAAGAGGTATTATAAGGGTTATCACATTTCTCATTATGGTATGTTTTGAGAAGAAAAGTAAGACTCTTGGGAGAATTAGAAGAGGAACGAGATCATGGAGAAGAGGAAGGTGAAGACTCAGTGGAGGAAGAAGATGAGGAAGATGAGGAAGAATGAAAAGACTTAGAAGATGAAAGATGTTTGGAAGAAGGAGGTCGTGAAGGGATCATGCATATGATCCTAGCAAAGGCGTATGATTCAATCAATTTTTCCTTTATTTTTATCATAAATTTATCACTCATGGTTTTTTTGGAATAATACTCTTCAAATTTAGCAATGAGTTCGAGATCATCCATTTTCAAGAGAGGTTCCATAACAAGATAGTTGAAATTCATGGTTCTAGAAGAGGAGAAATCAAGCGTGGAAGTGACAGAAGAGATGAATAGAAGAAATTAGACTAGATAATAAGAGGAAAAGAATCAAGAAGATGTGAAGAGTTTTAGGAAGAAGAGGAAGAAGCATGAAGGAAGAGGAGAAAGGATGGAAATGGGAGACTAGGAAGACATGAGAGATGTGGAAGAAAGAAGACCAAGAGTCATTTTGTGCAAATTGATACCATTTAAGTTCATTTGGATGTTGAGCAACATGTGATAGCACCTAAGATCTGACCCAGGTTGACCAAGGAAGACTAGAAATGACAAGAATCAACTCGCTATTTTGACAAAATTTGGGATTTGTTGCAAATTGGATTTTTGACAAATTTGACCAATCTCTAACAACTTTGACTTTGGCTTTGATATGAGTTTTGAAATTTTAGGATGACTTTTGACACCAGAAAGGATTTTTGCTTCAGATTTGCAATTTTTCAATTTTTCAGTATCAGATTGTTATGCAAATTTTTCTATCTAGGTTTGAAGATCTATGTAATAATCCATCTCATACAACCAAGTAGATATCAAGCATGCAAAACAACAAGCAAGGGAAGAAAGCAATCATCTAAAAACAATGAACAAGGGAAAAAGTAACCTTGTGCATGAACAAGCAATAGTGACTTTATTGTGCTAATCCCTAGAAGTGCTAACTATGTATGTTCTCAAAAGTTTTTCAATCATGCACATATTCCTAGAAAATAAACAAATTTGGCCTCACTAGTGTTTTTAATAATGGTCTGACTCTGCAACTTTTGTGATCTCAAGAGGGTGAACTCCAATCTAGGCGCACCGGGGTTTTGACACAGTCTGAGAATTTAATCAATCAGGAGCTTCTAGGGAGATCTGACAGCCCAACAAGAGACCACACCTGTGAAGATTTCCTCCACAAGGACATTTATATAGCGGCTGGTGCTACCATGGAGAAAATGGCTATTACCACTTGAGGTTTCCTCCACATGGTTGACCCAATTAAGGGAATGTCCACTATGGTTAACCCTCTCTAAAGGTGACTCACAAAAGATACCACATGGAGACTGGTTCCAAATTCAAGGATCTGAGTTTCTGATACTACCCAAAAAAGGAGTAGAGCATAGTCCTCTAGCCTTTTCACTTTACCAAAACAAAGAAAACAAATTAATCCGACATGCTAAGACCAAAATTTATCTCACCAAGATCTATGATGTCAAAAACTATGGTCTATCGATCTCTCTGAAAAGAGAACGCATCAATCAAAAGCTTGGGACACAAATCAAGGGAACGTGAGACAATCTCAATATCCTCCCTACCTACAAGGGGATCCTTCATCAAGAATAGCTTTGCATGTAAACAAGAAAAAGAAGCCCACTCTCTCAAGATCATCCACAAATACTATTCATAGGGCCTAATTACTATGTGTAACAGCTATGCAAAAATCAAATCTATGTTCATTTTAGAGCCCAAAACTGAAGTGTGAATTATGAAAGTTGTAAAGGCACTCAAGCTTGACACGAGAGAGTTTTTTTTATGTCCAAATCAAAGTTTTATCAGATTGAGAAGAATACCTAAGTTCCTCACAACATGCTTAGTAGATTTTACCCATTTTAGAAATTTTTGAGCATTTGTCTTCTATCTTTTGTACCCACAGGACGTACCTGCACCTGCACCTGCAAACCACTGTTATGAAAAACTTACCTATTCTTGTACATGAAACCCACTATCATAAAATTCCATCAAAAAAGAAACACACCTTGTCAACCCCGCGTGGTAGAAAATCAGGTTAGTCAAAGATAATATGTCATTTGATAATCGAAAAACCTATGGTCATAAAAAATGAGATTCTGACCAGTCTGCACTAAATCAATCATAAATTTTGTAAATCAAAACAAAATTAATCCAAACCAATGAAAAATGAAATCTAACTCAAATACCTTTCCAAAAATATAAAATTTGGATTTGCATCATGTCATATGTGCATGTACCGATAAAAACATCAATCGGATTTTTGGAAAAATAACCCAGAAAAATGATAGAAATTTGATAGAATAGAATGGAAACCCATTTAAGGGCCCCATGGTGGGTGCTAGAAATGTGTGTTTGAATTTTGTACCTAGCTGTAGACACAACACTTCAGTAAAACATTAGAGGTTAGCAAATCAAATAAATCTACAGATAAATGAAACTAAGCTAACCATGAGATTTACTGCCTTCTAGTAGGTGAGAGTATGATGTTCTCAGATTGAAATTGAGATCAATGACAATGCAACACCTAAATGAAGGATTTGAATGTAAAATATGAAAGATAATATGAATGCAGATTATTCTACATTTTTGTATTTTGTATGCAACTAGGATGAAAAACTTGACATGAAACTAATCTAGAATGAATTGAAATGATATGAAAATTAATCTAACAATGATATGAATTGATATGAAAATCTATGCAAAAACTATGAATTGATCTCACAAAATTGTCTGTCGCAAAAGCTTGATTCTTCATATGTAATTTCACCAAAGTAATTGTGCAAATTTGAGAGATATTGATTGAAAGCTTGAGGGATGAATTATGAAGAGCTAAGCCTTTTTTTTATAGAAATCTAGGGCTTTGAGGATGCATTGAGAAAAGCCATAAATCACTCTTGATAAACTCAGGTTGATAATGTGCAGATGTGCCTTAGGTTAGGACTTTGATGTCAATTTTGTTCGATTTGAAGATGTAAGAGGTTAATGAACCTAGAGCCCATTTTTGGGGTATTACACTACCCAGCCTATATTAGCAAAATATGTGAGAAGATTTTACTCACCGAGAAAAATTATTGGAGACAAGAATGCAAGGGTCATGAAAAGAAGTAAGTTCAAAGATAATACATGTTTAATTTTTGAATTTGAGCCAAGACTAGTCAAGAATGCGCTTGAAAATGAAGATTGGGTTAATGCAATGAAAGAAGAGATTGATCAGATTCAAAAGAAGAATACTTGGTCACTGGTACCAAGACCTAAGGATGAGAATGTTATTGTCACAAAGTAGATTTTTAGGAATAAACTAAATGAGAATGGAAATGTGATAAGAAATAAAGCAATATTGGTTTGCAAAGGGTATGCACAAGAAGAAGGTATTAACTATAGTGAGACATTTTCCCCTGTTGCTAGATTAGAAGGTGTAAGAATTTTACTTGTTTATGTTGCCTATAAAGGATCCAAATTTTATCAAATAGATGTTAAGTCTACATTTTTTAATGGAATTATTGAAGAAGAATTTTACATTGACCGACCTAAAGAATTTGTTGAGAATTATAACAAGGATATGGTATGAAAAATGCACAAGGAACTCTATGGTTTGAAGAAAGCACCCTAAGCATGGTATGAAAGATTACATTCATATATAATCAAGATTGGATTTCAAAGGACAAGTGACAAAAATAATTTGTATCTGAAATGTGATAGTAGTGATAAGATTTTGATTGCTAATTTTTTTGTTGACAATATTATATTTTGGAGGAAATGAATCAATGTCTAAATCATTTGTTGAGGAGATGAGAAATGAATTTGAGATGTCCATGATAGGAGAGATAAAAAAATTTATTGGACTACAAATTCAACAAGTGAGAGATGGGATATACATAACATAGTCAAAGTATATCAAGGAGATCTTAAAGACATTCAGTATGGAAGAATCAAAACCAGTTGGTACACCGATGGATAATGGTTGTAAATTGTCTAAGGAAGGTGAGACAAAGGAAGTAAATGAAACACTCTACCGATCAATGATTGGTAAGCTACAATATGTTGTACACATTAGGCCTGATATTTCTCATGTTGTTGGTATTTTTGCAAGATTTTCTTCCAATCCAAAGGAAAAACACATGTCTATAGTTAAAAGAATATTTAGATATCTAAACGGGACTGAATTTTTTGATCTACTATACAAGAAAGGAGGATATTTTCATCTTAAGGTGTACACTAATGTTGATTAGGCTAGAAAAATTGATGAAAGTAAAAGTACAAGTGCCAAATATTTATTTTTATGAGAAAGATTAGTGACATGGTTAAGCAAGAAATAGAGTTGTATTTCACAGTCTATTGTCGAAGCCAAGTATGTTGTTGCAGCTATGAATTGTTCAAACATTGTGTGGATCAAACAATTACTTGAAGGTATGTAAGAGGAGATTATTGATCTAGTTACTATTTAATGTGATAATACTAGTGCTATTAACACATCAAAGAATCTAGTGATGCATTCAAAGACAAAGAACATTTCTATTAAGTAGCATTACTTAAGAGAGAAAGTTCAAGACAAGCTTTTAATATTGGAGTATATGAATTAAAAGGAGTAGATAGTTGATATATTTACCAAACTACTACCGAACAATGCTTTTGATTAACTCTGAGGTAAATTAGGGGTTCTTCCCCTATCCAATATTCACTAAGTCAAGATGCATGTTGCATCAATTCAGAGTTTCATTAGAATATCTATTTTGTGAGTTGATGCTAGTGTTCATTCTTTGGGTGATGCTTGAAGTTTTGAAATTTGTTTATGTCTGCAATGAGAAATCAATACATTTGAGGTATGATTCATTTCCTAAACAAAGTTTTTAGGAGTATGTTTCTTTGGCATTATTGTCAAAGAGGGATAAGATTGCTAAGAGGGAAAATATCTATTGAAGGAGAAGATTATTATTGATGACTATAGTGATAGAGGGAGAATATGTACCAAAAGAGATCAAGAAAATAAGAAAGAAGAAGATAAAGTTCATAGAGAGTAAACTAAGAAGAAATTAGTAAGTGTTTCCATCATCAATTGATAGTACAGAGAGTGTTTCCATCAATGCCAAAGAGGGATATTGTTACAATAAATGATAGTGATGATGATGAAGACCGACTAAGATTAGAGGTATACAAGATAGTAGAAAGAAAAGATCAGTTATTATCTTATCATTAATGTCAAGAAATTGATTTCTAATTTATAGTGAGTAGCTATATCACTCAGAGTATGATAGAAGTTGAGTAAGTAGAAGAAGAAGAAGAAGAAGAAGTGAAATGTGGTGAAGTTGAAGAGCTTAATTAGACAATAGATAAAGATTAGACAATGTTAAGGTTATGATGATATAATTATTTTCTACCAAGCATGTGATTATATCAAGTCAGTCAAGAAGATTAGTCAATTTGGTAAGCAAATTGGTTTGGCTACCAAGTAGGAAAAATTCATTTGGTAAAAGGAAAGTAAGTTTTAGTAAATTGAAAGGAACTCAAGACACCAAGTAGAAGGTTTCAGTTACCGAGAGAAGTTAACCAAAATTTAGCGAAATAAAAGGATTTAACCACCGAGAAAGGAATAAAAATTAAATAAAAGGATCAAAATGACATTTATGTTAGAATAACTGAGAGGGGGGTGAATCAGTTATCCAATGTCCCAATTCAAAATGTATAATCCAAAACAATTTTACTACTTCTGCAAGTTGGTAAACATAAAATACTTCCACTGTCTGTGTATTTACCGATTGAAAATCTAAACTCTGTATTAATTACCGGTTAAATCTAACATGTAATATGCAAAGTATGATCACAAAAAAATATCACAATCAACACATAACACGAGATTTAACATGGAAACCCTGTAAAGGGAAAAACCACCTAGGACCGGCAACCCAAAATTGTTCACTCTTCTGAAGTGAGGTCGGTGAAGACCCAACCCTATTAAAGGTTTAAAACACACTGTTAGGTGTGACCTTGTTAGAGGATTTTAGACCAGAAGTTATCCTCCAACCAACGGTCACTCTGGGGTTGACAGGATAACAATGTTCACTCTATGAATGAAACATCAAAAGACTTTCATAGTCCACTTGGTTGAGAGATTTAACTATGTACAATGGTTAAATGTGTAATAGTAGGTGATCTGCCTAACTACAACTTCAGTTTGCAGTTTACAGATCAATGTTCAGCTCATTCAAATATTTCTGACCAATATAACACTTCAAATTCAATACTGTATCAACTTACTGTCTGTCGGTAATAACTCTCTATAGCTCGATAACTGTTCTGCAACTCGGTTCTTATTAACCAGTATGATCAGAAAAACTTCTTCACATGATTATTCTACAGTATCTTCTTCTTCCGGCATCCTTTTCATAATGAAACCAATGTCTCTTATATAGATGAGTAAATCATTTTCTTTTCCTCCATCAGATTTTGCTGCTTAATCATATTCATAGATTTTGCCACTTTAAGCTCCCTTGACTGATGTGTCAGTAACACATTTCAATCTACTCCATTGGATCCTTTTGATTTATGTTAGCCGTCGATCTTCATAACAAACATTATCTATTACCTTGATTTCATACACTTTACAGCTCATCACTTTATCGGTTAAACTGATCATTTAATTATTTTCTATTTTGCTCGATTAACAAAGAAATGTGTCGGTGAACACAAACTTGGTTAATACTATGCTCGATATACACTACACTTTGTCAATGTATACTGAAATGCTTTATTTACCGACAACACTGCTTTGTGTCTTTCAACTCTCTTCTTCATCATAGATGAATGCAACATAATAAAGTCAATTCCATCAAGTCATAGACTCATCAACAAGTTACTAAGTGTATTCCTTATCCTCATCTATCATATACATCTTCCTCATGTAGATATTTATGTTCTTCATCTCTTTCACCTTCCTTCAGATGTGTCGATATAGTAACTTACAAGATAAGTACTGTCAAGCTAGTTGACATCAATGACAACATAATACTGATTTAATCATCTTGCATATCTAATCATCAACTCCTCAGTAATCTTGAATTACATATTCTTCATTCTAGTTCTGAATCAGTTGTAGTTCATCAATCTCTCCCTTTGGCATTGATGGCAACTCAAGCAATATGAAATGTACCATACACATACCAAACATGTTTTCTACAACTTTGTGATCAAATGTTGTGTAGTGTAAGCTCTCCCTAGCTTAATATGTTTAATCACTACATTACTAAAGCAGCATTATAAAATACAACTTTGTCATTATGTAGATATAACCTTTTCAGTTCTCAATTTCCTTTTAGATCATCTCTCCCTTAGATAGTTCTCATCGGTGCAAATCTCCTTTTATTTTCATATTATTTATCTCTCCCTTTGACAACAATGCCAAAGAAAAAAATAAATAATCAGCTCTGTAATAGCTAAGTAACTCTCTGGTGTCCAATACTTCCTTTGTATCTTAGTATACTGATATCCCAAACTGTTTCAGTTCTTCAAACTTAATCACAACCTTGAACAAAATTCAAAGTGTGAACTATGCCGCATCAACATGAATGATCTTCTGATAAGATTAGGCTGATGCAACATCTAGATCACATTAGTGACCGATAGACAAGGGACGGACCCCAAGTCTAGTCCTCAAATATTCAAGTGTCCTTCAGTAGAGGCTTTGTAAAAATGTCTGCAAGTTGTTCTTTAGATGTAAAAAATTCTAACTTTACTTGCTTCTCTTGCACTTTTTCTCTTAAGTAGTGATACTTAATTGATATATGCTTTGTCTTTGAGTGCATCACAGGATTCTTTGAGATATTAATTGCACTTGTTTGATATATGAAATGTTTGAGCAATTAGTAGCAACAGCAACATACTCTACATTAGCTATAGACTGAGAAATACAAGCCTGCTTTTTACTTGTCCAGGTTACAAGTCTTTCACCAAAGAAAAATGCTCCTCCGGTGGTATTTTTTTTGTTATCCACATTTCCAACCCAATCAGCATCGGTGTAAACTTTCAGCTCAAACTTACCTTCCTTAGGATACCATAATCCATAATCCTCTATCTTTTTCAGATATCTTAAGATTCTTTTAGTAGCAATCATGTGTGATTCTCTAGGATTAGAAAAATATCTAGCAACAATTCCCATAGCATGTGTTATATCTGGTCTACTGTGAACTACATACATGAGCTTACCAATCATGGATTAGTAAAGTGTCTGGTTTACCTCTATAGTTTCATCTTCCTTTGTCAATTTACTTCCAATAGCCATCGGTGTTCCCACAGGTTTAGCATCTTCCATGCCAAATGTCTTCAAGACTTCCTTTATGTACTTGGACTGTGTGATGAATATCCCATCACTTTGTTGTATCACTTTTAATCTAAGAAAGAACTTAATCTCTCCGAACATAGACATTTCAAACTCATTCCTCATGTCATCAGCAAAATATTTACATACATGATCTTGACCTCCAAAAATAATATCATCAACAAAAATTTCAGCAATGATAATAGTGTCATCAGTATCACCTTTCATGTACAAATTACTATTCTCACTGGTTCTTACAAATCCAATACTTAACAAGTAAGTATGTAATATTTCATACCATGCTCTCAGTGCTTGCTTCAAACCATATAAAACTTTGTGTAATCTACATACCATGTTTCTATTGTCTGGATCAACAAATCCTTCAGGTTGTTCTATGTACCTCTTCTTCAAGTATACCATTCAAAAATGTTGATTTCACATCCATTTGATAAACCTTAAATTTCTTGTGTGTAGCATATGCAAGTAACATTATAACTCCTTCCAATATAGCAATAGGTGCAAATGTTTCACCATAAACAATGCCTTCTTCCTGTGCATATCCCTTGCATACCAATCTTGCTTTATTTCTTGTTACTTCACCCTTTTCATTCATTTTGTTTTTGAATATCCATTTAGTACCGATAACATTCTTATCTTTAGGTCAGGGTACTAAGGATCAAGTTTTGATTTTCTCTATTTGTTCTATTTCCTCCTTCATTGCATTAACCCATTCTTCATTTTCTAATGCAACTTTCACATTCTTTGGTTCAAATTCACAAACCAAACATGTACCTTATCTTGTTTTGCTTCTAGTCTGCATTCCAGCTTGTCTGTTTCCAATAATTTGTGTCTCGGGATGATGTCTTCTAACAAAACTAGCTAGTACTCGATTTCTTCTTTCTTGTTCATCCTGTTCAGGTTCATTTTCTTGCTCGGTAGCACCATCTTGTTCGTCACTTTCCCTTTCCTATTCCTTGGGGTTATTTTCTTGCTGACTGATTATCACAGTTTGTGACTTCGATAGATAGTCAGGAAGTTCAATGTAAGTGAATCTACCATAGTCTTCTAGTTCCTTTCTTTCTTCTTCATATCATCAAATCAAACTCTTAGGATTTCTACTCTGGCTCTCTTGACATTCGCATCTCCACTATTTATTAGAGTCAGCTTGTCCCACATCTTCTTAGCAGTATCACATTCCTTGATGTCATTAAATTCAGTGTCAGTACAGGCAGTAGCAAGTTCCATCATAGTAATATTGTGTTCATGCCTATCCTTCAGTTGATCAAGAGTTAGGGGACCTGGTGTCGGTTCAATGTAGCCATTCTCCATCAGTTCTACTGCAGAATTCCCAATTCTAGATATGTGCAACCTCATTCAGCTTTTCCATACTATGAAGTTATCTTTTTTTAGCTTTGGCACTTCCCTCTTATACATCTTGAGACCTTTTTGCTAAAGTCCTTAAGACTCTATTCTAAGCAACCACTACTCTGATACCAACTGTTAGAATAACTAAGAGGGGGGTGAATCAGTTATCCAATGTCCCAATTCAAAATGTATAATCCAAAACAATTTTACTACTTCTGCAAGTTGGTAAACATAAAATACTTCCACTATCTGTGTATTTACCGGTTGACAATCTAAACTCTGTATTAATTACCGATTAAATCTAACATGTAATATGCAAAGTATGATCACAAATAAATATCACAATCAACACATACAACAAGAGATTTAACGTGGAAATCCTGTAAAGGGAAAAACCACCTAGGACCAGCAACCCAAAAGTGTTCACTCTTATTAAGTGAGGTCGGTGAAGACCCAACCCTATTAAAGGTTTATAAACACACTGTTAGGTGTGACCTTGTTAGAGGATTTTAGACCAGAAGTTATGATCCAACTAGCAGTCACTCTGGGGTTAATAGGATAACAATGTTCACTCTATGAATGAAACATCAAAAGACTTTCATAGTCCACTTGGTTAAGAGATTTATCTGTGTACAATGGTTAAATGTGTAATAGTAGGTGATCTGCCTAAATACAACTTCAGTTTGCACTTTACAGATCAATGTTCAGCTCATTCAAATATTTCTGACCAATATAACACTTTAGATTCAATACTGTATCAACTTACTATCCATTGGTAATAACTCTTTGTAGCTCGATAACTATTCTGCTGCTCGGTTCTTATTAACTAGTATGATCAGAAAAACTTCTTCATGCGATTATTCTGTAGTATCTTCTTCTTCCGGAATCCTTTTCATAATGAAACCAATGTCTCTTATATAGATGAGTAAATCATTTTCTTTTCCTCCATCAGATTTTGCTGCTTAATCATATTCATAGATTTTTCCGCTTTAAGCTCCCTCGGTTGATGTGTTAGTAACATGTTTCAATCTGCTCCATTAGATCCTTTTGATTTATGTTAGCTATCGATCTTCATAATAAACATTATTTGTTACCTCAATTTCATACACTTTATAGCTCATCACTTTATCGGCTAAAGTGATCATTTAATTCCTTTCTATTTTTCTCGGTTAACAAAGAAATGCGTTGGTGAACACAAGCTCAGTTAATACTGTGCTCAGTATACACTACACTTCATTAGTGTATACTGAAATGCTTTATTTACCGACAACACTTCTTTATGTCTTTCAGCTCTATTCTTCATCATAGATGAATGCAACATAATAAAGTCAATTCCATCAAGTCATAGACTCATCAACAAGTTACTCAGTGTATTCCTTATCCTCATCTGTCATATACATCTTCCTCATGTAGATATTTTTGTTCTTCATCTCTTTCACCTTCCTTTAGATGTGTCAGTATAGTAACTTACAAGATAAGTACTATCAAGATAGTTGACATCAATGACAACATAATACTAGTTTAATCATCTTGCATATCTAATCATCAACTCCTCAGTAATCTTCAATTATAGATTCTTCATTCTGGTTTTGAATCAGTTGTAGTTCATCAATTTAATGATGAGAGATGATGAGATGGAAGATTATAATGATGAGGGAGAGTTAGTTAATAAGATCTACGATCAGAACACTAGTAGAATTTGACAAATAAATGACTATGTGACTACAAAATTTAGTCATGTGACTAAAAAATTTAGCCACGTGACTAAAAATTATCAAATTCTTCTTTTTTTTCTAGTTCATAAGTATAAGTGACTAAATAAATGACTAATTGGTCATCAGGTAAAATCACAAAAAAAAATTGGTTAGACAAATAAAAATGACTACAAAACCCTATGTCTATGCATCTATTTTAGTATTCTCAATAAGGTAACAATAATGAATCACTATCCATTGCTTATGGTATATAATATCTTTCATCAAATGAAGGGCTTAACAATATCTTCTAAGCTTGATCTTAAGTGAATTCATAATCCACTAAGATTTTGTGATGATTATGTACCAAATTAACCTTCAAAGTATATTATGGATAATAGGAGTTTGAAGTAGTGTCATTTTCTTTGACTAAAGCACTAACCACGTACATGAAATTGATGACCAAGGTGAACAAAGCCTTGAAAATTACTCCACTTTTCTAGTTTTGAATAATATTTTAACTTGGTTCAAATAAAGGTGAACTGGAAAATTCAAGGTGATGATCTATGGTATAGATCTAAGCAACAAAAAAAGAACGTACAAGTTCCAAGAAAGTTCAAGTTTCAAGGTGATGATATAACATTTTATCAAGATCTAAATTCATTGAAATAGTTTGTGAGGATGATCAGATGACTGAGATTAATCAAAGGAAAAAGTAATAAAGGAGATTAAGAGGCAAAACAAAGTCTATATAAAGGATGAATTTGTATGAACAAAATGATGGAAATTTGAAGGGTTGATGATGTTGGCAAGTTGACTATACTGATATATATGACTATGAATTAGTTTTTTCATTATGGCAATAAAGTCATATGATACTATGGAGTCAGCACAAGCAATTAGAACATCAGAATTTGGTTAAGTATGAAAGACTGGACAGTTAGTAGAGCACCAGGTGAACAAAGCATCAACGCACATGCGTATGATTGATTTATGGTATGCACCCTTCAAAATAAGCTTGTTGATATGTAATCATGCTAAGTCTAATAGTGCTTGATCAGATGAGTCAGTATAATGAAGATACAGCTAGTTGAAGAGTCACAGTCAATAAGCTGCAAAATAGAACAGATTACAGGGCCAACTGTTTGTATTTTGATTAGCACTTGTAATATTGTTTTGTAAAGGCTATGCACCTATTGTAATTAGGTCATAGACATGTTAATATGATTATATGTAAACACACTTGAGCCAATTCAATTGGAACTGGTGTATGTCATTAGTTATAGGCCGACTTGATGAAGAGTTTTGTATGTGCATATAAATAAGACATGCACCCTTGTAATTAAAAAGGGGATGTGATATAGATCTGATAGGAGTAGAGAAGAAGTATGCAAAGATCAGTAAGAATTTTTTAGTTCTTTACAAGAGGATAAGGCATAAGTGCATCAAAGGAACTGATTTGACAAGCAGTGTCACAGCAGCAGTTCACCTTGCAGATATAGTGTGTATCTGAGATCCAAAAGCTTGTAGCCTTCACCACTTGAGCAATGAGCTCTAGGAAAATGTGTCCCCACCCCTAATAGGGTTATTGTAAAAGACTCCTAATAGAGTCTGACAATTGACCAGGTCACTATACTAAAAGCATTGTAAAGATCAACTCCTAACAAGGTTGCAAGATCCTCTAACAGGGATCATAAAACACTAGTGCAGTTCTTAGTGGGTGTCAATTCCCACTGGGGTTTTTACCTATTTGATTTTTCCTGTAATCATATTATGTGTTATGTGTTATGGTTACTTATCTTATTTGCATTGATATTTATTTCAATACTTAAGCTAAAATTTAAGATTCAAGAGTTAAGAAAAAGTAATATTATATGGGACATTGATTCACCCCCCCACCCTCTCAATGTTCCCATTCCTAACAATTGGTATCAAAGATTTCATCCTCTGAAGATAAATTTAACCACTTGAGGAGATCATGAATAAGGGAGAAATGAAACATCTGAAAAAGAATCTTGAAGCAGCTCTTGAAGACCTTGACAGATCTGAAAAAGAAATTAAAGAACTAAAAGAAAAGGTTAGTGATTCTCATGCAGTCATCAAAAAACTAAGAAAAGATTTTAAATACTATTCCACTAGTGATTTGGGAAAAATGATTAAAAATCTAAATGAGGAAAACACATCTCTGAAATATCAGATTGAAGAATTGGATGAAAAGTTACTTAATCATCAAGAAGCCTATGAAGAACAGATCAAAGAAAACAAGCAGTTGGATAAAGAACTAAGGCAAGCTAACATGAAAATCTTGGAATTAGAAAACATCAAGAAGAAAGTGGAATTTGAATTGACTGAAGCAAAGAATCATATTGACAAATTGCACACAAGAAAGAAACCATCAGAAGAATCTTTAGAAGCTAAGAAGACAGGAAATCATACAGAAGTAGAATCTGAACCACCCAAGGATGAGCGCAAGCTAGTAAACAAGACTTTTTATGCTTGTAACAAACATGCGCACATAGCAATAAATTGTAAAGAGGTAAGACCATTCAATGGTTACTATTATTCATGTAATAACTTTGGTCATAGAGCTATGAATTGTAGATCAAATCAAAATCAAAAAAATTAGAGAAGTCATCCACAGTCGAATGTAAGAAAATCTTAGGACATTACATGTCAGATATGCAATTATGTTGGTCACACAACCAGTTAGTGCAGTATGGTAACTCACATGAATGCACCAAGGAATATGAGGTCTCCAGTCATTTGTCACTCATGCAAAAAGGCTGGACACATCTCTAGGTTCTACAAAACAAGAGCGCAAAGACAAGAAAGCCCTAAAAAGTCAAAAGGATCAATTTTGGAAGAAGCGGGAGAAGTCAAATTTGTGCAAGCTTCAGAAGATGTGAGCTTGATTTGGAAGGAAGAAAAGAAGGGCAATGTTAATGAAATAGTTGAGGATGCATCCACAATGGACGCACCTCCTATTTATGGTTAAATGACCTTCATGGTCATAGGGGGAGCTAGATCATCTCTAGACCCCTGCATGGCTAGTATACTCACCCTCAGAGTATGCCCTTAGACTACAAATGTTTGGAGACTATATGATTCAGTATGCGAGAGTGCACTGCCTGATTGATAGCGGAGACAAAGAATGAAATTTCCTATTGCATTCTATGTTTACGTGAAAAGCATTAAAGGTGGAAAATTTTCTTTAGAGCCATTAGAGATTCATAATTCACACATTTCACTCTAAGTTGAGCATTTGGATAGCACATAAGATCAAGCAGTTGAGTTAAGAAGTGGTGAAGTTGAATTTATCAGCGAAGAAGAAAGATTGATCGTTGGAAGCCCTAGTTCAGATGCATCGATTTAGAAACCCTTGGAAACCTCTGTGAAGTGATAATTCAAGTAATTCATGGCTACACCAGTTGTATTTAATGTTTTTGAAAGAAAAAGATATGTGTTTAAGAGGCATCCCTTCAAGTCCACCTTAGATGACATAGAAGGAGCCTTTTCTAGAACCCCAATGGGCGTTATGCACGTAGAAGACATACGCGCATACATCTACTACAAGAAGGAACCAGTAGGACTAGATAGAATTAGGGCACACATGGAAGCCATGATGAAACCAGACAAGACATTCACTGATGAGTTCATGCAGTTGGAAGGCAACCCCATTATAGAGTATGCTACAACTTATGAGTTCTATGAATCCGAATGGATCAAGATTCTATTGAGCATAATTCATGATGACCTATTTTGGATAGGTGAAGTTCTAGTTCACATCACCTCAGACCTAATCCATGAAATGACTAGATTACCAAAGATTGGCGCCATCCTTCCCACTGGCAAGATGTCATAAAATTGGTTGAACAAGCTTGCAAATCTTGCAGTGATAAGCGTGGCATGACAATTGAGCCAATTGAGGAGAAAGACATCAAATTGATATCCATGATACTTGGATACAGGTTCCAACATGCCAACAGGGTCAATAGTGTGTCCACAGCCACTATTCTAGTAGCCATCAGGATTGTAAAAGAAAATGGTGAATTCAATCTATGTGAAATCTTGCGCACATAATTGATGGACAATATCAAGGCAATTAAGCATTATAAGAGTAAGATATTCAGGTTTGGATCTCTAATAATCTATATGTACTTTGATATAGTTGGCAAAGTATCAAACCTTTATCTAGATAAGACTATTCCTACATTGCCTCAGATTTCTTTCAAGGCATCATCAAAAAGCACCCTTAAAGACTTCGTAGAATTAGAACTAACAATATTCAGGATAAGGATGCAGATGAGGTATAGGATACCTAAAAGCATTGTTGAGAAATACAAGGACAGTATTTATTTTATGGTTGAAACAGACATTACTTGTATAGAGTTTGTTGAGCCTAGATATAAGTGGATTCATTCACTTGGCTATGAAGTGGACGAGAAAGTTTTTGAATCCTATGCACAAGCTCTACTATCAACACCCTAAGATCCAAATGAGCCTAGATGGGGAACATATGAGGAAAAGACCAGACAGGTAGATGCAGTCTTAAACAGTGTTGCAACCAAGAGGAAAGCCACCAAAATCACCTCTGAGATTTTGAAGATCCATGGTGTGACCTAAGTAGACTTGGATAAAGCTAGAGAAGCAAAGATAGCTATGAAAATTGAGAGTGCATCCACTAAGGAAGCAAAGACTAATGATCCTAAGATGAAGAAAGTAGAAATTTAGAAAATTGATGATCCAAAAGAAAAGGAGAAGAAGATAGATGATATCACTCCTGTGCCCACTCCTAGTGATTCCACTACACCACCAAAGCCCAATAAGATGTCAAGGAGGAAAAATTATCTAGTCACAAGCCACCCATCAGCAAGATCAACAAGAAGCAGAGGTAAAAACACTCATCCACCTCTTGAGGTAGGATTCCTACCAAGCTTGCAAGTATTGAGATCCAGAGTGGTAGATGAAGGTAGACTTGATCAGATAACTAAGTATTATGATAGATATCATGAGATTGACAAGTATGAGATCCATGAGATGTTGATCAAACATATGATCAAATTAAATAAGACTATGCTAGAACTAAAGATAGTGATTCCAGATAAAGTTTGGGAAATTTTGGATACCTTGAAAAGATAAGCAACAGAGGAAGAATACAGAATAAGAGAAAAGAAACTAGATGATAACCTCCCAGTATGTTCAATTGATGAGAAAACACTATTGCTAGGTTTGGTGAAGCCACACCTCAGAACTAAGATGAGAACCCTTCACATTATGAATAAAGATTATGAGTTGATTACCAAGGAAACAGAAAAAGCCTTTGAAAAAGTGTTCCTTGGACAACACATGCAACCTACATCTGCACCCATCACTCAAGCACTTATTGAGAAAGCTAAAGTATTTGAGGTCACATATGCACCTATGACAGGTCTACAGGACTCAGTGACCATAGTGACAGCACCCACAAAGGTAATGGCATCTGCGCCCATGCCTAAAGACAAGAAAGACACAATAATGATTGAAAACATGGAAATATCCATGGAGGCCATGGATAAGGACTTGGATAAGTTTGAAGAAGCATTCATAAGCACTAAGGAAGTAGAAACTCTTTGTGGTAATAATTCACCAAAGCAACAAGAGGAAATTCAGATTGAGGACTTGACAGGACAAGAAGAAGAAGAGGAGAAAGAAGAAGAAAATGAAGAGGAAAAGGAAGAAGAAAAGAAGAAAGAGGATACAGAAAAGAAAGATGAACATGTGATTGTAAAAACTAAGGTAATGGATATCAATCAAATTTCACTCCTTACCCCAAAACCATCAGCATCATTGTTGTCACGTTTGACTCCTAACACTACAAGCTTGGACTCTTGGGGAGAAGAAGACCTGATCAAGATCAGTGTTCTTGCTATGGAGAAGGCCAAGGAGAAACAAGTGATGAGAAATCCTTAATTTATTGAGTCAGTAAATATCTTGAATAGTCTACTGCCAGCAGAGAAGATGGTAACAAAAGGGCATTTTGTGGATGTTGTCAGTACCATCCTGACAAGCTTCAAAGAAAACTTTTCTATCTTAGAAGAATCAGCAGCTAAGGTAGCAGAAGGGTTGTATCTCAAGAAGAGATTGGATGAGATAACTAAAAAAATTTCACTTGACCTTAACTCTCTGAAGGTTGGTCAAGCTTCATTAAAATAAATTGTAGAAAAAGGAAGGAAAATCATAGCAGATTGCATGAACCAAGACAAGCTGATTGCAGATCTCTACAAGAAAATCCAAGAAGCAGAAGCTATGATAGAAGTAGTGAGGAAATCGGTAGAAGATCCTTCCACTAATGCAAATATGTGTAACAATGTGTACCAAGGACAAGTGGACAAAATAGAACAGGCAGAGAAAGAAATGTCCAAGATAAGGGCAAAGCAAACACAGCTAAGAAATGCTCTTGCACCCTCATTAGATGTATTGAACTAGAACATCAAGGAGATCGATGCCACTATGGTGACATATGATCAAGGTCCCTGTTCAGATTTGGATAAGAATATGGAGAAGTTGACATATTCTTTGTGCGCCCATCTCCAGACAATAGACACATTGAAGAAGTTTTGGCAGACTAAGATTGCAAATCTTCAGATAGCCTACTCGGATGTATTAACTATGTAAGTACTTATGGATTTTTTTTTTTGAGAACCTTTATCATTAATGTCAAAGGGGGAGTATAGAATATAGAAGAGAGAATATGGATTTTTGTATATGATGTAAAGGGGAGTATAGTACATAGTGAAAGGGGAGATATAAGTTAGAGTATGTATTAGAAATTTTGTATAAAGATACAGTTAGTAACTTGGCCATATTCCTTTGTTGCCATCAATGAAAAAGGGGGAGATTATTGGCAAGTTGACTATACTAATATATATGACTATGGATTAGTGTTTTCATTATGGAAATAGATTCATATGATGCTATGGAGTCATCACAAGCAATTAGAACATCAAAATTTGGTTAAGTATGAAAGACTGGACAGTTAGCAAAGCACCAGGTGAACAGAGCATCAATGCACGTGCGTATGACCAAGTTATGGTATGTGCCCTTGAAAATAAGCTTGTTGATATGTAATCATTCCAATTCTAAGAGTGCATGATTAGATGAGTCAGTATAATGAAGATACAGCCAGTTGAAGAGTCGCAGTCAGTAAGCGGCAAAACAAAACAGAGTACAGGGCCGACTGTTTGTATCTTGATTAGCGCTTGTAATATTGTTTTATAAAGGCTATGCACCTATTGTATTTAGGTCATAGACATGTTAATATGATTATATGTAAACACGCTTGAGCCAATTCAATTGGAAGTGTTGTATGCAATTAGTTATAGGCCAACTTGATGAAGAGTTTTGTAAGCGCATATAAATAAGACATGCGCCCTTGTAATTAAAAAGGGGATGTGATATAGAGCTGATAGGATTAGAGTAGAAGTATGTGGAGAGAAGTAAGAATTTTTTAGTGCTTTACAAGATGATAAGGCATAAGCACATCAAAGGAATTGATATGACAAGCAGTGTCATAGCAGCAGTTCACCTTGCAGATATAGTGTGTATCTAAGATCCAAAAGGTTTTAGCCTTCACCACTTGAGCAGTGAGCTCTAGGAAAATGTGTCCTCACCCCTAATAGGGTCTAACCTTTGACTAGGTCATTGTACTAAAAGAATTGTAAAGATCAAATCCTAACATGGTTGCAAGATCCTCTAACAGGGATCATAAAACACAACTACAGTCCTTAGTGGGTGTCAATTCCCACTAGGATTTTTACCTATTTAGGTTTCCCCATAATCATATTGTGTGTTATGTGTTATGGTTACTTATCTTACTTGCATTGATCTTCAGTTCAATACTTAAGCAATACAAGTTAAGATTCAAGAGTTATAATAAGTAATATTATATGGAACACTAACTCACCCCCCCTCCCCTCTCAGTGTTCCCATTCCTAACAGATGAGTCATTGACTGATGCAGTGAAGAAGGAAAAGTTTGAATTCTGAGTCAAAAAGATGAGATTGATGAAGTGTTGAAGCCAATGGAAAGTGAAGGATTGAAGTGAAGACAAAGAGCGCACAAGGGACCTGATTATGTAAAAGATAGTTGCAGATTTACAGGTCAATTTATATGTTGTTACTTATTAACATTTGTATGAGAAAAATCTCCTAACCGAGTGGACCTAATAGTCTTATTATAAATCCTTGCAAGAGGTAACATTATAAAAGAGTGTTTGAAGACCTTTAACTAGGCCACTCCTAATAGGGTGAAGATTCTAACAAATCTAAGGTAAATCCCCTAACAGGATCACATTTAAAAATGTGTATTGTAATCTTTAACCAGATTAGATTTTAACTAAACATACTTCAGAAGAGCATTTCTTTAGTGGGTGACAATTCCCACAGTGGTTTTTCCCAAATTGAGTTTCCATGTTAAATACTTGTGTTATATGTGTTGAATGTTTATTGTGAATGTTATTACCGATTAATAAATTTAATTTACTATTATTGGTTATTATTGAAGTGTGTATGACTGAGTAATCACTAGGTTTTTTTAGATAAAGTTTTTAAGGTAAAGAGAATCAAGGATTACTAATTCACCCCCCCCCCCCCTGATGCAGGGGCATCAGATGCTCATCAAAGGTACCTTGGAGATCCAGGTCATCACAAAGGTCATAGAGAATCTGATGACATCAATTGGTCAATTCTATAGCCAATCATGGCATTTGAAAGCACAAAAAGTTATAATTTTGTATGATGTCTTGATTGATTTCAATGTTGAAAAGTTGTAATTGATCCATGGAATAGGATCTAGAGGTTGTCTAGGGTAGAGAAGTCATTTTATAGGGTCTAGTATGATGTCATAATAATATCAAGTCCTTTCATAAGTCGAAACATTCAATAAGTCCCTTAAAACATAGTTTATTGCTTTAGAAAATTCAAATCTTGAATGTAACGGCTATATGGGCATTTTGGAGGGAAACTCCATAGTTTAAATTTTATGAAGGAATAGGAAGTGAAACAAGTTGGAGTTAGTTGGGGGGAATGTTAACTACCTCCTAGACCCATAAATATGTCAGTGTATGGCCTGTACCATATATTGGATGGACTGTCTCACAATTCTAATGAAAAAGGCTTGGTTTTGATTGGCAAATTGAAGTTTCCTTTGCTTTGTAAGTTATTTATGATATTGGAATGAATTGAATCATCATTTTGGACATGTATTGTGGTTAATTACTCAGTTTTGCACTCAGATTTGGTGATTTGTTCATTGAAAATCTGTACTACTAGCTGTAAACGTCACTTTCTAAAGCATTTTGACAGTTTTCCTTGTTTAATCATGGTTATTCCATGAAATGTTTACTGTTTCTTCATGGAATACCATCTATCTAAAATGTACAGATGTTTCTAACTTAGAAATGAATAGCTAACTTAAGTATTTGGTAGCCACCAACAATAAAAAGGTGAAAACAAGGGTTAAGGATTGATGGGACAGTCATAAAGAGAGAGATCTGCCTTAATGAGGGCAGGGTTTGAGAGTCAAATCTTGTTTATGGTGTTAAAACATAGATTTTTGCATCTTTAATTGATCAAATAGAGCATTGCACGTGGGAGATTGAAGATACCCTTGAAACAAGGGTTTTGAATGCATGATTTGGGGCTTTTGGGGTTAATGAAGCCATAGACTGAAATTGATTGTGTATTTGTCTAATTGAAGGAATTTGAGGACCCTATGCAAATTTTGAAGTCCATACATTAAGTATTGATATATGTTGCTTTGTAAATGCACTAGTTGTTCCATTGTTAAAGACAGGGTCATTGTGAAGAATCTTTGATGTTTTCCAAAATAAGCCTATCCAAGTTTCACATATGTTTTAGAAAAGGATAAAGGGTATTGGAAAAGGTCATTTTTTCAGAGAGTCACTTGGGAAAAACAAAATTTATTGGCCATTTTACCTTGCTGCTGTTACAGAAATTGAAAATTGTCATTGACAACATTTTGGCTTGCTATGCATTTGTGCTTCAGACATGTGGAAACTGAAAGGTGATGCTTAGAACATGTGAGATAGACAAAAAAAAACCTATTAAATCCTAAAAACATCCTAGAGTTGACTTTTTGTAGATTTTGCCCATCAGGACCTAGAAGGGTCACTTGGAACACTTTTACAATCTTGCTCATTTTGGGTTGTTACTTGGATCCATCACCCTATCCTCTGCATCACCCCCTCTCTCTGTAATCCAACACTAGTGTTCCTGATAGTGTGAATCATTGGAAAGTTTTCAACAGTTCTAGGAAAATCATTAAATTTATGGAATAAAGGGGTTTGTTTTCAAATCACCTCTTCGAAGGCAACATTGATGAAATTAATCAACCTAGTCATGAAGAATCTTCCTCTAAAGAAGGTGAAAATGGGGTCATTCAGTTGAAGGATGATAAAATTCCCAAAGGTATGTTCTCTCTGAAGAATATGTTTGATAGGAATTAGACATACATTAGATGAAACAAAGAAAGAAATCCTATAGAAATATCCATTGATTTTGAGAAAATTAACATTGGAACTGAAGAAGATCCTAAGTTGGGGTGTATTAGGAAATGTTGTACTCCTAAGGAGAAATAAGCTCTAATGTATTTTCTTGGTTGCTACAAAAATGTCTTCACATATTGTTATGATGATTTAAAGAAGTTCAAGGGTGGTAGAGTACAACATCACATCCCATTGAAACCTGGCACTGTCCCTTTTAAACAAAAGAAAAGTAATTATAATCCAAAGATAACTAAGGCCATATTAATGGAAATAGATAAGATTCTCAAAGCCAAGACTATATACCCCATCCATCATTCTGCATGGATTGCTAATATTGTACCTATGAGGAAGAATAATGGTGAGATAAAGATTTGTGTAGATTTCCAAAATTTAAATCAAGCTTCCTTAAAGGATAACTTCCTCTTACCCAAGATGGATCATATCTTACAAATGGTCTTGAGATTAGAAATGATGTCCATGTTAGATGGTTTCTTGGGATATAACCAAGTGGAGGTAGCACTAGA
This sequence comes from Chamaecyparis obtusa, assembly GCA_027943335.1. Classification (NCBI taxonomy): domain Eukaryota; kingdom Viridiplantae; phylum Streptophyta; class Pinopsida; order Cupressales; family Cupressaceae; genus Chamaecyparis; species Chamaecyparis obtusa. Next base: position 340,230 of record BSBK01000177.1, on the reverse strand, counting down.
ATATTAACATAATACTACATTTACAACTCCTATTGATGTTTTTTCCTATAATAGAATGTGTTTTGGCATTATTAATGTAAGATCCAAATTCTAAAAAGCCATGGAGCTTGCCTTCGGAGATTTGAAGAACAAGATAATTTTATATTATTTATATGACCTTACTATTTTCTCCAAGAAGTGTGCCCAACACTTACATGACTTGGAGATAATTTTTTAGAGATGTTTAGAGTTTGGTGTTTCTCTAAACCCAAAAAAGTCTATATGTGCAATAACTGAAGAGAAATTTCTTGGGCACATTGTCTATAAAGGAGGAATAAGGATTGATCTGGAGAGAGTAAAGGCCATTTAGAAATTTCCTCTACCTGCATCTCAAAATAGAAATTGGGAAGGTAAATTTTCTCTAAATGTTTGTGCCAAACTTTGTTGAACCCACCAAGCATATTATAGAAATGATGAAAAATCAACCTACTTTGGAATGGAGTCCAGAAGGGAAAAAGGATTTTTAAGATATTAAAGATGTAATTACAAGTGCTCCTACCCTAGTTCATCCTAATTTTTAGAAGGATTTTATCATATATTGTTATGCATTAGAACACACTATGTCATTTATCCTACTAAAAAAGAATGGCGCTAGCATAGAAGGTCCCATCTTATTCATGAGCATTCCCTTGAAAAAGCATGAACTAAATAACTCACTGATGGAGAAACATGAATACATTGTGGTGAGTGATAAACTACAACTGATTGAATATCTTGAGGGAAAGTTTGACAATGGAATTGATATTTGAAAGACAGTGAATGATGATCACCAAGCTACTAAAGTGTATATAAGACATTAAATCAGTTAATGTATTGTCATTGATATCAACTAGTTTTGACTGTACTTATCATGATGGTTACAAACATCTTAAGAGGAAAAAATGATGAAGGAATGAGATATCTACATGAAGATGAGATGAATGAGAAAGATATGGATATAGTATTCATTGGGTAACTTATTGACGAGTCTATATAATTATGTTAGTTATTTTATTGTATTACATGAATCTATTATAAATTAAAGGTCAAAAATGAACAAGTTTATGTGGTCGGTAAATGATGAATTATGTATACACCAAGAAAGTGTAGTGTATACCAAGTATAGTGTTAATCAAGCTAGTTACCACTGACGCATTTTTGGTATTGATCAAGTGAAAGAAATATATTGAACTTATGACTGTCGACTAAAGATGATGAGCTAGATAATTGTTTATGATTTCGAGGTAAATAATAATGTTTTTTATGATGATCAAATGGTTGACAAAATTCAAGGATGATCAGATGAAGGAGAATGAAACATGTTACTGACACAATTGTCGAGGAAGGTTAAAGCACCAAAATCAATGATGAAGATTAAGAGGAAAAATCTATGGATGGAAATAAAATGGTTTATGATGTCTATATAAGAGACATGAGATTCATTATTGAGTCTGTTGTAGGAGAATTCACATGAAAAGATTGACTTTATGTAATGTTGATCAAACTGGTTGAAGACAGAACTGATCAAATCTACAAACAACACCAAGTGATAGAGAAAGCAATTACCGAACATAACAGAGTTGGAGGAAACAAAGATATTGAATTGATTATTGATGAGAGATATTTTTTAGCTTAGCATAGATCTGAAAATCTGAAAATCAAGTTGTATTTGAATCAGATCATTACTATATAATTTGAACCTTGCTACAGATAAATCTCTTAACCGAGTGGGACTTAACAGTCTTTATATTTCAATATGACATTCAATGAATGTTGATTGTTATCTTGTTGATCCCATAGTGAATGTTTGGTCAAGGAAGAATTGTTAGTGATAAATCCTCTAGCCAGGTCACACCTCATAGTGTGTTTTGTAACCTTTAACAGGGTCCACTTTTAACTGAGCTCACTTTAGAAGAGTGAATTATTTTGGGTTACCAGTCCCAGGTAGTTTTTCCCCTAACAGGGTTTCCACATTAAAAATATAAGTGTTATATGTGTATGGATGTGTTGAATTGTTATTTTACTTTACACATTATTATGACTGGATTGATCGGTAAATATAGTATTTAATTTACTGGTAATCGGTATATGAAGAGAAAGGCACAGTTGATATTTTACCAAGTTGATTAATTGGTTTGAAAGTTTTGTTATATACATCTAGGAATATTTGGGACTATAGGATAACTGGACTTAACTGATTCACCCCCCCACCCCCTTCCAAGTTATCTAATAGTGAGGGCTCTAAAAAGTTTCATATTTTATATACTTCACTCTCATGCAACAATTTATGTCCTAGATTTAGTAGTCAAGAGTATATTAACTCAACAAAATGTAGAATGTAATAAAAGAGGTACCTAAGTAGACAAAATATAATAATATGGCATATAATTAAAACCTACAAAGATGGTTAGGGGAAGAGGCATGTGCAAGATGATAGAAAAAAGAAAGCACAAGAATGAAGAGAGTCTCCCATTATTCCTCTTTACCTCAATGACTAACAAGTGGTTCACACACATTTATTATTTACTTACATATGGTGAATGCCCATAACACTTGTCTTGTTGAGAAAAGATAAATTTGAGTTTGAAATGTCAGAAGTATTTTAAGTGGGAGGGTAACTTGTATAAGAAAGGGGTTGATGTCACTATCTTGGGGTGTGTAGATAAAGAAAAATAGAAGAAAATCCTAAAAAAAAATTCATGATAAGGCTTACGAAGATCATTTTCCATCATCAATTACAACATATAAGGTACTCAAAAAAGGTTTTATTGGCCAAACACATTAAATTATTCTTATGAATAGGTCCTCTAAGTATGATAAATGTGAAAAAATTTCAATCTAACCTTAGTTAGTCACTCTACCTCTAAGTCTGGTTGCTATCAAGGAACCTTTCCAATAATGGGGTTTATATTTTATTAGGCCTATAAATCCTAATTCCAGTGCAGGACATACCCATATATTGACATTCACTAATTATTTCACTAAGTGAATAAAGGCTACTACTCTAAAAACTACCAAATCTGAAGCTCTGATTGATTTTCTCAAGGAAAACATTTTAGCAAGATTTGGCATTCCCAACAAGCTAGTAGCTGATAATGCAAGAAGATTTTCTTCCTTAGAGTTCAATTTTTTTTGTTATGAGAATGGAATTACCCTATCACACTCCTCAGATTATTATTCACAAGGGAATGGACAATTTGAGTCCAGCAGCAAAATATTGTTACTGATCATTAAGAAGTTGGTGGAAGAGGATGAGAGAATATGGCACAAATCTCTTTATGGAGACTTATGGGCTGATAGAATTACCTATAAGAGAACCATATGCATGTCTTCTTTCCATTTTATGTATGGGATTAATTTTGAGTTACCTACTCCTTGGATTTTTCATCTCTAAACTTTTAAAAACATACTGAAGATGGGAAGTTTCAATCATCTCTAGGAAAGAGAATCATGTATCTTAATAAGTAGGAAGAAAAGAGGGATGAAGTGGCTAACTAGATAGTCAAGCATCAAGAGATGGTTGCAAGGATTTTTTATAAGAAGGCCAGAAAAAGGAAGTTTTATTTTGGAGACTCAGTCCTCCTATGGGATCAAATAAGGGAGCCTAGAGGAGCACATAAGAAATTTGATTCTCTATGGAGTGGTATGTTCATCATCAAAGTAGTTGTGGTATAAAATATGTACTATTTTGCCTATCTAGATCGAACTCAATTGTCTCTTTCCTATAATGGGAAAGATCTAAAGTTATGTAATCGGTATCTCTTTCTGCCTCCCTTTGTACATAATTCAATTTTGGGCTTTCATAGTTTAGTTGGTGTGTGTCCATTTTTGTTGTGACTATGTAGCCCATTGAATAAGGCCTTTAGCCATGAGTCTAAGTTTTTTGCCTCTTCTTAGTCCTTTTGCCCAATTAGAGCCAATTGTTACCTATTGTTTTCACAAATTTGAATTAGCTCCTTTTGAATCACTAATTTCCCTCATCATGGTTTTTTCACATTCACTAGTTCCCAAATTGATCGATCGACATTTTCTATAGATGTTAAGTCTCATCCGTGTCTCATAATTGTTTGGTGGAAGTTTCTCTTATCAATTTCTTGTTCTTTGTTCCTTGTTTCGCTCGATACCTAATCCCTGATAATGTCATGTTGATGGGTTCCTCACTAGTCTTGTATCAATCGATCACACTTTATTGGTGCTTTTGCACATGCTTATCTTGTTCCATGGCTCTTGAAGGATGCAATAACATGATGTTCAAATAGCAGTAGCCTCATAAGAAATAAATTGTGTTGTGACATCAGTAGAGTGCCAATTTTAATGCTTGAAGGATAGTGCACTAATTAAAAGATTTCATTTCAAATTTCAAGGAAGTAATACAGCCACCAAAGTGAAGGCATTAATTTCTCTAGGTATAAATATGTATGTCACCTTCATTTTTATCATTTGAATTTGAGACTTATGGAAAAATTGAAGGGGCACTCAAAGGAAAATGAAAAAAACTAGATTTGAGGTAAGAAGCTTTCTTGTGTCTAAATTTACTGAATTTTCCAATCTTCCTTGGTTTAGTATCTGAACATAATTTTTTGTGAATTGTGAACTTAGTGTTGTAGTTTATGGGATGTCTTTCTTCCTATGTTGAATGATGATTACTATAGGATACTAACATCTATCTATTGATTTATATTTTTGGTAAATTGATTATTGTTTCAGTATACAACTTTGTGTGGAATTAAAATGGTGATCTATAGATATTTGAGTGAATTTTATGATTGAGGAAACTTTGTGTTCTATTTGTGTTATTCAAAATTAGTTATTTTTTTCCTTTCAAAGAACTTTCTGGTTAAAATCTCCCCACATTATCTATTTTCAGGTTAAAATCATACTGGTTATTTTTAGTTTATTTCAAAATCATAAGAAGGTAGCTACATCTTCTAAAATAAGTAGAGATTTGGTGTCGAATGTCATCACATATGTCTCAACTATTGATTTGGATTTCCACTTTTTGGGACTACTATACTGTAAGAGTTAAGTGGTAAAAATATGTAACCAACAACATACACCTGTGTTTAGGGACAACCTTTCCTATACCTACTTCTCCTTTTACCACTAAGGTTTCTATCTAAAAGAAGAAAAAAATACACCTGTAAATGAACCCCTTTGTGCAACCTAGTTAGTCCAATTAGCTTGAACCAATTTTAAGTACTAATCTAGTACCACCATTTCCTCAAAGGTTGGAGATCATATAATCTAAACCAAATCCCACCTTTGATTTTATGGACCATCTTAAGTATGTGTGTGCCAAATTACCCTTATTTCAAGAAATCAAGGATGTACCCATTTACAATAAATTAATAAGGGATGCTTGTTTGAAGAAGCCATGGAGGAAGAAGAAAGATCCACAGATGGTTCAGTGATTTCTTCTTTCATGCCTACCAACAATTGCTTTATTCATATCAAATTTGAACAATTCACAACTGCAGCCACATACTTAGCTTCATCAGTAGATTGGGAAATGCAATTTTGTTTCTTGATTGTCCAGGAAACTAATCTCTATCCAAGAAAGAAAGCTCCACCACTAGTACTATTTTTGTCATCTACACTTCGTACCCAATCATAATCTGTATATACTCTCAGTTCAAATTTGTCATGCTTCTGTTAGAAAGTAAAGTCCACCAAGATAACTGAGAGGGGGGGGTGAATCAGTTATCAGATAATTATAAATTTTATCATCTTCAACAGCATTTAACCATGTAAGCAATGCAATTACTAACCATACAAAGATATTCATACACAATGACACAATAACACAAGATATGTTGACTAGGGAACCTCTTGATCAAAGAGTAAACCCCGGTGGGAATGATGCCCACAAAAGATGCACTAATATGAATATTCCTTGTGAAAGGATGGACTTTGTTAGGAGTCTTATGAAATACATTCAGTACATATAAATCCCTGTTGGGAGATTTTGAATCCCTGTTAAAATATTCTAACCTTGTTAAGAGTTATGGAAGACAAAAGGACCCACTGCCCAAACAGCTTCAGGGTAAGATCACTAAACACACTGTCCAAATAACCTTAATATTATTCAGTAGAATAATATGAAATATGTTACTTCCTTACTATGCCAAACCACACTCACTGCTACATCAGATCTCAATTCCAGATCTCTATACTTTGCATGTCTTCCTTCACAATTTCGCTTTCACAACCTCTTAGACTCTTTTCTTCACTTCATGCTTACATTCGCATGCAACCAAAAACCATGCTCACACTTCTTTTTTATATTACAACTAAATATAATAAGGAAAAACATTCCTTCCTTTATACCACACTCAAATAATTACAAATGAGCCGGCACACAATTACAAAATAAAAGTTTCCATACGCTACATCAAAATTACACAAAACTGTCAGCTTCCAGATGCAATAACTCTTCACTCGTGAAACCTCAAAGTTTTCCCTATGAACCACATCACCATCAATGTGTCTCAAACTTCCTTTAACTGTGCAAAACCATATTCCATCCCAATTAGGAGATATCATCTGATTTCCACAAACCGCTACTCAAGAACACTACCTAAATACTGCTTTTACCAAAATACTCATAACTTTCATGATTCAATGAATTACTATCTATGCTCTTAACCATAGAAAAATAACATATCAAAGAGTATAACATCAACATTGCATAGCTCCAACTGCAATATCCCACGTGTGCTAATCAAAACATTGTCTGCTTCTCTGTTAGTCTCCAGAAGATCACTGTGTTGACATCAATGACAATCATAGTCATGAATGCAACAAAAACTACTACAGAATGACTTCCAACATCCAGCATTCATTCCTAACAATCTCCCCCATTGGCATTGATGGCAACATAGATGAAAAACATCCAATGTTCCAAAAATCCAATACCGCTGCACTATTGCACTGATACTCTGAAAGTTCTTCAAATCTTCTTCATCAATCAAATCTTGCTTTGTTATCCTATTAAGTTCTCTCCAAAAGATGGTACAGAGGGTTTTTAGTGTACACTTCTCCCCCATTGACATCAATGACAAAAATTTCATCACTATGTCAACAACAACTCAATGTCCAAAGACACTGTTTCAGAAAATACACTCACAAGAGTCCTCATGACTCAGCTTAGATACACATACTCCCCCATACAGGAAGTACCAACATCCAATCCAAAAAAAGATAGGGCTCATATACCACTGGAAGGATGCACTCAACTGCATCATTACTCAAAAGTAGGCTGGGGCATAACCCCAAGCATACCTCTCAAATACTCAAATGTATCGTTAGGAAAAGGCTTTGTAAATATGTCTACTATCTATTCCTTTTTGCTTATGTACTCCAGTCTGACTTCTTTCTCAACAACTTTCTCTCTTACAACATGATACTTGATCTCTATATGCTTAGTCTTAGAATGCAATACAGGATTCTTAGACATACTGACTATGTTGGTGTTGTCACAATGTATGACAACAGGCTCAACAAACTTAATTCTAATATCCTTCAGCATCTGCTTCATCCAAATTATCTGGTTACAATTGTTTGCTGCTGCTACATAGTCTACTTCTGATGTACTCTATGAGATACAATTCTGCTTCTTGCTCAACCAGGAAACTAATCTTCCTCCAAGAAAAAAGGCTCCACCACTTGTGCTTTTCTTATCATCAACACTACCTCCCCAATCAACATCTATATATGCACATAGGGTGAAATCATTATATTTTTCATACCACAATCCATAGTCCATTGTGCCTCTTAAATATCTCAATATCCTCTTTACTACTACATAATGTGACTCTCTAGGTTCAGCTTGAAATCTTGCTACCATGCCAACTGAATGTTGTATATCCAGTCTAGTGTGTGTTAAGTACTACAATCCTCCAATCATGGATCTATATTTCTTCTACTCAACTACTGGTGTTTCATCTTTGCTTGATAGTTTGTGTCCTGTAACCATAGGTGTCCCAACTGGTTTACAGTTCTCCATTCCAAATCTTTTCAGCAAATCATTCAAGTAATTTGTCTTGCTAACAAAGATACCATCACTATTTTGTGTTATCTGTAATCCCAAAAAGTATTTCATCTCACCAATCATGCTCATTTCAAATTCAGTCTTCATTTCATCAGCAAATTTGTCACTAGCTTCATCTTCTCCTCCAAAGATAATGTCATCAACAAAAATAACTATAACTAACATTCCATTTTCAATTTCTTTTGTGTATAGATTACTATCTGTTGTTCCTTCAGTAAATCCCAATTTCAACAAATACTTATCCAATCTAGCATACCAAGTTCTAGGTGCTTGCTTTAGTCCATATAATGCTTTCTTCAATTTACATACCATATCTCCTTCTTGAGTCAAAGGAAAACCTTTAGGCTGCTCAATGTAGACTTCTTCTTCCAATTCGCCATTTAGAAATGTAGACTTCACGTCCATCTGATACACTTTGAATTTCTTAAAAGCTGCATAAGCCAAAAACATTCTTACTACTTCAAGTCTTGCTACTAGTGCAAAGGTTTCTTCATAGTCAATTCCTTCTTGCTACGAGTATCCCTTACATACTAGTCTTGCTTTGTTTCTTACTACTTCTCCTTGTTCATTCATCTTGTTTTTGAATACCCATTTAGTTCCAATCACATTCTTGTCTTTAGGTCTAGGAACCAATTCCCATGTCTTGTTCTTTTCAATTTGATCTAGTTCTTCTTTCATAGCATTAATCCAATGTTCATCTTCACAAGCTTCATTAGTAGATTTAGGTTCAATTTGAGAAATCAAACATAAATGTACCTTATTTCTAGTCATAACTCCTCTGTCCAAACTTCCAATAACTTGTTCAACAGGATGATGTCTAGATAAATACCTGTTTGGTGTCATAGTCACAAATCTTGCTTCAACTATAGATTCTTCTTTGGTTTCTTCTGTAGTATGATTCTCATTCAACAATTCACTGTCAGTCTCATAGAATAATTTAGTAGTTTCAATGTTAGGCTGAGGATTAGCTTCTTCATCAGATTCATAATCAAGCATTCTTTCTTGAATTTTAAACTTCTCATCAACTATAACATTTGCACTCTCAACAATAGTTTTGGTTCTCTTATTGTAACGTCTATATGCTTTGCTCTTCAAAGAATATCTAAGAAAAATACCTTCATCACTTCTAGGGTCAAACTTTCCAATATCATCATCTCTCTTTATATAACATTTGCTTCCAAAAATTTTAAAATACTTAACTGAGGGTGCATGTCCAAACCATAATTCATAAGGTGTCTTATCTGTATCTATTCTGATTTGTACTTTGTTCATTGTATATACTGTTGTATTCACTGATTCTCTCCAAAATGTCTTCGCCAAGTCATTCTCAAATAACATAGCTCTTGCTACTTTAGTTACTAACCTATTTCTTCTTTCTGCAATACCATTTTGTTCAGGTGTTATATGGGTTGAAAACTATCTCTTAATACCATTCACTTCACAAAAAGTGTTAAACTCTCTAGAAGTAAATTATCCACCTCTATCAGATCTCAAACATTTAATCTTCATTCCATATTCATTCTCAACTTTATTCTTAATGATCTTAAACTTATCAAATGCTTCAGATTTTTCTTTCAGAAATGCAATCCACATCATTCTTGTAAAATCATCAACAAGAATCATAAAACACCTTTCTCCATAGAATCCTCTAGTCCTAGTAGGACCGCTCAAGTCTGTATGAACAATCTCCAACTTCTCTACCAATGTGAACTTCTTACTAGGAAATGAACTTCTCTTTTTCTTAGCCATCACAAATTCTTTGCAAATCATGTTAGTAGGTTTCATAATTTTAGGCAAATCCCTTACTACGAGTGTAGTACTCACTTTCACAATATTATCAAAGTTTATATGACAAAACCTTCTATGCCATAACCAACTGTCATCAATTTTAGTAATCAAGCATGTCATCTCAGTAGGATTCAACTGAAATACATTACCTCTGGTTCTAGATCTAGTTCCAATTAGATTTCCATCTTTATCCTTTATCACACAAGTTTTCTCAGTAAACCAAAATTGATATCCCTTATCCACTAACTGTCCAACACTCAAAAGATTATGTTTCAATCCATCAACAAAGTAAACATCATCAATATTAGTCTTTCCATCAAGAGTAATAGATCCTATACCTTTAATCAAACAAGGTGCATTGTTACCAACTCTAACAACTCCTCCATCATAATTGTTAAACTTTATGAACTTCATATCTCCAGTCATATGATGTGAACAACCACTATCTATAATCCAATCAGCTTTCTTTTCAACTTGGGAAACTAATGCTTTTTCTTCTTTAACATCAGATTCAGAATTTTCTTCTTTAATTGCTAAAAATACTATTTCATCATTATTCTCAGTATCACTTTCACTCAAAGTTCTTTCTATACTAGCTTCAAGATCTTCATCATTAGCATAATAACATTCCTTAGATCTTCTAGGCTTGAAATTATTTTTGTACTTCTTAACTCTCTTAGGACATTTTGATGCAAAATGACCATATTCTTGACAAATCCAACATTTAAAAATTTTCTTACCCTCTAGTTCTCTTTTCACAAGCAAGGCAATACCTTCTTCAATCTTCTTATCTTCTTCATTTCTAGATATGCTGTTTCTGGCATAATCTCCACTCACACTGGTACTTCTTAACAAAGTAGGGTGAATATTAAGAGCACTGAATGTTGTCTCCATTCTAGGTAACTCTCCTGATAACCTCAAGTTCATCTCTGCTACTTCCAATCTTCCAAGAAGAGTCTCTCTTGTAAAGTTTGTAGTACAAGGTATAACTTGTTCAATCATTTGTGTTGTCTGCTTAAATATAGGAGTCAATGTCCTCAAAATTTTCCATATCACTTCATTCTCTATCTTTGATCCTCCACAAGATTTTATCCCTGCAATAATTTCTGACATTCTACCAATATAACTTCTAACAGATTCATCTTCCATCATTCTAATATCTTCAAATGCACATGTCCAATTATGTAATCTAGCTCTTTTTGCATGTTCATCACCTTCAAAAGTAGAGTGTAAAGCTTTCCAAATTTCATTAGATTTCTTAAAATATTTTACCTGACTGTATTCATTCTCTGAAAGTGCTATCAAGAGTGCTTCTCTTGCAAGTATGTTACACATGAATAGATCTACCTCATCTTTATTACTTGTTTCAAGATTGTCTTCTTCAATTATAGTCCTATTATTCTTTGTAATCAACTAATAGCTTGGTCCTAAACATAATAGATGTGTCTTCATCTTTTCCTTCCAGCTGTCAAAATTTACTCCATCAAACTTAGGGCTTTCTTTCCTGAAATTCGCCATGGATCTCCTTAAGCTGTTAAACTTTCCTTTCAAGGACCTGTCACTCTGATACCAATTGTTAGAAAGTAAAGTCCACCAAGATAACTAAGAGGGGGGGGTGAATCAGTTATCAGATAATTATAACTTTTATCATCTTCAACAGCATTTAACCATGTAAGCAATGCAATTACTAACCATAAAAAGATATTCATACACAATGACACAATAACACAAGATATGTTGACTTGGGAAACTCTTGATCAAAGAGTAAACCCCGGTGGGAATGATGCCCACAAAAGATGCACTAATATGAATATTCCTTGTGAAAGGATGGACTCTGTTAGGAATCTTGTGAAATACATTTAGTACATATAAATCCCTGTTAGGAGATTTTGAATCCCTGTTAAAATATTCTAACCTTGTTAAGAGTTATGGAAGACAGAAGGACCCACTGCCAAAACAGCTTCAGGGTAAGATCATTGAACACACTATCCAAATAACCTTAATATTATTCAGTAGAATAATATGAAATATTTTACCTCCTTACTATGCCAAACCGCACTCACTACTACATCAGATCTCAATTCTAGATCTCTGTACTTCACATGTCTTCCTTCACAATTTTGCTTTCACAACCTCTTAGACTCTTTTCTTCACTTCATGCTTACATTTGCATGCAACCAAAAACCATGCTCACACTTCTTTTTTATATTACAACTACATAAAATAAGGAAAAACATTCCTTCCTTTATACCACACTCAAATAATTACAAATGAGTCGGCACACAATTACAAAATAAAAGTTTCCATACGCTACATCAAAATTACATAAAACTTTCAGCTTCCAGATGCAATAACTCTTCACTCATATGACCTCAAAGTTTGTGCTATGAACCACATCACCATCAATGTGTCTAAAACTTCCCTTTAACTGTACAAAACCAAATTTCATCCTGATTAGGAGATATCATCCGATTTCCACAAACCGCTACTCAAGAACACTACCTGAATCCTGCTTTTACCAAAATACTCATAACTTTCATGAATCAATGAATTATTATCTGTGCTCTTAACCATAGACAAATAACATATCAAAGAGTATAACATCAACATTGCATAGCTCCAACTACAATATCCCATGTGCGCTAATCAAAACACTGTCTGCTTCTCTACTAGTCTCTAAAAGATCACTGTGTTGACATCAATGACAATCATAGTCATGAATGCAACAAAAACTACTACAGAATGACTGCCAACATCCAACATTCATTCCTAATAGCTTCTTGTAGTACAATCCATAGTCAGCAGTTCCCTTCAAATATCTCATGATTCTTTTAACCACTATCATGTGAGTTTCCTTAGGATTGGCAGATAATCTTGCCACAATCCCAATAGCTAATGCAATATCTGGTCTGCTATGTATAGCATACTATAGCTTTCCAATCATAGATCTATACAAAATCTAGTTAACTTCTACAGCATCATCATTCTTAGACAACTTTTGTTCAGTAGCCATGGGAGTACTTACTATCCTTGAATCTTCCATACCAAAGGTTTTCAGTATCTCATGAACATATTTAGACTGGGTGATGAAAATTCCTTTCTCCATCTGATATACTTGCAAACCAAAAAAAAATTTGATCTCCCCAAACATACTCATTTCAAATTTAGTTTGCATTTCATTTAAAAATTTCTTACACAAGGCATCTTGTCCACCAAATATAATATCATCTACAAAGATCTTAGCCAACAAGATTCCTTTACCTTCTTCATCTTTCATGTATGGATTTCTTGTGTCATTTTTCCTTGAGAATCCAATCTATATTAGGTAGTTGTACAATCTCTCATACCATGCTCTGGGAGCTTGCTTCAGTCCATATAGTTCTTTATTCAGTTTGAAAACCATGTGTCTTCTATTTGGATCAAAAAATCCTTCTGGTTGTTCAATATATACTTCTTCCAATATACCATTTAAAAATGCAGACTTGACATCCATTTGGTATACCTTGAAACCTTTATAGACAACATATGCAAGCAGAGTTCTGACTCCTAATTTTGCTATAGGGGCAAATGTCTCCCCATAATCTATTCCTTCTTCTTGTGCGTAGCCTTTGCATACCAGCCTAGCCTTGTTTCTTGTGATTTGACCATGTTCATTTGGCTTATTACGAAATACCCACTTTGTCCCAATGACATTCTTATCTTCTGGTCTCGGCACCAAAGTCTAGGTATCATTCTTCTCTATCTGGTCTATCTCTTCATTCATTGCTTCTATCTAGTCTTCATTTTCTAATGCCTCCTTTGTTGTCTTAGGATCAAATTCACATAGTAAACATGTTGGATCTCTTTCCTTGCTTTTGGTCTGAATTCCAGTATCTTTATCTCCAATAATATGTTCAGGCTTGTGATGTCTTCTTACATATTGTGCTAGAATAGGTTCTACTCTTCGTTCATTTTGCTCATCAGGTTCACCAACAAGATTGTCAGATTCAGCTTCTGAATGCTCGACAACCTCTTCCTGATACTTGGTAGCTTCTTCCTAATACTCGGTAGCTTCTTCTTGTCACTCGGCATGTTCTTCTTCTCTCTCGACATTATTATCCTGATGCTCAGCATTTCTTACTCAAGACTCAGCATCAAGTGTAGGTATGTCACTTGCCTCTTCTTCCTCTATATACACAAAAGATTTATAATCTTCTGGTACTATGTTACTGTCAGCTTCATTTTTCTTTGCATACTCATCAACTTTGACATTCACACTTTCCACAATTTTATTAGTGTTAGAATTCAAACACTTATAAGCTTTACTTTTTGTGGAATAGCCTAGGAATATACCCTCATCGCTTTTAGCATCAAATTTTCCATTCCTACTATCCTTCAATATGTAGCACTTACTTCCAAAAATTCTAAAATACTTTACATTCGATGCATACCCATGCCATAATTCATAAGGTGTTAGATTTGTACCTTTTTATCTATACTTGATTAAGAGTATAAATAGATGTACTTATAGCTTCTTTCCAATACTTCTTTGCAACATTATTTTCAATCATTAATGTCCTTGCACGGTCCAAGATAGATCCCTTCCTTCTCTCTGATATACCATTCTGTGGAGGAGTTCTAGGTGCAAACATCTATCTTTTGATCCCTCTATCATTGCAAAATAGATTAAACACATTTGATGTAAATTCTCCACCTTGGTCAGATCTCAGACACTTCAGGTTCTTACTTGTCTCTTTTTCAACCTTAGCCACATACCACTTAAAAAATTGAAAAGCATCTGATTTTTCCTTTAAGAACATTACATGCATCATTCTGGTATTATCATCAAAAAATAGGATAAAATATCTAGCACCACAATAGCTTTGTACACCCATCAGTCCACAAAGGTCAGTATGAACCAAATCTAAGATATTCTCAGAGGTAAAGGTTTTGCTCTTGAAACTAGACTTAGTCATCTTACCCAACTGACATTCTTTGCACATTACATTCTCAGGTTTCTTCAATCTAGGTAGACCTCTCACTTTCTTTTTCTTGCTAATTTCTACCAGATTATCAAAATTAACATGACATAGCCGCTTATGCCATAACCAAATATCATCAAGTTGTGCAATCATACATGTTTCTTCAAATAGGTCTAGATAGAACAAATTACCTCTTGTCTATTCTCCACTTCCAATCAGTTCACCTGTGGCATCAAATATTTTGGCCTTCTTGTGATGAAATTCCACTCAATAACCAATGCTATTAAGTTGTGCAACACTCAGTAGATTATAGTTAAGACCCTCAACCCAATAGGCATTTTCACAAGTGATCTTATCAGTCAGCTTAATCAATCCTTTTCCTCTAATAGGACATGGTGCATCATTACCAAATTTCACACTCCTACCTTTATAATGATTTAAGGTATCAAACTTACTCTTATCTCTAGTCATATGATGTGAACAACTACTGTCAATAATCCATTTATCATTTTTGTTCACATAAAATATCAATGCAATTTTCTCATCCTCATTAGATTCATCTTTCATTGCAACATAGACAACTTCAATTTCAAAATCATCATTATTAGTGTCAGTCTCTTCTTCGGCAATGTAGCAGGATTTCTTACCTTTTCCTTTGTAGTCCTTGTATCTTCAATAACCTCTATCTTCTCTTTTTTCTTTATGATTGTTGTCTCTTTCCTCATCCTTATTATCCCTGTCAGGGCATCTAGCAGCTATATGACCAACTTTATTACATGAAAAACATATAATAGGGAGTTTACCTTTGTACCTTCCTTTTCCCCTTTTCAGTCTTCTAGCCATAAGAGCTTCTAGATCCTCAAGTTCTTCATCAGATGTGCCACTCTCACTATCACTTTCACTTTCACTGATGCATCTTTCTTTTTCCTTCTTTGACTTCTTCAGACCCATTTGTGACTTAAAAGTAGATTCAATACTACCAACAATGAAGTTATCATAGTTAGAAAGTTCAAAAGTAGTAAGCTTACCAACCAAACTTTCTAAAGTAAGAGCATTAGGAGAGTTACATCTAGATTCTTGAATTGCAAAAAATTTGATTGCATAGATAGGATGCAGAGTTCTCAATAATTTTCCTATTATAGTTTCATCCTCAATAGTTCCATTTTCTCCTCTAATAGCATTTACAACTTCTTTTATTCTACCACAATATTGTGCAATATTCTCACCTTCTTGCATTCTCATTTCATCAAATTTACCTCTTAGGCTCTCAGCTTTTTCTCTCAACACATTTATGGTGGTACATTTACATCACCACCATAAATGCTTACAAGGGTGTCCCACATTTTCTTTGTTGTACTGCAGTCTTTGATGTCTTCAAATTCTGGATAACTTAGGGCAGACACAATCTCCAACATTGCTTGGTTGTGCTCTTGTTTAGCTTTCATTTCCTCTGTAGTTAGAGGTGCAATAGGTGTGACATAGTCGTGCTCAATGTAATACTTTGCAGAATCACCAATACCAGCCAGATGCAACTTCATCAAGCTTCGCCATGCAGGAAAGTTTTCCTTATTCAGCTTTGGTACCTCCTTCTTATACATCTTGATCATTTTCTTCAAGTACCTTCAAACTTGTTCTCTGTAAGCACCAACAGCTCTGATACCAATTATTAATATGATTTATAACAACAAAGGGGGGGGTGAATCAGATGTATATAAAAAAATTTAAACTCTTCAATAAATCATATCTAATAACCAACACCTACTCGGTCATCACTGATTGCATAACAGAAACATATAACAGTGCAGTCCACTTATCCAATAACATCTAACTTGTAAAACACAAAAATGTTCAAACCAAAACATTCACACAAGTATCAACACCAAGATTTATAGTGGAAACCCAATTTGGGAAAAAACACTTTGTACATGTTACTATTATGCTCACTCTTCTAAAGTGAGCTCGGTGAAAAGTAAACCCTGTCAAAGGCTACAAACATACTGTCAGGTGTGACCCGATTAAAAGATTTAAACCACTCTATTAAAAGTGTGCCTTGTTATAGGACTTACATACACTCCATTAAAATGCAACCTTGTTCAAAGGATTTATACCTATGATTGTTAGGTCAACCTCTGTTAAAAGGATTTTGACTGTTACAATGGTTATAAAGTAGCAGTAATATTGATCTGAGAAACATACAACTCACTTTGCAAATATCAAATCCAATTCCATACACATATGTTGCCTTACTGACTGTGAACCCTTTCCATCTCCATCACTGATCTACTCGGAACCCTTCAAGTGATCACAACACTTCTCCTTCAACCTTCTCTACTTAGACAATCAATAACATCAACAATACTTCCAGCATCTACTTCTTTCAACAACCTCTCGCTTAGGTTTCCTTAATACTACCTCTATTAGGTCATTACATCTTTTGCCGCTTAATCTCCTTTGTAGATATTAGGGTTAGGTCAGATTCATTGAATCCATCCTACATTATGTTCTTCAGCTATCCTTTTGAAATATCTCAAATCTCTTAAAGATTTACAATAAAACATTTTACAGTGCATTAAATGCTTTCATACAATCAATAAATAAAGTCAACAAATTTTACATAATCCAAGAATTCAATGATGTCAGCTGGAAATCTGAATTCTTCATCAAATGCAAAATACTAACGCTCGGTCAATACTATGTTCAACTTCTTGGTCTTCTCTAGAAAGCTCGGTCACCACATAAACTATTTCCTCGGTTAACACTGTCTTCCTTGAAAATTAACTAGTGTTCAGTCAACATTGATTTCACTCAGCATATACTAGCTTGATCAACACATACAACACTCAGCTTAAACTAGATTTCTTCACTTTTGATCGGTTAAGCCTACCAGTTTAGTGTTCATTCTTACTTAGGTAAACAATACATTACATTGTGCCACATAATCAAGTACTCATTGAAGTATCAAGATAACTCAACCTTTCCTTAGGTGTTGTTGTTACCATCCTTGTCTATCCCCTTAGCAACACTCAAATAGATATAGTACTTTCTTAAATAGCAATAGTCTTACCAGTTAAGGTTTGACATCAATAACAATACAACAATTTCTTCAATTGCAATTTCCAACATGCTGATCCTCTGATCTATTGGTGCTTTGTTAACTATCTAGTCTTATGTACTTAGCCAAATATTGATCTTCTAATGATGTACGCTAACTCCAAAATACTACATGACTTTGTTTCCATAATGACAACACTATATCTAGTCATATACGATAGTATATTCAACTTGGCAACAGTTGACAGATCCATTGTCAAACCAAATGCAATTATCATATCATATCATCCTAGGGAGACTATGGTTAGCAACAACATATGCCTACATAGGATGTAGATTAGGAGATATGACTATCTCCCATGGAGATGGTACTAAAAAGATAGGTTTATACCCTCTAGCCCAACCAAATGGAGAGATTAATCAACCTATTTGGCCAAACTCAGGGGAAGAACATGAGGATGAAAATTATTTGTTAATCCTCATGATAATCAATAGAAGTCCTTTGATGAAAATCCAAGGTGATGATTAAATTTTGTCCAATATTATGTAGAGTAATTATGAAATTGAAGAAGCGACAAACACTTCTTCAACATGTTCCTCATTCCATTATAGACATTACTGCTAAAGTCTTATTTCAAAATTTTGGTACCCTTGGTCTAAAAATAGTCTAACAAAAAATTTGGTCACAATTTAAAAAAATGGTTACCTTAGTCTTTACTATAACTATCGGGATTTCAGGTTTTGGGTGCTCATCAGGAATAAGTCTTTGAGAATGAAGGGTCTAGTCAAAAATATCGCCCTCTAGTTTTTCTAAGTCAATTTTGTCTTTGAGTCATCCATATTGGTGAGTCAAGAGTCCTATACCACCTTTCAAAAATAAGTTGCAGGTTTTGCAGGTGTTCTCGAACATTATCAGATTCTGACAAGTTTAAAGAACTTAAAAGTTCATGAAAAGAAGTGCAAGGATTTGTTTTCAACTGCTATGAAAAAGTTAAAATTTGTAGGAAGTATCTTTGGGTTCCTAAGGGAAGAGAATAACTCAAACAAAATGTTGATAGAGGGTGAGGAAGTCATAAAAAATGTTTATTCAGAAAAATAGAGTGTAGGAAGGGCCATCAGAATCTAAACATTAAGGAGAAATAATGAAAGTCAGTGAATATTCTTTAAAGGAGCAAGGTTAAATGAATTACTACAGTTCCTACACCATCATTGGATTATAAAAGCATGGAAGGAAGAAGGAAACTTTCATTTTGCTAAATATAATTAAAGAGGTGGAAAAGTAAAGGGTTCTTGCACCACCATCAGTTTCTAACGCTTTAAAAGAAAGCCAAAATAAAGAGAAGTAGGAAATAGAAAATTGTCAGAAGATTTTCAGAACCTAAAATTATTGAAATCACTTATTCTAAAGGTGATAGTCTATTTTAAATGTGATGATGTTTCTAATTTTCAAAAATATGTGGAACATTAAATGTTGATGTGACTAGTTTTAATGGTGCGTCTCATGTAGCATTAAAGGAGAACATTCATACAATTTGATGCACATTTCAAGGTTGTTTCATGAAATTGGAAGCATGAAGAAGTTGAGGTAGGGTATATTTTTACAGATGATGAGTCTAATTATTGACTCAATTTTGTTGTGATCTTTATGTTTTGTTGAGACTCTGACAAACATTTCCAAGATATTTTATTACTTATGCTTATGTGAACCTATGCCAAGTATAGCCAAAGCCACAAAATCTAAGGGTAGCCTGAATGATATGTTTTGCCAACTATTATAAATAGAATGCAGTATTTCATATAATTATTTCAAGTTGTGTTCTAACATCTAAGTAGGAGTTGAAACATTGACTTGCATATGTGTACCGAATGTACTAACCTTTCAGGTAAACATGGAGTGGTATGAAGAGTGGTGCATCTGCATTGAAGAAGAGAGTTAGAAGACCAACCATGGAAAGAGAATTTAGCATGATTTTGATGTAGGTGTCGAGCTTTAAATGAGTTTTTGTTCCATAAAATATAGGGAATTAGTCTTGCTACATTTCCTCATAACTGTTATTCTCTTGACAGCAGTAATTGTATCATGTTATGGTTGGTTTATCTCCTTCGCATGTGGTGAGACTTAATGAGACTTTTCTGTTATGTTTTCAATAAGTGTCGATCCTTGATATAAAGGGATTTTGATAGATTTAGTAGAAATTAGAGAAAGATAGAATGATGTATTTAGTATAATAGAAGTTACTCTATTTTCTTCTCTCCATGAGTTATTCAATTATGTAACCAGTTAAGAAGATTTTAATGGAAGAGTGATTTTGGATTATTTTCTTGTGTTGAGTAGTTATCAAAAGCCAACCAAGGGGGCCCACTTGGGAGGGGGATTAGATTAAGATAGAATAGATTTTCTTTCTTTACTTTTCCTATTTTCAAATAGAGTTACTGTTTATTCCTGCAGCATTATATCTGTGTTTGTTCCTATAGCATTTGTAGAGACAAGTATAGTGAATGTTTTGAGTGTTAGATAGACTTAGATTCCTTTCATAAGTTTTCTATAGTAATTCCATTCAATAGTCAACTGTGTTTACTTTCCTGTAGCAATAGCATAGATTCCTTTCATGCATTTTATCTTCCTGTAGCATAAGTGTTTTGACTCCTAAAGGAACTTAGTGCACAAACTGTGATGTCCCATTTCAAGTCTACGTCCCTGGGTTGACAATCTAAATGCATTTCATGATAGGGATAGGTAGTCTGTAGCATAGATATATTACCCTTAAGAGAGAGACAATGGCATTATTATCTCTACCTATTGTGAGATTGTTCATTTTTGGCACCGCTGCCAAGGATGGTGTCAAACTAGGAACCTCAAAAGAGTCATTTATTTTTCAGATTAGTTTCCTATTTTTAGTTAATACCAAGAAGTTGTAAACTTGCTTCACAAGTCATCAACTTACATGCATGCATCAAAGAAGGTGAGATGCTCATGGAAGATTTCTTCCAAAGGATCCTGTTAAACTGAAAGAAGAATTCGAAGAGATTGAATTACCATTCCTTGACACTAGTCCTGAGTTTGTTGCATCATCTTCAATAGAAGAAGAAGAAACCCAAGAAAAATTTGACCTCCATCCTTTTGTAGAAATATTAGCCAGATTTCATAATAATAATCCTACTACAGGACCATCTATTGCTCAAAAACCTCTAGTCAACAATACTTTCCCGCCACAATTTCAATATCTAACACCTCCAGTAATGGCAGCTCCTACATTTCCATTTCCAATTCCAAGTCTTATTACAAATCCAAACCTCAAAAACATGTCTGCCACAACACTTCCAAAGTTCTATGGACTTGTTACAGAAGATCCTAACACCTTTTTGTTCGATTTTGACATACTATGTTGAATTTTTTACTACAATACTGATAGTCATAAGCTTAAGTTATTCCCAACAACACTAAAGGAGTCAGCCCTCAGATGGTTCATGGGCTTAGGAGTGAATGCAATAGCTGATTGGGATGGAATGAGAGATTTGTTTCTAAATAAGTATAAAGACTACTGCAAGGGAAGTGATTCAAAAGGAGATGATATCTTCCATATGTCACAAAGGGAAGATGAGACATTAGAAGACTACATATCACACTTCTTATTTAGTCTACAAAAGAACCCACAACATGCATTGCAGGAGGATTCACAGAAGCTGATTTTTCTAAGAGGAGTTAATGAAAACTGTCTTGAAGCTCTGGACCTCATAGTCGGATGTGATATATCTCAGTCCTCCTGGGATGACCTTAAGAAGATTTATATGAACTATTCTAGAGCAGTGGTCAAGAAAGGAAGAGGATTTTGCTCAGCGCTAACAAAAGGGAGTGGCTCTAATATTTTGAAGATGGAGATTTCAAACATGTTGTCAGACTTCAAGCAAGACATCATAAATGATGTTGATACACACCTGAACACTATGACCACTAAGAAGAAACATGTAGACATAGAGGTGTAGCTGGCAGAGTATTGTCCTCATTTTTTAAAACAAAATAAGGATTGTTAATGCAAATTGGTCATAAACATGGAGAACCAGCATCTTCCAACAGAATACATGAAGATAGAAGGAGAGGATGATCAAGTATTCTTCATTGCTCAATGACGACCATGGGCCATGAGACAAGGTATGCCTCAAGACCCATTACAAACTTCAAGTCAATATAATAGTCAGTGGAAAAACTGGAATGTCCAAAGTCCTCCATAGTATAATCAAACCACTTGGAATAATGCTTGGCCAAATAATCAACAAAATCAATGGTATCCTCCACAGCAACCCCAATGGTCACAATTTCCAAACCAATGGCAACAACCACAAGAAAATTGGCAACCCACTAACTAGTGGAGAGGACCTCAGCAATGGCCTAACCCAAATCATGGATATCCACCTCTACCACCTCCAACAAATATGCCTACAATAATGCCACCACCTCCAAAAGCAGACACAATTACCTGCTCAACCTCAACCAAATCCAAACAGTCAACAACCACAGTAGAAAATGTATGCTACTGATGCTCATTAGTACCCTACCTATGCACTTGATATAGCTGATATACACCTAAGATCAAGTACTACCTTGCCAACACCTGAACCACCCCTTATCACTGAAGTGCCAGACCTTCCTGCAGCAGTAGTACCAATTCCAGAGAATGATTTTCCAAATACTGTTGCATCAGAAAATGTTTCCAACATAGCTAATGTTCAAACATGAGTAAAACCACCTTTTCCTCAAAGGCTCAACATGGAGAAACCCATACCAAAAGAAGAAGATCAGCCATTTGATATCATTGACCAGCTTAAGAACATGCATGTCCAGATTCCCCTATTTCAAGAAATCAAAGATGTTCCAGTATATGGAAAAGCAATAAAAGAAGCTTGTCTTAAGAAGCTTGGGAGAAAGAAAAAGGATCCTACAATAGTTCATGTTATAGGAAAATTGGTTGATACCATGCTAGGAAAACTGGTGATACCAAAATATTCAAATTCAGGGAGTCTGGTTGTGAATATCATCATTAATGGCCAGTCTAACAAAAATGAATTAATAGACTTAGGTGTAGCCATTAATGTAATGGCTAAGGATACTATGAATAAGCTGAGTATTGAAGGGTTGAGAGCTACTCCAATAGTATTACAATTAGTAGATAGCTCTATAGTTACTCCTAATGGAATGATAGAAGATATAATAGTTGCCTTAGATTCTTGGGAGTACCCTGTTGATTTCATGATCCTTTCACCAAAAGTCAACCTTGCTGGTTACCCTATTATTATAGGACATCCATGGTTAGTAACAGCTAATGCAAACATAAGTTATAGATTAGGGAACATGACAATTTTAGATGGGAAAGCCACTAATAAATTAGCATTGTATCCTCCAGCTCAACCGCAGCCAGATTTGAGTACACCTATATGGCCAGACTTAGGAGATGGGGAAGAAGAACTAAATTCTATGGTTCATCTCATGATGTTACATAGGCAATCTTTTCTAAAGCTGTAAGAGGAGTATGAAGTCATTCAGAGCATTCTTAATAATGACTGTGTTGTGATCAAAGATTTGTTTGAAAGTTTTGTCTTAGAGTTAAGTACATATGAAGATAATCCTAAGGATTGTGTATTACCTTCAGAACCCAATAGTATCCATCAATTTCTACCTAGTGAAGTGAACACAAGTCCTATACTTTAAGTATCCATGCTTGACCTTATCACCACTATTGAGCTTTCTAAAGGCCATAATCTCCATGTGAATAACAAGTTGCCTCCACAACAAATGGAACAACTTACTAAACTGCTGCAAACACATGAGAAAGCCTTTGCATGGGATTATGGGGACATGAAGGGATTGAGCCCAACATTATGTACTCATGAGATATATATCAATGAATGAAGCCTACCCCTTCATCAACCTCAAAGAAGGATTAATCCAGCATTAAGGGAGATAGTAAAAAAAAAATTGTAAAAGTTATTAGATGTTGGCTTTATATATCCTATATCTAATAGTAAGTGGGTATCACCTTTGGTTATAGTACCTAAAAAGGGAGGCAAATGGAGGATTTGTATGGATTATAGAGAGTTAAATAAAGCTACCAAGAAAGATCACTTCCCACTACCATTCATTGACCAAGTACTTGATACTTTGGCCGATAAGAAGTATTTTTCCTTTCTTGATGGATATAGTGGCTATAATTAGATAACTATTGCTCCAGAGGACCAGGAGAAGACTACATTCACATGTCCATGGGGGACATATGCATATTCAATTCTACCTTTTGGATTGTGTAATGCTTCAGCAATGTTTCAAAGAGTTGTAATTAGTATTTTTGCTGACATATCACATGACTGTATGGAGATATATATGGATGACTTTACAGCATTTGGGGTAACATTTGATGAAGCTTTGAAGAATCTTGAAAAGGTACTAATCAGATGTAAAGAGCATAATATATCCCTTAATAGTGAGAAATACTTTATGATGATGTAGGAAGGAGTGGTACTTGGGCATTTCATTTCAGCAGCAGGAATTCAAGTGGACCCAGCTAAAGTAGAGGTAATACTAACACTACCTACCCCTACTAAACAAAATGATGTAAGATCTTTTCTAGGACATGTTGGATACTATAGATGCTTTATTCAAAATTTTAGTCAAATTGCTAGTCCTCTGTATACACTGCTTACCAAAGAAGCTAAATTTAAGTGGACACAAGCATGTGATGAGTCCTTCCCATAGCTTAAGAAAATCCTAACCACTTCCCCAGTCCTCCAAGGACCAGATTGGTCTATTCCATTCCACATCCATATAGATGCATCTAATTATGCCATAGGTGTTGTTCTGGGACAAAAGTCTACTAACCTTGAGAATGCAATTTACTATATTAGTAAAAGCCTTCATGGCCTTGAATTGAACTACATGGTGACTGAAAAGGAACTCCTAGCTGTAGTTTATGCATTGAACAAATTCATACACTATGTCACAGGATATCCTATTTTTGTTCACACTGATCACTCTACAATAAAATATTTGATGAACAAACCTACTATAACAGGTAGGTTGGCAAGATGGCTCTTACTATTGTAGGAATTTGATATAACAATTATTGATAAGTCAAGGAAGGCCAATGTAGTTGCTGACTACTTATCTAGACTAAAAAATGCTGATGAAGACACAACTCAGGTTGAAGATACATTTCCAGATGAACACCTATTCCATATATCAATCAAGAAACCATGGTATGTAGACATAGCCAATTATCTAGCAGCAAATAAGATTCCCCCACATTTTTCTCAGAAAGACAAGAAAAAGCTTGCAGAGAAAAGTTTTCAGTTTTCATTGATAGATAACAATCTATTTTACACTGGTCCATATCAGATTATGAGAAGATGAAGTGTATGATATACTCCATGCTCTTCATGATGAGCCTTGTGGAGGTAATTTTGTAGCAAAGTAGACAGCCCTGAAAATCTTGACCACAGGGTATTATTGGCCTCAATTACATAAAGATGCAACCAATTATACAAAAAAATGTGATAAATGTTAGAGGATGGGCAGACCAATGAAATCAGATGAGATGCCACTCAATCCACAAGTAGTAGTAACACCTTTTGAAAAGTGGAGTATGGACTTCATTGGCCCAATTGATCCACCATCAAATGGAAAATCCTACATCTTGGTTTGTACATACTATCTGACAAAGTGGGTAGAAGTGAAAGCTATGCGGAATGCAAGGCATGAAAAAGTAGCTAAATTTATGTATCAAGAAATATTTACCAGATATGGAGTACCTAGAGAGCTTGTCACAGACCAAGGAGCATAGTTCACATCAAACCTGATCATAGAACTAATGAAGGAATATAGCATAAGGCATCGTAAATCTAGTCCTTATCATCCACAAGCCAACAGACAGGCAGAGGTGACAAGTGGAGAAATAGAGGCAATACTAACAAAGACAGTATTGTTGCATCGCAAGGATTGGAGTAGCAGATTACCAGAAGCAATCTAGGCTTACCATTGTAATACCCCAAAAATGGGCTATAAGTTCATTAATCTTCTATATCAACAATTCAAACGAAATCGACATCAAAGTCCTAACCTAAGGCACATCTACACATCATCGAATCCTAATTGATTATCTTAAATTCTCCATCGGGGAATATTCCTAGCAATATTCCTAATTATCTTAATTATCTTTAATTTAATGATTATTTGGAGATAAATCACATTTATCCTAAGTTTGATTAATTGAATATTTTCATATTTAATTAATTAGATTTAATATCTTGCCACTTAATTGTGTAATTAAATTTAATTTTATCTATTATTAATTGTATTATTTAATTTTGACAATAAATCTAATATCCTATGAATAATTGATTAAATTTTTATTTAATTAATTAAAGCAAGTTGTCATTATTTAATAATATAGTTTTTAATAAAAGTTTGATTAAATAATTGATTAACCCATAAATCAATTATTTATTTTCAAAAATCAGTTAAGTTGAGCATAAATCACTTTATTTATTTAATTAATTCATAAATAAAACATGCACAATCATAAAAGTAGACAACTGTCAATTATCAATTAAAGCTAAACTCTATTTTGAGTTAAAACTTAGCTTTTGCATGTTTTTGTGAATTAAATTATCTTTATTATCAAATAACTCAAAAATCAAGCTAAGTTAATTTGAGTGATTTATGGCTTTTTCCATGCACCTCCAAAGCCCTGGATTTCTATAAAATTAAAGCCTCAGCTCATCTCAAAGCATCTCATATTTTTGCACAATCACGTTGGAGAATTGAAATTGGGAGAATCAAAGCTTATTGCGAATCAAGGCTATTGTGAGATCAATTTGTTTTTTTTACATTCATTTAGATTCTTTTTCATATCATTGTTAGATCATTTTTGCATATCAATTTTCATATTATCATAGATTTCATATCATTTTTCATTCTTATTGCATAGAAATTCCAAAAAAATAGCTTAATTGCATTCAATTCATATCTAGATCAATTGCATTTAAATCCTTCATTTAGGTGTCGTCTAGGTCACTGATCTCGATAGCAATCTGAGAACATTAATCTCGCACCTACTAGAAGGCATTAAATCGCTTGGTTAAATTAGATTTCAATTTTGCATGATTTTGATTATAGCTAACCTCTAATGTTTTACTGAAGTGTTGTGTCTACAGATCAGGTACCAATTTCACACACACAACCGTACCACATGGAAGACAACAACAAGGTTCACACCATTTGAATTGATGTATGGGAAAGCAAAAATGTTGCCCATAGAATTTGAACACAAAACATTGGGCACAACACTTGAGCTAAACATCAATCTTCCTGCAGCACAAGCAAAATGTCTCCTCCATCTTAACTCCTTGGATAAAATGCGCAAGTCAGCATTAGAGAGAACAGAACTAATACAGAACCAAAGGAAAAGATGGCATGATTAACATATCAAGAATAAGCAATTTCAAGTAGGAGATTGGGCTTTGATATATGATTCCAAATACAAGGATAACCCAGGAAAGCTACAAACCAGATGGCTCAGACCCTATTAAATTCAACATGTCTTTGATAATGGAGCAGTTCAGCTAACCACACTTGATCCAGTACAATTTAAGCTGCTAGTCAATGGACACCACTTGCGCCTGTACCATAAGCCTCAAACCAAAGAAGAATTCATACAACAGTTCAACATGCCCAGTTTAAAAGACTCTCAAGAAATAGTTTCTACAGCAGAAGGTGAAAGCCTTCCTCCTACAGCCTCACCATGACATGCTTTCTGTCAGCATTCATAAAAAAACTTCATTTAATGAGGTATATTCATGATGAGCTACAACTAATTTAGAACCTGAATGGAGAATCTGTAATTCAAGATTACTAAAGGAGTTGATGATTAGATATGCAAGATGATTAAATCAATATTATGTTGTCATTGATGTCAACTAGCTTGACAGTACTTATCTTGTAAGTTACTATACCGACACATCTGAAGAACGGTGAAAGAGATGAAGAACAAAAATATCTACATGAGGAAGATGTATATGTCAGATGAGTATAAGGAATACATTGAGTAACTTGTTGATGAGTCTATGACTTGATGAAATTGACTTTATTATGTTGCATTCATCTATGATGAAGAATAGAGCTGAAAGACACAAAGTAGTGTATACCGAGCGTAGTGTTAACCGAGCTTGTGTTCGCCGATGCATTTCTTTGTTAACCAAGAAAAATGGAAAGGAATTAAATGATCAGTTTAGTCGATAAAGTGATGAGCTATAAAGTGTATGAAATTGAGGTAACAGATAAGGTTTGTTATGAAGATCGATGACTAACATAAATCAAAAGGATCTAATGGAGCAAATTGAAACATGTTACTGACACATCAACCAAGGAAGCTTAAAGCTGCAAAATCTATGAATATGATTAAGCAGAAAAATATGATGGAGGAAAAGAAAATGATTTACTCATCTATATAAGAGACATTGGTTTCATTGTTGAAACACAGTCCAAAGAAGAAGATACTACAGAATTATCGCATGAAGGAGTTTTCATGCATTCTGATCATACTGGTTAATAAGAACCAAGCTGCAGAACAATTACCGAGCTACAAAGAGTAATTATTGACAGACAATAAGTTGATATAGTATTGAATCTGAAGTGGTATATTGATCAAAAAGATTTGAATGAGCTGAACATTGATCTGTAAACTACAATTAAAGTTGTTTCAAGGAAAATCATCTACTATTACATATTTAACCATTGTACATAGTCAAATCTCTTAATCGAGTGGACTATGAAAGTCTTTTGATGTTTCATTCATAGAGTGAACATTGTTATCATGTCAACCCTAGAGTGACTGCTGGTTGGACGATAACTTCTGGTCTAAAATCCTCTAACAAGGTCATACCTCACAGTGTGTATGTAACCTTTAACAGGGTTGGGTCTTCACCGACCTCACTTCAAAAGAGTGAACAATTTTGGGTTGCCGGTCCCAGGTGTTTTTTCCCTTCATAGGGTTTCCACGTTAAATCTCTTGTGTTATGTGTTGATTGTGATATTTTTTTGTTATCATACTTTGCATATTACATGTAAGATTTAATCAGTAACTATTATAAAGTTTAGACTGACAATTGGTAATAACATAGACAATGAAAGTATTTTATCTGAGTAGAAGAAGTTGTAGATTTGTTTTGGATTATACATTTTGAATTGGGACACTAGATAACTGATTCACCCCCCTCTCAGTTATTCTAACAATTGGTATCAGAGCTTCGGTTGCTTAGAGCAGAGTTTTAAGGACTCCAGCAAAAAGGTCTCAAGATGTATAAAAGGGAAGTTCCAAAGTTGAACAAAGATAACTTCTCAGTATGGCAAAGCCAGATGAAATTGCACATATTTGGAATTGGGAATTATTCTCTAGAACTGATGGAGAATGGCTACATTGAACCAACACTAGGTCCCTTAACTCTTGATCAATTGAAGGATAGGCATGAACACAATATCACTATGATGGAACTTGTTGCTGCCTATACCGATGCCAAATTTTAAGACATCAAGGATTGTGATATAGCTAAGACCATGTGGGACAAGTTGACTCTAATATGTAGTGGAGATGTGAATGTTAAGAGAGCTAGAGCAGAAAGTCTAAGAGGTTGATTTGATGATATGAAGATGAAAGAAGGTGAGAACATTGTGCAATATACAAATAGACTAAAAGAGGTAGTACATACTATTAGAGCATCCAATGGAGTTATTGATGATGAAACAATAATAAGCAAGATTCTCAAAACTTTGCTGCCAATCTTTGCAATTCATGAAACAAGGGCTGCATCCAACCTCAATCTTGACACTCTGATCTATAAGCTTACAACCTTTTAATTGAATAACTTTGATAATATTGTTGTACCTTCTATTGAATCTTCTTTCATGTCTTCTTTGAAGATTGGTAAGTCAAGTAGCAGGAATGATAAGAATAATGATAATGATAGTAATACTGATGATGAACTTGATGAGCTTGAAGCTCTTATGGCCAGAAGATTACCCAAAGGTAAGGGAAGGTATAGAGGCAAGTTATCCTTGGCATGTTTTAATTTTAAATAAGTTGGCCACATCACTACTAGATGTCCGAATAAGAAAGATGATGATAGATCCAAAGACCAATCCGAAGGAAGCTATGGGAGACGAGTCAACAGAGGCTACTGACACAACAACAAAGATAACTGAGATAGCTATGACAAAGGGAAAAAGGTATGTTACATAGCCAAAGAATTTGAATCTAAATCTAACACTGATGATGATGTAGAAGTAGTATTTGTTTCTATGAAAGATGATTCAGAGGAAGAAGAGAAACATGAAGAAATGGAACTAATATCTAAAGTAAGTAGAAATGATACATGGATCATAGACAGTGGCTGTACACATCATATGACTAGTGATATAGAGAAATTTGATCTACTTGATGAATATGATGGAGGATCTGTTAGAATGGGAAATGATGCACCTTGTATGGTGAGAGGTAAATGTTCACTGATGATTAATGATAGAATAAAATATGAAAATGCATATTGGGTAGATGGACTAAACTATAATTTGTTAAGTGTGGCACAATTGAATAACTCAGGCCACCGACTTTCTTTTGAGATCAGAAAGGTAAGAATCTATGATAATGGAGGAAGACTCATTGGAACCAGTACACAATCCAAAGGTAATCTATTTTATCTTGATATTGATCAGTCTTCTTGTTTATTAATGAAGGATGAAGATGCATGGTTGTGGCATAAGAGGTTATGTCATGTGAATTTTGATAACATGATCAAGATTAGTAAGAAGAAAAGAGTTAGAGGGTTGCCTAACTTTTCAAAATCGGATCATGTTATGTGCCATGAATGTAAGAAAGGTAAGATGACTAAGTCTAGTTTTAAGAGCAAAGACTACTCAACAAAGAAGATACTTGAGTTGGTTCATACCGGCCTATGTGGTCCTATGAGAACTCAGAGCTATTATGGTGATAGATACTTTATTCTTTTTGTTGATGACTATACTAGATTGATGACTATTATGTTCTTGAAAGAGAAATCTGAAGCATTTAAGATGTTTAAGTGGTATAAGGAAAAAGTAGAAAAAGAGACTGGAAAAGAGTTAAAATGCTTAAGATATGATAGAGGAGGTGAATTTATCTTTGATGAATTTACTAATTTCTATAATGAGAATGGTATTAAGAGATAGGTCTCTGCACCAAGAACACCTCAGCAAAATGGGATTGCTAAAAGAAGGAACAGGTCAATCATTGACTGTGCTAAGACACTGATGATGCAAAATATTGTTGCTTAGACATA
Organism: Chamaecyparis obtusa; assembly: GCA_027943335.1. Lineage (NCBI taxonomy): Eukaryota > Viridiplantae > Streptophyta > Pinopsida > Cupressales > Cupressaceae > Chamaecyparis > Chamaecyparis obtusa. Next base: position 309,006 of record BSBK01000177.1, on the reverse strand, counting down.
TTGGAGGGAAGCTATCAGTACAGCTGTATATGTGCTTAACCAAGTACAACTAAAGAAGGACACCAACCGAACACCTTATGAGCTATGGTTTGGACACAAACCTACTGTAAGTTATTTCAGGATTTTTGGAAGAAAATGTTTTATTCTGAAAGATGAGAGAAATGGGAAATTTGATTCTAAAGGTGATGAAGGAATATTCTTAGGATATTCTACTAAGAGTAAACCATACAAATGTCTAAAAAAGGTTACAAATAAGATGATTGAAAGTACTAATGTCTGTGTTGATGAGTTTGATGACATGAACACAAAAGAAAGAATGGAACCAGAAGACTATGGTAGATTCACTTACATTGAACTTCCTAATTATCTACCAAAGTTGCAACCTATGATAATTGGTCAGTAGGAAAATAACCCTGACAAACAGGAAAGGGAAACCGATGAACAAGATGGTGCTACCAAGCAAGCACATGAACCTGAACAAGATGAACAAGAAAGAAGAAATTGAGTACTGGCTAGTTTTGTCAGAAGACATCATCCTGAGACACAAATTATTGGAAATAGACAAGCTGGAATGCAGACAAGAAGCAAAACAATAAAGGTACATGTTTAGCTTGTGCATTTGAACCAAAGAATGTGAAAGTTGCATTAGAAAATGAAGAATGGGTTAATGCAATGAAGGATGAAATAGAACAAATAGAGAAAAACAAAACTTGGTCCTTAGTACCCCGACCTAAAGATAAGAATGTTATTGGTACTAAATGGATATTCAGAAATAAGCTAAATGAAAATGGTGAAGTGACAAGAAATAAAGCAAGATTGGTATACAAGGGATATGCACAGGAAGAAGGCATTGACTATGGTGAGACATTTGCACCTATTGCTAGATTGGAAGGAGTTAGAATGCTACTTGCATATGTTGTACACAAGAAATTTAAGGTTTATCAAATGGATGTGAAGTCAGCATTTTTGAATGGTATACTTCAAGAAGACGTCTACATAGAACAACCTAAAGGATTCATTGATCCAGACAATGAAAACATGGTATGTAGATTACACAAAGCTTTATATAGTTTGAAGCAAGCACTGAGAGCATGGTATGAAAGGCTGCACACTTACTTGTTAAGTATTGGATTTGTAAGAACTAGTGAGAACAACAATTTGTACACCAAAGGTGATACTGATGACACTATTATCATTGCTGAAATTTTTGTTGATGATATTATTTTTGGAGGTCAAGATCATGTATGTAAATCTTTTGTTGATGAGATGATGAATGAGTTTGAAATGTCTATGTTCGGAGAGATTATATTCTTTCTCGGATTATAAGTAATTCAGTAGAGTGATGGGATATTCATCACATAGTCCAAGTACATAAAGGAAGTCTTGAAGACATTTGGCATGGAAGATGCTAAACCTGTAGGAACACTGATGGCTACTGGAAGTAAACTAACAAAGGAAGATGAAACTACAGAGGTAAACCAGACACTTTACCGATCCATGATTGGTAAGCTCATGTATGTAGTTCACAGTAGACCAGATATAGCAAATGTTGTGGGAATTGTTGCTAGATATTCTGCTAATCCTAGAGAATCACACATGATTGCTACTAAAAGGATCTTAAGATATCTAAAAAAGAGAGAGGATTATGGATTATGGTATCCTAAGGAAGGTAAGTTTGATTTGAAGGTTTATACCGATGCTGATTGGGCTAGAAATGTGGATGACAGAAAAAGTACCACCAAAGGAGTATTTTTCTTCGGTGAAAGACTTGTAACCTAGACAAGTAGAAAGAAGGCTTGTATTTCTTAGTCTATAGCTGAAGCAAAGTATGTTGTTGCTGCTACTAATTGCTCAAAAATTGCATATATCAGGCAAGTGTTTGAAGGAATGAATGAGGTAATCACTGACCCAGTGATTATATACTGTGCCAACACAAGTGCTATTAATATTTCAAAGAATCCAGTGATGCACTCTAAGATAAAGCATATATCAATTAAGTATCACTACTTAAGAGAAAAAGTGCAAGAGAAGCAAGTGAAGTTAGAATTTGTTACATCTAAAGAACAACTTGTAGACATTTTTACAAAGCCTCTACCGAAGGACACATTTGAATATTTGAGGACTAGACTTGGGGTCCTTCCCCTGTCTATTAGTCACTAATGTGATCTAGATGTTGCATCAACCTAATCTTATCAGATGATGACAAATGTTGATGCATCATAGTTCACACTTTCAATATTGTTCAAGGTTTTGATTAAGTTTGAAGAACTGAAACAGATTGGGATATCAGTATACTAAGATACAGAGGAAGTAATGGACAATAGAGAGTTACTTAGCTACTACAAGAGCTGATTGTTTATTTGTTTCTTTGGCATTGTTGTCAAAGGGAGAGATAAATAATATGAAAAGGAAAAGGAGAGATATGCGCCAATGAGAACTATCTAAGGGAGAGATAATTTGAAAGAAAGAAACAGGAACCTGAGAGCTGAAAAGATTATATGTACATAATGACAAAGCTGTATTTTATAATGTTGGTTAGTAACATAGTGATTAAACATATTAAGCTAGGGAGAGCTTATACAACATTTGATTATAGAGTTTTAGAATACATGGTTGGTATGTGTATGGTACATTTCATATTACTTGAGTTGCCATCAATGCCAAAGGGAGAGATTGATGAACTACAACTGATTTAGAACCTGAATGGAGAATCTGTAATTCAAGATTACTAAAGGAGTTGATGATTAGATATGCAAGATGATTAAATCAGTATTATGTTTTCATTGATGTCAACTAGCTTGACAGTACTTATCATGTAAGTTACTCTACCGACACATCTAAAGAAAGGCAAAAGAGATGAAGAACAAAAATATCTACATGAGGAAGATGTATATGTCAGATGAGTATAAGCAATACACTGAGTAACTTGTTGATGAGTCTATGACTTGATGAAATTGACTTTATTATGTTGCATTCATCTATGATGAAGAATAGAGTTGAAAGACACAAAGTAGTGTTGTCAGTAAATAAAGCATTCTAGTATACACCGACAAAATGTAGTGTATACCGAGCATAGTGTTAACCGAGCTTGTGTTCACCGATGCATTTCTTTGTTAACCAAGCAAAACAGAAAGGAATTAAATGATCAGTTTAGCTGATAAAGTGATGAGTTGTAAAGTGTATGAAATCGAGGTAACATACAAGGTTTGTTATGAAGATCGATGGCTAACATAAATCAAAAGATCTAATGGAGTAGATTGAAATGTGTTACTGACACATCAGCCGAGGAAGCTTAAAGTGCTAAAATCTATGAATATGATTAAGTGGAAAAATCTGATGGAGGAAAAGAAAATGATTTACTCGTCTATATAAGAGACATTGGTTTCATTGTTAAAACACAGCCAGAAGAAGAAGATACTACAGAATTATCATGTGAAGGAGTTTTCATGCATTCTAATCATACTGGTTAATAAGAACTGAGCTGCAGAACAATTACTGATCTACAAAGAGTAATTACCGACGGACGGTAAGTTGATATAGTATTGAATCTGAAGTGGCATATTGATCAAAAAGATTTGAATGAGCTGAACATTGATCTATAAACTACAATTAAAGTTGTTTCAAGGTAGATCATCTACTGTTACATATTTAACCATTGTACAAAGTCAAATCTCTTAACCGGGTGGACTATGAAAGTCTTTTGATGTTTCATTCATAGAGTGAACATTGTTATCCTATCAACCCCAGAGTGACTGTTGGTTGGATGATAACTTCTTGTCTAAAATCCTCTAACAAGTTCACACCTCATAGTGTGTATGTAACCTTTAACAGGGTTGGGTCTTCACTGACCTCACTTCAGAAGAGTGAACAATTTTGAGTTGCCGGTCCTAGGTGGTTTTTCCCTTCACAGGGCTTCCACGTTAAATATCTTGTGTTATGTGTTGATTGTGATATTTTTTTGTTATCATAATTTGCATATTACATGTTAGATTTAATCAGTAACTATTATAAAGTTTAGACTGACAATTGGTAATAACACAGATAGTGAAAGTATTTTATGTTTACCGAGTAGCAGAAGTTGTAGATTTGTTTTGGATTATACATTTTGAATTGGGACACTGGATAACTGATTCACCTCCCTCTCAGTTATTCTAACAATTCATTCATTCATTTTTCTATATTCTTCTCATCAACTCATCTCATTTCTATATCTACCACCCACCCAAATTCCATGTCACCCACAATTTCTCTTTTCAAATCTTTCAATAAAATGCCACGTCAGCAATCTTAAGCAGCCACTGAAATCAACACTCTAATCAACTCACATTTGTGTACGATAATTCATTTCCAAGTACAACTTTCTAACTGTTTACTTATTTTTAGCGCACAGGTTAAATTAATTATATCTATTACTGCATTAAATTTATGATATAAGCACTAAGCTAGTTTCCCAACCTTGTGCCAAAATTAACAAGTGAGGATACTTGTTCAACTTTCGTAGGGGGTAGGGGAAGTGTACTAACTTCCAAGTGTCATTCTTAGACTATCCTTGTCATACCCCTATCACATCATTGTTGTACTTAGGCTGCGTTCCATTAATTTTTAAATCCTTTGCACATTTTCCCCGTACTTTCAAATTTTGATTTTCTGAATTTGACATGACTTCAAAAGGATCATAATTAATCTGTGAGGTAACTCAAACTAAATGTATTGATGTCTTCTGAAATCAATGACATTATTATATTTTGTGTCAAGTGAAATAAAGGTAATGCAAGTGAAAATATCGACATTTTTCAAAGAATCACAATTGCATTTCAAGAGAGGGAATTTGAAGAACTGAAAGTTTAGCAGTGGTTTGGAGAGTTGAGAAGCTAGAAATTGGGCACTATTAAGATGGGTGGACATTTACAAAGACATGAACCAGTCGTTCATGGTATTTTGTTGGTAGATGTTGATGCAGTCCACAGGTTCAATGCATATGGTTGGCTTGGTTATTTTCTGCACCTAGTAGAGTTTAATGAGAAGGTTGCTACAGAATTCTTGGGTACATTTGAAGAAGGGAAAGTGATAGTGTGGGGATTGACAGTTGTGGCCACTGAAGACAAAATTGTGGAAGTTATAGGATTACCATTTGTGGGTGAACATTATCCAAATGAGCATGATGCTAGGTCATTGTGTGCTCATTTTTCTAGGTCGGGTGACCCTCCGCTTGAAATTACTAAGCAAGGGTGCAGCAGATTGTCCCTTCCTCAGCCATTTCCAGGACTAGCTACACACATCATTAGGTATTTAACCTATGAGGGGAGATTTTCAAACTTACATGCTCACTATTTTAAGCTGCTTAGCTGTATTAGACATAATCTTCAAGTTAATATTCCCAGTTTTCTTTATAATATGCTAAGTATTGGTGCTAAGGAAACTCAAAGAGGCAATGCAAAATCTATTAGTCATCATACCCTAATCAAGCTTTTAGTAGAAAAATCTCTTAGGGATGTTTCCCCAATGTCATGGGAAAAATTTGTCAAAACTAAAACTTTGCAATGTCAAGCAAATCCTATGGCCCAACCTCTAAATGATGTAGTAGAATCCTCCGACCCTACTAAAGAAGTAGTTGTGAAAGAAAAAGAACCTGAATTACCACCAGAAAACCAACCTCCTGAACCTACTCCAGAGAGTAGTGTACCCATTTCTTCCTCAAGAAAAGGAAAGAAAAAAGTTAGGAAAGAAATCCCTGACTTAGAAGGAGAAATTTCAAACCCTGCAATACAATTTAATAAAAGGAAATGGTTAATTCCTGCAGTAACTACTCCTGCAGCATCTATTCCTACAGCACATAAAGCAAAAAGGTATTGCCAGCCTAAAACTATAGTGGTTGAAGAGGCAGTTGTGCGTAGAAGCCCTCAAATGAGAGGACAAGTGACCCCACTTTCTCCTCAAAAACTAGATATTCCATCGCCAACACCGGCTAAAGAGCCCTCTATTGAAGTTATTCCTGATGATTCTCCTTCACAAGTAGAACCCCAACACATGGAGGAAACTCCTAATGAGCAAGAACCCAGCAGTAGCATGCCTCAGAATGATGAAGGAGTACCTGAGTAGAACCTTGAAGTAATACTAGAAAACATTCCTGAGAATGTTCAATCTACTTCTCAGCATCCTGTGTATTCTGATGTGTCCATTATACCTTATGTTGGTTCCTAGATAGGATTTTACACTCCATGAGATACCAATATGCCCATGATGGCTATTAAGGATTGGTTAGTTCCAAATGTGAGCAATCTATGAGCAATTGGACCAACTATAGGGATAAGATTTCCCTCTTTTGCTTCTAGCTCTACAAAACCAAGGTGGGTACACCTGATCCAATAGTATTAACTCTAACTGATAGTTCTAACTCTACCCCTTATTTCTTTATTAGATCTTTCAATAGATGAATATAGTGAGAAAGTACTAAACAAGAACCTATTGTTCATTAACTCTCCATCACTGGATAGGACAATACATAAATGTAAATAAAATTAAAAGACTGGTAGTGATTTGAATGATTGGGATCATAAGGTTTGAATCACTCTTTTCAACACAAAGATAGGAGAATATAGGCCAGTGCCTTATCCATTGGGCAAAATATCAAGGAAAAGGATGAATACAATGGTGTCTAAAATTGGTCTCTAGACATAAATACAAATATATCCCAACTCTTTCCTGCTTATGAAAATCCTTCTCATAAACTCAAAGAACACATATCCCACTTTGAGCAATATTTTAATCTAACCCTAGGTTGGAACTCAAAGCATCAATACATTCACATAAACCTTTATACAAAGATTTAAAGATTCAAAAAATAGAGCAAAGGAGAGAAAAGATCTAAGGTTTGTATTAAGTATAACCTTTCACCATATGCATACAGTATCCAGAATAGTAAGCTTGCAAGATAAGAACAACTTGTACTTCTTCTCTATTGTTTGATAAAATGATATCAAAAATTACAATCCTTGACTGAAAAGCTAGGGTTTCAAAAATTTCTATCTTTTTAACACCTAAACTCCAATCCTTTAGAATGATCATGAAAAATCCCTTTATACCAAGAGATGCAACAAGAAACCGATCATTCTAGGGTTACCAAAAATTAACCTAAAAGACTTTACAACAACCCTAAAGGGTTTACAATAACTGCACTACTGAAACAGGTGAGATATTTTGTAATTGAGTTGACGTGCTTTTGTCTTCAATGCTATCCTCGGCTCCTTTTCAACAAATCTAATTTTATCATCCCACTATCAAACTGCAATGAATGCCCCTCTGCAATTAATCAACCATAAAAATCATTTGGCTCAGCATCATAGGAAGCAAAAATTAGATTCTATCAGTAGTTTATGTCTTCTACATCCTTCCCTAACTACAATCTATACTAAAGAATTTAATTCATGGCCACCGCTTCATTTTACAACTTTTTGCATCAAAAACCCTAGCAAAACCCTGCAGGAAATTTGAATTCAAATAAAAAAATGGTAACCGGCTCAACTTTAAAACATGAACATTGATCTATCTTATTCTCGATAGATCGGGCGGCTCGTAGAATCCTTCAATAGTCAACAAAACCTTTAAAAATCACTTTTCCACCTCATAAAACCTTTGAACCAATGAAAATAGAGCACGTCAGCAATGAATGGGTGTATTGGACCCACTTCTTCATAAGCTTTAAAATGAATGGCTATCGTAAGATCGCATAGCCTCAAGAGATTCTATGCGATGATATGACAATTGTCAGATTCTCCATCTCTGCATTCTTTAGAATCTCTCGGGCCCACTGACGTGTCTACACTTCTTTCCAGCTCAACCAATCACAACACGACACCTCAGCAACACCTGGTAAAATGGTCCCACAATTCTCGGCTGACCTTTAACCCTTTATGTTATCCTACGAACATGCGACTGATGGGAAAAATTTAGTCACTTAATGCCTTCCTTGACTATGGTTAAGTCAAATGATTCAGCGAATGACTGCATTCATTGAATCGTGAAGTCCCTTCCTAACCTCAAGTTACTCTTTGTGAACTAGCAAATACATGAGAAAATTAAGGACCCACTAACTATCTAGTGAATTAGCAACCAAAGACATTTCACCAATTCGCTGAAAAAATTGAAACACTACCATTTTATCTAGAGATTTAGCGAACATGTACTCGCTGAATTGCTAAAAGATTTTAGAACCCTACCAAAAACTTTGTGAATGAGCAGACACAGAAGACTTTATTGATGCTGCCAAAAACTTGTCTGAATTGCCAAAAACCTTTAGACCAAAAATTGGGCCCACCTGAAATGAGATCAATGGTTGTCGTAAGATCTCATGCATCTGACACATTCTATCAGATCTTACGACAACTGTTAGATCAACCCTTTTATACTACTCTGATAGATCCCCTAATATGAAACAAATCTATAGTCAGTCTTAAACCCTCATAAGCCATGAAGATTCCACCAAAACACACACCCACCATTTATCTACCTTAAGATTCAGGACCCTCTAACACGTCCAGGTCAGATTTGAAATCAATCGATGGTGCATGATCTCAAAGGGGAAGAATATTCCTTAAGATCATGTGCCAACCATTGATTGAAAAGGCTTCACTACAAGCCCCACTGATGAATCTCTGAATCAGCAACACCTCGACCAATCACCAGCTACCATCCCACTGACATAGGTCTACATGTATTATCATTTTTTTTAAAATAGGGACCACCACTCCGTGAATCAGTGACTGAAGGAAATACAAGCCATTTGCCAGGTCACTTGAAATTTCTTAGTAACCGCCAGAAAATGGGATATTACACAAACACCGTGTTTGCCCAATCACTGAAAGAAAAGATACAATCACTAGGAACCAAGTGAACCAGTGACAAACATGCATTCGCTAAATCACCAAACAAAAGGACTAACCACCTGAGGAATAAATGAATAAGTGACCAATGGGGAAAAGAAATGCACACATGCATTTAACAAGACTTAAGTGGCCTAAAAAGGTAATGAAGAATTAGAACAAGACCAGGGCACACTTAGGGCTTTTCTTGCCAACGGCTAGATTTTGAAATTTTGCCTAGGGTTTTGCTAGGAAAATGGAGAAAAATAACTACAGAGACCTAGAAAATATGATTCAACCATGGAATTTTTTACTTGTACTAACAGTGGCTCATGCTCAGGGACGTGTATCTCCTATAGATACAATGAGAAACTATAATCTCCTAGTACCGTAGACCAAAACCAAAAATTCAAACCAAAAATAGGGAACTGTACACAAAAACTTAAACAAAACCTGTACAGAAACTGCCAAAAACTTTAGGAGAAATAGAATTTCAAAAATTGACTATGAACAGGTAGCTCCAAGAACTCTCCTGTCAAATTCTTCAAAATGTAAAAACCTGCTCCCCATTTTTCTTCAATAATATATGGGCCTAACCATATGGGATCAAATTTCCCATGTTTTCCTTTGTCTTGCATTCTTACATTCCACATTAATACCATGTCTCCCTTTGCAAAATTTCTCTGAGTAGTCCTTCTATCATACAGGACTTTGCATTGGGCCTGCAACTTCGCATTCTTGATGTGTGCATCATTCCTTACCTCATTTAGCTTAATCAAATCATTCATTCTAACTGTCATATCTTCTTCAACATCTTCATCATATTTATGAATGAATTGATACATCTGCAACAAGTTATTTTGAGGTAATCTTGCATTTATTCCATACACTAAGTCAAAAGGGGCACACCCTATTGCTTTCTTTATTGTAACTCTATCAGCCCACAGGGCTTGTAATAACTTGGAATCCCAAGCCTTCTTGTTTTTGTCTAGGACTCTTTTCAAATCTTGATTAAACTCTTATTGTTGGATTCTACCTGGCCATTTCCTTGTGGATGATAAGCAGATGAATATGAAATTTTAATACCATTATGTCGGCAGAAGTCAACAAACTCTTCTGATCTAAAACATAATGCATTATCAACCACCATAGTTTCTGGGCAACCAAACCTTGTCAAGATATTCTGCATCATAAAATCTGTTACTACTTTGCCAGTTTCTCTTCTTGTAGGGATTGCCTCAACCCACTTAGTGAAATAATATATTGATACTAAGATGTAGGAATGTCCACCACTGGATTTATTAGGGATTTCACCAATGAAATCCATACCCCACTTCTGAAAAAGGGCTTGAATAGAAACAGATCTAAGAGGCAAATTCCCACCGAATTTTAGTTTTCCTAAAAATCTTTGGCAAGGATCACACTTCTTGACAAACTGATGGGTATCCTTGAAAAGTGAAGGCCACCAAAAACCTACCCTGATAATCTTGTGAGCTATTCTTGCTATGTAGTGTCCTCCACAAATTCCATTGTGCATTTCTTCCATCAAAAGTTGGGCCTTATCATGGTCTACACACCTAATAAAAACACCTTCATTACTCCTCCACCAAAGCTCACCATTCATAATTGCATATCTCAAAGAGTGGAGTTTAACAGTTCTTCTTTTATTATCATCCAGTTCAGGGGGTGAGACCATCTTTTGTAGATACTTGACAATATCCTTGTACCATTCATAGCAATCCATGTTGCACACATAAGTCCTTTGATCCTCTTCTAGCATATTGATATGGTTTGCATTTAGATTACTTTGGGCCATCAAATTTGCTAGGCCTAAACCTCTAACCAACTTTGTAATGTGGATATCAATGTTAAATTCTTGAATTCTATTAATTCACCTACATCTTCTTCCTGAAACCTCTTGTTGGACCAAAATGTCCTTGACTGCAGCACTTGGAACATAGGCAACCACTGTGGCTCCCGCCAAATAACATCTAAATGTTTTAATGGCCTTGACTAAGGCATAAGCTTGTTTCTCAATGATATCATAATTTAATTCTGCTGCTTGTAAAGTCTTACTAAAAAAGGAAATAGGTTGTTCAAAACCTTTAGCATTCTTTTGTAATAGCACTGCAGCAATAGTATGAGTAGATGCAAAAGAGAAAATTTGCATTGGCTTGCTATAAACTGGTGTCTTTAAGACTGGGGCATGCTTAATGGCCCTCTTAATGTCATTGAAGGCTTGAACTCCTTCAGTATTCCATTCTATTTTTGCTCCTTTCTTTAACATCCTTGATATGGGAATACTGATTTTTGCAAAGTTTGTAATAAACCTTCTTAAAAAATTGACTTGTCCTAGAAAGGACTAAATTCCCTTGATATTTTTGGGTAAGGATAGTTTGTCAATAGCCTCTACTCTTTCAGGATCTATCCTCACACCATCTTTTGAAACAATGTGCCCTAAAAGTTTTCCTTCTATCACACCAAAGGCACACTTCTTTGGGTTCAAAGAAACCCCATACTCTAATGCTCTGATAAAAAATTTCTCAAGATGTTGACAATGTTGTTCTTCTTTTGCTGAAAAGGTTTTCAAGTCATCCTGATATACCACCATAAATTTATCAATGAAATTTGCAAAGGCTACATCCATAGCCCTCTAGAAAGTGGCACCTACATTAGTCAACCCAAATGGCATTCTTACATAAACATATGTTCCCCATGGAGTTGTAAATGCAGTTTTAAACTATTCTGTGTCCTTTACCATAACCTGATTGTAACTAGAAAAGCCATCCATCGTGGACATCAATTCTGATCCAATGACCTTTTGCAACATGTTCTCCATATTTGGTAATCCATAATTATCCTTCAGAGAATTTATGTTAAGATTCCTAAAATCTACACATAATCTAATATCACCATTCTTTTTTCTGACAGGCACTAAATTTGAAACCCAAGTGGAATGCCTAATTGGCTTGATTATTCTAGCATCCATCATCTTCTTGAGTTCGCTCTGCATTTTGGGTGCCAAGGTAGGGTTAACAGGTCTTAATTTTTGTCTGAAAGGTTTTGTGCCTTCCTTGAGTGGGACCTCATGCTGAAAAAGGTCCTCCCTATAAGCTTTAAGATCTTCATAAGACCAGGCAAAAACATGCCTAAATTTTCTGAGAAGGTCAATCAAATTTTTTCTAATTCTTGGGGATAGAGACCTACCTATGTAAACTTTTTTTGGAGCTATCCCTGTGCCCAAGTTTATCTCTTCAAGCTCATTGATTTTATTGGTACTAGCAGAGAAAGCCTTGTCTTTATTATCAAATGCCCTTTCAAGAGAAACTAGTCCCTTAGGAACCTTGTTTGATGACATCTTTTCCATTCACTGTATTAACATAAGCACTAAAATCTATTTCTTTATCACCAAAGTGAGATTCACAATGGAGAAACCTTAATATATCTTGGTCATCAGAAAAAACTTGCCAATTATTAGATTGTCAGGGATGGAAGGTCTGGTTTGTACCTCTATATTAGAAACATCTACAAATGTAACATCTTCTAGTATAAGGGCTATATTAGCCAACAAATCTACCATCCTATTCTAACTTCTTTCCAACCAACAAATATTAAAAGCACTAAAGCTTTCAATCTCATCCCATACTGCATTCCTATATTGTTTCAACTTCTGATTCTTTGAAGCATATGTTGATCTAATTTGGGATATGACTAACTCAGAGTCACCTATAACCTTCAAACACTTTATGCCATGCCTTGATGCTAATCTTAGACCAATTAATAGAGCCTCATACTCTACAACATTATTTGTGCATGAAAACAATAACGTATATGAGAACTTGAAAGTTTTACCATTTGGAGATATAAGCAATATTCAAGCTCCAGATCCTTCTTTGCTATTTGCTCCATCAAAATACATGGTCCATAGATTGTTAAGGTCAACCCATCCTTCTTGGCTTTCTGACTTGTGGGGATGCTCAACACCTTCCTCTGCTTCCTTATCTTGGACCTTGAAGGCATTAATATCAGTATCAAGGAAACAATTCATGTTGTCCTACTCTTCTTCTTCAATCATGTGTGGGGTTCTAGATTCCCTAGTGACTTTGATATTCTGTCCCTCAAAATTAAAAGTGGCAAATGATAAGTCACACTATATGCTGCCTCCCATAGAGGCACTCCATTTTCTTGATAGTAACATTCCATACTGGGGAGGAATATCCACTACCAAGACACTCATGGTCAATTGTTTGTTGGGGTATGCAGCCAATCTGTAAGGTAAAGCCTTAATAGTACCAACAATTGGTACTTCTCTTGAATCCATAGCTTGACACCTACCATGAAGTGTATCCACTTTTAATCCCAATGACTTCATAACCTCAGTAGGCATAACAGTATTTGATGCTCCAGAATCAATCATGCAATTCTTTAGCAACTTTCCATTTATTTGCAGAGTTAAGAAAAAAGGTTCAATTGATCCTACTGCAGTACTAACAACATTTGTGTCCAAATAAATTTGAGGGATTTTAGAAACAATCTCCTCACTATGATTTTCATCTTCTTCATCCACAATTGCTATTTGTTTCTCATTTTTTTCTATTTTTTGAGAATCAGTATGTACTACAGTTTTTACCAATTTCAAGGCATTTTTCTTATGTTCTTCTATTCTCATCATCTCTAATAATGGAACTTTGATGGTGCTTTGAGACAAAAATTTACTCATGTCAACTGGAACATATTTTAAATCAGGTACATCTAGTTTTGAATCTACAATCTCTTTATCAGCTTCTTGGGTGGATGTATCTGCAAGCTTGTCAGTTTGAGCCTTGCCTTTCTTTTGCAAAATTGGTACGACCTCAGCAGTAGGCTTAGTTTTTACCTTATAAACAATATTAGGCTTGGAAACTTTCTTTACCTTGACTTTATCAATAGGATTAGCATCCTTATTCTTTTCTTGTGAAGTTTTTACATTCTTATCTATCTTCTTGATAAAAATACCAGCTGGCTTGGGATCTGCATCACCAACAACTCTATTCCTCAAGTTATAATTTGCCTTTGCCTGAGTAACCAAATTGGTAGTTATCAAAGCAATTTCTTCATCAGAAGGTCTTCTCAAAATAGTTGTTTGTTCATTATTTTGAACATTACATTGGATGTTGTCAGGCTCACTATCTTCATCATCTGAAAAAACTTGCTGATGATATGATTCATTTCTAGTTTGGGAATGTGAAGCATCATGATTTTCATCCTCTTCAGCAGAATCCACCTCACTCAAAAAATGAGAAGAAAACATCCCACATCCCTGGTCATCATAAGGTTGTTCCTCATTGCAATCCTGCTCTTCATGTGCAGAAACATTCTGGGATATGGCACAATAATCAGGATCATGTAGTGACTGACAAGCAACACACCATGGGACTTCTTCCACTACATTCATTGAATTTCTTTGTAATGGATCAGGGGTCCTATCATTTGGTTTATCTCTTTTCTCAGGAATAAAAGGCTTCCCATCTTTCCATTGAGTGTTATAGGGGTAATTCTGCATTCTTGGCAATTTGTTGAAATTATTAAAGGGGGGCTTATCCCCTCCTATGGCTTTATTACCTCTGTTTTCACTAGGCTTCAGATCTTTGATTTCTTTCAGAATCTACTTTAGGCTTTCATCATCCTTAGGTTTCACACCTTGAGGCTTTCCTAGATCCTTTCTATTTAACAAAGGAGACCTGTCATCTTCTCTCCTTCCCAAATTTCCTAAGATTCTGTGGTTTCTTTCTATGTTTACAGCCAACTTATAAGCTTCAACTAGACTCCTTGGATTTTTATCTCTCAATAGGTAGCCCATCTTAGAATCAAAGGCATTTAAATATGTGACAAGGCACACCCTGTCATCTAATTTGATAACTTGCAACAATTTATGCATGGCCTTTTGAAATCTAACATTGAATTCAACAACATCCTCATTGAAATTATTTTTTATGTTATTGAATTCATTTAGCATAAAACCTTCATGTGTTTTGTCACCATATTGTTCCCTGAAACAATGTCTAAGTTGATCCCATGATTTATTCTAGCAGACTGTTAAAGAGAAGAAAAAGGAAGCCCAAATGCAAGAGTTCCCTCCACCAATGATTTAGTATGTCCTCTTTCATTTGTATAATCACTTTACCTTTTAGAAAACATGGTGGAAGCAGGAAAGGAATCAAATGCAAATGGAAATATTTGAGAAGGATGAGGAAATTGAATCCCTTAAAGAACAGTTAAAGAAACAGAAAGAGAAAATGAATAAAGGCCTTGAAACTAGCTGACCAAGTGATAGCTTGTAGGTCACCACCTAGAATATATGCTATTTTCTTAAAGGAGAAATTTATTTTGTTCCAACTTATGATGAAAATGAAGGACATTGATTGTGAATTCAAAACAGCCCAAGATTTCTATGGTTTCTATTAGACTTTGCCAACATGGCAACAAAATCTGTTATGTGAGTTTTATCTGCATAATTTTGTTATCCCGCAAGAAACAGAGTGGAATCCCCTACTCTATATAGGGGACATTCACCTAAGGGCCTTAATGTCATGGATGCATAACGAGACAAATTATGATAGATAGTTGAACACCTATAAAGAACTAGAGAAATTTGAGGCTCTATCATTAAGGGCTGAGTCACATAAATCAGATGTTCTTCAGAGGGATTGGCTCAATTTGACATATGGGAGACAAAAGCCAGAAATTAGGGAGAAAGTGTTTGCATTAAGGGATAAAGTTTATAGGGATTATCAGAAACTACCCAATTGAGCTGTTTCAAGGGTCAGAAATAGGTGGAACAGAATTCCAGTTGCTTTCAGAAGAGCAAAGCCACATAGCCCCATTAATTATGAAGTAGTTGTCAGTAGAGTGGCTAATTACATAAAGTTGGGATGACAACCTAGAAGGGATTTATGGATGCCCTTATCATTCCAGCCACCTACACTCTTTTGGCCATTATATGACATCGATACTTCTAGGTTGGATCCATCAGTTGAGGAACATCAAGGAAATCACTTGGAGCGCACAAGAGGGTTCTACTATACTTTCAAAAGTGGAAAGAAAGAAAAGACTACTGTTGGAGATTTCAGGACAATTGCAAAGAGATACAATGCTTGAGGACAAGCATCCTGTTAGTAGGGGGCAGATGATGAGTCTAATTATTGACTCAATTTTGTTATGATCTTTATGTTTTGTTGATACTCTAACAAATGTTTCCAAGACATTTTATTACTTATGCTTATGTGAACCTATGCCAAGTATAGCCAAAGCCACAAAATCTAAGGGTAGCTTGAATGATATGTTTTGCAAACTATTATAAATAGAATGCAGTATTTCATATAATTATTTCAAGTTGTGTTCTAACATCTAAGTAGGAGTTGAAACATTGACTTGCATATGTGTACTAAATGTACTAACCTTTTAGGTAAACATGAAGTGGTATGAAGAGTGGCGCATCTGCATTGAAGAAGGGAGTTATAAAACCAACCATGGCGAGAGAATTTAGCACGATTCCAATGGAGGTGCTAAGCTTTAAAGGAGTTGTTGTTCCAAAAAATATAGGGAATTAGTCTTGCTACATTTCCTCATAATTGTTATTCTCTTGACAACAGTAATTGTATCATGTTATGGTTGTTTTATCTCCTCCGCATGTGGCAAGACTTGATGAGACTTTTCTGTTATGTTTTCAATAAGTGTTGATCCTTGATATAAAGGTATTTTGATGGATTTAGTAGAAAATAGAGAAAGATAGAATGATGTATTCAGTATAATAGAAGTTGCTATGTTTTCTACTCTTCATGAGTTATTCAGTTATGTAACCAATTAAGAAGATTTTAATGGAAGAGTGATTTTGGATTATTTTCTTGTGTTGAGTAGTTAGCAGAAGCCAACTAAGAGTGCCCACTTGGGAGGTGGATTAGATTAAGATAGAATAGATTTTCTTTCTTTACTTTTCCTATTTTCAAATAGAGCTACTATGTATTCCTGCAGCATTATATCTGTGTTTGTTCCTGCAGCATTTGCAGAGACATGTATAGTGAATGTTTTGAGTGTTAGATAGACTTAGATTCCTTTCATAAGTTTTCTGCAGTAATTCCATTCAATATTCAAGTGTGTTTACTTTCTTGCAGCAATAGCATAGATTCCTTTCATGCATTTTATCTTATTGCAACATAAGTGTTTTGACTCCTAAAGGAATTTAGTGCACAAACTGTGTTGTCCCATTTCAAGTCTATGTCCCTGGGTTGACAATCTAAATGCATTTCATGATGGGGATAGGTAGTTTGTAGCATAGATATATTACCCTTAAGAGAGAGACAATGGCATGATTATCTCTACCTATTCTGAGACTGTTCAACAAAAATAAAGGGAAATAATTTGGTGAATTGAGCTCTTTTGGCATGACACATTCCCTCTAGATATAGATTTGAACCATATTCTATTTAGGAAAACCAAGATGGGTTTCAAATATTGGGTCTATGATCATTTAAATGTACTAGAGAGAGAATTACATGAAATTGGGGATACCAAATTAAGTATATTTGATCTAGATGACCTTCGGAAAAGAGTGAATAGTGGGAATAGACACCAAATTGTAGAAAGATTGGCAAAAAGTGGTCTAATGGAAGCAGTCAATTTTCGTGTTGTCGTGCAATGCACAGAACTAATAATGGAGTGTATCAACTAATCAACCTAGAGACTAGATAAATTAAGAAGTCAAATGAAGAGGTCCTTATCATGCTTGATAAGGAAACCATCTATAACTTTATCCAGTTACCCGTGAGGGAAATTTATGCTAATTGGGACTTTGTCCTATCACAATCTCATTTTAGTGAGAAGAATACTTTCTTTAGAGGCATTATGGCCAAATAATGGTTCAAGGAGAAAATATCAAGCCAATCTAAGCTCCTGAAAATGATTTATGGTGTGAATCTAAAGGGAGAAATTATAAGGATTCTTGTATTGTTGCACAGATTGAGGGGAAGTAAAGAAGCTCTAAATCTCAAGAATGGATGTTTTTCTTTATGCAGACAATATGCCCTGGGGCTGAATACATGGACTGGGAAGAAATTATCAATGACAGGATAAAGCATCTTATTATCTCTTCCCTTCTCATTACTTCCACATATTTTCTCATACATTATTTATGCCCTGGCATGCACTCAACACTATCCAGGTTTTAATAATAAAGAAGATTTTGATAATGACATCCAAATATACAATTTTTACCCTAGCCTACATTAGAATATTATTGGGCTAATTGTGTTGATGATTTTGAGATGAGAGAAAGGTCGTGGTTGAGATTTACCATTGAATAGATTAAAGAGTACAAAATCCCATTTGAGATAGAAGGGATTATTGAGGATGGATCTAACGTAATGGATCCTCATTACTTGAAGAAAGTCAAGGGGACCCTATTGAAGCCTATCAACTAGCATATCCCATAAATTGATGATATTAACTTAAGGACAACCCCTATTCTCAAGAGGAACAAAGCATGGATGGAAATGAAGAAGTGTGGAAATAAGGGAACCACCTCATCCCATGCCCCTTCAAATCCTACGTAGAATTCCCCATCTACCATAGTCTCTATCACCCTTGTATCAAACATACCAATACAAACACTTTCTCATGTTGCAGGTGGATGAGATGAACCATTAGAGAAAGAACATAGCACAAAGACAACTTGCAGTTTGATGTCTCTAACACATATCAATTTAACAATTGATGAATTATTTAAGAAGAAGAATACAAATCCCCAAAGGGAACCAAAATAACAAGAACTTCCAAAAAAAGAGTAGCTAGAAATTCTATAAGATGAATAGGATGCTCAAGAAGGAGAAATAGAGATTCCCTAGGAGGCTAGGAAAATAGAAGAGGTAAGTTAATAACTCCCTCCTTCTAGTTCTATTTCTGGTAAATTCCAAGATTTCCTTCTTCAAAACCTTCCCAAATAGTAACTCCTCTAGTTGTGAGGAAACTAGCTTTGCACTATGAATCCTTGAAAACTACATCTTGATTTATCACCACTCCAACATGGTTGGATGAAACTCTAGAAATGAAGAGAAAGAGAGAAGAGGATAGAAAACCTTCTAAGGAAGCTATCTCCCAATTATTGCAAACTCCATTTGTAATAAAGAAAATAAATTTAAAATCATATCAAATCTATAAAAGGACAAATAAATAGGGCATGTTTTACTAGAAATGACCCAAGCCTTGCTAGTACGAATCTGAACAAAATGTCAACATCCAATTTTACTGTGACCAAAATTGACACGAGTGTGCCACAACATGAAACATAGATAAGAATGTGGAATTTTTCCAACCAATAAATCAAGGAGAGGTTGGAGAAGATGAAAATGGACAAGGAGAAACTTAAAACCATGGTTGGTCTACTTTTTGATTACCTTCAAAAAATCTTGATACCCATATCCTCCCAAACAAAAAGTATTGGACATTTTCTAGCAAGTCAAAGTGTTGACTGTATATTTTTCATTGATGACAACATATGGTAAGCAGTGTGCATGGAAGCCTAATAAAGAGAGCCTTGAGTATATGTTTCCTAGATATGTTATCTATATGATATCATAGACACAGAGGTTGATTCTAAGTGAAGATAGTAATATAGCAGTCTGTATCAGTGAGTGTTCCTGACAAGTCCCAGGAAGAGTTATGTATGTGATTTACAATATGGTTGTAATGGAGCCTTGCGCGTTTGTATTTATGTTGAAGACATGTTAGTAAAGATATTTTCATAGACACAGAGTTAGATATGTAGTACATGTTGATTTATGAAGTCTCCAGTTGATAGTCACAGTTTCCTGAGTTTATCTGGTAGAGCTGACATTGTTTTTATTGTTGTAGTAGTTGCGCCTATCAGTTTGATATACGTGCTTGGATTAGTTTTTGGAGAAGAGTTAAGAATTTTTTCTTAAGAGCGCATGATGTAATTTAGCATGAGAAGAAAGTATCAGTTAATTTGGTGGAGCCAACAGTGTGAAGCGATGCGTCTACTCATATTAAGTTAGGCGGTCCCATTTTGTGTTGTGTGCTTAGTACATCTGACTGAGATGTTATTGGAGAGTTGTATTGTTTATCTAATATGATTTCAAGATGGTTCTAATGGGTTGATGTGATTAAATCATTTAGAGGAAAGATATTTATAGGCAGTCATTTGTGATTGCGAAGTATGGCAGATGGTTGAAAGATAAGAGCACATAAGAAGGTGCAAAGTGTTGAGCCATCAGTAGAAGGTGTATATGACAAAGTAGAGAATGTATGCTATTCATTGGAACTGATCAAGACAACAGGTCTACTCGTAGTTCACCAAGATCTAGATATAGTGTGTATCTGTTAAATAGAAGGTTGCACCCTTCACCCCTTTGAGCAATGTGCTCCCAGACAGTGTGTTCTCACCCCTAACAGGGTTTGACCCTTGACCAGGGAATTGTACTTAATGCATTGTAAAGAACAACTCCTAACAGGGTTGTAATATCTTCTAACATGGATCATAATACTCTAGTGTAGTTTATAGTGGGTGCTAATTCCCACCGGGGTTTTTACCTATTTGGGTTTCCCTGTATCCAAAATTGTGGTGTTGTGTTAAGTGTTCTTATATTATGTTTATGCTTAATGTTCTTTTGTACTTAATTGGATAAAGAACATAATCTTGTAGATAACTGATTCACCCCCCCCCCCCTCTCAGTTATCTCTTGGGACTAGTCCTAACAATTGGTATCAGAGCCAAGTGCCTCGGAGAGAAATTTTAACAGCTTGAGGATGATCAAATGACATTCTTTAGAAAAGAAAATCCTAAGTTTGATGGAGAGAACTATCTAGATTGGAAGAACAAAATGATGACGCACTTGCAGTGCATTGCCTTTGAGATTTTTGAAGTAACTACCAAAGAAGTTTAGATTCCCTTTCTAGAAAATCTTGCAAAGGAAGATGAAACTCTTAAGAAAAAGGAGATGTTCACTCAAAATGCTATTTCCAAAGAAACCCTTATCATCTCCTTGTCTGACAGTGAGTTTTCAGAGATCAAGAAAGTTGATAAATCCTACAAGATATGGAAGTATCTAGAAGACATGTTTGAAGGAGACATACAATCCAAGAATGCACATAGAAAGACATGGAAGAAAAAGTACAATACATTGGAGATGCTACCTGAAGAGAACATTAGAGCCTACAATCAAAGGATTAATGAAGCAGTTGCAGGAATCAGAAACAATGGTGGAGAGATCTCAGAAGAAGACATAATGGATAAGTTGATGACTAATTTTGACACCATATTATGAGAGAAAGATAAACATCCTAGATGAGACTATTCAATTTTCAAAAGACTTCAAAAGAGAGACCTTAATCAGCAAGATTTCAGCTTTTGAGATATCAAGTTTGAAGACAAAGCCTAAAAGTGAGACAGCCTTCAAAGCGTCAGTCCATGGTAAGAAATCCTTGAACACTTCTGGTAATTTTGATGATGATGATGAAGAGAAAGAACTAGATGATTTCATTTCTTTGATTGCTAAGAAAGAAAGGAAAGGGAAAGGGAAATATGAAGTTCAGTTACCATTCAAATTCTTTTCATGTAACAAGATTGGTCACTTTGCATCTAAGTGTCCTACAAGAGTCAAGAAGTTCAAAACTAACTACAAGCCTAAGTATTAAAAAGAATGTTACTATGTTGGTGATGGAGTATTAGATTAAGAGTCAGAAGAGGATGAAATTGGATACATTTCTCTTGAAGACATGGAGAAAAATTTTGATGAAATGGACCTTGAAGATGAAAAGAAAGCACAAGGGTTAGCATTGATTTCACAAGCTAACATAAGGACATATTGGATCATTGATAGCGGTTGCTCACATCACATGATAGGAGACAAGGATCGATTTGTACATATATATAGATACAAAGGTGGTATGGTTAGATTTGGAGACAACACTCCTAAACCTATCATAGGTAAAGGAGCTATTACCTTGGATGGAAAGAACAATACGAATGATGTTCTTTATGTTGATGGTTCGCAACATAACCTACTAAGTGTTGTACAGTTGCTTGACAAAGGATATCAGTTGGAAGTCAAAGAAAAAAAGTGAATCATTAATAACAAGGAAGGAGAAATGATTGCATCAGTTTCAAAGACTAAAGGTAATGTTTTTTAGCTTAATCCTGAAGCAAGTTGTTTTGTTGCTAAAGTAGATAACGGTTGGTTATGGCACAAAAGACTATGTCACATCAATTTTGACAACATAGTGAAGATAAGAAATGTAAAGGCATTAAGAGACCTTCCTAGCATTGCAAAACCAATTGATACAATATGCAGGGAATGTGTGATGGGAAAGCATGTGAGGAATTCATTCAGAAGTAAGCATAATTCAACAAAGAACAAATTGGATCTAGTGCATAGAGATCTATGTGGACCAACTCAAACAAGATCATACTATGGTGAAAGGTACTTTATTTTTTTTGTTGATGATTATTCTAGAATGATGTGGGTTGCTTTCTTAAAGGATAAATCTGAAGCATTTGAGAAGTTCAAAATATTCAAAGGTAAGGTGGAAAATGAGTCTGAATTAAAGATAAAATGTCTAAGATCAGATAAAGGAGGAGAATTCACCTTTGATAGATTTTATGAGTACTACAAAGAACATGGGATAAAGAGATAGTTAAGTGCACTAGAACCCCTCAGTAGAATTGAATTATAGAAAGGAGGAATAGGATCATACTTGACATAGCACGCACCATCATGATTGAAGGAAAGGTCGCACACACCTATTGGAGAGATGCTGTCAATATTGTAGTCTATACTATCAATAGAATTCAATTGAGGCCAGGTGAAGACAAGACACCTTATGAGCTATGGTTTGGGAATGTACCTACAATAAAATACTTCAAAATATTTGGAAGCAAGTGCTACATCAAGAGAGATGAATCAATTGCCAAGTTTTATGCAAGAAGTGATGAAGGTATTTTTCTTGGTTACTCTACTAAAAGTAAAGCTTATAGATGTTTTAATTTGAGATTGAAGAAGATCATTGAAAGTGCTCATGTTAAGATTGATGATAAATTCATGATTCAAGAAAGATATCATGATTATTCACCTATGATTGAAGAAGAACCTAGACCTACCACTAGAGAAATAGTTGTTGATGAAATTTTTTATAGCATTGATGTATTGTTCAATGACCCTGAAACTAGTGAAGAAGAATTGGAGAAGTCAGATGAGAGAGTCACGCCTAATGTTCCTAAATTAACATCTAGATATCATTCAAAAGAAGACATCATTGGAGATCAGAACAATAAATTCATGACAAGATCAAAAGCAAAGAGTTCCACGGCAACTAAAGAGGTATGTTTACTATCACAGATTGAACCATTAAGTGTTGAAGATGCATGTAATGATTTAGATTGGCATGAAGTAATGAAAGAAGAGCTAGATTAGATAATTAAGAATGATACATGGGAATTGGTCCATAGGCCTTTTGATAAGAATGTGATTGGAGACAAGTGGATATTCAAAAATAAGATGAATGAAGATGGAACATTGGTAAGAAATCAAGCAAGACTAGTATGTAAAGGATATGTGCAAAGAGAAGGAATTGATTATTTTGATAAATTTTCCCCTATGAGAAGATTGGAAGCCATAAAGTTGCTTCTAGCCTATGCTACCTTCAAATACTTTAAGGTATACCAAATGAATGTTAAGTCAATATTCCTGGATGAAGAGCTGAAAGAAGAAGTTTACATAAAGCGGCCTGAAGGATTTACCTTATCAGAAAGACCTGATATGGTATGCAGATTGAAGAAATCCCTCTATGAACTTAAACAAGCCCTTAGAGCATGGTATGAAAGACTTTCTGGTTACTTGACTGAAATTGGATTCAAGAAAGGAGCAGCAGATTATAATTTATTCATAAGAGAAACATCTATTGGACTGTTGTTGGTTTCTATATTTGTTGATGACATTATCTTTGGTGGTAATGACAAACTTAGTGTTGAATTTGCTAAAGAGATGTAGAGTGAATTTAAAATGAGCATGATTGGACCTATCAAGTACTTTTTGGGATTGAATGTGCAGCAGACAAACAAAGGTATTTTCATTAATCAGTCTAAGTATGTGAAAGAGATATTGAAGAAATTCAAGATGGATAATTGCAAGCCAGTAAGTACCCCTATGATAACAAGATGCAATCTTTCAAAAGAAGATGATTCAACAACAATAGACATAACCTTGTACAAGTCTATGATTGGTAAACTAATCTATCTTACTCAATCTAGACCTGATATTTCCAATGTAGTTGGTATAGTTGGAAGATTTGCAGCAGATCCTAAATAAAGTCATCTCATGGCAATAAAGAGGATATTCAGATACTTGAGAGGAACTATAGACTATGGTTTATGGTATCCTAATTTAGAAAATGTAGAACTTTGTGTGTATACACATGTAGATTGGGTAGGTTGCATGGATGATAGAAAGAGTACCTCAGGAGGAGCAATATTTCTTGGAGATAGACTTGTTACTTGGACAAGTAAGAAGCAAAATTCTATTTCTCATTCCATAGAAAAAGTAGAGTATGTTGTACCAGCATTATATTTCTCTACAATTGTGTGGATTAAGTAAATGATAAAGGATTTCGGTATTCAAATTGATTATTGTATTGTTATTCATTATGATAATAGTAGCACTATTAATATGTCAAAGAACCCTGTGATGTATGCAAAGACAAAACACATTGAGATAAAATATCACTTCCTAAGAGAGAAAGTAGTAGAGAAAGAAGTAAAGTTGGACTATGTGAGCAGAAAAGATCAGCTAGCAAACATATTCACAAAGCCTTTACCTAAGGATACATTTGAGTATCTCAGGGAGAAGCTGGGAGTAATTCCCTTCCCTGAATTAGATTAGAGTTTGTAGGAGTGCATCAGTCCTCAATGACTGATGAATGGTTGACTACTCCACTTCAGGAGTAGTACTGATGCTTACTTGTTTGGAGCCATTTTCCATTGATGTCAAAGGGGGAGTAAGTATATAGTCATGAAAAACAAAACAGTAAGAGGATACAATAGTAGATGAATAAATTCATCCTTGGGGAAGTTTTTTTGAGGAAATGGAGAATGTTATAAAAGACTTGTAGAAAGGGGGAGTGAGTATTTATCAAGAAGAAACAAAATAGTAAGAGATGGAGGATTCATCCTTGGGGGAGTTTTGTTGAGGAAATGGAGAATATTATAAAATGATTGTACATTTGGATTGGTGGTGTTTTTCATTCCATATATTTCCATCAATGCCAAAGGGGGAGATTGTTGAAGATTTTCCAGCAAGTTAGAGTGTTGATTATATGTTTGTCATTGATGATAACATATGGTAAGCAGTGTGTGTGGAAGCCTGATGAGGAGAGCCTTAATTATATGTTTCCTAGATATGTTATCTACATGATATCATAGACACAAAGGTTGATTCTAAGTGAAGATAGTAATATAGTAGTATGTATCAGTGAGTGTTCTTGATAGGTCCTAGGAAGAGTTATGTATGTGATTTATAGTATGGTTGTAATGGAGCCTTGAACATTTGTATTTATGTTGAAGACATGTTAGTGAAGCTATGTTCATATATGCAGAGTTAGATATGCAGTATAGGTTGAGTTATGAAGTCTCCAGTTGACAATCACAGTTTCCTGAGTTTATCTGGTAGAACCGACATTGTTTTTATTATTGTAGTAGTTGCGCCTATCAATTTGATATACGTACTTGGATTAGTGTTTGGAGAAGAGTTAAGAATTTTTTCTTAAGAGTGCATGATGTAGTTCAGTATGAGAAGAAAGTATCAGTTAATTTGGTGGAGCCGATGGTGTGAAGCGACGCGTCTACTTATATTGAGTTGGGAGGTCCCATTTTATGTTGCATACTTAGTACAACCAACTGAGATGTTATTGGAGAGTTGTATTGTTTCTCTAATATTATTTCAAGATGGTTCTAACAGGCCAACTTGATTATATCATTTAGAAGACAGATATTTATAGGTAGTCATTTGTGATTGCTAAGTATGGCAGATAGTTGAAAGATAAGAGCAAAGTAGAAGGTGCGAAGTATTGAGCCATCAGTAGAAGGTGTATGTGACAAAGTAGAGAATGTATACTATTCATTGGAACTAATCAAGGTAGCAGGTCTATTTGTAGCTCACCAAGATCTAGATATAGTGTGTATCTATTAAACAGAAGGTTACAGCCTTCACCCCTTTGAGCAATGTGCTCCCAGATAGTGTGTCCTCACCCCTAACAATGTTAGTTGTAAAATACTCCTAACAGGGTCTGACCCTTGACCAGGTCGCTATACTTAATGCATAGTAAAGATCAACTCCTAATAGGGTTGTAAGATCTTCTAATAGGGATCATAATACTCTAGTGCAATTTATAGTGGGTGCTAATTCCCACCGAGGTTTTTACCTATTTGGATTTCTCAGTAACCAAAATTGTGGTGTTGTGTTAAGTGTTCTTATATTGTGTTTATGCTTAATGTTCTTCTGTACTTAATTGGATAAATAATTGATTCTTGTAGATAACTTATTCACCCCCCCCCCCCCCCTCTCTTAGTTATCTCTTGGGATTATTCCTAACAGAAAGTACCTCTAATACTATATTGGATCCCACTTCTAAGTAAAACACATAGTTGATCACATAGTTGCAGGAAGATAGACATCTAAGTAGTGGGACTAGAGCATGGATAGAAGATCTTAAAGTTTGAGGTCTCCCCTTCATCACTCACCTAAGTGAATCCTACAGGTATTTGATACAAGTGCAAAATAAAATAATAACCGATATTGAGGTGGCCAAAGAAGATGAAGGATTATATAAGAGGGATTTGGAATCCATCAAGAAGGTGATAGATATGAAAATAGAAAATGTAGTTAAACTAGGTTTGATACAATCTCTTGACAATCCACTTCAAAAGTAGATGTTCAACTTGACATACAAAATTTTAAAAAAAAACCTAGAGACAGCTAGACAGCCATCAAATTTAACTCAATGAAAAACTGTCAGAAATGTTTTTTTTTTTTAAATACCAAATTGTATAGATGCCACATGGTGGATGATGATTGATTTGAATGGCACTGACATGTCTAGCTTGCCAAGTGTTAGCTCATGATTTGGTAATCGAGTTGAGTTTATGGCCAAGATGGCTAGGTAAGCTGGTTAGCTGAGCTTAGGTTGGGCGAGATGGCGGTTGTGTGGCGCGGGCTGGGTGAGTTGGAGGCTACATGGAAGATGAGCTCAGCTTGAGAGTGCTCGACTCGGCTCCACCGAGCTGGGTGTTGGTGGCGAGCTAGTGGGGTTGTGGGATTTAATCCCACATGCACCATGTGGTAGGAAATTTGTTGTTTAAATGAAAACCTCCACAAGTGCTAATTAAAGAAGCCCACGAGTGTGGTGTGTTCCTCTTAAGTTGGTGCATCCCGCTTAGGAGTTTTCTTGCTGGGTGATCTACTCAGTTTGACTATTCTATTGTGAGGACTGAGATCTGGCAGCTTGGCCCTCATGTTGTATAGAATATTCCTATTTCCTGCAGACATAGGCTGACATATATAGGGGTAGGGACCCCAAAAACAAAAACCCAAAATTTTTCCAAAAAATTACAAAATTTTCCCAGATCAAAAAATAAATTGCAAAATTGCAAAATTTGCCCAGATCAGAAAATTAAAAAAATTTTAAAAAATTGAAAATCCATACTGTACTGCAGATCAGATTGCACAAGTCTGATTTGCACAAAAAATTTCTTCAGATTTGACTTTTGCCCAACATAGGAAAATTTATAGTTAAAATTTATGGAAGCAACCACCTGGATGCAATGGTGAGGTATGATATTGCTCAAAATGCTCCTACAAAGTTTTTATCCCAGATTTAGTTCATGGCCCTCCAAAAGCTGAAGCAACAATGGCTCTCCAATGACTATGCAATGAAGACTCGTATGGCTCTGATACCATGTAAGAATTTTTATAAGGCAATGAATGTAATGCCAAGATCTAGAAGCCCAAGAGATAGCACAAATAAGAGAGACAAGATAATATGACCAAATGAATAAATCAATAATGATCAAATGATAATGGATAATAAATATATACAATGTAGATGTGCCTGAATGTATAGACAATGTATGATAACTAGAAGATATGCAAGTGATGAGATATCAACTAGACAAGGGGTAATCACATGTCCACCAAAGGTGGATCATCCTCCATTATCCATCAAAGTATGTGCAACATGTGCAACAATGAGAGGATGATAATGTGATAAGAGCACTAAAGGTGGATCTCACACACAAAGAGGTGTGAGATGACAACTATCACGACCTAAAGTGGAAATTCTCCTACACCATGTGCTAAAATTAAATGCAAACTCCTAGGTGTCTCAATGACAATGAATATGCAAATGCATTATCCTAAGTAAACTTAAGTAAAGTATAATTAGTAAATACTTAATTACACTCACCTCAAGCATGTCCACCTAATGAATGTACCTAATTTCCCCTATAATATGCTCAAGAAAATGGTAGAAAAAGTACAGAAAGGTAGTATAAAATCTATTTATCATTGTTTGTGTTGGTCCTCTCAAATATTTTGAGGATACCAAGGTTATTTTGTGGTATTTCCCATTGAAATTTTAAATATTTGTTTCTTGTTCTATCTTTGTGCATTATTTTGCCTTGATTTAAATCACAGCCTTATCTTTTTTATTTCGTTTCAAATAAATGGTGACCATTTGTATTTAATGGGACCCCCTTTTTCTTTTAAAATGAAGGAATGTGTTTCATTTTCCCATTCACCCTATGATCCCATGATGATTCATACAATGGACCCAACTAATTATGGGAGAATGATTTATTTCCATCTGTCATCTTTTCGACAGATGTTTCTAGCTCATGAATTTTTGAAGAGTAACTTGTTACCAAAATCAATGGCTCTCATGATCTCACAATCAAAGATGATCGTGCTTTATCTGGTGTGGGACCACAAGATGGTGTCGTGTGTCCTAGGTTTGATTAATGAAAACACATATGGGCCTAAAATGACTTTGCAGTGAATGACAAATGGAGGTAGCTGATTTCTTGCAGATTAATAAGTGATCAATTATTTTTCCAAGCAGGTTAAAATATCTATAACTTATGTGCTAATCTTTTAGCATGAGGATAAAATCAATGGTGATTTTTTAATCTGATTGAAAAGGTGATCGAATTTTATGTCAAGGAACATGTTTGCATAGTGAATTATGGTTAATGTATTGATGGGATCAATGACTCTCTTAATCCCATGATCAAAGATGATTGAGCTCTATTCAGTGCAGGATCACGAGATAATGCCATGTATTCATGAGTGACATACAATATTAGTCATATTTCTCAACAATAGGGTGGTGACTTAAGGGTTCATGTTAGTCAGTTTATTGATTCATATTTATTTAAAAGGGTCAACATTTGGATGGATCAATGATCATCACTTTACATCCTTACAGGGAATGAACTGACGGTCTATCATAATGAAACAAATGGTTAGTGATAAGGACTGAGGACTGAAATTAATGGTAAGACACTACACCATTGTGATTTTTCATAGGCAGTACTTCAAAGATTTGCAAAGATGGATGGAGATATTTTAGGATATCCTTTTGGGGATTTTTATCATAATGTGCACAAGATTCAAAGGGTCACTTACAGATGGAAAACTCAGAGGGTTTTCCAAGTTTACAGATCTGTTGACAAAATATTATGATACTGAGATAGGAAAGGTCATGTAAACTATTATTACATGCAGATTACTTTTGAAGATTCAAAGAGTACGATCACGAGATTTCTTCCCACCTTTTAAAAGTTTAGAAGCTATAAAATCTTTGTCTCCTATTAGATTTCTTCATTCATAAGATGATGGAAATGGATTTTCTAAGGAAGGAAATTGACTTCTAGAACATGTCCAAATTTGTGAAAATATAGTTGCAAGAAGTCTATTGGGATAGAAATATTGAGTCATGTATATCGTATCCTGAGGGATATTTAAATGGAGAGTGGTAGCCACAGGGATATTTAAAGGATATCCCTATTAAAAATTCAATAATCTTAATGCTAATGCTCTCATCCCTACTAATAATGTCCTCCTAGATGGGAGCATGGTGACAGAGGGGTTGGAAGGCCCTCTTTAGTATTCATGACTCTTGTTGGAGGTGGTGTCAAAGCTTCCTAAGAGGGTGGGGTTTTTTTGAGAATCTTGCATCCTCGCCCTATTTGAGGCATTATCAGTCCAGATGCTATTGCAAAACTTCCTGAAAATCTTGATGTCGGTCAACTCTATGGGTACATGATGCCTATCTGGAGCATGATATAGGCATGACTAATTTCTTGTTGACTTCTACTAGCTAGTGTGTGTAATATTAGTATGTAATATGATGTATCACTTTTTGTCTGAATAATTTTAGGGTTGACCTTAAGCTTGTTGCATTCCAGTTGATTTGGAGTTCTAGGGTCATTAGGGTTTGAGAAGGAAGATATTTTCCAAACATTTAAGGTTATAGATAGATAGGTGGAAACATCAGATCAGATTTGAGTCCTTCTATCTATATATTAGATCTTCCTTCTCTTAAAAAAAAATCTCAAAAGAAGGGAATCTGGTTCCATCTTTTGCTTTGAGAGACCTTTGTTGGCTCCAAACATATCTGGTTCTAGTAGTAAGTTCTTTGGTTATGTGTAATCTTGTAAATCTTTCATGAAGAGAAATATTTTGAACTTGGGTTAAGCTCTTTTGTGGTTTATTTTGCAGTTGCGAGTTGTTTTATGTTATATGGAAGAAGTAGCATGAGTTTTGTGATGAAATATAGTGTTGATTTGGTTCTCTCCATTGTATGAGCTAGTTAAGTTTTAAGAAGAATAAAATGAGGGGTTATTCTCTCTTAGTATCTTGTTGTGAGATATGTACCTTTCCTTTCATGCCTTGATCTAAATGAATAATTAAATTCTTGTTATAAGTTGTAAATTTACTCGTTATATGAAAGGATTTTGATAAGTAGGATGTGTTTGGGTTACAATTAAAGAGGGTTGTAAGGAAATCTTTCTTAGATCATTTGCTATGAATAAAATTTTGTTATATGATATGATGCTTCTCATTGACTTCATGATCCAATAGAATGAGGCACTAATCCCAACTGGGTGTGAATTTTTTCATACGTCTATCTTCTCATTTTTCTTTATTTCTCTTGCTAGAAATCTATTAAAAATCTCATAATATAATTTACTTTATGCAGAATTTGTGTCCTACCCTGTCTCATGCTCCATACAGGTTGACATTCTGTGGGTGATTAGCCTTCATCTAGTATCTCCTTGTTGTGTTTTATGTCTTATAGGAGACACGTATGTTATGTACAGTTTCATGTTATAAGTTTTCAAAGAGTGTGTTAAGGCACACTGAGGTCTACCCACCTTGGTTTTGCAAAGCCTAAAGTGACAAAGGATTCCTATCCTTGTTAGTTGGTCCAGTTCTCGTAGGAATTTGTTACTTGGATTTGGATACTCTATAATATTTTATGAAGGGTACTAGTATCTACTTTTTAGTTTAAACCCTATCAAACTAGGAACCAGTAGTGTGATTCAATCGTTAGTTGGAAAGACCCCATAAAAAATCCAACCAGGCATGAGACTTGGAGTGATTTCTTGAAAGTTAAAAGAGTTAGAATAGTAAATGTAGGGCTTGCTAGGAAACACTTAAATCATATAGTTACAAGAGTTGAGACTACATTTAAAATAACAAGGGGCGTTCATCTTTTAATTTATTCCCCACACAGTATTCTACTGAGAATACTAATGAAAAGGAAACTACTTTTGCTGGAACCAGCAAAGAAACTAGTTATAATCCTAGCTCTATCCTTGCAAAAACCCTCATATCAAAAATGTGTACTAGGTCTAAAAGGAAATTAGATGGAAAAGAAATAGAGAGTGCTAAGAAGAAGGGAAAAATCAAAATCTGTGAGACTAAAAACCCTAAAACCCCAAAAAGAAAAGTCATGGAGACAAAGCAACCTATAGCCACAAAAAAGGATAAATAGACTGAAAAAAAAAGGTTTTCAAAACAATCAAGAATGCCCTTGTAAAAATTGTTAGGATATTTCATAGGCTTTAGGGAAAGCCTAGAAAACCAATGTGGAAAAAGGAAGCCAATTCCAATCATATTCAAATTTCAATTGAAAAAAAAATATGTTATTTGATGAAGGGGAGGAGTAGATAGGTGAACAAATGATGAGTGGACCTTCTCCAATATATCAAAATTTTTCCACATCATATAATGCAACAAGGAGTGAACAAGATGAGGAGACTACTCAATCAAAATATACAGAGGAAGTGTTTGAACATTCTAGTAACATGCAGGTTGAACTTAATTTGGAAACTAATGTTGGAGATAAACAAGGGCAAGAGGAACAAAATGAGGAACAACCTTTGAATGAAGGGAAAACTACTAGTAGATTAGAGAATCTTGCAACGTCAACAGAGAAGGTAGCAGGCATTGATGAAATAGGAAGAGACCAATGACAATAGGAGAATTTGGTCAAAATAAGTACTCACACCATCATCATACTCATGGGCCTTTTTTCAATTGCAATTATGGAAACTCATGGAAGAAAGAAAAAGGGAATGGTAAAAGAAAAAAGAGCAACTACAAGAATAACTCCAAGAGAAAGATGAAGAAATTTCAATCTTGAAGGAAAGAATAGAGACTGTAAGTACTATGGTGCCACAAATTATAGAATGTATACCATCCCCTCAAGTTTATGCATCATAGTTGAAAGAATTGAATCTCTATTTTAAACTATCAAGGGAACTCTTAGGAATTCCCTCATCTCTTATCACTCTTGACGATTTTATGTTTGCCTAGAAAACTACCACACCTCAACATAAAAATTTAATTTGTGAATTTTATTTGCACAACTATGTTATACCATTTGCTTCAAGGTGGGATCCATTGTTATCCATTAGGGATATTCAATTAAGGGATTTCATGTCCTATGTACAAAATGGGAATATTAGGGGTGAACAATATAGTGAATATGAAGAAATGGAGAAAATTATTCCTTTAGCTCTCAAAGATGAAATTGATAACCCTAATAGGATCTTTTATGAATGTAACAAGCTAATTTACAATCCTAATCAAATGTCCAAGCTCATGACATTGGGGGAAGAAGCACATAAAGAACTTTAGGAGATGGATACTCAAATTAAGAAAGTATTTGGACACTTGGATCATAGATATAACTAGTTTTTAGACACCTTGAAGAAGGTTGAACCTTGCTCATTGCAAAACTACCATGCAATAGTTCAGTGAGCATCCACATGCGTACTATTGGGAAGGAGATAGTAAGAATAATGAATTCCATTAATCTTCCAACCACCTCTATTATTATAGCCTTTTCCACATTTGGGATGAAACACTTTTTATGATGTGAATAAGGAAAATCCCCAATGGGAAAATTTGAAGAAAGATCAAGGATTTTTCTAGAATCCAATTGTTAAAACTACATAGCATACCACAATGGGAAACTTCAGACTATTAGCATGGACTGAGAATAGGAATCCTCTAGTTGGAGGACCATTAAGAACTTAAGTTGGGGGGGAGGATGATGAGCACCATTTATGGCCTCTTTAATACATAATTTTATGTTTGTCTTGAATCTATTTTATTTTTTAAGCCTATGAAATTTTTGGTTTAATACCCTTTTGCCAAGTCATGATATTAAAATATCCTACTATATCTAGTGTCCTTTTTGGTAAATGGTGCAGGAGCACCAAGGCAATCCTAAAAGCCCATAAGTTTTGGCTTGTATCTAACATTAGCCAAGTTAGAGTGTGTGTGTTTAATTTGGACCCTAGAAGGTCTTGCAAGATGTGTTACTAGGTGGATAGATAATTAGTATCTTATCCAACCTAGTATAGTTAGGTTTCTTTATTAAAATTTTACTCTAAATGGTAAATATGGTCTAAATGTGTCCTAGACCCTATCATAGTAGGAAAGATGATTTTCTAGGCATTTATGAGGTGTTTTTCATCAAGTTATTGGGGTTAGAGGCCCTAGAAGATAGGATGGAGGCATAAATGCAAAGATGCCAAAAATTGCTCAAAAGTTCTCATGACAACAATTGCATTTTTGCAAATGTTGCATGCAGCTCGATAACTATGGAATCCCCTCATTGCAGGAGTGGGAAATTAATTAAACAAGCCTAGAAACAAGGGAGAAGCATCTTAAGGATGTATGTGACTCATTTCCTGAGGTATGAGTTATTGTAAACAAGTTTGTGAATAGAATAAAAGCTCTACAATTCTAGTTTTGTGAGACTAACCGAGCATTCTTGTGTGACAGTGCATACATATGGATTGAAGTATTAGTTTTAGTGTTGGATCTATTCTGATAGGATAGTTTTAAGACTTTTTATTTCTTTAAGCAAGTAGATTAGAGTTAGTTTAGTAGCATCATCAAATTGTTTAGTGTTTAGGGAGTCTCCTGGTCCAATCCAGACCCGTTTGTGTTTTTATGGCTCCCCCATGAAATATGACCATGGTAACTTCCTAAATTTAGATGAATGCTTTAGGGGAGCCAATGTAAAATAGGAATCTAGATGTAGGAGTCTGGGAGAGTCAAGCTTCTATTTTTAATTTCATGCCCTAGCCGAGCCTAGTGTTCCCGGTTAGAGGTTTGATAGTGAAGGAATTGAAGATTGCATACATGGGAATGAAGTAAAGTATAGAAAAATCATAGTTATAGGAGGCATATGATATGTACTTGACATAGTGGAGAGATTGGATGTTGATCAATCCATCTGATTGAGTTTCAAGCAAGAAACAGGGAGGTCCTAGAAATCAGCCCTATTAGCCCTATTTGCCCTATATTGTAGGAAGCATGTGTATGGATGCCCTAGGAACCCAAAAAAATTTGAATCCTTAATATATTCCAAAAGGGTATCTAAATATCCAATTATTTTTTTAGGTTTTTTGGAAAGTTTGGACAAGAAATGGTGAAAAGACCCTATCTAGGGCTACAAGGAAACTAGGCCTAAATAGGCCTCCATAAGGCTAGTTCTTAGACCCGATTGAAAAGAGTTTGGAGATCCATAAAAATGGATTCAAATGGGAACATATGGAGTTTTTTCAAGGTATTTGGTACCCCTACAATCATTTTGGTAGTTTGTGTGAGAATGGCACTTAAAGTCTTCTAAGTGTAGGAAAGCATTGAAGCAAAACTTTAAGGTGAATGTCCTTCAAGGTTAAACACAAAGAGATTGACTCTTAGAGAAGAGTTTGGAAAGGTTTTAGGTTGAACATCTAAGACTATTAAGATCCTAGAGGAGAGTAGGATCCTTGGAAGAAGACAAGCAAGGTCTTCTTAGCATTTGTGTGAGCACACCAAGAAGCACATACACCATATTGGTATCAGAGCTTGTTTTTTATCAGGCTTGTGGTTGATGTTGCAACCTACTAAATCAGTAGGAGAGAATACTTCATTTGAGTCAGTGGAAGATAATACAATGGTGACTAACATTGAGTTAGCGAAGAAGGTGGAAGACCAAGAAGAGGAGAATAGAATACTCCGGGATAGATTGGCTCAATTACAGATAAAGGTGGATGAAGTAGATGTAAAGGCTGAAGAAGATAATGATAAGATAGATGGTAAACAAAAGGAGATCCTTTTGGAGGATGAGGTCCCTAAACTAGACCCAATACTAGATGAAGAACCATTCTTGAAGGCATTGAAAGCCTTGAGTGGAAAAGCATTAGAAGGCATTCCTATCTTCAATGGGAAGATGGAACCAAAGATAGTCCTAAATTGGATAGAAGGACTAGAGAACCACTTTGAGTGTGATGGAATCAAAGAGGCTCAAAAGGTTAAAGTCACCAAGGCTAGATTAAGAGGTCATGCACTCACTTGGTGGAAGTTTCTACAAGATGAGAGGGAGAAAGAAGGTAAGAATCCAATTTCTACATGGAAGGAAATGGTAGCCAAAATTAAGGATGCATATGTGCGAGAGGATTATGAAATCCAACTCCATAAGAAGAGGCAAATTATTAGGCAAAAAGACTTGGATGTGAACTCATAGACCATGGAGTTCCAAAAACTTTGCATGAGATCTCGAGTTGTAGAGGATGAGAAAGTAAAGGTGGAAAGATAACTCAATGGGCTCAAATGGAAAATCCAAGATGAGATGAGTCTTATGACTCCTGACACCATTCAAAAATGTCATCAGCTTACTGTGAAGGTAGAGGAGAAGTTGAGAAAGAAGCAATATTCTAATACCTCAAGAGGTGGAGGTAGAGGAAGAGATAGTAGAAGGCAAAGAAGTGGATATAGTGGAAGGATTTCAGAGTCAAAGACTCAAGGAGAAGTCAAATATATTGAGAAACAAGAAGGAAGCTCTATTAGAGGTAGTAGATAAGGAAAAGGCAACTATTTTGCCAACATGAAATGTTACCATTGCAACCAAATGGGGCACCCTGCTTATAGGTGTCCAGAGAAGGGTAGTACTTCTCAAGGGAGTGATACGAGAGTCAATATTATTCATGAGGAGACAAATGCACAAGTGAATCACCCTGAGGTGCCACTAACATCAGAGGAACATGAAAACCTCATGATGAGGAGAACATTGATCAAAGAGCCAGTTAAAGAGGAGCCAAGCTAGAGGAGGTCCCTATTTAGGATAAAATGTAAGATGATGGGAAAGGTGTGTAGAGTCATAATTGACTCAGGGTCTACTGACAACATTGTGTCAGAGGAAGTAGTCAAAAAATTAAAAATGACAAGGATACCCCACAGTAGTCCTTACAAGGTCACATGGCTGAATAGAGGATAGCATGTCTTAGTGAATGAGCAGGCTTGGGTTGAGTTCTTAGTTGGGAGGTATAAGGACAAGGTACCATGTGATGTGTTACCTATGGATACATGTCACTTGCTCCTAAGTAGACCATGGTAATTTTACCACCAAGCTATGCATGATGGAGTGAAGAACTCATATACTTTCAAGAAGGATAATGTGACATTTAAAATTCAGTCACTATTAGAGGATACAGAGTTGAAGATATCAGGCCCTAATGTACTCATGGTTGGTGAGAAAGAGTTCTTAGAATACTTGGAAGAGGGAGAAGGAGTTGGCTTTGCACTAGTTTTAAGGCCAATAGAGGTAAATGATGATAGGGCAGCCATGAAGCCAGAGCTACCTAAGGAAGTACAAAGCATGTTGCAGACTTATGAAGGCATTGTAAGTGATGGACAACCATCAACATTACCCCTTAAAAGAGCTATAAGTCATAGGATATACTTCATACCAGGAGCTACCCTTCCCAATAAGGCAGCCTATGAGATGACCCCTCAACAAAATGAGGAAATTGCTAGACAAATCCAAGAGCTTTTAAGTCAAGGTATTATAAGAAAGAGCATCAGCCCATGTGTCATACCCATAGTCCTAGCACCTAAAAAAGGAGGAACTTGGAGGCTTTGTATGGATTCAAGGGCCATAAATATGATAACCATTAGGTATAGGTATCCCTAGGATTGAAGACCTAATGGATTGTCTAGGAAAAGCCAAGTACTTTACCAAGATAGACTTAAAGAGTGGTTATCACCAAATTAGGATACATGAGGGAGATGAGTAGAAAATAGCCTTCAAAACCAATGAAGTTTTATATGAAAGGCTTGTCATGCCATTTGGATTGTCTAATTCCCCCTCCACATTCATGACACTCATGAATGAATTCCTCAAGGACTACATTGGAAAATTTTTGGTGGTATATCTTGATGATATACTGATTTATAACAAGATAAAGGATGAGCATCTCCAACACCTAAAGACTGTTATCAAGAGGCTGCATGATGAAAGATTGATGATAAATTTGGGGAAATGTAAATTCATGAGACAAGAATTGGTATACCTTGGGTTTGTACTATCTCATGGAAATCTAAAAATGGACACTAGAAAAGTGGAAGCCATACTCAATTGGCCCATTCCAAGGATAGAAATAGAGGTAAGAAGTTTTCATGGCCTTGCTCAATACTATAGAAATTTTATTAAACAATTCAGTGCTATTTGTGCTCCTATATTGGACACCATTAAAGGAGGCATGAAGACTAAGTTTGTGTGGAATGAACAAGCTAACAATAGTTTTGAGTTGTTGAAGAAAAATATTTCTACTCAACCTATACTAGTTTTGCCAAGCTTTGACAAACTCTTCACCATAGAGTGCGATGTAAGCAATGTGGCTATTGGAGTTGTTTTAAACCAAGAGGTTAGACCAGTGGCTTTCCATTCAGAGAAGTTGAGTGAAGCTAAGAAGAAGTATTCTTCTTATGACCTTGAGATGTATGCACTAGTTCAGGCCTTAAGGAAATGGAGGCATTATTTGCTTCCAAAGGAGTTCATAGTCTATTTAGACAACCAGGCTCTAAGTTTCTTGAACTCTCAAGAGAAACTCAATCATAAGCACATGAAATGAGTTGAATACCTACAAGAATAAACATTTAATATCAAGCATAAGAAGGGAGTACTAAACAAGGTGGCATATGCCTTGAGTAAAAGAGCTCTCACTATCCAAGAGATAATATTGAAGAGCATGGGAATAGAACACTTCAAAGATCTATATGTTGATGATGAAGACTTTGTAGACATTTACAAGGTATGTGTTGAACATAAGAATCATTTCCATAGCAAATATGTTGAATATACTTTGCAAAGTAACCTCTTATTTAAGGGAAGTTGGCTATGTGTTCCTAGAGGATCTATAAGGGATAATTTGATTTAGGAAAAGCACAATGGTGCATTGAGTGGTCACTTTGGGATCATTAAGACACAAGAACTTGTTCAAAGGTTATACTTTTGGCCTAGAATGAAAATTGATGTTAGAAAGTATGTTGAGAGTTGGATTGTGTGTCAAAAGGCCAAAGGAACTTCTTCAAATGTTGGTCTATATCAACCACTACCTATTCCCACTATACGATGGGAATGCTTGAGGATGGACTTTGTAGTTGGGTTACCCAAGAAAAGACAAGGAATGGATAGTTTCTATGTAATTGTGGACAAATTTAGTAAAATGGATCATTTTGTGCCATGCAAGAAAACCAATGGTGCCAGCCAAATAGCTTCTCTATTCTTCAAAGAGATAGTCATGATACATGGGTTACCCTTGAGCATAGTGTCAGATAGAGACACAAATTTTATGAGTCATTTTTGGAGGACTCTTTGGCAAAGATTAGGCACCAATTTTCCCTTTGGATCTGCATACCATCCTCAGATATATGGTCAATCTGAGGTGGTAAATAGGAGCCTTGGAAATCTTTTAAGATGCTTGACTAAAGAATATGGTCAACAATGGGATCAATTGATTTGGACAGGCTGAGTATGCATACAATGACACTGTGAACAGGTCCATGAGTAAGAGTCCCTTTGAAATTGTATATGGCCTACATCCTAGAGGAGTCTATGAACTAAGAGACTTAAAGGATGGAGTTAAGGGGAGTGGATATG
The DNA here is from genome assembly GCA_027943335.1 of Chamaecyparis obtusa. Lineage (NCBI taxonomy): Eukaryota > Viridiplantae > Streptophyta > Pinopsida > Cupressales > Cupressaceae > Chamaecyparis > Chamaecyparis obtusa. Next base: position 269,602 of record BSBK01000177.1, on the reverse strand, counting down.
CCAAATATTTTGCTTATGCTATGCAAGAGATTCATGATACAGTTAGAAAAACATTGGTTGATAACACTATGAAACACGAGACTAATATTGATGAGGGTAGAAGGAAAATCCAATTCAATATTGGAGATTTAGTAATGGTGCATCTAAAAAAATCTAGACTACAGAAGGGAGTCCCTCACAAATTGAAAATGAGAAGGATTGGTCCCTATCCTATCTTAGCAAAGTATGGAGACAATGATTATAAAGTGGAGCTACCGGAGGATAGTGGATTGTCCCCTGTTTTAAATGTTGTAGAACTGGTTCTTTACAAAGGACCCACACTTGATCTTGATCAAAGCCTAATTTAATTCATTCAAGATGTGGATGAACTCAAATTACCTTCTACATCAGTCAAGTAGGCTAACAGCATACTGGATTCTAGAGTTTACAAGAAGACCAAAAAGGAGTATAGAGAACATTTGATCAAAAGAAAATGCCAATGTGATGCAAATGCAGTATGGATCAAGGAAGTTGAGTTTAAGAAGTTGGGAGTTGATCCCACCTTACTCAATCCAAGGGTGGATTGAAGTCTTTTGTTTAGGGGAGGATGGTGCAGGAGCACCAAGGCAATCCTAAAAGCCCATAAGTTTTGGCTTGTATCTAACATTAGCCAAGTCAGATTGTGTGTGTTTAATTTGGACCCTAGGAGGTCTTGCAAGATGTGTTACAAGGTGGATAGATAATTAGTATCTTATCCAACCTAGTATAGTTAGGTTTCTTTATTACAATTTAACTCTAAATGGGAAATATGGTCTAAATATGTCCTAGACCCTAGCATAGTAGAAAATATGCTTTTCTAGGCATTTATGAGGTTGGTTCATTAAGTTATAAGGGTTAGAGGTCCTAGAAGATAGGATGGAGGCATAAATTCAAAGATGCCAAAAATTGCTCAAAAGTTGTCATGACAACAATTGCATTTTTGCAAATGTTGCATGCAGCTCGATAACTATGGAATCCCCTCATTGTAGGAGTGAGAAATTAATGAACCAAGCCTAGAAATGAGGGAGAATAATCTTAAGGATGTGTGTGACTCATTTCCCAAGGTATGAGTTATTATAAACAAGTTTGTGCATAGAAGAAAAGCTCTGCAATTCTGCTTTTGTGAGACTAACTGATTATTCTTGTGTGATAGTGCATACATATGGATTGAAGTATTAGTTTTAGTGTTGGATCTATTTTTATATGATGGTTTTAAGAATTTTTATTTCTTTAAGCAAGTAGATTAGAGTGATTTTAGTAGCATCATCAAATTGTTTAGTTTTTAGGGAGTCTCTTGGTCCAATCTAGACTTGTTTGTGTTTTTATGGCTCCCCCATGAAATCTGACAAGAGGAACTTCCTAAAGTTGGATGAATGCTTTAGGGGAGCCAATGTACATTAGGAATATAGAGGTAGGAGTTTGGGAGAGTCAAGCTTCTATTTTTACTGTCATGCCCTAGGCGAGCTTAGTGTGCCCGGCTAGAGGTTTAATAGTGAAGGAATTGAAGACTGCATGCAGGGGAATGAAGTACAGTATGGAAAAATAATAGTTCTAGGAGATATATAATATGTACTTGACATACTAGAGAGATTGGATGTTGATCAATCCATCTAATTGAGTTTCAAGCAAGAAAAAGGGAGGTCCTAGAAATCAGGCCTATTAGCCCTATTTTCCCTATATTGTAGAAAGCCTATGTACGGATGCCCTAGGAACCCAAAACCTTTTGAATCCTTAATATCTTCCAAAATTGTATTTGAATATCCAATTATTTTTGTATGTTGTTTGGAAAGTTTGGACAAGAAATGGTGAAAAGACCCTGTCTAGGGCTACAAGGAATCTAGGCCTAATTAGGCCTCCATAAGGCTAGTTCTTAGACCCAATTGAAAAGAGTTTCAAGATCCATAAAAATGGATTCAAATGGGAAAATATGGAGTTTTTTCAAGGTATTTGGTACCCCTACAATCATTTTGGTAGTTTGTGTGAGAATGGCACTTGGAGTCTTCTAAGTGTAAGAAAGCATTGAAGCAAAACTTTAAAGTGAATGTCCTTCAAGGTTAAACACAAAGATATTGACTCTTACAAGAAGAGTTTGGCAAGGTTTTATGGTGAACATCTAAGACTATTGAGATCCTAGAGGAGCTTAGGATCCTTGGAAGAAGACAAGCAAGGTCTTCTTAGCATTTGTGTGAGCACACCAAGAAGCACATACACCAGTAAAAGCTATGAATATTGGCAAATTCAATATAAATATATTTTTATGAATAATTGTGGATTGTATTGTATTTTAAATATTGGTGAATGTGCAAGGATGTATGTGGGTTATAATCTTATTAATAAAAATACTTGAATAAGTCTTGGGGTGTTGTGATGGAGTAAATGCATGCTTGAAATATGGCAAGTATTCTGAATAAGTCAACAGACATCAAAAGAAGAAGAAGTTGGCATGGTTATGAGTAAAAATCTAGTTGTTGCATTGATGAAAGATCACTTCAATAAGTTGTGTTGAGTGTCATTTTTACAAGAAGACAACGGCTAGGAATTTACGCAAGCAAATTTCCCTCTTGGAAGATTGATGGAATCAATTTCAAGGTTCCTTTTGGCTGGGTCTCAACCACTTGGATAGCTCAACGGAAGACATATGTGAATCTGTTAACAAGGAGGCCTTTGCTGGTTCTTCTCTCAAGGAAAACTATAAAACAAACTTCAGGAAACCACAATATCTCTTTTTGGATTTTCAAATTTAAGAATAAAAGCAATGTAATCTAATTAATCTACTAAATATGATTTGCAAAGAGGGTAAGAAGTAGTAGGGTAACAAGAAATTGAAAAGAATTACTGAAAGGAAATCTAATGGACATAAACTAATACCACACCACTTTGCGAAATAAATAATCGAGAAGATGAGGAAACCCACAAAGTAAAGATCAGAACATGTCACATTCTTTAGCTATGTAAATGCACTCATCAGCGGAATGAAACAAACATAGATGTATGATAAGCCAAAACTCATCAAATCATGAAGCTACCCTAGATGTGCACACACGTGAGACAATTTAATCTTTAAGCACCAAAGAATAATCCTCTTGGAGATTCCTCACAACAAAGTAGTATAATACCAGCAAACATGGAACTAAGAAATTACAAACTTAAAATCACCAAATTATCAATTGGCTCTTTGAAATAAAGAATGAGAAAAGTACACATTCACAAATTTCACATAGATAGTAGAAGCATCACACCATGAATGAAGGACCAATTGTATGTATTCTATTAATGATCAAATTGACCCTCATTACATTGTTTTATTACAATTTATAGAGCCATGCTCTTTTTTTCGCAGCTAGGGTTTAGCTACAACTAAAACTTGAAAGTAAATCTAAACTAGAGATTGCATTAATGAAACTATCTCTAAAACTTAGCTAAACTACCCTAGCATAGAATTAAACCTCGTGCATTACAAAGCTTTAAGCAAATCATGCATTAAACATCTTGAAAATGGAGCCAGAACTCATGCATGCTCTTGATAATCTTCATGATTCTACCCTTGATCTTTGGTTGTGCCTCCTCCATGTGGACTCAACTGGAAGAGCTCCAAAAATCATGTAGAAAAGACCCCCAAAAAGAAGCCTAGTTGAATGGAAAATCAACCCTAAGATAACTGGAGTTAAACTTCGAATGCGAGAAAAAATGCCCAAATCCCAATAGTTGGTCCAAAAAAACCAAGTTCCAAAAATGACTAAGTGTCATGTCCACTTTCCTCAAAATTTTGGACTTTGGACTTTTGGAGGCCGAAAGTTCTCTAGGGCTGAAATGTTGAAAATCAGGCTCTGCAAAAATGGCTAAGTGTCAAAACTACATTTTTTCTATACAAAATTTGACTGAATCTGGACAGTTTGCTCACTAACTAGGGAGCACTTCTGAATGTGCTTTCTTGAACCTATCCATGATCTCCAGTAATTCTTCAAAGTTGGGCATCTTGACCCCTTGAAGAATTTATTGTTGCCTATCTTAGAAGGCGATCAATTCTCTTGCAAAAGTCTATATTTCTTCTTCTCGGGATAGCATTTTCTGAATCTCCTCCTTCTGATAGAACATTTTTTGGAGATATTCTTTGGTCTTCACTCCCCAGCATATATCCAGGTACTGGTTGATGATGACATTTACCAAATACATGGTTTTTTCTTCCTCTTCATCATATAGATCCAAGTCTAGGCACTTAAACAACTTATGCAACTCTTTCACAAAAAGTACACTGTTGTCCCTTCGCTTATCCACTCTTTTGAGGACCTTTTCAAAGATGGTCACTGCTATTGTGATTTCCTGAATCCATTGCTCAAAATTGTCCAATTTCGAGCCTTCATACACATTTACCAAAACCTAGAAGTGTTGCTTCCTTATTATTGTTAACTCATCAAGCACCTTTTTCCAATTTAGAATTGTCTCCTCCAAACAATTTTCTTCGCTCATGATCTCTACCAAGAAGGTTATTCCTGCAAGAATGCCTCTAAGAGCCCTCAAAATCTTCTTGAGGGATAGCTTAGCAAACTGCTCAAAATCCTCCTTCCAATTAGCATAGGCCTGTACAAAAGAATGCAGAACATCTATATTTATTTTGCCCCTCTTCTCCAAAATTGCATGTAATGAGGCCTCCGGGTTATCAGGGTCAATGCGACCTGCTGTCTTCAAAATGAACCTCTTCATGGCTTCATTTTTTCCTACCAAAGCCTTTATTGTTTCCTCATCCTTGTCCACGAATCCAAGGGCATGTTTTAATCTAAGGGTAGCCAAGGTTTTTCTCCCCTCTCTGGTCGGCTCTCCCAAGTCTACGTACTCCAACATGTAGTCATCAGGAGTGATTTCAGCTACACTGACATTCATCATGGGAATAGCCACCTATGCCTTCCATCTCCCTACTTGATCTTGTGTCACATAAGATAGCATCCTTGCTCAGCTAATGGATGTCACTTGATGAAATGCTTGCCCTAGTGCAGCCATGTCACTCTCATCATCAGTGTAAACCCAGGTTCTTGGTTGTATCTCTTTCGTGAACCAGGTGGGCTTGGAGAAGGCATTTAATGACTCATATGGAGATGCCAGAGTAGAAGAAACTATTAGGTTCTCTATCTCCACTTCTTGATGACTTTCCTCTATTTTATCTGATTCTTTTTCATCCATTATATTATGCTCCCCCTCCTCCTGTGTTTACTCTTCTTCATCAGTTGTTTGATGTTTGTCTATTGTTTGTTCTCCCTTATCCACTTGTTTCTCCTCTTCTCTTTGTATCTCTTCCTCAATCTATGATTCTCCTTGATCATCTAGCTCCTCCATAACTGCATGTTCTTCTTCCATCTTCTCCTCACTAGTGGCCTTTTTCTCTTTCTCAGGCTCCTACAAACTTTGAGGCACTGATTCATCTTGGTCAAGAGGTAGAGTAGGGGCAACAAGGGGAGTGGGTAAAGGCATTTGAGGTGGAAGCAGAGTTGGCATGGGAAAATGAGATGGAAGAGGTTGATGAGGCAATGGAGTGGCTTGAACTGGAGGTGGAAGCAGAGTGGTAGGTGGTGTTTGAAATGAAGAAGTGAGTGGAGTTGGATACACAGGCAGAGGTGGAGGTGGAATAGATGAAACCAAAGGGACTTGCATAGCTATATCTCCCTCAAAAGTGACACCAATAGAAGGGTCCTTCTCTATCTCTGGGGCTTCCTTTTTCACTTCAGTTGTCTCTTCTACATTTGGCTCTTGCAACTCTTGTTGAACTTCCTCTCTCTTCTTGCCATGGGGACTGGTGAATTATGTATGGAAGGAGTTAAAAGTCACTAATTGTCCTATGGCTGAAGCATCTTGCTCAGATTCTTTAAAACCATGAAGCCCTTCAAAGTCCTTGATATCAAATTCATCATCCCCTAGGGGATCTAGATCTATGGGTTCCCCTTGGGTTGCCCCATCAGCATCCTCCTGATCATCCTCCATAACTCTCCTTTTCATAAATCCCACTGAGCGGGTTCTTCTGCTAAGAGGTATTTGATCCAATTCATCTTCATCATCCTCCAGTAAGTTGTCCATTTGTGTAGGCATTGAGCCTTTCTTTCCTTTATACACATTTCCTTTGATTACTCTAGCTAGCTTGGGTCCTATAATCTTCAACTTGGTTTTCTTTGCCAAACTTGGAGAATCATGGCCACTTGAAGAAGGTGCATCTAGAGGAGATATGCTCCTAGTCATCTTGGTCTTAACCTTCTTGGAATGAGTGGTTAGACCATAAGCAGTGGGATGCTCATGCTTGTATACCATCTCTAGTTTCAGAGGAGCAACCTCTTTGAATTGTGTCTTCAATACCTTTTCTCCCTTCTTCTTCTTCCCTTTAGAGGGTTGTTCTAGGATTTGTTTCATGGGCACCAGTTTCATTGGGAATGGGTGGGTGACCCATGATTTTGTGACCTTGATAATGTGCCTAGCTCTAAAATCAATATCATCATTTTCATCTATGTCCACCTCTGCATTCAAAATAGCCCTTGCATATACCTTGTCCTGATTGTAGATGGCATCTAGAATATCCTCTGAGTCATCATCCTTCACCTTCTGAGGAATTTTTAGTGACAGAGCGGTTTGTGCTAGCTCCAAACTCATCCGAAAAGTCACAGATTCTAACCTCATAGTCATCGATGCAATTCATCCAATGATCTTTGATGTGCAAATCATGAATATAGTGTCTCCACATTATGTGGCTGAATGTACCAATAGGATCAAAGTAGGGCCTTACCAAGTTGTAAGTTTGCAAAGCAAACTCATCCCATTCAAAAGATAGAGATTTTCATATTTTCATATCTGGCCCATAGTGCGGCCGATAGAGATGGGGAAGTCCTAGTAGTGTTTCTTCTTATGTTTTATGTGCTCGTGGGTGTCTGACAGCTACCTTGATATCTCCATAAGCACCACTCTATTAGAAGGGTACCATGGTAGCTTCTTTGGCGCTAGGGTACTTCTAGCCACCTGAATTTACATGAATTTTTAGAATTGTATGTAGAATGCCTCGAGGGCCTTTACATTGGCTACTACTTCAGCAGACATCCTTTTGGCATAATCTCCCTCAATGGAGCATATGATAGCAAAGATGAAAGAATCATTAACAATCTAGAAATTCAGACTATTGTGTGTATAGAAGTAATTTTTGACCAATTGAGGATACATCATGAATGGCCAAGTGTTCGGATCCCCCATAATTCCAATCTTGGTTAGGCCTGGATATATTGCCCTGGTGGCCAGTAGGTACACAACATAGGATGTCATGTAGAAATGAGGATCAATTTTTACTCTGATCAACTACTCATCCAAATTATTGCTCAGGATGGTGGCCCAGTCAAACCTTGCATGTCTTTCTCTTATCTTCTGGATGAGAAGGATCATCAAAGACTCCAACTGAATAGATTTTGCAAACCCGTACACCCTGTTGATCATTGTGATCACTGCTTGGATATATTCTTGAATGTAGCCTCTCCTCATGTCAATTTTGTCTACCTTATTCTTGGGCATGGGTTGCATGAGGTATTCATTGTTTACTATGGTGTGAGCTCATTGTACATCCTTATTATAGAACTCCATTCCCTTATTGATGTTGAAGTTGTAGAACTTGTCAACCCCTTTGGGCAGGTGGAAGACATCCTCGATATTATATGGCCTCAGGTCTAGGACTACTTCTCCCACACTGTTCTTCACCATTTGCTCATCAGGCACATAGTGGCTAGCCAGAGTATTAATCAAGTCTGAAGACAAGATGGAGACTAGATGAGTTGTTGCATTCACTAAGGAACAATGCACTAATGAGGTGCAATCTTCAAACCTTCCCACTGGTTGGGCACACTTTATCAAGTAATCATTCTAGCTTACACTGCCAATGTCAATGTCTGTGATGTCCGAGTGCAACTTGGTCACCTTCGAGGGTGGATGGTATCCTTTGAACTGGTATTTCATTGTTGATGCTACAACTTTCTCAGCCATTTCTACAAAGAAAAAAAAATGAACAAGTAACATGAGGGCAAAATTTTAGAAAAATCAAAGAACACTGACAAATTAAGCTTTGAAAGGCCTTTTCGGCCTTTCGGACCTTCAGGGATTTGAGACCCCCAAAAGGGCCAAAAATGCGAAAAGAGGCTAGTTGAAAACCACCTGAAAATACCCCCTTTTGGTTTTTTGGCGAATCAGAGATACAAAATCTTCAAAGGTTGAAACCTTTGAAATGTTGAAAGGTGCCTTAGCGTTATTTTTTCCAATGTTTTAGACCCACCTACAAAGACTTTGGTGAATCAGAGATGGAAATTTTTTGGTGTGCAACAACACCAAAATGTTGAACATGTACTTGGGTGATCTCCCACAAAATGGTTCAAATACTTGTCTTGGCTTCAGGGAATCAGAGCAAGATATTTTTGATGTGCGATAATGTCAAAACAGGTGAAGCACTTAGGATATTTTTGCACGAAGCTTGAGAGTTTCAGACCACAAAGGTCTGAAACTAGGGTTTGGTTTGGTGAACTTGAAAATGAGTCTGACAGTGAGTTTAACCACAAACTCACCAAGAGAATTAGAGGTGACAACCTCATGACCCCGAGACAAGGACCAAATGACTAACAAAAATACATTAACCCTAGATGACAAGTTGAAAAGGATGAAAAGGTAAGAAACCCTAGCTAGGCCCAAAAAGTGCAAAACCCTAACCTAAAAACCAAAAGAAAACAAAAAAAATAGAAGGAAAGAGGAAGGGGGAAGAGGAAAACCGACCTCAAAAACAATGGAGGTCGAAGATGAATGAGAGAAGACAAGGCGACAAGCAGGAAGTAGCAATGTGCATAAAGCTCTGAAAACAAGACAGGTGAGAACAAAAAAGTGAGTTTGAAAAAACTCACTCTGCCTTATATAGGCAATACCCATGGCTGATGTCAGGATCCCCGATGATCAGCCTTTTGGGGGTGACGGACCTCTGAAAGGCCGAAAGGTCAACTCCCTTTTGGGGAGTCTGACCTCCCAACATTTCAGCATCTGAAAGTCTGACAACTACCTAGGTCTAGGAATTCCTAAGGCAAGGAGATTGACCATTGCTCAAGACTTTCACCAATTCAGACCTTTCAAAATTTTGGACACCCGAAAGTGCGAAAGGGTGACAAGACCAAAAAATAAGAAAACTAACTAAAAATAAACAATAAAAGGACATAACAAACCAAAAACCTAAAGACAAGCTAAAAAGAAGGGGGGGCCTAAAGCTAAGAGGCAAAAAAAGGGGAGCGTGGTGGTGGGACCACAAAAAATAGCCCCAACAAAAGAAAGGGAAATAACCCGAGTTTCCCAGAGCCAATCTATCTTATATAATCCTATCTTACAGTGAGCCAAACACAAGATCTTTAGTCTGAGCAATTTTCTTAGCGTCATCAAGATCAAGAACATCATAACATCTGCATCTAGTGTGTGATCACGTGTGTTCAAATTTCCCAAGAATCCTTTGTCATAAGTCTTTGTTGATCATCAACCAATCATTGTCAAATCGCTGCCCACCAATCCAAAGTCAGCCAGAAGTCAATTTAACCTTGCTCTACTATCAGGTAAGCATTCATAGCCCCGGTAGAGGTTCCTAAAATCATCGTTCTCTTACTGCAGATGAGCTTTGATAGAAGTTTCAAACTTTGTTGGAGGGCTCTTAGACTCAATTTGCGTCATTTTTTAAATTGATTCTTTTGAACCATCTTGTTCTGGACAATTTGATTTTGATTTTGTTCAACATCTGATATTTTGACATTCCTTGTGGCTTTGTCAAATATCATTTCTCTACTCCTTTTCTCTTTTTTTTTTGCGAGTTGAGGTAGTGCTTAGACTATGCTACCTTGGTGTTGAGCATCTTGTTGTTAATCTTGTCTTTATGCGTTCCTCCTTTTTTCTTTCTTGCTCTTCTCTTTTAGTTTGTGTTCCTGTTAGGAAAGGGTTCTAACTGCCAACTTCCTCTGTGACAATGGGCATTTCCTAACACTAACCAGAATCCTACCATGAGAGACTCATGACTTGGGATCCTTCTTAAATGTGTGTTATTGTTGAGGATGGTTGGTTCTGATGAACTCTTTTGAGAAATCTAAAAAGAAAATGTCTTACTTCCAATCACTTTATCTAGCTCACTACAAGACAAAACCACGTCAAAGAGTTTGACAAAGGAAAATCCTTATCTCTTGCTTGGACTACCTAGTGCGAACTGCTAAAACTCAAGAAAGTACCTACCCCCTGCAAACAAAGACCCAACGAAAAGATGCAAAGGATAAGACACCAAGAAAACAAAAAGAAAAGACTCTAAAGTACAAGAATATACAGCATTACACAAGGGGCCAGTCAAGACCCAAAATAGTGCTTTAGAAACTGGTCATTGATTGGCAATGGGACCAATTCCCCATCAAGAGAACTAATTTGAAAGGTATTTTCTCCTAGAATCTTTGCGATCTGGAAAGGGCCTATCCACAAACATTAAAATTTGGTGTGGTTGCCCAATTTCTCTTTTGCTTTGTCCCACAATACAACCAAATAAGATATTTTGAAGGCTTTTATGGTTGCTCTTTTATCAAACCATCACTTGACAATAGCTCGTTGTTTGGCTACATGTTCCAAAGCCATGGTTCTTTTCTCTTCAAGGTCCAGTAAGTTCATGAGATGAATCTGCACTTGATCCTCACCCTCAACGTATTGATCCATGAATCTCAAAATTGGTATTTTCAGGTTCATTGGAAAAATGGGTTGCAGACCATAGACCAGCTGGTAGGGAGAGGTCCCTAAGGAATTCTTGATTCTTACGCGATCCATCCATAGGGAATATTTCAAATGAGTGTGCCAATCTTTGGGATTATCATCCAAGAGGCATTTGATTACCATGGTTAAGTTCTTGTTTGTTGATTCAGCAACTCCATTCCCTTGTGGATAGTAATTGGATGAGAATTTGAGAATTACCTTGTTCTCAAAAGCCCATTGAATGAGAGATGCTGAAGAGAAATAAGGAGCATTGTCACCCACCAAAAAGAAAGGCATGTCAAACCTCGTGATGATGAACTCTTCTAGGAACTTGGTTATCACCTCAGTAGTACAATTCTTCATAACCTTTGCTTTTGTCTAGTGCGTGCAGTAATCGGTTGCAATCAAGATGTATCGATGGCCTGTACAGGATGGAGGATTGATCATTCCCACAAAATCCAGCCCCCACTAGGCGAATGGGTGCACTTCGTACACTAGTTGTAGAGGCATCATAGGATGTTTCTCCCAGATGGTGCTGGTTTGGAAAACATGACAAGAGCACACGTGCTCATGAGTTTCTTTGAACAAAGTTGGCCAGCAATAGCTAGATCTCAATATTTGATGGGTTGTGGCTTCTTTCGATCCATGTCTGGTACCATATTTATCATGAAATTTTGTGAGAACTTGCTTGGCTTCTATTCGATCTAAACATTGTAGGTACAGTCCATCATAGTTGCATTTGTAGAGCTTCCTATTTTTTAGCATATATGAACTGCTTTTATTCTTCAATGCTCTCCTCTGTAAACCATTCAATCCCATTGGGCAACAATTTTGTAACAAATAGTAGACTATGTCTTGATACCATATGTCAGTGACCACTCCTTCATTGGTGTACACCTGGCACACCAAGCCTTGTTCTATTTCTGCCATCATCCTGGTAAGACCTTAACCTCTCCCTAATTTCATTGGTTGGATCTCAATGTCGAACTCCTACAATATTGCCATCCACTTCCCTCTTTTTTCTCCTAGTTCATTTTGCATCAGCAAGGACTTGACCACAAGATCTGGAACAATGGCAATGAACTTACTCTAAAGGATGTAGTGTCAGAATTTCTTGACGGCCTTGACCAAGGCAAAAGATTGTTTGTCCAGATTTGGGTATTTGAGTTCCACATTTTTTAGAGGACAACTCATCAAAGCTATCGGTCACTCATCTTCTCCTTCATTTTTCTATGTGAGGATTCCTACACACGAGTGCTCTAATGCAAAGGAATAAACATTGAATGGTAAAAGATAATCAGGACTGACCAAAACTAGGGCAGTGGCAATGGATGTCTTGATTTTTTCAAAGGCCTCTTTAGCCTGAGTGCTCCATTCAATCTTAGCATCTTTGTTCAACATATCATTTAATAGATGCACAATCTTTGCAAATCCACTGATGAATTTCCTGATGAAGTTGATTTTCCCAAAGAAAGGTTTCAACTCCTTCCTGCTATTTGGAGGAACCAATTTGAGAATAGCCTCAACCCTCTCTGGGTCAATTGAGATACCTATCTCAGATATGATGTGCCCAAGGAGCTTGCCTTGAGTCACCCCAAAGACACACTTCTTAGGATTCAATGAGATTCTGTAACATCGGCACCTTTTCAGGACCTTTCTTAGATCTTCAATGTGGTCCATACAGTTTCTAGAAAAAACTTTAAGATCATCCATATAGATGACAATGCATTTGTTGACCAATCCTTTAAACACTTCATCAATAGCCTGTTTGAAAGTAGCTCCCGCGTTGATCAAACCGAATGGCATATGACGATAAGCAAATGTTCCCTATTTTGTTGTGAAGGTTTTTTTTAGGTGGTCTTCTTCTTTTACCATGACTTGGTTGTATCTGGAGTAGCCATCTAGGAAAGACATCATTTGGGAACCGTTAACCACCTGCAATACTTCGTCAAGGGATGGCAATGAGTAATTGTCATTTTGAGAGGACATGTTCAAGTTTCTAAAATCCACACAGAGCTAAACCTCCCCACTTTTCTTTCTCACTGGGATGAGGTTGGCTACCCAAGTTGAATTCCAAATAGGGAAAATTATCTTGGCATCGAGAAAATTTTGTACCTCCTTCTGGATCATTGGTTCGATCACAAGATTCATCGGCCTTTGTCTTTGGTGAAAGGGTTTAGCATATGGATTCAAGGGGATGTTGTGGAGGATAACGTTGGTATCATAGGTTTTCAAATCTTCATAGCTCTATGCTATGACATCTTTATAATCAATGAGTAGCTTGATCATCTACTTCTTTTCTTCATGTGTACCCACTTTACCAATATGGACCTCCCTGGGTTCAAGCTATGTTCCCAAGTTGTAAAGCTCGCAATCATCACCACCTACTACTGGTGTTTTTCCTCTTTCTCAAGCATGTTCATCTTTATTGAAAATCCTTTCTAGGGCTACCATTCCTTTCAAAATGGAGTTGGTCTTCAAATTTAAGATCCCCAAGTCATCTGACTCTTCTATTTCATCTTCTTTTTCATCAATGCTTTATTTATCAAAGATCCTGCATTCATGATAAATTCCAATATCTATTGATCATCTTGGAATACCTAGAAATTCTTGATATTGTCAGGGACAACCGGTACAACAACTAGTTCCATGGATAATTTCTTCAATTTGGACTTCTCTAGTGGTTGTAAGGAGCTTGTAGACACTGCCAAAGCATCAGCAATGGTATTCTTCCTTCTTGGGACACTTCGAATGTTAAAAGCTTCAAAATATTTGATCAGATCCTAGATGTAGTTGTGGTAGGAGACCATCTACTTGTCAGTGTAGGAATATTGGCTCTTGATCTGTCAGACTATCAATTGTGAGTCACCTTCCACAACTAATGCTTTCACTTTCTTCTCATGCACCAAGAGAAGACCCCAAACTAGAGCCTCATACTCGGAAACATTATTGGTGTAGTAGAATTGTGGTCAATAGGTAGCATAATATGAACCTCCATGAGGGTTGACCAATTCAATCCTAGCCCCTGCTCCTTGTTTACACTTGGAGCCATCAAACCTAAGTTTCTAGACAGGGTGATTCTTATTGGAAGATGATTTAACTTGGGCTTCTAAAGTCACCTCTGACAGATGTGCATTACCCTGGGATTCAACAGGAACTTTGGGTGGTGATATATCTTTTGTACATAGGGCCTCCAAATTCTCTTCATCTGAGTATTCTCATTTGGAAAGGGGAACCCATTTCATTTTTTGTTTTGCCTTGGCATCTAGCCAAACTTTGTGACATGGGGGAAGATAGTTGTCATCAGAAGAGCTCCATTCCTCTTGTATAAAATGTTTAGCTATGGGAACTTGGGGTTCCTCACTAAGGGGAGATCTGTCCTCACTTACATGTGTTGTTATGCCCTTTGTAAGCTTGGATGCACTAGACATCTAGCTTATTACTTGTACCACTACCTCTTGGCAGTCCTGGCATGTAAACTCTAAGTGGTTTGTCTAATGGAGACAACAATACCCTAGTAACATCAATATGTTTGGGTCAGCATCTTAGCCAAGATGTCTCATATTTTTCATCATACCACCTATGAATTCTATGAGAATCTCCTCACAAATCTGGGTACTTACTAACCCTTGCACAGGGCTATCATTCAAGCTCTCTTCTTCTTTGAGATGGAATACAAATGCTTTGTCAAAGTGATACACTCCCAGATCGGCTTGTGAGAATAAGAATTCATTTGGGGCATTATACTTAGTTATCATTTGTTTGAGCTTAGGCTCTACATCAATCTTGATCTGGTTATTGAGCCCTTTCCATGGTAGCCAAAGTTGAGTAAAGTCAGTGGAGAACCATCCTCTCAAAGATCGGGTCCATTCTCTGCTGAGCAACATGCCATACATTTCTGGGATGTCCACCACATGTATGTTAATGCAATCCTAGATTCTGGGGTTAACAGTCAATTGTATGCATGTATCCTTTAAAACTCCAATGACTTTGACCTTTGTTTTGTCCAGTTGGATCACCACCCTGTTAGTCGATTGAGGGCTCATCCCCAACTTTTGGCATATGGAAAATGGCATCATGTTGCATGAAGCCCCTAATTCAATCAAGTAGTTATACAAGTTCCTCCCAAAGATCTTGAGACTAAGTAAGAATGGGGGTACTTCTACCCTATCTTTGAACATAGTCACCATCACCTCTACCGCATTCACATTAGAAGCATTTCTAGTGTTATTGTTGGATGAGGCCGATTTGGAATGATCTAGTGACTTCAAGAGGGCTTCTCTTTGAGTGGGACAACTCTGCAGCATGTCATACATTGACATGTTGGTTCAAACTTTCTTCAATTCCTCCACCGTGTTGTACTTTTCATTGTTCCAAACTACATTTTTAAGCAAAGTAGGTTGGTGTTGCATCACTGGAGCGATAGTGGCGTCGGGACCTCTTGGGGGTGTGGGATTATTGCTAGCCTATGAATCAGGTGGAGTGGGCTGCATTCCTGGGGGAATGCCGTCAGTCAGAGGTTCCCTTCTGCTTCTCAAGTTATAGGTGTTTCTATTATTGTTCTGAAAAGCATGGACTTCAGAGTACTCCCACTGACTTTCTTGATTGAAAGGGAAGACAAACTCTTCTTCCATAGTGTTATCGATAGGAGTTCCACCCATACTTGGATCATATGAATTGAAGACCATGGCACTAAAGTGGGTCTGGGAACTTTCAAGATCTTGGGCTTGTTGGCTATTGAATTTGCCCCTATATTCATAATCTGGTTGATGCATGTTGGGACCTTGGGTAAATTTGACCTCAGATGAGTTTAAGGTGTTAGCATTATCTAAGGGTATGCTACCATTATTTGGATGTGTGTTCCATGTTCTATTTGTTCCTTGTTGTCCAAACTGCTTGTCTTGAGAAGTGTTCTCGTAACCTCCACCATTATCATTGTTGTTGTTATTGTTGTAATTACCATAATTATGATTCTAATTTTGGGAGTAGGTATTTGGGGTAGTAGTCTGATGTTCGTAGTTCCCCTAATTCTAAGATGGGTTGAGCTTCATCCAGGTAATTTCTCTGGTCAACTAGGACAATGTCTTCTTCATGGCATCTAGTTCATTCACTAGAACATGGTCCAACTCATTTGGGACAGTAGCCTTTTGTTCACACAAGGAAGCCTTATGTGTATCATACCCTGGGTATGTGATGGCAAGTGGTGGGGTAGTAGCATATGGAGCTGGCACTGGATTGAGCCTTGGGGCGTGTTGCACTAAAACTTGATTATTCTCTTTGAATGGACCAGTCATAGTAGCGTTCCCTAATGTTGGTGGAATACCATAATTTCCACCCACTTGTAGGTCCATTTGTTGGTTAAATGTGATAGCCTCATCACATACTTTTTCCAGAGTGTCTATGTCCCTTGGGGGCAGCCTTTTCAAAAATATGGAAATTAGTGGATCTAAGGATCGCAAGTAAACTTGTATAGAAGCCCCAACTAGTACGGTATATGGAGCCCCAAGTTTCTGGTACATCTTATGAAAATGATAATTGAACATCGCAATTGATTCATTAAGGTCCTTTCTCACCGAGATGAACTGGTGATGAAGCATTTCCAAATCCACATACAACTTGAATTGATTAAGGAATTCTAATTCAAATTCTGCCCATATAGCGATGGATCCTCATGGAAAATTGAGATACCAATTATATAAAAAATCCCCCAATGTGTAGGGGAAAAGGTGGCACATGATGTCTTGATGAGAAATCTCCTTACGATTGCACAATTCCTTGAATGCGCAAACATGTTCTTCCGCTATCCTGGATTCTCCATAGATGAAACATGGGCAAAATTTCTCAAGATTCTTGGGCAACTGATGGAGTTGTCCTTGTATGTTCAATGAAGAGCTTTGAGTATTTGCAAAAAATGCCATTGGAGCTAGTGGTGGAGTAGCAGGTGGGGCAGCAATGGTTGGAAATGGAGGAAGATTAGGATGATCTGAAGTATCCTCTCTGTGCTTTATTTTGTTGCTACGAGGTCAGTGAACTTATTTAAGTTCAAGGAATTCCCCTTTTTTTGGTGAAGATATGAGGACTTGTTCAAACCTTTCGGGAGAGAATGATCTGATATTCTAGGGTTTCCCTTTTGAGGGCCCTCCTTCTAGCACCACTTCTATTGAGTGTCATTTTTACACGAAGACAATAGCTAGGAAATTATGTGAGCAAATTCCCCTCTTGGAAGATTGACGGAATCAATCTCAAGGTTTCTTCTGGCTGGGTCTTAGCCACTTAGATAGCTCAATGGAAGACAGATGTGAATTTGTTAACAAGGAGGCCTTTGCTGGTTCTTCTCTCAAGGAAAAATGTAAAACAAACTTTAGGAAACCACAATATCTCTTTTTGTATTTTCAAATTTAAGAATAAAAGAAATGTAATCTAATTAATCTACTAAAAATGATTTGCAAAGAGGGTAAGAAGTAGTAGGGTAACAAGAAATTGAAAAGAATTACTGAAAGGAAATCTAATGGACATAAACTAATGCCACACCACTTTGTGAATTAAATAACCGAGAAGATGAGGAAACCCACAAAACAGAGATCAGAACATGTCACAATCTTCAGCTATGTACATGTAATCATTAGTGGAACAAAACAAACGCAGACGTATGATAAGCCAAAACTCATCAAATCATGAAGCCACCCCAAATGTGTGCACATGTAAGACAAGTTAATCTTTAAGCACCAAAGAATAATCCTCTTGAGGATTCTTGACAACAAAGAAGTACAATACCAACAAACATTGAACTAAGAAATCACAGACTTAAAATCATTAAACAATCAATTGGCTCTTTGAAATAAAGAATGAGAAAATCACACATTCACAAATCTTTCATAGATAGTAGAAGCATCACACAATGAATAAAGCACCAATTGTATGTATTCTATTAATGATCAAATCGACCCTCATTCCATCATTTTATTACAATTTATAGAGCCATGCTCTTATTTTTGTAGCTAGGGTTTGGATGCAACTAAAACTTGAAAGTAAATATAAACTTGATATTGCATTAATGAAACTATCTCTAAAACTTAGCTAAACTACCCTAGCATAGAATTAAACCTCGTGCATTACAAATCTTTAAGAAAATCATGCATTAAACATCTCAAAAATGGAGCTGGAACTCATGCATGCTCTTGATAATCTTCATGATTCTACCCTTGATCTTTGGTTGTGCCTCCTCCACATGGACTCAACTGAAAGAGATCCCAAAATCATGTAGAAACGACCCCCAAAAAGAAACCCAGTTGACTAGAAAATCAACTCTGAGATAACTGGAGTTAAACTTCAGACACGAGAAAAAATGCCCAAATCCCGATAGTTGTTCCGAAAAAACCAAGTTCCAAAAATGACTAAGTGTCATGTCCACTTTCCTCAAAATTTCAGACTTCATACTTTCGGAGGCCGAAAGGTCTCTAGGGCTGAAATGCCAAAAATCAGGCTCTGCAAAAATGGCTAAGTGTCAAACTGCATTTTTTCTATACAAAATTTGACTAAATCTGGACAGTTTTCTCACTAACTAGGGGCCACTTCTAAATGTTCTTTCTTGAACCTATCCATGATCTCCAGTACTTCTTCAAAGTTGGGCATCTTGATGATCAATTCTCTTGCAAAAGTTTGTATTTCTTCTTCCCAAGATAGCATTTTCTGAATCTCCTCCTAATAGAACATTTGTTGGAGATCTTCTTTGGTCTTCACTCCCTGGAATATATCTAGGTACTGGTTGATGATGACATTTACTGAATACATGTTTTTTTCATCCTCTTCATCATATAGATCCAGGTCCACACCCTCAAAGAACTTATGCAACTCTTTCACAAAAAGTACACTGTTGTCCCTTCACTTATCCACTCTTTTGAGGACCTTTTCAAAGATGGTCACTACCACTATGATTTCTGAATCCATTGCTCAAAATTGTCCAATTATGAGCCCTCATACACTTTTACCAAAACCTAGAAGTGTTGCTTCCTTATTATTGTTAACTCATCAAGCACCTTTTTCCAGTTTAGAATTGTCTCCTGCAAACATTTTTCTTCGCTCATGATCTCTACGAGGAAGGTTATTCCTGTCAGAATGCCTCTAAGAGGCCTCAGAATCTTCTTGAGGGATAGCTTAGAAAACTACTCAAAATCCTCCTTCCAATCAGCACAGACCTGTACAAAAGAATGTGGAACATCTATATTTATTTCGTCCCTCTTCTCCAAAATGGCCTGTAATGAGGCCTTGGGGTTATCAGGGTCAATGGGACCCACTGTCTTCAAAATGAGCCTCTTCATGGCTTCATTTTGTTCTACCAAAGACTTTATTCTTTCCTCATCCTTGTCCATGAATCCAAGGGCATGTTTTAATCTGAGGGTAGCCAAGGTTTTTCTCCCCTCCCTAGTCGGCTCCCCCAATTCTACCTCCTCTAACACGTAGTCATCAGGAGTGATTTCAGCTACACTGACATTCATCATGGGAACAACTACCTGTGCCTTCCATCTCCCCGCTTGATCTTGTGTCACATAAGATAGTGTCCTTGCTTGGGTAATGGATGATGCTTGATGAAATGCTTTCCCTAATGCAACCATGTCGCTCTCATCATCTGTGTAAACTTGGGTTCTTAAACTGTATCTCCTTCGTGAACCAGGTGGGCTTGGAAAAGGCATTTAATGGCTCATATGGAGCTACCAAATTAGAAGAAACTATTGGGTCCTCTATCTTTGTTTCTTCATGACTTTCCTCTCCTTTATCTTTTTGTTTTCATCCATTATATTCTGCCCCACCTCCTCCTATGTTTTCTCTTCTTCATCAGCTATTTTTTGTTCACCTGATGTCTATTCTCCCTTATCCACTTGTTTCTCCTCTTCTATTTGTGGCTCTTCCTCAACCTATGATTCTCCTTGATCATCTAACTCCTCCATAACTATGTGCTCTTCTTCCATCTTCTCCTCACCAGCAGCCTTTGTCTCTTTCTCAAGCTCCTGCAAGCTTTGAAGCACTGATTCATCTTGGTCAAGAGGTGGAGTAGGGGCAACAAGGGGAGTGGGTGAAGGCATTTGATATGAACGCGGATTTGGCATGGGAAAATGAGATGGAAGAGGCTACTAAGGCAATGGAGTGGTTTGAATTGGAGGTGGAAGTGGAGTGGTAGGTGGTGTTTGAAATGAAGAAGCGAGCGGAGTTGGATACATAGGCGGAGGTGGAGGTGGAATGGATGAAACTAAAGGGACTTGTGTAGCTATATCCCCCTCAGAAGTGACACCAATAGAAGGGTCCTTCTCTATCTCTGGGGCTTCCTTTTGCACTTCAGTCATCTCTTCTGCATTCATCTCTTGCGACTCTTGTTGAACTTCATCTCTCTTCTTTCCATGGGGACTAGTGAATTGTGTAGGGAAGGAGTCAAAAGTCACCGACTGTCCTGTGGCTGAAGCTTCTTGCTTAGATTCTTTGAAACCATGAAGCCCTTCAAAGTCCCTGATATCAAATTCATCATCTCCTAGGGGATCTAGATCTATGGGTTCCCCTTGGGTTTTACCCCCTCAACATCCTCCTGATCATCCTCCATAACTCTCCTTTTCATGAATCCCGTCGAGTGGGTTCTTCTGCTAAGAGGTATTCAATCCAATTCATCTTCATCATCCTCCAGCAAGGTGTCCATTTGTGTAGGCATTGAGCCTTTCTTTATTTTATACACATTTCCTTTGATTACTCCAGTCGGCTTGGGTCCTATAATCTTGAACTTGGTTTTCTTTGCCCCACTTGGAGAATTGTGGCCACTGGAAGAAGGCACATCTAGAGGAGCTATGCTCCTAGTCATCTTGGTCTTAACCTTCTTGGAATGAGTGGTCAGACCATAAGCAGTGGGATGCTCATGCCTATATACCATCTCCAGTTTCAGAGGAACATCCTCTTTGAATTGTTGCTTCAATACATTTTCTCCCTTCTTCTTCTTCCCTTTAGAGGGTTGTTCTAGGAGTTGTTTCATGGGCACCAGTTTCATCAAGAATAGGTGAGCGACCCATGATTTTTGACCTTGATAATGTACCTAGCTCTAAAATCAATATCTATTGAACTACAACTGATTTGGAATCCGATTGAAGAATCTGTGATTAAAGATCACTGAGGAGTTGTTGATTAGATATGTAATATGATTAAATCAGTATTATGATGTCATTGATGTCAACTAGTTTGACAACACTTATCTTGTAAGATACTATACCGAGACATATGAAGAAAGGTGAAAAAGATGAAGAACAGAGAAATATACATGAGGAAAGATGTACATGACAGATGAGGATAAGGAATACATTGAGTAACTTGTTGATGAGTCTATGACTTGATGATATTGACTTTATTATGTTGCATTCATCTATGATGAAGTATAGAGCTAAAAGACACAAAGCAGTGTTGTCGGTAAATGAAGCATTTCTAGTATACACCGACAGAGTGTAGTGTATACCTATCGTAGTATTAACCGAGCAGTGTTCACTTATGCATTTCTTTGTTAACCGAGCGGAATAAAATGAATTAAACGATTAGTTTAGCTGATAAGATTGATGAGCTGGCAAGAGTATAACATCGAGGTAACAGATAATGTTTGTTACACAGATCGATGGCTGATGAAATTCAGGAAAGATCTAAAGGATGAGAATCAAATGTGTTATTGACACAAGTACTGAGAAAGTTTGAAGCGACAAAATCTATGAATGTGGTTAAGCGGCAAAATCTGATGGTGGAGAAGAAAATGATTTACTCGTCTATATAAGAGAACGGACTTTCTTTATGAAAGGATGCTGAAAGAAGTAGAAGCTATAGGAATATCACGTGAACAAGGTTTTCATGCATTCTGATCATACTGGTTAAGTAAGAACCAAGCTACAGAACAATTACCAAGCTACAAAGAGCAATTACCAATGAATAGTAAGTTGATACAGTATTGAATCTGAAGTGAAATATTGATCAGAAGGATTTGTATGGACTGAATATTGATCTTTAATCTGCAATTGAAGTTGTATTAATGAAGGTCATTTACTGTTACATATTTAACCATTGTATACAGTCAAAATCTCTTAACCGAGTGGACTCTGAAAGTCTTATGATGTATCATTCATAGAATGAACATTGTTATCCTGTCAACCCCATAGTGAATGCTAGTTGGACGATAACTTCTAGTCTAAAATCCTCTAACAAGGTCACACCTAACAATGTGTTTGTAAACCTTTAATAGGGTTGGATCTTAACTGACCTCACTTCAGAAGAGTGAACAATTTTGGGTTTCTGGTCCCAGGCGGTTTTTCCCTTTACAGGGTTTCCACGTTAAATCTCTTATGTTATGTGTTGATTGTGATATATGTTTGTTATCATTCTTTACATGTTACATGTTAGATTTGATCAGTAACTATTATGGTATTAGACTGGTAATCATTAAAAGCATAGACAGTGAAATTTTTATTGTTTATCGATGAGCAAAAACAAAAGAAGTTGTTTTGAATTATACAGTTTGTTTTGGGACACTGGATAACTGATTCACGCCCCTCTCAATTATTCTAACAATATCATCATTTTCATCTCTGTCCACCTCTGCATTCAAAATAGCCCTTGCATATACCTTGTCCTAATTGTAGATGGCATCTAGAATATCCTCCAAGTCAGCATCCTTCACCTTCTGAGGAATTTTTAGTGATAGAGCGGTCTGTGCCAGCTCCAAACTTATCCAGCAATAGTCACGAATTCTGACCTAATAGTCATCCATGAAATTCATCCAATTATCTTCAATGTGCAACTCATGAATATAGTGTCTCCCCATTATGTGGTTGAATGTACCAATAGGATCAAAGTGGGGCCTTACCAAGTTGTAAGTTTGCAAAGGGAACTCATCCCATTCAAAAGATAGAGATTTGCATATTTTCATATCTGGTACACAGTGGGGGCCGATAGAGATTGGGAAGTCCCAGCAGTGTTTCTTCTTATGTTTTATGTGCTCGTGGGTGTCTAACAGCTACCTTGCTATCTCCATAAGAACCACTCTATCAGAAGGGTACCGGGGTAGCTTCTTTGGCACCAGAGTACTTCCAACCACCTGAATGTATGTGAACATTTAGAATTGTATGTAGAATGCCCTGAGGGCCTTTACTTTTATTGTTGCTTCAATGGACATCCTTTTGGCATAATCTCCCTCAATGGAGCATATGATAGCAAAGATGAAAGCATCATTGAAAATCCATAAATCCAGACTATTGTGTGTATAGAAGTATTTTCTGACCAATTGAGGATACATCGTGAATGGCCAAGTGTTCGAATCCCCCATAACTCCAATCTTGGTTAGGCCTGGATATACTGCCCTGGCGGCCAGTAGGTACACAACATAGGATGTCATGTAGAAATGAGGATCAATTTTTACTCTTATCAACTACTCATCCAGATGGTCACTCAGGATGGTGGCCCAGTCAAACCTTGCCTGTCTTTCTCTTATCTTCTGGATGAGCAGGATCAACCAAGGCTCCAACTGAATAGATTTTACAAACCCATACACCCTATTGATCATTTTGATCACTGCTTGGATATCTTCTTGCATGTAGCCTCTCCTCATGTCAATTTTTTCTAGCTTATTCTTGGGCATGGGCTGCATGAGGTATTCATTGTTTACTATGTTGTGAGCCCATTGTACATCCTTATTGTAGAACTCCATTCCCTTATTGATGTTGAAGTTGTAGAACTTGTCAACCCCTTTGGGTAGGTGGAAGACATCCTTGATATTATCTGCCTTAGGTCTAGGACTACTTCTCCCACACTGTTCTTCACCATTTACTCATCAGGCACATAGTGGCTAGCCAAAGTATTAATTAAGTCCGAAGATAGGATGGAGACTGGATGAGTTGCTGCATTCACTAAGGAACAATGAACTAATGAGGTGCAATCTTTAGACCTTCCCACTGGTTGGGTGCACTTTGTCAAGTAATCATTCTAGCTTACACTGCCAATGTCAGTGTCTATGATGTCCGAGTGTAGGTTGGTCACCTTTGAGGGTGGATGGTATTCTTTGAACTGGTATTTCATTGTTAATGCTACAACTTTCTTAGCCATTTATGCAAAGAAAAAAAACATGAATCAGTAACATGAGGGGAAAATCTTAGAAAAATCAAAGGACACTGAAAAATTAAGCTCAGAAAGCCTCTGAAAGGCCTTTTCAGCCTTTTGGACCTTCGGGGATTTGAGACCCCCGAAAGGCCGAAAGGGCCGAAAATGCAAAAAGAGGCTAGTTGAAAAGTGCCTGAAAACACCCCCTTTTGGTTTTTTGGTGAATCAAGATTGGAAATCTTCGAAGGCCAGAACCTCTAAAATGTTGAAAGGTGTCGTAGCATTGTTTTTGCCAATGTTTTAGACCCGCCTGTGAAGACTTCGGTGAATCAGAGATAGAAATGTTTTGGTTGCGACAACACCAAAATGTCAAACATGTACTTGGGTGATCTCCCACAAAATGGTTCAAAGACTTGTCCTAGCTTCGGAGAATCAGAGCAAGATATTTTTGGTGTGCGACAACGCTGAAACAGTCGAAGCACTTAGGAGATTTTTGCACGAAGCTTGAGAGCTTTGGACCGCAAAGGTCCGACACTAGGGTTTGGTCTGTCATACTCAAAAACAAGTCTAATGGTGAGTTTGACCACAAACTCTCCAAGGGAATTAGAGGTGACAACCTCATGACCCTGAGACAAGGACCAGATGACTAACAAAAACACACTAACCCTAGATGATAGGCCAAAAAGGCAATAAACCCTAGCTAGGCCCAAAAAGTGCAAAACCCTAACCTAAAACCGAAAGAAAACAATAAAAATAGAAGGAAAGAGGAAGGGGGAAGAGGAAAAATGACCTCGAAAACAATAGAGGTCAAAGATGAATGAGAGAAGACAAGGTGACAAGCGAGAAGCAACAATGTGCATAAAGCTCTGAAAACACAATAGGTGAGAGAGAAAAAGTGAGTTTGAAAAAACTCGCTCCGCCTTATATAGGCAATATCGGCTGCTGACATCAGCATCCCCGTTGATCAGCCTTTCGGGGGTGTCGGACCTCCAAAAGTTTGACTCCCTTTTGGGGAGTCGTACCTCCCAACATTTTGGCATCTCAAAGTCCAACAACTGCCTGGGTATGGGAATGCCTAAGGCAAGGAGATTGACCACTGCTCAAGACTTTCACGAATTCAAACCTTTCAAACTTTTGGACACCCGAAAGTGTGAAAGGGTGACAAGACTAAAAACAAGAAAACTAACTAAAAACAAACAACAAAAGGACAAAACAGACCAGAAACCTAAAGACAAGCGAAAAAGAAGGGGGGCCCTAAAACTGAGAGGCAAAAAAAGGGGAGCATTGTTGTGGAACCACAACAAGTTGGAAGGAAATTAATCTCCCTAACTACTTACCATGTCTGCTAGAAGAGTAAATTTAGAGGAAGATATAATTCAAAGTTATAGATGAGATAGAGTCCACCTTGTTCCAATTCTCTAGTTCCTATTTTTATGTTTTTAATAAAAACCTTCTCCCTAGATGTAAGGTATTAAGGGGTTGAGTTAGTTAGTTAGTTCTAGTTTATATTTTCTATAAATTCTCCCAACTTTATTTAGAGGTTGTTGGTTGAGTGGTGATCCACTTTTGCACTTACTGTATTTCCTAAATAAAAAATAAGTTTTATTATTTTTGTATTATCAACATGAGTAAATGAAGGTGCCTTGGATGTTTATTCTCTAAAGATGTAGTTTATAGTTAGGGATACTTGTTCAAGGGGGAACATTAGGTGAGGATTCATATTATTTTCTTCTTGTAGATTAGTTTAAGATACTATATACTATGTTTTTGTTAATCTAGTAGTTGATTATTCCTATAGTCACAAAAACACAATTTTGTGAATGTTCTCGTAGCCAAAGCAAAACAAAAAAACTTATCTTTATTAGTTAAGGATTTATTATTTTTACATAAATATATGTTGAATTCATTCATGGTAGATTATGGTTAAGGCCATTACTTTATTTCCTTTATGATATCTAGTTCAATATTTCCTTTGTTTGAAGTTAGATTAGTATGGCTCTGTAAACCTCTTAGTGCACATATTGTGTTGTCCCATTTCAAGTTTAACATCCCTAGGTTGACAAGTAAATGAGTCTTAATAATAGAATTTGATAGATACTTAGTTAGGAAAACATGTCTCTGAGTTAAGATGTCACACCTAGTTGTCTACCCATTGTTTGGAACCAACACAAACCAAGAAACCAATAACATGAATGAAAAAAGTCATGTAGGTTATGTGTTTACATTAGAAAAATAAAATGAATTTATCTATTTTTTCTTATACAAGTGTTGGATTAGGGCGATGACTTCTAGATTTAGAAGCTTCTTATCACATGGCTTCTACATGATCCATATTATCTTCATTTAAGCCTTATGTTATATCACCTATTTTTATGGGTAGAAATGCATTTATAATGTAATGGGGAAGAGATTTATTAATATTGGGGATGGAAATTTCAATAATGTATTGTTTTTGCCTCATTTTTCCATTAATATTATTTCCATCATCATCAAAGTTGTAGTCATTTTTAGATTTCATTCAATATTTTGACTTTGATCCTTTAGACAATGATCACACTTCTAGTGTAGCTTTTGAGTTTAAGGATAATTTTGGTTACATGAACTTGGGCATACTCAAGAGTGATCTAGTTATTGAACCTTGTCATCTCCTCCATCTACTATTTCTACTTACGAGTTGATAGTTTCTTCATCAAAATTTTCAATGATTCTTTGCAACAAGACATTGAGTCTTTAAGATAGATCTTTGTGGGATGACTTCTTGACAAATATTTCAAACTTATCTATGGAGTCTCGCATTGCAAGTCTAGTAGACACTATTGATTGCATACATATTCTCTTTGATTAATTTGGTTCTTCTGCAATTGTATTGAGGGAACACTCTAATCCTCTTATTCATTCTCTACGTGATTATTACTCACATTTTGACATGAGTTTGGATACTTCGGAACAACATTTAGAGGAGGTCTCTCAATATTCAAAGGAGATACTTGAGTCTTTAGATTGTGATTTATAATAATTTATGGGAGATTATATATTTTCATATTTATTAGTATGGCCTAGAACACCTGATTTGATGGTGATATATTTTAGCATCGATATAGAGACCACTAAATAAATTTCACAGAATTCACAAATTTTGAGTTTTCTTCTTATATATCTCTCTTCTAAGAATGATATTATCTTATATACATACACCTCTAGTATTGTTTCTTCCTAAGGGGGGGACATATTTTTACTATCATGGACCATCTTCTATGTCAAGTTTTGAGTAGCTATCATTGGGCCTACACATAGTGGTGGGCTTCTTAGTCCTTCCATTTCATTTCTCTCTATATTTATAGGGGTATAATTCCTTTTGATGGGAGATGGCCTATTGTTATTTGGGTGGATATTTCATGTACATAGTTACCTAACATGAATTCACTTATTGGGAATTGTACTATTTTCACCCACCTAAGTTTTGCTCAAGGGAGGATTTTAGCATAGGTTTTTATTTTCCTTTAGTTGTAGGTTTTCCCTTCACTTTCATTAAGCTTTCCTAGGTTCATAAAATGGTTTTATCAAAGATATGATGTTGTGGTGTACCATCCTTAGAAAGTGGTGTCTCCCTTCCCTAAAGGGTGGAATATTCCTTAAAGAATGGAGCATTTTTTAATTTCAAACTAGTTGGTGATCTCACTCAATTGGTTGGATTTTCTAGGTCTCTATCCTCTCTTTAGTTCTATATAAAATCACTACCTAGCTTGTGTTTGGTATTCTTTTGTATACAATATGATGCTCTTGCATATTTTGGAATTCATGTAATTATTCTCCTACAATGTCTCTCTAAGCTCCTCAAGAAATATTTTCATCTTGACATATGAACATCCCTTGTAATCACAAGCTTGTAATTGATTTTTTTTCATTAATACATTACAACTTTTTTTTCATGAATTGGCCTTTCTATTAAAGTTTATAATAAAATATATTATTCAAAAAACCAAGTTTGGGGGATATGAAATCACCCCATGAGTTTTAGATGGGCTTAGTCCAGATACCAATAGAACTAAAAAATACTTGGGAAAATCCCATAAATTAGGGTTACTTTGCACGGCTAGTGCAGTACGAGATGAGGAAGGAGGATCAAGATCATCCATATTACCCCATACATTAGCGGGGTTCAAATTAGGGTTTGGGAGGGACCAACCATATTCAAATTTTTTGTCTTCCTCTACATATTTCCTGGATAGAGAAATGGCCAAATCCAACAGCGGGAGAAACTTAGAAGAAATGACCCATCCAAAATCACCAACACCATCCGGCCAACCAAAGCCACCCAAAGCAACAAGAGAAACATTGCCAATCATCCAAGCCTGGGTAGAACCACCATGGGGTAGAGAAGTTGAGTGATGCCTCCAAAAAATATCTTCCTCTTCTAGAGTGATGGTAAGGGTCCTAAGAATGCAATGTCTTAGAATTTTAGGAGAAGTAATTATAACCATGTCGATGCCCATAGGTCAGAAATCTATCTATTAGAATACTAGAGCCACTGAGAGGTGGGTGAATCAGTGGTATAAATTTATACTAGAAATTACTCTTTAAAATAGTAAGCTTTAAGATGAGGAAAATTACCTTAAATAGAGATAAGATAAAAGAAACAAGAAGGAACACAATCCACAAAGATGATAGACACAAAGTTTTATAGTGGAAAACCCATAAGGGTAAAAAAACACTTTCTAATTTTCTTTTTATTAAGCCTTACCAGAAAATATTTAGAACATCAACTCTAGGAAGCACCAACTTCCATTTCAATTCGGAAGCACCCACTTCAAGGAAGCACCAACTCTTGTTACAAATCTGAAGCACCCACTTTAGTTTGAATGTAAGAAAACATCTAATTAGATGGACACTTCGTTAGCATACGAATCATATACAACTCTTTGTTCTGTAAAACTTTTTTGACTCTTCTTGCTCAACTTTGCTTATAACTCCCTTATCAATAATGTCTACAAAATAACTTCACACTTATAGATCTCTTCTTAATGGATGCCAATAATCTAACTGTTCATATCCTCTGCACTTATCTCCTATATCTCCACCTCCTCACAAATCCCACATCATATATACACATTGTGGTGATTCATTACAAATGCAGGTATGCCAACCATCATGCTATCAATTGACCAAGAAATCCCATCTTTTCGTGAAACAACTTTTCATGAAATAACTTTACACAAAACCTTTTGTGTGAGATCTTTACCTTCAACTCATGAGCTTTACATGTGTCAATACAGTGGGAATTTTTCCATTTTACTTTTTTTCCTTTTCTCTAAACTCACATCCAGTCACCACGTGTTCACCAAAATGAATCGCGAGTGAAATTTGCATTTTCCTTTTTTCTTTAGTTTAAAACTTACACACAAGTGGCACATGTTCTTAGTGAAGATCATTTTCTAGTGGGTAAAGGTGCTAGACTTCAACATACTTTATGCCTCGCTTCTTCAACATACTTTGTGTGCTTTCTACTTGGCATACTAGTGGAATTTTTTAGCATTTTCCTTTTAATCTTCACCCAAAATCAACACTCAAAGTTGCACATGGCTTCTTCCACTTTCAGCTTAGGATACAAGCCCAAAATCAATGCTCAAGCTGCACATGGCTTCTTCCACTTTCATCTTAGGATACAAGCCTAAAATCAATACTCAAGATCCATGTGGATTCTTTTGCTTTTAGCTTAAGATACAAGCCCAAAATTAACACTCAAGCTACATGTGGCTTCTTCTTCTTTTAGCTTAGGATACATGCCCAAAATCAACACTTGATTTGCACATGCCTTCTTCTACTTTTTGTATTTTTTTGCAACCCTAAACACTAATTTTTATTGACATCAATGAAAATACCAAAGACATAAAAAAAATCCCCCTTTGACATTTATGTCAATACATATAGAATCATGTCACCTTTCTCTTAAAAAAATCCTACAGAAAACACACAATACAAACTGCTACTAAACACTCCTTCCAAACAACTTGAAATAAAGATCTGAACTAAAATGCATTGCATGTTGCTACCTCATCTCCCCCTTTGACATCAATGACAATTGGATAACTACCAAGTTCTAGTTTAGATAAATAAACAACATGAATACTCCCCCTAAAACCTACCCATATATATCAAGAGGCTAAGTGAGAGCAGAGAGGGGTAAGATCCCCAACTACTCCCTTAACCTTTCAAAGACCTCCTTTGGAAAAGGTTTAGTAAAAATATATGTCAACTAATTAGAAAAAGGAACATATTCCAAAACCACATTACCATTCAACACATGCTCTTGGATAAAATGATAATTAATATCAATACGCTTTGTGCAAGAGCGCATTGATGGATTTTTGGAAACAATAATGGTGTTGGTGTTATCAAAAAATATAGAGACTGATTTAGATATATTCAGTTTCATGTCTAATATGTTAGAAATAGGGAATACTGAGAGGGGGGGGTGAATCATTATTCTACAAAATTTTACTTTTGCCCAATTATGGATATAACAAATTATCTTAATGCATGCATAACATAGTAAACTAAATAACATGCATAGCAATAAAACAAATGAACTCATAACACATTATTTTTTCTTGAGGAAACCCTAGCCAAGGGAAAACCCCGGTGGGGATGGTACCCACAAAGATCCACTAATCAAAAATATCATGTTAAGGATGTTGACCCTATTAGGAGCCTATTACATGCATATAGTGTCTCAGTCCTGATTAAGGGACTATAGGCCTTGTTAGAAGCCTCAAACCTGCTAAGAGTTGGTAGTACAAACTATGATTACCAAATGAGCCCACTGCCCAAACAAGTAATGTATAATGTTTAATGATTACAAAATAAGTCAAGGTACATAACCTTATACTGCTTGCAACTTCACATCAATGTCTCTTCGCTTTCTTTTTCACTATTGCTATCGCTCTATTACAACTTCTTTATTGTCTCATTACAATCACATCATTACATCTCTTTATACAAGTTATTAAGGCTAATAACTCTTACAGTCGGCTTCACATAAGCATTATACAAAATGTATCTTTACTCAAGGGTTAATATCTAGGATTTCATCCCTTTATATTGTTAAGACATTATTTTGGTAAACAAAATAATCCCTTAACTCTTTACCAATTCTATCTTCATATTCTATCCTGTTGGCTTAACACTGTCTTCAGTAGAACTGTCATAACTTCTTTCGTACATGTCATACTGACTTGCACTCTTAGGTGAGTCTTCTATAGTCACCATAGTATCTATGTTCAAGTGTGAAAGTATTGAACTTACTCCAATCAACATCACTAATCAAAACTATCTTCGGGTACACTAGCAAAAACACTGTCATATACTTAGACAATTTTGCATTGCGCTCTATCATACTTGCTCTTTGTCCTATATGATCCTCATGTAGATCATATGTTTCCATAATGAAAATATCTAAGTATATAACTCAGCCAAATTTCCAACAATCTCCCCCTTCGTCATTGGTGGCAACATATGCGAAAATTGGCTAAGTCATAAAACTTCAAAATCTCAAAATTGTGGCCATAACAAAATATATATATATATACTGCCCTTATAACTTCATATATCTTATGTACTCCCCCTAAGAGTATACATCCTTATCATATTTATCAATTTTCTACTATATATCTCTCCCCCTTTGACAACAATGACAAAAAAGGGTGTCAAAACTATGTTCAGACAAAAATGTTATACTTAGATTCAATATTGCAAAGCCGGTAGGCTTGCAACACAATCTGCAAAGTTTATCTTCATGGCCTCTATCTCTTTCTCCCATGCCTTCTTAATGGAATCTGCAACACTGAGTAGTGCACACAATCCATAAGATGCAATTTCACAGGCTTGAAGGTTTGCAAAACTAAACTTCTGAAAAGATGTCTTTGATGAAAGACATTCTTCCAATTGTCCTTCAACAATGCCCAATTTCATAGAAATATGCTCTCTTAGAAGAGTGAATCTTTTCAGCTTCCTATCCTTGTCATCATGTAGAATCCTTATTTCATCATAAATTTTGCAAATTTTCTTCTCAATGTCGAGTATCTTCACATTGGGGTTGGAAAGAAGATTTACCTCTGTTTGAATTTTTGCTTCTTTGATCTTAATCTTCTGAGTTTCTTCAGATACAAGGTTCTCAAATTTTGTACACTAAATGTACAAAGTTTTACCTCTGTCCAAGTTCCTTCTCAAGTCTTTTATATAGATATCAAGACTATTAATATCATTCTTGATATTCTGACTTATGTCCAAAAGTATTTTGGCCTCATAGGTTGCTTGTGCCTTCACCTTAGCTATATCTGATAAGTTGGTAAACTCATCATCAAATGTGTTCATTACTTTCTTTGCTCTTTCAAGTCGATCTGCCTCTAGAATCTGTGTAGTCACAATGCTTTGTAACTTCTCAATTAACTCATTAAGGGATCCTTCAAGGCTTTTTACCTTCTTATTCTTCCCAATAATCTTATTCAGAGATGTGATCAATTCCATCTGATCATCATCATCTACTTCTTTTCCCAAGCTTTCAAATATAGATCCAATTTGAGTTTTCTTACCAGCCTCAGGTGTAAAACTAATTTCTTCTTGACTGTGGGTTGCAACTTGCTTCTCTGTCTCCTTTTCTTCTTTAGTCCTTGTGTCTCTTTGATCTTCTCCTCTAGCACTGTCCTGCTCTTCAAAAGCCAAATTGTCAACAATGTTCTCAAGGTTCTTAAAAAGATTATCATCACTATCTAGAGTGATTTTGGTTCCTTCCACATTCATTGTCTCATCTTCAATATTAATAGTTGGTGGAGTGGGAATTCTTAGCTGTTCTACTTCCTTTGCTTGCTCTGCTAGTTTTGCTGCATCTGATTGTCTTCCAACAGTTTCTATCATCACTTTAACTATTGCTTGTTGTGTTTCCTTGTTGATTTCCTCATAGTTAACTCCCATAATTTGAATTTTTATTTTCTTTGTTCTCAAATGGGTGTTCAAATATTTCATGATCTGCTTGAAGTGTTCTTCATCTTTCACATCACATAGCTTCCTAACAAGATTTTCTCTAATTTTGATGTCTTCTTCTGTTGCTCTTTTCTTCTTGTTTACTAACTTTTCATACAAATCATCAGGTATCTTTCCCTGAATTGTGTCAAACTTCTTGTCAGTCAATATCATGTGTTTCACAACTACATTTTCAAGGTTCAATCTCTCTGCATAATTGTAGAGGTCATATTACTTGTTCATCTTTGAAAAGTCTCCTTTTTGTATGATCTGTTCATTCACTTTTTCTATCTTTGGTTTCCAAATTTTCTTCTTTACTGGGGTCTCTTCATCATCTAATATTTCTGCAATCTTCCTCTGTACTAGTGGCACTAATGTTTTCTATCTTTTGCCCAGTCCAGTAGCAATCTCTTTCACTCTTTTACCAAGTGTAGAAGAGGATGATCTAGTGGACTTCTTGATTTCTTGATCTTCCAACTTGTTTTTCAGTTTCTCAATGAGGTTCTTTGCATCATCATATTTTCCTTTTAGATTGTCTCTTTCTTCAATAAGCATATCAATCTATTCAAGAGCTTCTTCAAGATTTTTTTATAGCTGATCCATATCCATAGAGATCTTACTCAAGTTGCTAGGCTTTCCTTGAATGATTCTTTTCCGAGTAACTAAGCTCTGATACCAATTTTTAGAAGCCTCAACCCTACTAAGAGTTGGTAGTACAAACTAAGATTACGAGATGAGCCCACCGCCCAAACAAGTAATGTACAATGTTTACTGATTACAAAATAAGTCAAGGTACATAACCTTATACTACTTGCAACTTCACATCAATGTCTCTTCACTTTCTTTTTCACTATCGCTATCGCTCTATTACAACTTATTTATTGTCTCATTACAATTACATCATTACATCTCTTTATACAAGTTATTAAGGCTAATAACTCTTACAGTCAACTTGACATAAGCATTATACAAAATGTATCTTTACTCAAGGGTTAACATCTAGGATGTCATCCCTTTATATTGTTAAGACATTATTTTGGTAAACAAAATAATCCCTTAACTCTTTACCAATTTTGTCTTCATATTCTGTCATGTCAGCTTAACACTATCTTCAGTAGAACTGTCATAACGTCTTCCATACATGTCGTACTGACTTGCACTCTCAGGTGAGTCTTCTATAGTCACCATAGTATCTATGTTCAAGTGTGCAAGCACTGAAATTACTCCAATCAATATCACTAATCAAAACTATCTTCGGGTACACTGGCAAAACATTGTCATATACTTAGACAATTTTGCATTGCATTCTATCATACTTGCTCTCTGTCCTGTGTGATCCTCATGTAGATCATATGTTGCCATAATTACAATATATAAGTATCTAACTCAGCCAAATTTCCAACATAATAATGTTTGTACCATCAAAAGAACTTGTTGAGAATAAGATCATATAGCTATATATTCAGCCTCAATTGTTGAGAGTGTAGTAGTTTCTTGCTTCTTACTATACCAACACACTAGCTTATTTCCCAAGAAAAATACTACTCATGGAGTAATTTTCCTATCAATATAACATCCTCCCTAATCCGAGCCGGTATAAGTAGTAAGACTAAAATTATCATGACTTGGGTACCACAAACCATAATCCAAAGTGCCCTTGATGTATCTAAAGATTCATTTAATAACATTAACATGAGATTCTTTAGGTGGGGATTGGAACTAGGAAACAATACATACAACTTTAAATACATGAGGCCTTGAAGTTATAAGATAAAGTAAGCTTCCAATCATGGAACTATAACTTTTTTTATCTAACTCAAAAGAATCATCTAACTTACTGAGTTTACAACCTGTTACCATTGGAGTTCTCATAGGCTTGTAGTCTTCCATATGAAACTTCTTGAGCATTTATTTAGCATACTTTGTTTGAGACAAGAAGAATCCTTTCTCCATCTATGAAATATGTAACCCAATAAAATAGGGCAGCTCCCCAAGCATAGACATTTCAAATTTTGATTGCATTAGTTTATAATATTTTGACTTAAACTATCATCATTAGAACCAAACACAATGTCATCAACATAAAAAATAATTACAATAACATTACCACCTTCAACCTTAACATACAAGTTGATGTCAACTCCACCTCTTGTAAAACCATTTATCACAAGAAAAATTTCCAACCTAGAGTATCAAGCTCTAGGTGCTTGCTTTAAACCATAGAGAGCCTTCTTTAACCTATAGACATGGTTAGGATGCTCTTTATTCTTAAAGCCTTCAGGCTATTCCATGTACACCTCCTAATCTAGATAGCCATTTAGAAATTCTAGTTTGACATCCATTTGATGCATTCTAGATCCTTTATATGCATAAAATACCAAAAAGATCCTAATAGCTTCTAATCTAGCCACAGGTGCAAAGGTCTCACCAAAGTCAACACCTTCTATCTGAGAATAGCCTTTGCAGACTAATTTGGCTTTATTCCTAGCTATCTTTCTATTCCCATCCAATTTGTTTCTAAAGACCCACTTAGGACCTATAACACTTTTATCTCCGGGTCTTGGAACTAACTTCCAAGTCTCATTCTTTTCAATCTACCCTAGTTCCTCTTCCATTGCCTTAACTCAAAATTTGTCTTGACTAGTTTTAGCATATGTTTTGGGTTCAATTTCAGATAATAAACATACATTTTCTTTCTCACCTATTTTGACCATGTAGTTCCTTCTTCCTGTTTGTATGTCTACTTCTTTGTCTCCTATAATCTAATCTTGTGGATGCTATTTTTCTAGCCTCTTTCCTGTAGATTTTGATCCTGTCATATTTGTGACTGGAACATTTTATTTTTTTACTTCTGAAGGTTCATTTTTTGCTCCTTCCTCTTCATTATCTTCTGCTTCTTTACAGATTCTGACTTGACAAATTCCTTTTCAACCTCTTGAATAAGAGTATTTCCAACCTACACTTCTTGTTTTTCCAACAATATCTCATGAACCTTAATATGCACACTTTCAACAATTTTATTTAGCCTTTTATTAAAACAATTATAAGCCTTTCTTTGTGATGAATATCCTAAGAATATTCCTTCATCATTGTGTGAACCAAATATTCCTAGATTATCATCAGAGTTCTTAATAAAACAATTACTGCCAAAGATTCTAAAGTGTTCAACAGATGCGAGATAACCATACCATAACTCGTATAGAGTGTGATTGGTTTTTATAGATAGTTGTGCTTTGTTTAGTGTGTATACATATATAGGAACAACCTCCTTCCAATATTTTTCAATAAATTTTTCATCATCCAAGATTGTCCTTGCCATCTCCTTCACATTTTTGTTCTTCCTCTCTAAAACTCCATTCTACTGAGGAATTCTTGCAACAACATACTGCCTTTTGATTCCATGTTGTTGACAATAGCTCACAAGTTCTTCTGATGTGATCTCACCACCTTTATCAAACCTTAGTCATTTTATTTTCATATCAGACTCTTTCTAAACCATTTTTCCAAAAAAAATTAAACATGCTAAAGCCTTCTAACTTGTGCTTCAGAAAAGTTACCCAAGTCATCCTGGTATAATCATTTACAAAGAGCATCAAATACTTATCTACATTAGTAGACTTTTTCCTTGTAGGACCACATAAATCTATATGGACAACTTGTAAAGGTTTAGTAGATGAGTGTTCCTTTGAAGCAAAACTGATTTTAGTCTGCTTACCATGTTGGCATCCTCCACAAATTCTATTTTAAGGTCTATGAATAAGTGGCATACCTCTTACTTTTTTATGCTTACTTATCTTTACTAGATTGTCAAAATTTAGGTTCCCAAGTCTCTTATGCCATAACCATCCTTCATCCACCTATCCCATAACGTAAATATTGTCATGATTATTAGTATTTGTTACATCTTTAAGATTATAGATATTTCCTTTATTTCTTTTACCTGTTGCCACCAAATTTATTGATTTCAATTTTGTCTGACAACCATGATCATCAAACAGAACTTCATACCCATTATCACAAATTTGATTTACACTTGAAAGATTGTACTTTAGTCCTTCTAAATAATAATTATTATCAATATGAATATTCTCACTTAACATTAAAGAAACCAATCCTTCTATTTGTCTAGAAAAGTCATCACCAAAGCTCACACAACTACCTTCGTAACTTACCAACTTTGTGAACTTCCTCCTATCTCCAGTCATGTGATTAGACTAGCCACTATCTATGATCCATAAATCCTTATTCTCAAAATGTAAAGCAACTTTAACTATCATGGACTTACCAAGATTCTTCACTTTGGTTTATCATAAGTACACATTTTGTCTTAACATGGCCAACATTATTTCACTAATTAAAACATCTTAGAGAACTCATTCTATGAAAAGAGTATCCAAGATTAAATATGGAATGCCTCATCAAAGCAACTTTGCAATTATTCATCCTATGTCCATATTGATTACAAAAGAAATAATATCCAACAAAATAAGAATTAAATCTGAATGGAAACCTATTATCAGCAAATGATGAGCCTTTAATCATGTTCTTTTGACTCTTTGTAGGTAATTTTGGGTCTACACCTTTGGATGAGAGTGTACGATCTAACTTTTTAATATAATGGGAAGAATTACTTCTCTTACCTTGTCCCTCAACTACTGCACCTTTGTTTTCATATCTAAAAATGTCATATAATGACTTATCATCTTTGTTACCATAACTTTTTCCAACCTCAAAACCAAAACCATTCACATCTCTAACTCTTCTTTGTCTACTCAACATGTCTTCCAAGGTGGTATTTTCATATTTTTCAAGTTGTTTTCTACATTCTACAACTTCACCTTCTAATCTTTTACATTCTTCATCTTTTGAAATCACATCAAGCTTTGTAATAGCAACAATTATCTTTTGTTATTCAAGTTTCACTTTTATATTAGTGACTAGTTGTTCTAAGGTTTTGGTTTTATTTCTCAACACCTCTTGATCTTTCATAGCTTGTTTTTCTTGAGTACAAAGTTATCTTTTCAATTTTTTAATTTTCTTCAATTCACACAATAGCTCACATTCAAGATCAGCTTCAACTGGCTCGACATTACTATCCATTTCACTATCTAAATCTTGATTAACATTTGTAATTTCAATGGCCATAAAAAGAACCTCACCTTCCTCAATAGTAGAGCTACTTGACTCACTATTAGAAACATGTGCAATCAAACTCTTTTTCTTTTTGTATGAAGATTTTTTTCTATAATTGTACTTCTTTTTTCTCTATTTTTCTTTATTATCTTCATCTTCATTAGACTCACCAAGTGGACATTTTGAAGCAAAGTGACCTATTTTTCCATAATTAAGACATTTAAAGGTAAGTTTGCCTTTATATTTACCTAACCCATTTTCTTATTCTTCTTGATAGATGTGCTTCTAACATTTCAAGACTTTTAGAGTTTGATGATGTTGTCTTTGATTTCTTGTCAACCTTGAATGCTACTTCTTTTTTGGAATATTCTTCTTTACCAAACTTCTTCATCTCATATGCAATGAGTACTCCATGAATATCATCCATAGTATATTTATTAATGTCTCTTGTTTCTTATATTGTTGATATATTTGAATCAAAATTTGATGGTAAAGACCTTAAAACCTTCTTGACAAAATCCATGTCTTCAATTTCTTCTCCAATTCCATGTATACCATTTATTGTTTCATATAATTTTAGT
This sequence comes from Chamaecyparis obtusa, assembly GCA_027943335.1. Classification (NCBI taxonomy): domain Eukaryota; kingdom Viridiplantae; phylum Streptophyta; class Pinopsida; order Cupressales; family Cupressaceae; genus Chamaecyparis; species Chamaecyparis obtusa. The sequence continues at coordinate 231,005 of BSBK01000177.1, read as the reverse complement.
AGATATTCTTCTATTTTCTTATCTTCACCCATTTTCAAAATTTCAAATCTTATCTTTAGAGTGTGTATCTTTACTTCTTTGACTCTATTGTTTCCATGATAATTGTTATTCAACTTATCCCACACTTCTTTAGAGCTTTTACAATGCATCACTTTTACAAAAACATCTTTAGATAAATTGTACTAGACTGCAAACTTTGCTTTCATATCATTTTAATAATCCTTCTTAGTAGTTGGATCTATAGGTAGAGTACTAGGAACATTGCAACCATTTTCAACAGAGGCCCACACATCAACACCTATAGATAATAAATAAGTTTGCATCACGATCTTCCAAAATTCATAGTCATAACCATCAAATATGGGTACTTTGGGTGGACCCTCGTGAGCCATTATGACAAGTATTCCACAAACCAAGATCTACCTAAGGTTTTTAGACCAAGAACTAGGAACCTTGATCTGATACCACTTGTTGGAATACTAGAGCCACTAAGAGGGGGTGAATCAGTGGTATAAATATATACCATAAATTGCTCTTTAAAATGGAAATCTTTAAGATGAGTAAAATTACTTGAAACGGAGATAAGATAAAAGAAACAAGAAAGAACACAATCCACAAAGATGATAAAGATAGAGATTTATAGTGGAAAACCCCTAAGGGTGAAAACCACTTTCTAATTTTCTTTTAATTAAGCCTTACTAGAAAATGTTCAAAGCACCAACTCTAGGAAGCACCAACTCCCATTGTAATTCTGAAGCACCCACTTCAAGGAAGCACCAAGTCCCGTTACAAATCTGAAGCACCTACTTCAGTTTGAATACAAGAAATAATTTAATCAAAGGGGAACTATGTTACCGTACGAATCATATGCAACTCTCTATTCTGCAAAACTTTTTCAACTCTTCTTGCTCAACTTTGCTTATAACTCCCTTATCAATAATGTCTGCAAAATAACTTCACACTTAGATATCTCTTCTTCACAGATCTCAATAATCTAACTATTCATATCCTTTACACTTATCTCCTCTATCTCCACCTCCTAATGAATCTTATAGCAGATATATACATTTTGGCAATTTTTTACATATGTAGGTATGCCAATCATCGCACTATCAACCAACCAAGAAATTACAACTTTGTGTGAAATAGGTTTTTGTGAAATAGCTTACACAAAACCTTTTGCGCAAGATATTTACCTTCAACTCACAAGCTTTCCATGTGTCAATACAATGGGGAGTTTTATCATTTACTTTTTTGCCTTTTCTCTAAACTCACATACAGTTGCCACGTGTTCACCAAAATGAATCATGGGTGAATTTTTTATTTGATTTTTTTCTTTAGTTTAAAACTTACTCACAACCAACATGTGTTCTTAGTGAAGATCATTTTCTAGTGGTTCTGGGCACTGCTCTTCAACATACTTTATGCCTCACTCCTTCAACATACTTTATGCACTTGCCACTTGGAAAACCAGTGGACTTTTTGAGTGTTTGCCTTTTAATATTTTCCCAAAATCAATTCTCAAGATGCATGTGGCTTCTTCTGCTTTCATCTTAGGATATAAGCCCAAAATCAATTCTCAAGCTACACATGGCTTCTTCCGCTTTCACCTTAGGATATAATCCCAAAATCAATGCTCAAGCTGCACATGGCTTCTTTCGCTTACAACCTAGGATACAATCCCAAAATCAACGCTCAAGATACATGTGGCTTCTTTTGCTTTCAACTTAGGATACAGGCCCAAAATCAATGCTCAAGTTGTATGTGTGACATAACTCAAGGTAAGGAGGATCCAATAAAGGATGGACCAAACTTGCATCCAAACACCAACAATGTAGAATAACACAACAAGATAATGTTTCAACATAATTTCATTAAACATGCCCAGTTGTAAGGCCTTCCAAGTTAGGGCCAAATATAGTCACAAAGTATTTCTACAATCTCCTAGCTAGTCCAGCTCTCAAAAATATCAGCAACTGATGGAAACACTAAGGCATATCTAAACTTGAGCTTGCAAGCCTCTAAGCAATCTCCTTGTATCCAAGAATGCAAACCACTAGCTCTACTATCACAACTATCAGATAAGAAATCTAAACTTCAAGATCTCACAGGATCCAAATGCTATCCTTCTCAGCTACTTCCATTGACTCCCCAAATCTACCCAAACACTCCTTAAATACATTTCCTCAACCACAAGTTGACTGGAAGAAATAATTAACTCCTAAGCCAAGTCAAATTCTACTACAAACAAATATTAAATGCAACAACAATCGGCTCTCAAATAGCCTTACAAATAATTAATTCTCCATGTCAGCCTCAAGATCCACATAGGAGAATACAAAAAAAGCTACCATCATTAAATACACCAAGTCGGCCAACCAAAACTCCAAGAACTACACTCGATAAACTAGAACAACTGAGCACTAGTCAAACAATCGAGCACCAGTGAAACAACCGAGCATGTCAGGCATTACCAAGAAAGCACATCGACTAAGCACCACAAGCATCATCGAGCACAAGTTCCACCGAGTGCCAAAGGTTTCATTGAGTTCCTTCAATGATCGAGCTCCCTTCAATAGCCAAGACCATCGGTTAAAGATGCAACCGAGTAACATAGAACCAATTCAACACACCACCATGTAGATTTACCGAGTACCCTAGAATGCCCCTGCATCAGACACCCCAAGTTTGAAAAGATGTTCTCATAGACTGGAAGAACATCTTCGGGGATTCAGCACATAAACCCCAAACTGGTTCTTCACATACAAGCCCTTCAAGTCTTCACCTTGCATACTCTTCCACTTTTTCTTCCTCTATCTTTTCAAGTCTTTTCCTGATAACACATAGGCTCATTCTCCATACTGATCAATCCTTTCATAATTCTTCAACTCATCACAGCTACCAAAGCTCAGGTTTCTCCTACCGAGTGTTGTATCCAGCAAAGGCATCAAGAAAAGCTTCATGTTATTCTTCTCAACAGTAAACACATTCTTGACACAATCATACATAACTCTGCAATCATACTACCAAGGTCTACTGAGCCATATGTGACAACTATTCATCTCCAGAATATCACACAACACTTGATCCTTATACTGGCCAATCTGAAAATCAACAAGGCACTGCTCCCTCACTTCTAGAGCATGAACATCTTGTAACCAGCCAATCCTATAAGGATAAGGATGTCTCATTCTCTTCAAACCAAGTTTCTGAACCATATCCTCAGCTACAAGGTTATCAGTACTACCACTATGCACAATTACATCACAAAGTTTACCTCCTAACTTGCACCGAGTTCTGAAAAAATTACTCCTCTGACAAGGTTCCTCCTTTGCATAGAGCAATGTTCTCTAAACTAGCAAATTCTCAGATTCAGGTTCATTCTGAATGTTCTCATTTACCACAACATTCCTTTAGTCATCAAACTTTTTCTGTGTACAATCAAAAGATCTATGACCTTCTTCACCACAATTATAACAAGTGCCCTTAAAGATAAACCTGCATGTCTTCTTTTTCAGCTCCACAGGTTTCGGTTCATCTTCAACAATTGATTTATCCTTCATCAAGTGACCAAGCTTCCCCTTCCCTCGGGGATTACTCTGTTGTCTCCTTTTCAACTTATCTTCTACCTTCGGAGCATACTAATAAGCATCCTCAACCGAATCAATCTTCAGCATACCAAGATCATCTTGAATATTGAATCTCAAACCATTCACATACTGAGCTACCTTTTCTTTACCAAGTTTTTTGTGTCTAGACTGAATAGTCAATTTATAAAACTCCTCGGTATAGTCCTCCATAGTTAACTATTTTTTCTTCAGATTCTACAACTTCTTAAAAAGGTCAAGATCATAGTCAATAGGTATGAACTTAGCTTTCAATTTAGTCACCATCAACCTCCACCGATTGATCTTCATTTCACCTTCATCTTCTCTATCTCTTTGTAATTCTTTCCACCAAAGAGCAGCATGTCCTTTCAACTTAATCTATGCCAATCTTACTCTAAGAGGATCTTCAATTTCTTCAAGCTCAAATAAATCTTCTAATTCATGAATCCAATCAATCAAATTCTTGGGTCTCAGAGTACTAGAGAAAGTAGAAACTTCCATTCGGTAACTATTACTTAACTAATCTCCAAATCTATGCAACCGACCAGTTCTATCTTCACCAGATCTATCTCTCCAATCATCTCCACTAGATCTAGCAGCTTCAAAATCTTCAGCAACTTCCTCATAACCATCTTCAATACCAAGATTCCTCGGTATAGTAGTAATAGCTCTCATGACCTCAACAATCATGGCATTCTTCATCAATTCCATCTCAGGTCTGAAATCAACTTTAACCTTCTCTATAATCTTCGATTCCACAACATCACAGAGATATGCAATCACCCTAGAGTCCAATCTTCTCGGAGGCATCCTTCAAGATCTTCAAAAACCCAAGGCAACAAATCACCAACCAAGGTCCTAGTGCAAACAGCCTCAACTCAGAGATCAGTTTACACACTCAAGAACTTCAAGCTCTGATAGCATCTGACGTAGCTCAAGGTAAGGAGGATCCAATAAAGGACAGTCCAAACTTGCAGCCAAACACCAACAATGTGGAATAACACAACAAGATAATGTTTCAATAGAATTTCATTAAACATGCCCAACTGTAAGGCCTTCCGGGTTAGGGCCAAATACAATCACAAAGTATTTCTGCATATTTCTGCAATCTTCTAGCTAGTCCAACTCTAAAAAACATTAGCAACTAATGGAAACACTAAGGTAGATCTAAAATTGAGCTCGCAAGCCTCCAAGAAATCTCCTTGTATCCTAGGATGCAAACCACTAGCTCTGCTATCACAACTATCAGATAAACAATCTAATCTTCAAGATCTCACAGGATCCAAATGCTATCCTTCTTAGCTACTTCCACTGACTCCTCAAATCTACTCAAACACTCCTTAAATATATTTCCTCAACCACAAATTGGCTGGAAGAAATAATTAACTCCTAATCCAAGTCGGCTTCTACTACAAAAAAAAATTAATTGCAACAACAGTCAGCTCTCAAATAGCCTTACAAACAATTAATTCTCCATGTCGGCCTCAAGATACACATAGGAGAATACAACAAAAGCTACCATCATTAAATACACCAATTCAGCCAGCTAAAACTCCAAGAACTCCAATTGGTAAACTAGAACAACCGAGCACTAGTGAAACAACTGAGCATGCCAGGCATTACCGAGAAATCATGTCGACCGAGCACCACAAGCATCGCCAAGCACAAGTTCCACCGAGCGCCAAAGGTTTCACCGAGTTCCTTTAGCGACCATGCTCCCTTCAATAATTGAGACCATCGGTTAAAGATGCAATCAAGTAACACAGAACCAATTCAACACACCACCATGCAGATTTCTCAAGTACCCTAGAATGCCCTTGCATCAATGTGGATTCTTCCACTTTTGTGTTTTTCTATAACCCTAAACTCTAAGTGTTATTGACATAAATGACAATACCAAAGACATCAACATTATCACCAAAAATACTAATGTTTGACATAACTTTAGGGACATTTTATTTTTATTAAGCCTTAGTGGAAAATGTTTAGAGAACCAACTCCCGTTGCAATTCTGAAGCACCCACTTCAAGGAAGCACCAACTTTCGTTACAAATCTAAAGAACCTACTTCAGTTTGAACACAAGAAAAAATTTAATCAAAGGGACACTCTGTACCATACGAATCATATGGAACTCTTTGTTCTGCAAAACTTTGTCAACTCTTCTTGCTCAACTCTACTTACAACTCCCTTATCAATAATGTATATAAAATAACTTCACACTTATAGATCTCTTCTTCACATGTGTCAATAATCTAACTGGTCATATCTTCTCCACTTATCTCCTCTATCTCCACCTCCTAACGAATCTCATAGTAGATATATACATTTTGGTGATTTTTTACAGATGTAGGTATGTCAACCGTCACGCTGTCCATCGACCAAGAAATTCCAACTTTGCACAAAATAGCTTTTCATGAAACAACTTTACACGAAACCTTTTGCATGAGATCTTCACCTTCAAATCACAAGCTTTCCATGTGTCAATACAACAAGGAGTTTGCCAATTTACATTTTTTCCTTTTCTCTAAAATCACATGCAGTTGCCACGTGTTCACCAAAATGAATCGTGGGAAAACTTTGCATTTTATTTTTTGCTTTAGTTTAAAACTTACGCATAAGCGGCATGTGTTCTCAGTCAAAATCATTTTCTAGTGGGATTGGGTGCTATGCTTCAACATAATTTATGCCTCTCTCCTTCAACATACTTTATGTGCTTTCCACTTGGTAAACTAGTGGACTTTTTGAGTGTTTTCCTTTTAATGTTTGCCCAAAATCAATGCTCAAGTTGCATATGGCTTCTTCTGCTTTCAGCTTAGGATACAACCCAAAAATCAATGCTCAAGTTGCATATGGCTTCTTCTGCTTTCAGCTTAGGATACAACCCAAAATCAACTCTTATGGCTTCTTCTGCTTTCAATTTGCATGTGGATTCTCCCAATTTCATCTTAGGGTACAAGCCCAAAATCAACTCTTAAGTTTCACGTGGCTTCTTTCACTTTCAGCTTAGGATACACACCCAAAATCAATGCTCAAGTTGCATGTGGCTTCTTTCTCTTTCAACTTAAGATACAAGCCCAAAATCAATGCTCAAGCTGCACATGGCTTCTTCCACTTTTAACTTAGGATATAAGCCTAAAATCAACACTCAAGTTGCATGTGACTTCTTCTTCTTTTGTGTTTTTATGCAACCCTAAACTCTGAGTGTTATTGACATTAATGACAATACCAAAGATATTAACATTATCACCAGAAATAGAAATGTCTGATATAACTTTAGGTACATTTTCTTTTTATTGAGCCTTACTGGAAAATGTTCAGAGCACCAACTCTAGGAAGCACCAACTCTCGTTGCAATTCTGAAGCACCTACTTCAAGGAAGCACCAATTCCAGTTACAAATATGAAGCACCTAATTCAATTTGAATACAAGAACAAATTTAATTAGAGGGACACTTTGTTACCATACTAACCATATACAACTCTATGTTCTGTAAAACTTTGTCGACTCTTCTTTCTCAACTCTGCTTACAACTCCCTTATCAATAATGTCTACAAAATAACTTTACACTTATAGATCTCTTCATCACAAATGTCAATAATCTAACTATTCATATCCTCTACACTTATCTCCTCTATCTCTACCTCCTAACAAATCTCATAGAAAATATATGCATTCTAGAAATTTGTTATAAATGTAGGTATGCCAATTGTCATGCTATCAACTGACCAAGAAATTCTGACTTTGCGCGAAATAGCTTTTCGTGAAATAGCTTTACATGAAACCTTTTGTGTGAGATATTTACCTTCAACTCATGAGCTTTCCATGTGTCAATACAATGAGGAGTTTTCTTGTTTACCTTTTTTCCTTTTCTCTAAACTCATGTACAATTGCTACATGTTCACCAAAATGAATCATGAGCTAACTTTTCATTTTCTTTTTTGCTTTAGTTTAGAACTTACACACAAGCAACATCTGTTCTTAGTGAAGATCATTTGCTAGTGGGTATGGGCATTGTGCTTCAACATACTTAATGCCTCGCTCCTTCAACATACTTTATGCACTTTCCACTTGGACAAATAGTGGACTTTTTGAGTGTTTGCCTTTCAATATTTGCCCAAAATCAATGTTCAAGCTACATGTGGCTTCTTCTACTTTCAACTTAAGATACAAGCCCAAAATCAATGCTGAAATTACATGTGGCTTCTTCCACTTTTAGCTTAGGATAGAAGCCCAAAATCAATTCTCAAGCTGCATATGGCTTCTTCCACTTTCAGCTTAGGATACAAGCCCAAAATCAATGCTCAAGTTGCATGTGGTTTCCTTTGCTTTCAACGTAGGATACAAGCCCAAAATCAACGCTCAAGCTGCATGTGGCTTCTTCCACTTTCAACTTAGGATACAAGCACAAAATCAACACAAGCCGCACGTGGCTTCTTCTGCTTTTTTATTTTTATGCAACCCTAAAATTTGAGTGTTATTGACATAAATAACAATACCAAAGACATCAACACTGTCACCAGAAATAGAAATGTCTGATAGAACTTTACAACTTATTTATCTCATAGAAATATATTGGTTATGCATTTGTTTCATATTTCTAACATAAACCTTTATTGATAATTTTTTTAACTAAAAAATAACATAATATTAATTATTAATAGAATTTAGGACATGTAAAAATTAAAACATAGTTCAAAAAGTACAAATTTGTACAAATATACAAACTAACAAAAAAGTGATTGAAAAGTGATTTAAGTCTAAAATATTATTCTACACCAAATATGGATTATATTGTATGTAAATTTATTTTTAGCCCTTCCTAATGCAACCATGATGTCCTTTTTTCTCAACGAGCTTCTATTAAAAATTTATTTTTTGAACCACATCAAAGTATTTATAAGTTGCAAGAAAAGATATATGAAGAAACTCAAAGAAAACAAGATTAGTAGTAAAGGTTATTAATTCACATCATGTTCACTAAAATGTATACAATGAAAATATATAAATAAGGAATAAAAAGACTAAAACACACAAAAAGACAAATCAAATCCTAATTCTATTTTTCCAATATCATTGAAAACCTCAAACTAAGAAAGATGTAATGTTGCTTCACATTTGCTAAATATTTGCACCATAACATTAAATTTGATTGAGGATTGATTTCAACATGATGAATTTATGTAAGATGCCAGATATAAAAGATGATAAAGGAATGATTCTATTTATAGAGTTTTTGAGGGAGAAGACGTGGATAAGAATGAAGACTTTAGTAAACTGAGTTGGCTATGGAAACATAATTGTGCATCTCATCACAAATGGTTTCATTCATTGGAGGAACCTATCTATAAAGGAGGGAATTTAGGAAGAATTAAAAAATGTTAATATTTGTAGAGAGTTTTAGACAAAAGGAGATGAAAACTTGAACTTACAATTGCTTGAGGGAAAGAAAATTTGAGTCGGACAAACTTATCATGTCCCCTTTTTCTATAGTCTATGTTGTGGTCCAAAATTTCTATTTATTATTAGTAGTTTTCTCCCAAGTCTAAATGATTTCTTCCCCTCTAAAAGTTTAGAGATGACCAATTTTTTTAAAGTTTGTGTAAACTATCAAATATCCAAAGTTTTAGGCACATGTTGTGACCATCCCTTGTGTTCTTTTCCTTTTCCAATTAGACTATTGAACTTTTCCATCGCATTATTAGATGATTCATGTGTGCTTTCCATGGCCTCAAGTCTCTTTCTTTTGTTCTTGTAAATGCTTGTAAATTCATTTCCTTATTTCTTGTTTATTTGAAAATTGACTTTTAACAATTCAAGACAAATTATGATTTTTAATATGTAAAATATATATATATATATATATATATATATATATATATATATATATATATATATATATATTTTATACTTCTTTTTTAATAAATTGAAAGAGTAAAATACACATAATTTAATTTGAAAATAATAATATGATATATCACTAGCACTTGACCCGAATGAGGTGCAAGGGTTACGCTAATAGGAAACTATTTGTAAATTGTTATAAGTTGAATTTTATATTGTTATTTGTGTGCATAATTGTGAAAGTTGTGTACTAGATGAATCTATAAGTAGAAGAATATGGTATTTTCAAAACAAAAGTAGAAGCAATCTAGTAGGAGGGTAAATTTGTGAAAAATGAAGTTAATTATATTGAATTGTGACCTCTCCATAAAGTAGACTATTTTTGAAGTTAAATATTTGAAGCAACCAAATAAAATATTGTTTGAAACACAAAAATAAGTATGTATTACATTTTTGGCCATATTGTATCGAATACCTTTTTTTTAAAATTTAATTTTTAATATTTTGAAGTTGATGATTCGTTGCACTTTTCATGAATGAGTCGAGGAAGAATTTTTTGCTTTTTCTTTGATTTCATGTCTGCATGTCGAAACAAGAAATTAGTGGATTTTTATATGGAATGTATGGATGGGTGCATGTAAACAAGCACCAAAAATTAAAAATTTTAGTGCATGAGGTGGAAGTCAAAATTGTGTACCTTCTCTCATTGTAATGAGAGATGTTGAGTTAATGACTCTTTTTTTTTTACTGATAATTGTGTATGAATTATTATGCATTATTGAATATCAGTCAAATGAGAATGATGGTTGTATACGAAGAACATTTACTGATGTAACTCTTAATATAGTTATAAAATTTAATCCTTGTCTTTCTATTTTATCTATATCAATTGTTGGTTTGTGGAGCATTAGTCCCTAGGAATTATGTATGGTGATCGAATATGCCAAGGATAGGGGTACTTCTTGATGATTCCCTAGGGATATTCATAAAGTTATAGAGGAGCTATTTGTTTCCAATAACCAACATCTCCTACAAGTTCTTCCATAATTACTTGTAAGAGGTGAGATGTTCCTTGACTTATTATTAAATATTGCACATGGTTTTACCATTCAGTTATTTTACCAGTGAATTTTCTTGTTACAGAGGGGAGGACTTCTCTACGATTCATGTTGAGAATCTATGATATATGGTTTTTGACCCAACTAATAATTCCATTAATTTTTAATTTTCTCTTCTTGGCATCAAATTCATCAAAGTTGGTAAAAATAAGGAAATAAAAACCTTGTGCTTTCATTCTGAATAGGAAATTATCTTTAGAACCTTTTAAGTTATTATTTCATCATATTATGGTTACCTAATCCTCTTATTATACTTTATGATATTACTATCCATTCTTATATTACCACCTTTTTTTAGATCATTCCCAAATATGCTAGGAATTATCAAATTCAATTTTATTCTTATCCTTACCTTCATCTACTTTGTAAGGTTATTCTGGAAATCCTTATATAGTCAAGTTGCACATGCATCCAACAAATAGTATTATTGTGTTTGATGGTTTTTCCATGGGAGAACACTTGCTTGTGAATCATTTTCATTTATCTTTTTTGGGATATTAGCATAGGTATTGGCTGTTATACTACAATTGATTGAATATTTTAAAGGGAGAGATTGATGATCACCGAGCTACAAAGGTATATTTGACACATTAAATCAGTTATTATATTGTCATTGATGTCAACTAGTTTTGATTGTACTTATCATGATAGTTACAAACATCTCAAGAAGGTATAATGGTGAAGGAATGAGATATTAACATAAAGATGAGATGTATGAGAAAGATATGGATATGGTATTCATTGGGTAACTTATTGATGAGTCTATGACATTATGTTAGTGATTTGATTGTATTGCATAATTTTGTTATGAATTGAAGATTAAGAATGAACAAGTTTATGTGGTTGGTAAATGAAGAACTTAGTATACAGTGAGTTGAAACAATGTACACCGAGTAGTGTAGTGTATACCAAGTACAATATTAACTGAGTTAGAAGTCACCGAAATATCACGGTATTTATTGAGTAAAAGAAATAAAATATAACATATGACTTTCGACTAAAGATGATGAGATGGATAAATATGGATGATTATGAGGTTAAAGATAAAGTTTGTTATGAAGATCAAATAATTGACAAAATTCAAGGATGATTGGATGATCTAGAATGAAACATGTTTTAGACACAAGTTCTGAGGAAGGTTGAAGCGGCAAAATCAACGGTGAAGATTAAGTGGCAAAATCAATGGATGAGAAGAAAATAGTTTATCATGTCTATAAAAGGAGACAAGAGATTCATTATGAAGATGATGTGCATGAGAAGATTGCATTCATGTGAAGCTGGTCAGACAAGTTGAAGAAAGAACCAAACAAATCTGCAGACTACACTGAGCATCAAAGAAAGGAATTAACCGAGCATAACAGAGTTGGAGGATACAAAGAAATTAAAGTGATTATGATGGCCAGAGGTATTTGGAGCTTAAAATGGATATGAAAATCTGCAATTGAATCAGACCATTTACTGTTGCATTCTAACCATTGCTACAGATAAATATCTTAACTGAGTGGGACTTAACAGTCTTTATTATTTCATTATGACATTCAATGAATGTTGATTGTTTTCATGTTGACCCCATAGTGAATGTTTGGTCTTGAAGAACTATTCATGATAAATCCTCTAACAAGGTCACACCTTACAGTGTGTTTTGTAACCTTTAACAGGGTTGGCTCTTAACCGAGCTCACTTTAGAAGAGTGAAATTATTTCAGGTACCGGTCTCAGGTGGTTTTTCCCCTAACAAGGTTTCTGCATTAAAAATCAAATGGTATATGTGTATGGATGTGATGATTTTTTATTTTACATTACACATTACAATTACTGGTTTGATCGATATATACACTAGTTAATTTTACTGGTATTCGGGTAATGAACAAAAAGGCACAAACAAAGTTTTACCGAGTTTATAGATTAATTTTAAAGGAATTTTTTTATACATATGGGAGTATTTGGGATTGTAGGATAACTGGACTTAACTGATTCACCCCCCCCCCCCCTCTCAGTTATCTAACAATTGGTATTAGAGCAAGAGTGCTTGAAGGAAGAAGTTTGAAGGACTTAAGTAAAAGATCACAAGATGTATAAGAGAGAGGTGCCAAAGTTGAACACAGACAACTTCTCAACATGGTAAAGTGGGATGAAGTTATATCTATCATGGATTGGTGATTTTGCAACATACTATTTGGAAAATGAGTTTATAACTCCCACTGTTCCTTTGACTGTCAACCAGATGAAAGAAAGACAAGAACACAATGCTATGATGATTGAGATTGCTTCTTCTTTATTAGATGTTGAATTTGAAGACATTAAGATATGTACAATTGAAAAGAAGATGTGGGACAAGATTACACTAGTTTATGGAGGAAATGTGAATGTGTTGAGGGCAAAGGTTGAAAGTCAAAGAGGAAATTTTGATGATATGAAGATGAAAGAAGGTGAAAACATCACTCGGTATAGAAAATGAATTAAGGAAGTTGTGAATGCTATTTGAGGAGCAGGTGGAACTATTGATGAAGACACTGTGGTAAGTAAAATTCTCAAAACATTTTTACCTGCCTATGCTATTAGAGTCTCTACAATTCATCAAATGAGAGCAGCTCCTGGTAATAATATTTCTCTTGATAGCCTAATTGGTACATTTATTGTATTTGAGCTTAATAACAATGACAAAAATATGTTACCCAAGGTAGAATCTACATTTATGTCATCTCTGAAAATTGGAAGATCAAGCAGCAGACATAAGATAAGAAATGAAAGTGAAAGTGAAGAAGATGAACTTTATGAACTTGAAGCATTAATGGCTAGAAGACTACAAAAAGGAAAAGGAAGATATAGAGGTAAACTACCCTTGGTATGTTTTAAATGCAAAGAGATTGGTAATATTTCTACAAGATGTCCTGATAGGAAAGAATATGAGAAAACAAATGAAAGATCAAATGAAAGGAAGATTGATAGAAGAAATTACCGAGATCACAAAGGCAATCGACAATATGGAAACAAAGATAACCAAGACTACAAAGATAAAGGCAAGAAGGCATGCTACCAATTGAAGATGAATATGATGACACCAAGACCGAAACTAATGAAGACATAGAAGTGGTATTTGTTGTATTGAAAGAAGATTCTGAAGAAGAAGAAGAAAGGTATGTTGAAACAACACTTATTTCTAAAGTCAGCAAGAATGATACTTGGATTATAGATAGTGGATGCATACATCATATGACTGGTGATGAAGAAAAAAATGAATATCTTAAACATTATAATGGTGGATCTGTGAAAATGGGAAATGATACACCTTGTTTAGTGAAAGGAAAAGCATCTATATTGCTAAATAATAAGATCATATGTGAGAATGCATATTGGGTGAAAGGATTTAACTATAATATGTTGAGTGTAGCACAACTGAATAATACAGGTCATCGAGTTGCATTTGAGAATAGAAAAGTGAAAATCTATGATGAAGCTAGAAAGTTAATTGGTATTGGTGAACAATCAAAAGGTAACTTATTCTATTTAGACAATGCTAAAACTGTTGGAAACTGCAATTGAAGCAATTGTTGTATTCTCATTGATGTCAAAACTTAACTGGTAAGACTATTTCTATCTAAGAAAGTACTATATCTATTTGATTGATGAGAAGGATTAGGGAAATGTTGATAACAATAGCACCTAAGGAAAGGTTGAGTTATCTTGATACTTCAATGAGTACTTGATTATGTGGCACAATGATAAGATAATGTATTGCTTATCTAAGTAAGAAGGAAGACTAAACAAGTAGGTTTAACCTAGAAAAAGTGAAGAAATCTATTTTAAGTCTAGTGATGTTAGTGTCGACCGAGCCAGTATATGCCGAGTAAATTTAGTGTTGACCAAACATCAATTAATTACTGAGGAAGACAGTATTAGCTGAGGAAATAGTTTTAGTGGCGACCGGGCTACCCAGTGAAGACTGAGGAGTTGAACATAGTATTGACCGAGTGTCAGTAATTTACATTTGAGGAAGAATTCAGATTCCTAGCCGACATAGTTGAATTCTTGGATTATGTAAAATGTGTTGACTTTATTTATTGATTATATGGAAGCATTTAATGCACTGTAAAATGTTTTATTGTGACTCAATAAAGAGATTTGAGATGTTTCTAGAAGGATGGATGAAGAACATAAAGTTGGAAGGATTCGATGAATTTGACCTAACCCTAAGATCTACAAAGGAGATTAAGTGGCAAAAGTTGGATCGACCTAATTGAGGAAGTATTAAGGAAACCTAAGCATGAGGTTGAATAGAGAGGATGCTGGAGTTGTTGTTATTGGTTGTATAAGTAGAAAAGGCTAAAGGAGAAGGAGTTGTGATTACTTGAAGGGATTTCCAAGCATAGCAATGATGGAGATGGAAATGGATCACAGTCAGTAAGCTAGCATGTGTACGGAATTGGATCTGTTATTTGCAAAGTGAGTTGTATGTTTTTAGATCAAACATTGTTGTTACTTTCTAACCATTGTATCAGTTTGAAATCGTTTAATCAAGGTTGACCTATCAGTCATATGTATAAATCCTTTGAACAAGGTTGCATTCTAATGGAATGTATGTAAGTCCTATAACAAGGTGCACCTCTAACAGAGTGGTTGAAATCCTTTAACTAGGTCACACTTGACAGTGTATTTGTAACCTTTGACAGGGTTGGATTTTCACAGAGCTCACTTCAGAAGAGTGAAAATATTAGTAACATGTTACAAAGTGGTTTTTCCCAAATTGGGTTTCCACTATAAATCTTGGTGTTAATTCTTGTGTGAATGTTTTGGTTTGAACATTTATGTGTTTTGCAAGATAAATACTATTGGATAGTGGACTGCACTGTTATATGTTTCTATTATGTATTCAGTAATGACCGAGTAGTTGTTGGTTGTTAGATATGATTTGTTGAAGATTTTGAAAGTCTATTTTATACATCTAGACCTAAGAACAACTGATTCAACCCCCCTCTCTATTGTTCTAAATCATATTAACAATTGGTATCAGATCTGTTGGTGCTTACAAAGAACAAGTTTAAAGGTACTTGAAGTAAATGATCAGGATGTATAAGAAGGAGGTACCGAAGCTAAATAAGGAGAACTTCCCTACATGGCAGAGTCTGATGAAATGGCATCTAACTGGTATTGGTGATTCAAAAAAGTATTACATTGAGCATGACTATGTTACACCTGTTGTACCTCTAACTACCAAGGAGATGAGAGCTAAACAAGAACATAATCAAGCAATGTTGGAGATTGCATCTGTCCTAAGCTATCTAGAATTTGAAGACATCAAAGATTGCACAAATGCAAAGCAAATGTGGGATAGTCTTGCAAACATATATGGTGGTGACATAAATGTACTAAGGGCAAAAGCTGAAAACCTAAGAGGTAAATTTGATGAAATGAAAATGCAAGAAGGTGAGAATATTGCACAGTATTATGGTAGAATAAAAGAAGTTGTAAATACTATTAGAGGAGCTAATGGAACTATTGATGATGAGACTATTATTGGAAAATTTTTGAGAACTTTGCATCCTATTTATGCCATCAAAATTTTAGCAATTCAATAATCTAGATGTAACCCTAATAATACTCTTACTTTGGAAAGTCTTATTGGTAAGCTTACTGCTTTTGAGCTTTCTAATTTTGATAACTTCACTGTTGCTAATGTTGAATCTGCATTTAAGTCACAAATGAAACTGAGTAAGTCAAAGAAAGATGCATCAGTGAGAGTGAAAGTGAAAGTGACACATCTAATGAAGAACTAGAGGATATTGAAGCTCGTATGGCCAGAAGATTAAAAAGGGGAAAATGAAAGTATAAAGGTAAACTCCCTATCATATGTTTCTCATGTAATAAAGTTGGTCATATAGCTACAAGATGTCCTGATAGGGATGACAAGGATGAGGAAAGAGATAGAAAGCATAAAGACAAAAGAGAAGACAGAGGTTACCGAAGGTACAAGGACTATAAAGGAAAAGGTAAGAAATCATGCTATATTGTTGAAGAAGAAACTAACATTGATAGTGATGATTCTGAAATTGATAAGTGGATTATTGATAGTGGTTGCTCACACCACATGACTAGTGACAAAATTAAGTTTGATACTTTAGATCATTACAAAGGTAGAAGTGTTAAATTTGGTAATGATGCACCATGTCCTGTTAGGGGTAAAGGATTGATTAAGCTAACTGATAAGATCACTTGTGAAAATTCTTATTGGGTTGAGGGTCTTAACTATATTCTGCTAAGTGTTGCATAGCTTAATAGCATTAGCTACCAAGTGGAATTTCATCACAGGAAGGCCAAAATATTTGATGCCACTGGTGAACTGATTGGAAGTGGAGAATAGACAAGAGGTAATTTGTTCTATCTAGACCTGTCTAAAGAGACATGTATGATTGCACAACTTGATGATATATGGTTATGGCATAAGCAGCTATGTCATGTTAATTTTGATAATCTGGTAGAAATCGGTAAAAAGAAGAAAGTGAGAGGACTGCCGAGATTGAAGAAACCTGAGAATGTAATGTGCAAACAATGTCACTTGGGTAAGATGACAAAGTCTAGTTTCAAGAGCAAGACTTTTACTTCTAAGAATGCTTTAGTTTTGGTTCATACTGACCTTTGTGGACCTATGGGTGTAAAAAGCTATTGTGGTGCTAGATAATTTATTATGTTTGTTGATGATTACACCAGAATGATGACTGTAATGTTTCTAAAAGAAAAATCTGATGCTTTTCATTTTTTTTAAGTGGTATTTGGCTAAGGTTGAAAAGGAGACAGGTAGGAACCTAAAGTGTCTGAGATCTGACCGAGGTGGAGAATTCATATCCAATGAGTTAAATCTATTCTGCAATGATAGAGGAATCAAAAGATAGATGTATGCACCTAGAACACCTCCACAAAATGGTATAGCAGAGAGAAGGAATAGATCTATCATGGATTGTGCAAGGACATTGACGATCGAGAAGAATGTTGCACAAAAGTACTAGAGAGAAGTTGTAAGTATAGTTGTTTATACCCTAAACCAAGTACAGATCAAAAAAGGTACAAATATTACACCTTATGAGTTATGGCACGGGTATGCACCCAATGTAAAGTACTTTAGAATTTTTGAGAGCAAACGTTATATACTAAAAGACAATAGGAATGGAAAATTTGATGCTAAAAGTGATGAGGGCATATTCCTAGGTTATTCCACAAAAAGAAAAGCTTACAAGTGTTTGAACTCTAACACTAAAAAAATTGTGGAAAGTGTAAATGTCAAGTTGATGAGTATGTAGAGAAAAATGAATAGGAAATCAAGAGAGAACTAGAAGATTATAGATCTTTTGTATATATAGAAGAAGGAGAGGCAAGTGACAAACTTGCACTTGATGCAGAGTCTTGGGTAAGCAATGTCAAGCATTAGGGAAACAATGCCAAGTGACAAGAAGAACATGTCGAGCGACAGGAGGAAGCTTTTGAGTATCAGGAAGAGGTTGTTGAGCATTCAAAAGCCAAATCTGACAATCTTGTTGGTGAACCTGAAGAGCAAGAAGAAAGAAGGGCAGAACCTATTTTGGCACAATATGTAAGGAGACATCACAAGCCTGAACAAATCATTGGAGACAAAGAAACTGGAGTTCTGACCAGAAGCAAGTTAAGAGACCCTACATGTTTACTATGTGAATTCGAGCCTAGGACAATAAGGGAGGCATTAGAAAATGAAGACTGGATCCTAGCCATGAATGAGGAGATAGACCAAATAGACAAGAATGATACCTAGACTCTGGTGCCAAGACCATAAAACAAAAATGTCATTGGAACTAAATGGGTGTTTAGAAATAAGCTGAATGAACATGGACAAATCACAAGGAATAAAGCAAGGCTCGTATGCAAAGGCTACACACAAGAAGAAGGAATAGATTATGGGGAGACATTTGCCCCTATAGCAAGGTGATGCAGGAGCATCCTGGGTGTAAGAGCAATCTTGCATCACCCAAAAATATTTCTGTTTTTGAATTCAATAAGGGCTATTTTGTGCAGAGCTGCTATTTATGGAAAGTTACTATTTTTGGTAATTTTCGTATGTGCTCAGAATGATCTGATTTCTTTCTTGGAGGTTCATTTTGGTCATATAAGTATGCCAGTAAAGTTTCATTGCCAGATCAAGTGTATATTGGAAGATATTGAAGATTTTCGGTATTGGCAGCAGGGTACAGAAACTTTGAACTCAGTTTTGAAGGGTTTAGAGGCCCCGGATGAGGTCAAAAATTTGGGTGACGGGTGCTTACATTGGTCAAGCCTGTAGAGCGCTTCGTGGCATTTCCGAAATGGGGTTATAATAGCCGATCGGGTCAACTGGTGATGACTTATGGTCTTCGGAAGTTGGGCCACCTGAAATGGCGAAAAATAATTTTCTTCAAAATTTATGTTCGGGTTTCAAAGGTTATCTTGAGCCGACTATGATGTAATAAAATGTAAAATAAAATAATTCTAAGTTTGGTCGGCCTTATTGGCTAAAATTCTGGAACCTTCCCAGGCGGTGGAAAATTGCCTATATAAGGAAGGCTGTATTATTGTCTTAGGCAGTTCAGAATAGTTCTGGGTAATAGTTGGAGGCTTTGTCCTACAGAATATTGTAAGGGAATGCCCATGTGGCTTTGCATATTGTAATTCTGAAAGTTTGTAATTCCACATTTGTGGAGATAATAAGAAGCCAATTTTCTGTTCTTGCATATTGTTGTTGTTTCTCTATTTCTGTTATGTGTTTGTGGTATTAAGGGGAGCACCCTTCATCACAAGGTTGGAAGGAGTAAGAAATCTACTTGCATATGCTACCTACAAAGATTTCAAGGTATACCAAATGGATGTCAAGTCTGCATTTTTAAATGGTATATTAGAAGAAGTGTACATTGAACAACCTGAAGGATTTGTTGATCCAAACAAGAGACACATGGTTTGCAAACTGAATAAGGCACTGTATGGATTAAAGCAAGCCCCCAGAGCATGGTATGAGAGGCTGCACAACTACCTGTTATAGATTGGATTCTCAAGGAAAAATGACACCAGCAATCTGTACATGAAAGATGAAGAAGGTAAAGGAATCTTGTTGGCTAAGATTTTTGTAGATGATATTATATTTGGTGGACAAGATGCCCTGTGTAAGAAATTTTCCAATGAAATGCAAACTGAATTTGAAATGAGTATGTTTGGGGAGATCAAATTATTTGTTGGTTTACAAGTATATCAGATGGAGAAAGGTATTTTCATCACCCAGTCTAAATATGTTCATGAGTTACTGAAAACCTTTGGTATATTGGAAGATTCAAGGCCAGTAAGTACTCCCATGGCTACTCGACAAAAATTGTCTAAAAATGATGATGCTACTGAATTAAACTAGACTTTGTATAGGTCCATGATTGGAAAACTGTAGTATGTTGTTCACAGCTGACCAAATATTGCTCTAGCAGTTGAGATTGTGGAAAAATTCTCTGCCAATCCTAATGAAACTCACATGATGGCTATCAAAAGGATAATGAGATATTTGAAAGGGACTGCAGATTATGGATTGTACTACAAGAAGCATGAAAGATTTGAACTAAAAGTGTATACTGATGCTGATTGGGTAGGAAATGTGGATGACAAAAATAGTACTAGTGGTGGAGATTTCTTTCTTGGATAGAGATTAGTTTCCTTGACAAGCAAGAAAAAAAATTGCATTTCCCAATCTACAGCTGAAGTCGAGTATGTGGCTGCAACAGTGAAATGTTCAAACTTGGTATGGATAAAGCAATTGTTGGTAGGCATGAAAGATGAGTTCACTAAACCAGTTGTCATTTATTGTGACAACACAAGTGCTATCAACATATCAAAGAACCCAGTGATGCACACAAAGACCAAACACATCGCCATCAAGTATCATTACTTGAGGGAATTGGTACAGGATAAGGAGGTCAGAATGGAATATGTGAATACAAAAGAACAACTAGCAGACATATTCACTAAAGATTTACCTAAAGAAGATCATGAATATATGAGAGGACAATTAGGGGTTCTTCCCCTAACTGAGGCTGCCTATTCAAGCTAGGATCACTACATCAAATGTGCTGCAAAGAGTATCTGACAAATTGGTGCAGAGAAAGGTCACACTTTAGGAGAAACCTAGAGTTGTGAAAAGTACAGCAAAGCTGATAATCAGTCATAAGCAAAGATGACAGAGGGAGAAATATTGTTACTGAACTAACCAAATGACATCTACATCTGAAGGATGTATGTTTTAGTTTCTTCTTTGGCATTATTGTCAAAGAGGGAGATGAATAAGATGAAAACACATGGTGAGATTTCATGGAAGATTAAGTGAGAGGGAGAAATTCAAAGGAAAGGAACAAGTAGAGAGCAAGTGGATGTAACTATGTGGATGGTCATATAAGCAAGGCTAATTGATTCTGAATCAGAATGAAGCTAAGGATATTATAAATATTTATGATGGACATATAAGTTTTGGATTGGTTGGTAATTCATGTGTTATTCATATGGTGTTGCCATCAATGCCAAAAAGGGAGATTGTTGGAAACTACAATTGAACCAATTGTTGTATTATCATTGATGTCAAACCTTAATTGGTAAGATTGTTGCTATCTAAGAAATTACTATATCTATTTGATTGATGAGAAGGATTAGGGCAAGGTTGATAACAATAGCACCTAAGGAAAGGTTGAGTTATCTTGATACTTCAATGAGTACTTGATTATGTGGCACAATGATAAGATAATGTATTGCTTATCTAAGTAAGAAGGAAGACTAAACAAGTAGGCTTAACCGAGCAAAAGTGAAGAAATCTAGTTTAAGTTGAGTGATGTTAGTGTCAACCGAACTAGTATATGCCGAGTAAATTCAGTGTTGACCGAACATCAGTTAATTGTCGAGGAAGACAGTATTAGTCGAGGAAACAGTTTTAGTGGTGATCGGGCTACCCAATGAAGACCAAGGAGTTGAA
The DNA here is from genome assembly GCA_027943335.1 of Chamaecyparis obtusa. Taxonomy (NCBI): domain Eukaryota; kingdom Viridiplantae; phylum Streptophyta; class Pinopsida; order Cupressales; family Cupressaceae; genus Chamaecyparis; species Chamaecyparis obtusa. Next base: position 209,448 of record BSBK01000177.1, on the reverse strand, counting down.
CACAATATTGACCAAGCGTCAATAATTTAAATTTGAGGAAGAATTCAAATTCCTAGCTGACATAGTTGAATTCTTGGATTACATAAAACATGTTGACTTTATTTATTGATTGTATGGAAGCATTTAATGCACTATAAAATGTTTTATTGTGATTCCATAAAGAGATTTGAGATGTTTCTAGAAGGATGGATGAAGAACATAAAGTTGGAATGATTCGATGAATATGACCTAACCCTAAGATCTACAAAGGAGATTAAGTAGCAAAAGTTGGATCGACCTAATTGAGGAAGTATTAAGGAAACCTAAGCATGAGGTTGAATAGAGAGGATGCTGGAGTTTTTGTTATTGACTATATAAGAAAAAAAGGTTGAAGGAGAAGGAGTTGTGATTGCTTGAAGGGATTTCTGAGCAAATCAGTGATGGAGATGGAAATGGATCCTAGTTAGTAAGCTAGCATATGTGTACGGAATTGGATCTGTTATTTGCAAAGTGAGTTGTATGTTTTCAGATCAAACACTGATGTTACTTTCTAACCATTGTATCAATTTGAAATCGTTTAATCAAGGTTGACCTATCAGTCATATGTATAAATCCTTTGAACAAGGTTGCATTCTAATGGAATGTATGTAACTCCTATAACAAGGCGCACTTCTAACAGAGTGGTTGAAATCCTTTAATCGGGTCACACTTGACAATGTGTTTGTAACCTTTGACAGGGTTGGGTTTTCACAGAGCTCACTTCAAAAGAGTGAAAATATCAGTAACATGTTACAAAGTGGTTTTTCCCAAATTGGGTTTCCACTATAAATCTTGGTGTTAATGCTTGTGTGAATGTTTTGGTTTGAACATTTCTATGTTTTGCAAGATAAATACTATTGGATAGTGGACTGCACTGTTATATGTTTCTATTATGTATTCAGTAATGACCGAGTAGCTGTTGGTTGTTAGATTTGATTTGTTGAAGAGTTTGAAAGTTTATTTTATACATCTGGACCTGAGAACAACAGATTCACACCCCCCCCCCCCTCTCTGTTGTTCTAAATCATATTAACAAAAACTTCTTGTTTATTGGCTAAAAATGAATATGTATGGTTATGGCACAAGAGGTTATGTCATGTGAACTTTAACAACATGGTTAAGATCAGTAAGAAAAGGAAAGTTAGAGGTTTACTGAGAATATATAAACCTGACCATGTAATGTGCAAACAATGTCAAATGGGTAAGATGTCAAAGTCTAATTTCAAGAGCAAACATTACTCATCTAATGCTAGTTTAGAATTAGTTCATACTGACTTGTGTGGTCCAATGAGAACTCAAAGTTATTATGGAGACAAATATTTTATCTTATTCGTTGATGATTTTTCGAGGATGATAATTGTCATGTTCTTAAAATAAAAATCAATAGTTTTCAAAATGTTTAAATGGTACAAAGCAAAAGTGGAAAGAGAAAGTGGTAAGGAACTGAAATGCTTGAGGTTAGATAGAGGTGATGAATTTATTTATGACGAGTTTACTAATTTTTGTAATGAGCATGGAATTAAGAGACATTTATCTACACCGAGGACACCCCAGTAAAATGGGATTACTGAAAGGAGGAATAGGTCAATTGTTGATTGTGCTAGAACACTTGTGATTGAAAAAGATGTTGCACAAATGTACTGAGAGAAGTTGTTAGCACTGTTTTTTACATACTGAACCAAGTTCAATTGAAGAAAGAATCAAAAAAGACACCTTATGAATTATGGTATGGTTACATACCTAATGTGAGTTATTTCATAATATTTGGAAGTAGATGTTACATTCTGAAAGATGATAGAAATGGAAAATTTGATTCAAAAGGTTATGAAGGGATATTTCTGGGATATTCTACTAAAAGCAAGGATTATAAATGTTTGAACAAGGATACTAACAAGATGATCTAAAGTGAAAATGTGAGATATGATGAGTTTGCCAAAAAAGAATGATGAAGAAAGAAGAAATGAACTGGAAGACTATGGTAGATTTATTTATATTGAAGAACCTGAGCAACAGTCTAGCATTACCAAACAATAGAATAATGTTGAATAGATGTAAAATGGATTCACCTCTATTCAAATGTAAAGGGGGAAATATGAGACCTATTCTCAAACCCAAATTCCCCAATGAAGAGATCCGATTTGATCAACCTAGAGATTAATACACAATTGAATCAATTTATGGTTAATATGGAAAAGAAAGTAAATCTAATATTTCCCTTTTGTGGAATGGATATTATGCTTGGAATATAGAATAATTGAAATACAAGTACTAACCTCAAAATTAGGGCAGATCTGGAAAATATTGAATTCTGATGTCTGTGTGTACTTTCTAGAAAATCTAAAACTTGTCCTGGACTGGAAATGTCAAGATAGAGAAAACCCAAAAATCTTTCCTCAAGATGGCTTAGCTCGAGTTTGACCCTTATAAAAGGTCAAATACCACATTCTTTATTTGAAGTCTGATTTGAATTTTGTTTGCAGATCCTAGAAGATGGCCGAAAAGGGTATCCAAATTCACTCTCAGATCTGAAACTCTGCACCTATACCTCCAAGAAAATGGGGGTTTTTGTTGTATGGGGGGTTTTCCTTGGTCAAACCCCAGTTTAGGAATTAACCTTGAAATTGAATTGAAATATATTGTGCATAAACAAAGTAATTGAAACAAATCACCTCGCTTATGTTGAAGTCCTTGTAAAAGATTTGAATCCTCAAATCCACAAGTAGGAATGAATGTAGGATGTAGGATGTCTCCAATCAATGGTATTTGATCTTCAACACCAATCTTGATTTGATCTTTGCATATGAGAAGGCTTGAATGAATGGAGAAGGATGGATCATTAAAGGGAGCTCCAAAGAGATTGAATCCTCCAATAGCTAACAATGGATCTCCTTGATGGATGAATGCTTGAACACTCGAATCCTTGAAGACTTGAATTCACTTGCTTGCACTTGAGAGCTCTAGATGCTTGAGATGTGATTTTCTCACAAAACTTGATGATGAGATATGAAAACTTCATGTGAAAATGAGAGAGGAAGGCCTCTTTTTATAGTGATCTAAGGCACACTCCTCTAGATGGGCCACCTTGGAGAATTAAATCTCAATTAGGTCCTCACCTTTAGAAAATATACCTAGATTAAATGCAATTAAAATATTTACCATCCTGAAACCCGAAATGGCCGACCCAGAGGCCAGAAAATAAATTTCCCGAAAGCCCGAAGCCCAAAAATTAAAGATTCTAAAATTTTGGAGAAAGGGGTCAAAGTAAGACATTGACCTTTTTCTTAGGTTGACTCAAAACTAAATTAGGAGGTCCCAAGGATGCCCAGAAACCTAGAAATGATGCCAGAACAAGACAGAATGTCAGGAATAGACATAAAATCCTATGATTATTGAAATGAAGGCCAAGAGGATCCATTTCTAAATCCTACCTAGAAAATAGAGCCATGGAAGAGGGAAATTCAGGAGAATCCTTAAGATCCTAACCCTAATTTCACCTAGAATGAAGAAATCAAGTGCGGGGAAGAAGTGGAAAGCGGGGAGAAAAGCCAAATACATGCAAAGACCCGATCAAGGCACTTAACATGACCCCAAACCACCTACTCAGAGAACTAAATGCTCTTATCATGGAAGTGCTTCCATTTTAAGATGATACATTAAGCCCCCACTTTAGCAAGAGTATGGACTCGATGCAAACTCTTGGTAAAGGAGATCAGAATAAAAAGATAATATTATCATAATCCAAAGGACAAAGAAAAACCTTAAGCCCCTAGGGACTCAAGTCTTCATCGACTCCTAGATCATAATAAGAGAGACATCTCTAGAGAGAGAAAGAAGGTGTGATTACCTCGCCCAATGAGAACTTATGTCCCATTGTGAACCACACAGGAAAATGGTGCAACTGGAAAGATGGAATTGAACCACCTAGTGAATGTGGCTACTCACTAGTCAACCCATCAAGGATTTATCCTTAGGAATATTCTATTCCATAAGAATAAAACCAAAAATAAAAAAGAGATCCAATCTTAAAGACACTTCCGACCTTAAGGGATCACAATATATGTGTATTTGAAACTGGAGGGATCAAGAGATCCTAAAATATAAATCCATGCTTTAAGGATTAGTTACTAATCCAAAAAGGGAAAAGAAGTATCTTGAAAAATATGTGTGTATTGAAAAGTGTGTGTGTGCGACAGGTGAGCAGAGCGTATGCCCCCACGTTAAAGTCATTGCTGACACTTTAACAGGAGCAATGGATTTAACAAAAACATAAACAACTCCACTAATTACATTTCCACATCGAGGTGCCCCCAGATGAAGACAAATCAAGGGAAATATCACAGAAACATATAGAGAACATGGAAGGGATCTACCTATCATGGGGTTAGTATGATCATAAGATAATATATATATGATATTATTGCAAATGAATTGACATCATTCCCCAAAGAAAGTAGAATTACAATCACAAAGGAGGAAAGATCACTTAAGATATACGAAGGAGAATCTTTTCGGACCATGACATGGAGACCAAAAATAATTAGTGCTACCATATCTTGAATCCAAGCAAATTACACAAGGAAACATGTACAAATAATAGCACAATTACAACATAACATTAAACAACGCATAGAAGAATAGAGATACATATAGAAGAACTTGAACAACAGTTTCAATTCCTTCATCACCTTGTACGTACTGAGTAACAAGGATTGTATAAAAGAATCTAACAACATTTAGCAAACACATTACAGGAGAAGCACAATACAGCAGGCAAACACACAACAAAGCTACCATGAAGGACAAGTCGATCAAGCGTGTCACCTACTTTCCCTATCTCATTGTATATCATTTAGGGAAGGTGGGTAACTCACAAGAGGGACTATATCCAACACAGTAGGAATGATAGCTAGTTCCAAACAAGGATCCTCTTGAGAATCACTATGTTCGACACTAGGTGTAAGAGTTAATTGTGATGAAAGCATATTAGGTAAATCAATGTCAATGTCAATAGTCTCATATTCATCATTAACATCATCAGTATCTTCAAGAGTATCTTCTTCATCCAAATTAATTAAAATAGGATCTAAGATATGAATAAAATCATCATAATCATGCATGTGAACATCATTATTAGTAACAACATCTTCTAATACATTATGCATAGGTTTATCCAAAGAAGGTAGAGATCTTTTAGCTTTAGCATGAGCACGATGCTTTTTATGACATTCATTAGCAGAGTGATTACATTTTGATTTATTTGAAATAGGTTGAGAACTAAGAGGAACAATCATAGGATCCTTCATAGGTTATTTAGAAAGATTGATAGGATTATTAACCATAGGAGAAATAATCACAGGATCTTTGATAGGTTTGATAGGAGGAACTTGATTAATAGAACTAGAAGCCATAGTTGAAGGAGGTATCGAAGGTGTAGGTAAAAGACCATGATTAAGGTCCATAGGAGGTATGCTTAATTGAAGAATCTTACGATGCTTATAAGCTTGATATGATCAAAAAAGATTATCAGGGCGAGGAGGACATGAATTAGGTAGGGAAGGCCAAAAGAAATCTAGAGCAGCACAATCTCTAGGCCTAGAAGGTTGATATAGACTATGATTAATCATCTTCACTTCACCATCATGAATGAACTTAAGACACTTATGGATAGGGGAAGCAATAGCATACATGAAAGTCAACCAAGGTAAACCTAGCTTAACTTGAAATTGATCAAAAGTAGGAACCACCACAAAGGTAGTGTTCACAAGTTTTCCAAAAAGTTCAACTGGTAAATTAATAGAACCAAATGATGGATAAAGAAAACCATTACAAGTTTGAATCCACACATCTGATGTATCATAGAAGTCACATTGTAAGCTTTTCATAAAAAGATTTTCTTCAGTGATAACATTGACTAAGGAGGTAGGATCAACAAGACAACCACAAGTAGGTATCTGAGCAACCCTAGTAGCAATGTAAAGGGGACCATCAGGAGCTTTAATAATCTCAGAGTCATCAAAGGTAATCAAAAGTTCATGAGGTCTTTTATTCTTGAATTGTTGTCGAGTTTTAGGTTGAGGTTTTGGTCGATGTTGAGATTGAACTTAAGGTTGAATCAGAGTTTGAATTTTAGGTTGAGGGTGAGGTGGAGATACAGACTAATCAACATGCTCCACTTAATTAACAACATGATTGAGATCATCCATCTTTGAATCATACACAATTTCCATAGCAAATGGTTGAGCAATAGTATTAGTATCATGCATAGGTAAAGGATTCATATAGATTTGAAGGTTCTGATTAGGAGGAGAGACAAATTGATTCCCACTACTATCTAGATTATCAATAGATAAAACCTTAGAATCAATTAGATCTTGAACCTTGTGTTTTAAAGAATAACATCTCTCAGTATCATGACCATTCTGATGATGATATTGACAAAAATCATTTTGATCAAAAGATTTAGATGCAATCGTAGTAGGTAAAAGAGGTCGAATAGGAGGTAAAGTAATCATATTAGCAGCTAACAACCTATTCATAATAGCATGTAAAGTTTTACAAAGAGGAGTAAACGTACGATTTAATCAAAAAGAAATGGATGCAGAAGTGGCATTATGAGATGCAACAGCAACTGCATTTTCTTGTTTGTTTATCTTGACATAATTATTGAATTTTTGAAACTTGTTTGGATTAGGAGCAGCATCACTCTTATCAACTGGAATAGGAGCCATTAGAGTGGTGCTCTCAAATTGACTCACTTGTAATTGATAATGATGAAGCGCTCTACAAAGTTGTTGAAAAGAGGTAAATTCAGTAAGCAGAATCTTATCTATAATATCCTTTTGCAAATTTGAAATAAACATACATTGAATATCAATATCAGGAATAGGATAGGAAATCTGATCATACAAATGCTTAAATCTACCAATAAATTCAGTCAATTTTTCTTTAGCACTTTGTTTACAATGCATTAAATTAGTCAACGACACTTGCGGGCCAATATTATTTTGAAATTTTTGAATAAAGGCATTAGCAAGTTGTGGGAAGGAATCAATTGAATAAGGAGGCAAAGAACAATACCATTGTAAAGCCTTGTCATGAAAGGTTCTAGCAAACAATTTGGCTAAAATCCTATGGTCATGAGCATAATCACTACAAAGGATTTGGAATGTTTTAACATGATGAACAAGATCTCCTTTTCCATTATAATTCTCAAGATGAGGCATCTCACCTTGCTGAGGAACAGGAGTACGAATAATATCCTGAGACAAGGGACTTCCCATGTCACATGTAGGAATACTAAACTTATTTTGAGTTAAGGAAGCAAGTTGTTGTTGTAAGGATGATACAATTTGAGCCAAACTGATGATGGTTGAATCATTAGAGGAAATAGGAGGAGTAGCAACATTAGACACACTTGGTAAAGTGTAAGAAGCTGCAGGAATAGAGGACACAACTGGAGGAACACTAGGAACTACAATTGGAAGCGGATTGGAATAAGTAAAAGGAACATTATGATATGAAGGTTGTGATACAAGAAGGGACACAGGAGGAACACTCGTAGGAACAGAGGGAACTGTCATAGTCACCAAAGAAGGAGTATAGATAGGAATACTAGGTAAAGGATTAGAAGGAGGTTCAACACTAGTGATAGGAGGAGTTAACCCTAAATCTTGAGCTTCTTGAGCTAAAGGTTTAACATTGGAATGCACAAGATGAGTAATACCACACAAGAGGTTAATACCTTGATCACTATCAAGGAGAACTTTCTTAAGAGCCTCTATAGCTTGAATGGAATCTTGATTATGGTTTTCTTGAAGAAGCCAATTACCCATTTTATCAAGTTCAGTGGAAAGTTTTTGGACTTGTTCAGGAGGAACTCTTAAAGCGTCATCCTCATCATGAGATGAGTGAGAAGAGTTTTTCTCCATAGTAGGATTGGAATCATGAAGAATCAAGTTATCATCAGGGATCCTAAGAAAAGGAGAAGAAGATTCAGGATCAAAGGCAACCATGAGTCTATGACTTCTTCTAATTGGAATATTATAAGTAGGACTAGTGGTAGTAAAGCTCGTAAACCAATATAATGCAAATGAACTAAACTAAGAACACATAAAGCATGAAAATGAAATCTAATTAGCATGCAAGATCAATCACAAAGGACAAATCTAATACTAACAAGATAAAAGGAACACACAAGATAAGACAAAGGGAAATCTAACACCAAAAAGAAAGAGAGTAAGCTAGTCAGGCTCACCAAAATGAATAGATGTAAAATGGATTCACCTCTATTCAAATGTAAAGGGGGAAATATGAGACCTATTCTCAAACCCAAATTCCCCAATGAAGAGATCTGATTTGATCAACCTAGAGGTTAATACACAATCAAATCAATTTATGATTAATATGGAAAAGAAAGTAAATCTAATATTTCCCTTTTGTGGAATGAATATTATGCTTGGAATATAGAATAATTGAAATACAAGTACTAACCTCAAAATTAGGGCAGATCTGGAAAATGTTGAATTCTGATGTCTTTGTGTACTTTCTGGAAAATTTGAAACCTATCCTGGACGAGAAATGTCGAGACAGAGAAAACCCAAAAATCTTTCCTCAAGATGGCTCAACTCGGGTTTGACCCTCATAAAAGGTCAAATACCACATTCTTTATTTGAAGTCCGATTTGAATTCTATTCGTACATCCTGGAAGATGGCCAAAAAGGGTATCCAAATTTGCTCTCAGATCTGAAACTCCACACCTGTACCTGTAAGAAAATGGGGGTTTTTGTTGTATGGGGGGTTTTCCTTGGTCAAACCCCAGTTTAGGAATTAACCTTGAAATTGAATTGAAATATATTGTGCATAAACAAAGTAATTGAAACAAATCACCTCGCTTATGTTGAAATCCTTGTAGAGGATTTGAATCCTCAAATCCACAAGTAGGAATGAATGTAGGATGTAGGATGTCTCCAATCAATGGTATTTGATCTTCAACACTAATCTTGAATTGATCTTTGCATATGAGAAGGCTTGAATGAATAGAGAAGGATGGATCATCAAAGGGAGCTCCAAGGAGATTGAATCCTTCAATAGCTAACAATGGATCTCCTTGATGGATGAATGCTTGAACACTTGAATGCTTGAAGACTTGAATTCACTTTCTTGCACTTGAGAGCTCTAGATGCTTGAGATGTGATGTTCTCACAAAACTTGATGATGAGATATGAAAACTTCATGTGAAAATGAGAGAGGAAGGCCTCCTTTTATAGTGATCTAGGGCACACTCCTCTAGATGGGCCACCTTGGAGAATTAAATCCCAATTAGGTCCTCACCTTTAGAAAATATACCTAGATTAAATGCAATTAAAGGATTTACCATCCCAAAACCTGAAATGGCCAACCCAAAGGTGGGAAAATAAATTTCCCGAAAGCCCGAAGCCCAGAAATTAAAGATTCTAAAATTTTGGAGAAAGGGGTCAAAGTCAAGATTGACCCTAACCTAGTTAGGGTCAACCTAAGACATTGACCTTTTTCTTAGGTTGACTCAAAACAAAATTAGAAGGTCCCAGGGATGCCCAGAAACCTAGAAATGATGCTAGAACAGGATAGAATGTCAGGAATAGACATAAAATCCTATGATTACTAAAATGAAGGCTAGGAGGATCCATTTCTAAATCCTACCTAGAAAATAGAGCCATGGAAGAGGGAAATTCAAGAGAATCCTTAAGATCCTAACCCTAATCTCACCTAGAATGAAGAAATCAAGTGCGGGGAAGAAGTGGAAAGCAGGGAGATAAGCCAAATACATGAAAAGACCCAATCAAGGTGCTTAACATGACCGCAAACCACCTACTTAGAGGGATAAATGCTCTTATCATGGAAGTGCTTCCATTTTAAGATGATACAAACGTTACCAAGAAACAGTCTTTACAGACTGAGCATTAGCAAACTATTACTGATGAAAATGATGATCATGAACTGGGTAGAGAACACATTGAAGAACAAAGATCTAAACCTTTACTTCCAAAGTATGTGAGAAGACACCATCCACAAGATAAGATAATTGGAGATAAAAGAGCAGGAATGATGACTCGAAGTAATTTAAGAAATAACACATGTTTAGTTCATGAATTTGAGCCTAAAACTATTAGAGATGCATTGGAAAATGATGAAAAGATTAAGGAAATGAATGAAGAGATTAAGCAAATATAGGAAAATAAGACATGGACATTGGTACCGAGACCTAAAGACAAAAATGTGATTAGAACCAAATGGATATTCAGAAACAAATTGAATGAGAATGGAGATGTAACAAGGAATAAAGCAAGACTAGTATGCAAAGGTTATGCACAAGAAGAATGAATTGACTATGGAGAAACTTTTGCACCCTTTTCTAGACTTGAAGGAGTAAGAATATTGCTTGCATATGCTGCCTACAAAGGATTTAAGTTATATCATATGGATGTTAAATCTGCATTTCTGAATGGGATACTTGAAGAGGAGGTATACATTGAACAACCTAATGGTTTTGTTGATCCTAATCAAAGGAACATGGTATGAAAGTTGCACAAAGCATTATATGGACTGAAATAAGAACTGAGAGCATGGTATGAAAGACAGCATTCTTATCTCATAAGAATTGGATTTATTAGAACAAGTGACAACAACAACTTGTATTTGAAATGTGAAACTGATGACAAGATTCTTATTGCTAAAATATTTGTTGATGATATCATATTCAGAGGTCATGATAACTTATGCAAATCTTTTTCTGGTGAAATGAGGAAAGAGTTTGAAATGTCGATGTTTGGTGAGATCAATTTTTTTCTTGGATTCCAAATACTACAATAGAAGGAAGGCATATACATCACACAATCCAAATACATCAAATAAGTTTTGAAGACATTTGGTATGGAAGATTCAAAACTAGTTGGTACACCCATGGTCACTGGATGCAAGCTGACAAAGGATGACAAGTCAACCAAGGTAAATCAAACCTTATATAGATCAATGATTGGCAAGTTGATGTATGTTGTGCATGGTAGGTCATATATTGCACATGTGGTTCGAATTGTAGCTAGATTCTCTGCTAATCTAAAAGAATCACACATGACTGTTGTGAAAAGAATTTTGAGATACTTGAAGAATACTGAAAATTATGGATTATGGTATAAGAAAGAAGGAAATTTTGAACTAAAAGTTTACACTGATGTTGATTGGGCTGGAAACATTGATGATAAAAAAAAGCACTACTAGTGGAGCATTCTTTTTAGGAGAAATATTTGTAACTTGGATAAGTAAGAAAAAAGGATGTATTTCTCAGTCCATTACAGAAGGAGAATATGTTGTTGTTGTTGTTGATTGTTCAAATATTGCATGGATAAAGAAACTATTGGAAGGTATGAATGAGGAGATCATTGATCCAATGATAATCTATTGTGACAACACAAGTACTATTAATATCTCTAAGAATCCAATAATGCATGCAAAGACAAAGCACATATCTATTAAGTATCACTATTTGAGGGAGAAAGTTCAAGAAAATAAATTCAAATTGGAATATGTGAAATCACAAGAGCAACTTGTTGATATATTTACAAAACCCTTACTAAAGGACATATTTGAATACTTGAGGAGTAGACTAGGGGTCCATGCCATGTCTAACAGTCATGAAGATGATATGAGGTTGCATTAACCTGTACTTTATCAAAATATCTAATGATGTTGATGCATAATGTTCACACTTTGGGATTCCTAAGGTTGTGAATGATGGAAGATAAGCTGAGATTGCATATCTGTACATGCAAGGTACATGAATTTGCACTGAACAATAGAAATATTGATTTGGGTACTGAAGAGATGATTATTATCTTTTTGGCATTGCTTTCAAAGGGAGAGAATGAATCAATGAAATATCTATCTGTAGGGAGAGATGATTGTATGAAATATTCAGATAAGAAAGAGAGATGATCAGGAAACATTGGAGAGTTTACATGCAGGGAGAGACATTAATATTGTGTAGTGATTAAACATATTAAATGCATTACCGAGTCAAATCATATACATATAATTTTGTAGACAGATGTTTGGTATTCTATGACATATTTCATATTGTTTTGTCATCAATACAAAAGGGATAGATTGTTATACTACAACTAATTGAATATTTTAAAGGGAGAGATTGACGATCACCGAGCTACAAAGATATATGTGACATATTAAATCAGTTATTATATTTTCATTGATGTCAACTAGTTTTGACTTTACTTATCATGATAGTTACAAACATATGAAGAAGGTATAATGGTGAAGGAATGAGATATTAACATAAAGATGAGATGTATGTGTAGACACTCAAAAATGGGCAAGTGCTTTAAATCATTAAAATTGCAAAATCTTAATCAAAATGCACTAATTCTAATCAAAATGGATCAAATCAAATTTTAAATGGACATTTATAAATCAAAGTTGGACAAAATCATTTAAAATCAAAGGAAAAATCAAATAATGACATTAAATAATTAAATACAAGCTTAAAGGGGTAAAAAACACTATATAATTGATTTTAATCAATTAATTGTATAGTTTTAAATCAAAAATCAAATTGAACCTATTCCCTTACATGGATAATTTAATTAATTGATCGAATTTAATTAATCCTAATATCTTTCAACAACAATTTGAGCAACCAATGAGAATTGAGGAACAAAAGAACATGGATCACTCAAAGGAATTGAATCTCAATCACACATTTCAACTTTGAATCTCATCCACTCAATTTTGTCCTTTTGTCCAAACCTTTGAGACAAACATTTAAATTGTCCCCCCATTTAAAAACATTGCAAAGTTTTTGACTCAACCAAGGCTAAAGCATGATTAGTTCACTCTACCCCCTACCCTTGGGAATTTACTATAAATAAGAGGCATTTTGAGAGCAATAATGATCTTAGAAATTCATTCGCAAAGCATCACCATTATAGTCATTTTTCATAGCAATTGAGAGCAATTGAGAGCATTTGAATTATCTTTGTATCACATTATCAATTTTGAGAGCTAGATTAAGCATTTGCACTATCATATTTCTCATTCTAGATTTGTCACTAGTGGAGAATAGGCTGGCAGCTTCACTTACCAGATTAGTTAGAGAACCATGGGATGCCATGGATGTTAATTTCTATTCATAGTTTAAATTTGCATTGTATTTGCTTAGAATTGTACTTGATTATCCTAATTCCATGAAGGTGTTTAACATACACACACAAATGGAGCCCACCGTGGGGCTTTGAGCCTCATTTCTAACATTTTCATCAAATTTTTGTGTGTTTTTGTTGTCACTTTTTCATGAATTTTTGTAGAAAATAGGAGAAATGACGCGTATGAAGAATTTAATGATGCTTGTGGCTATTATGATGATGCTTATCAACAATTAACCGATGCCTAAGAGATAAAGTGTGATGCTTGTGAGATAAATTGCTATGCCTGAGACAATAAACCGACGCCTATGACCTGAGAAGTGTCACGTATTTGTTGTCTTTTACCACCTGTGACAATCTTTAGGACACAATTTAATGCAAACTGTCACGCCTAGTATCTCTTAACTAACACCTAGTATTTGTTAATTGTCGCTTTAAATAGCTTATCATACGCAATTTTCATTACTTTTCACGCCTAGTAATTAAAGTGTTACATTTGCTGAACTTTAAATGTCGCCCGAGTCACTGGAAAGTGACGCTGGATATTTTTAAAGTTACACCTGCTATCATTTTAATCATGCGTATTAGCTGACCAATGATGCCTACTACTTTTTACTTTAATTTGTTGTCAAATCTATAGATTATGTTTTCTTACTCTCTATATGTATTTTTACTGCAGATGAGGAAACACAGGAAGTTCAAAAGCCAGAGAGCAGAGTCACACAACCAAGCAAAGAGGTAAGAATACAAGCTAAACATGAAAAGGAATTGCATAGTGCTTTAATTTTAGAGAGTTTAGGCTTAGAAGAGAAATTTTATACTCATTACATCAAGGTGTTAGAGGCTTACAAGCTTAAATTTCCTACCTTAAATTGAAATTTGTTTACATTAAGTTGTTGAAGTTTTCATTGAAAAATCTTGTGAAAATACTTAATTGTACTTCAAATTGTTCCTTTATGGTTTCCTTCATTTTGTATGGCTTTGTTGACTAAATTGTTGGAGGAGGGAGCGGGAACGATCACCACTAGGTGAGTGAAAGCAAAAACAAGCAATCAAAAACCTCATAAAAGCACCTAGCCTTTTGCTAGCTACAAAAAAAAGAGGTATTTTTTGAATCAAGCTTGCACTTGCTTAAATTGTGGCATTTATTGAATCTAGCTTAATTAAAATAAGGAATTAACACAAACACCTCAATTATAAGAACCTCGTTGTCAAGAGATTGAAAAAGAACAATTGTTGCTTGAGTGTTTGGAATGAAGAAAGACAATAGGGATATGCTCTTCACTTTTTAAGTGAACCAAATTCCCAAAATTGTTGGACTAAGTTCAATTTCTTTCTTTTCCATACATGCTAGTTAAAATAGGGCAATAGAGGGCCTACCTCCCAAGATTTTCCTTACGAGGACGGTGAGAGGGAACGACCCAAGTGCGAGACAATCTCCTTAGCTACGGTACTATCCAACCCACTATAAAAAAAAATACACTCTTCCTTAATAGGAGAGTGACTAGATTATGTGCAAGTTTCTTCACTTCCTCTAGTAGTCCTTTTGGATTGCGCCAAATCGTGCTTTTGTGTGTGTGGGAATCCCGCAAGTGGGAAAAAGATCTTGGCATGGTTTAGAACGGAAATATTCATTAAATCCTAATAAGTAGTAAGCTACCTTATTGAGTCAAACATGTTAAAAAGCCAAATTTGACTATAGGTAGATTGCATGGAAGACTTTCTTGTTCAATACTTGTTAAAAATGACCAAGAACATACACTTTTAGTGTGGTTTTAGGGACATGGTGCAAATTTGATGTGTGTTGTGTGTTTGTACTCCATTTTCAAGCAAGAAAATTCCATAGACCTGATCTTACAATTTTTAAAATCTAAAATTTACAACTTGGTCTACAAAGTGTCACCTGTGCACAGAGAAACACCACGTGTTAGCAATAAAGTCACGCCTGTGACTGTTCAGAAAAAACCTGTCAATAGTAAAGTCAAACCTAAGACATATTAAGTAATGCCTGTAAAAACTAGAGAAATGCCTATCAAAAGGAAAGTGCCACCTGCACATTTGTAGAGTGCCACCTACATCAATTCCAGTCAACGCATATCAACTTTTAAGTCACGCCTGCACGCAGGCAAGTGATGCCCAGAAACAAAAAAAAAAGGGCAAACAATGAGCATTTCCTGAGGGTTTCAAAAAAAATTGGTTCTAGATTCAGATACCCTTTTGGCTATTTTATTTGTTCCAGTACCGTGCCTAGTTAAAAATCTTGGTTTTGAGCAATTTTGAAAATTTCACAAGGATTCGGCCACAAGCAAACAAGTTCAAAGCCTATTTTCAAGTGGTTTATGTTCATGCCTTATTTTACTCAATCATATTACGTAAAGCAAACCTTGCAAGCAAACAAGACTTATCTGAGACAAGAGCTTCCTTTCCCAAGTGATACTTCTACCACCCCAAGAGTACCACAAGAACCACCCGTTCAAGAAGAGGAAACTAACATGATGTACTACGGTAGCTTGGGTAATAACAACAATCAAGGTATTGACCCAAACAATCAAGGTAATACCAACAATGGAGGTATTGACCCAAACAATCAGGGTAATACCAATAATGGAGGAATAGACTCAAACACTCAAGGAATTGATAACACTAACACCAAGGGTAACGAACCAGCAACCGAAGATGTCACTGATGAGAAGGTTAGTGAAGCTATACAAAGTCTATATTTCTTGAAACTTATGGAGAAATCAATGGAAAGAGACAAGGAAAAGCACTTTCTAGACCTAGCCCAAAAGGGTCTTAAACTCCCTCATAACTATGATGTTAATCAACTTAGACCACCAGAAGTTGAGGAGAGCTCGATCAATATAATGAATAAATAATTTAAGTTATTTCAAATACAATTGGAAATGATAAAAATAAGTGGGGCTCCTAAACCCTTTTCTATAGAAGCATTATGTCCATTTCCATTTGACAAGAGTCTTGTCATGGTAACATTCTCTATCAATGTAGTATTTCCCAAGTATGATAAATACGAAGGAACATCGGATCCTCAAGATCATCTACGGGAATTTTTTGCATTTAGCTTGGAATTCATGCATGATACCACTTATTTAATGAGATTATTTCCTAGAAGTTTGGGAGGTATGGCCATGGAATGGTTTTTGAAATTACCTTCCGACATTAAAACTTTTGAAGAGTTGGCTTCTAAATTTGTGGCACACTATTCATACAACATCAAACACGAAGTCACAATGATCACCTTATGTAATACCAAGCAAAAATAAGGAGAAGGATTTCTAATTTTCCTACAAAGATGGAGGATGGTATTTGCTAGATATCCCCGAAGTGTACCAGAAAAGGAGAAGATGGATATCTTTATCAATAGCTTGAGTAGCAAGATGAATTATCAGTTGAGAATGCAATGTCCTAAGACCTTCCAAGATCTTATTGAGAATGGGGTGACAACTGAAGAGGTATTAGCTAAGAGTGGAGAGTTAAAACTCTACAAGGATAATAAGAATTACAATAGCAATACCTCCAATAACAACCAGAATAAGAATTTTTATAACAGCTATAATCGGTTTGGGTTAAAGAACAACAATAAGGGAGTGGTCAATGATGGTGTTGTCGATTCGAGTAATTTAAAAGTGACTCCCTTTGCTCTCACAAGAACACCTAATCAGGTGAACAATGCAAATCAGGCTCCCAAAGTGCCTTACAATAGCAATACCAATAGTGGCAATTTTGGGAACAATCAAGGAGTTAACAAATCTAACAAATTCTTGGTACCAACTCCCAACAGGACCTTCACACCTTTGGGTGAACCTCTTGAGAAAGCATTGAGGACTCTCATTGCTAACAAGATCATTAATTTACCTAGCATTCAACCCTATGAGCCACAGAATAAACCTAGCTGGTGGAGTGAGAATAGTCACTATGAATATCATAGAATTAGAGGACATCAAACAAATGATTGCTTACAACTAAAGAACATGGTACAAGACCCAATTGATAATGGTATGATCACTATAGAGGGGCCTCAAAGTAATGAAGATCATACAACATTTAAACAACCTTTTTATAACCATGACAAAGGTGAATCATCCAATGGGAATAAGCAAAGTAGCAACAATATCAATTTTGTGCCTTATTATGACAAAATTTATCTAGTCATGAACATATTGTCAATACTATTGTGATCAAGGAACAACCCCAAAAGGAAACATCTAATGTTATCACTAGGGGGCAGGCTTCAAGGATTACCTTACAAGGGGTTGATCCTAAACCTATTGGCACTCCACAATCCAGCATTTTGGCAAAACAACTGGCTACAATAGCAAAACCATATAGTTTGGTGGATCAACTACAAAAGACTCCAACACAAATCTCTATCTTGGAGTTATTAAATTTATCGCCAAATCACAAGGAAATCTTAGAGAAAGATTTAGTGGAAACTAATGTTCCTACCAACTTGGACAAGGAGAAGTTTCAGAATATGGTAGGACATCTCATTGCACCCCATTGCCTTTCATTTTTAGGCCATGATGACATGTCCATTACCCATCCCCAAAATCTTTCACTGCATATAGAAGTCTTGATTGAAAGACATAGGGTTAAGAGAGCTCTCATAGATGGGGGAGCTGGTCTTAACATCTGCACTTTGAGCCTTGTCAAATCTCTAGGATTATCTAAGGCATGCATTGATCCTACAAAAATAATTACCATAAAGGCCTATGATGAAGCAAAAAGAGCCTTGAAAGGCATGATTATATTGCCCATTCAAGTTGGACCTATCAAAAAGGACACAAAATGCCAAGTCTTAGATATGAAATTAACTTATAATATCTTATTGGGGAGACCGTGGATCCATGAGATGCAAGCAGTTCCATCCATGTATCATCAATGCATAAAATTTTCGTACATGGATGAGGAAATCACAATTGGTGGGGATTCAAATCCTTTCCAATATTGCAATGCACTAAAGCCTCTCCACAAATTATTTATTCTGCATAACAAAGAAGGGATTATCCAAAGGACTACCATTGGAGACATTAAAGTGGATAATCCTAAGTTAACATTAAGTGCTACTTCTACTTCAAATCCTCCTCAAACTAACTCAACTACATCAACTAAAGGAAAGGAGAAAGTGAGTTATGAGGATCCAACTTCAAATGAAAATTCAAAAAAATCATCTATACCAAAGGTAGAATTTTCAAAATCCACTAAAGAAGTAAAAGATAAAGCTAAAGAGGACCATTACAAAAAAAATGAGTGAGATGATGCATACATTTGAAAAACAATGTAAAATCAAGTCCAAGGGAATAGGGGAATATTTTGTTTCCCTATTCGACTTACCTACATCTCCAAGAACACATGGGAAGCCGTCCAAGGAACATCTTCCTCATAAATATAACTCTTATTTTGTAATAGAAAGTGACAAGGCAGCATTTGACAAAGAGGAAGATGAAGTTCTCCAATGGCTTTATCAAGATGAAAATGATACCTCAAATACTCTCGTGGAGAGAATTCATCACATTAACATTCAAATTGACCAATATGGGAAGGGATTTGAAATAATGAAAAAAATGGGGTACAAGGGAAGAAGACCCTTAGGCAAAAGAAATAATGGTTTGCTAGAGCCTATTGAACCTTCTTGGAGGTCAAAAGAAGAAAGATCAGGGGTAGGCTACCAGCACAAAGGAGAAAGCTCCAGCCCCATGCATGATTCATATCCTCAAGTGAACACGGTGGAATCCGATATGGATATCGATAATTCCCAAGACTATGAGTGGGATACTTTATCCGTTGACTCATGCCATGATAAAGATATTGTCACCATACATGCTTATGCTAATGTTCCAAGGCAACAAACTCCAAGGAATGAAGATCCCATCATACAAGAACTCAATATAGGACAAGCACCCATTAATTGACCATGGATAGAGGAATTTTGGGAACCATTGGAGGAGGAGGATTCGAACATTAGGATTAATCCGCATGCTATATTTCCCATGTTGTTTCCCATAGAAGTCTTAGAGGACTCAAGTGAAGAGGACTTTGATCCTTCTTCTATGGACCATCTCGAGGAAGCTCACATCATTGACCTTAATGATACAATGTATGAACCATCCAATGAGGTCATGTCCATAACTCCAGATGATGACACTTTACCAAATGAATCCCTATCCTTGATGCATCCTAACCTTATTGATTGGGACCTAACCGAGCCAAGTGACTTACTCTATTTCCCAAATGACCAAGAAATGACCCAATACTTGAACGTGGTTGAGCCCTCTTTCACCAACCAGTTTGATCTGAACATGATGAGAACAATGGGGGTTCAACCTCTTAATCCAAAGAAAAAAATGAAAAAATGAAAATTTCTAGTGATGAAAACCACTATGTGGCAGCACTAGAACCAAAAAAAGTAAAGATAAAGGATGTTTCCTATGGTGAAAACCTAACAGTGGCACCAAAGGAAGAGAGGTTGGATACCCTACCTGAACATGAAGAAGAAAGGTCCCCAATTCTCATAAAACCCATGGAGAAGGTCAACATTGGAATAGAATTGGATCTAAAATTCATACACCTAGCAATGTCACTTACACCTTTAGAAAGAAAGGATCTTATCAAGTTTTTCCAAGAAAAACAAGTGAACTTTGCATGGTCCTGTGCCGACATGCCAGGATTGGATCCTAACTTCATCATGCACCATTTAAATGTTAAACCAGGGGTTAAGCCCATCAAGCAGAAGTTGAGAAAGATGCACCCACATGTAGCTCTCCTAGTCAAAGCTGAATTGGAGAAATTGTTGAAGGTGGGATTTATAAGAGCAATTGCATATGCTGAATGGATATCCAATATTGTACTAGTCACCAAGAATGACAAATCCATTGCTATATGCACAGATTTTAGAGACTTGAATCTTGCATGTCCTAAAGATGACTTCCCACTTCCAAGCATAGATGCGATAGTGGACTTGACAGTGGGTCACTCCATGTATTCATTAATGGATGGTTTTAGCGGCTACAATTAGATAAAAATTGCACCCGAAGACCAAGAGAAGATAGCCTTTACATACCCTTGGGGTACCTTTCATTGGAACGTAATGCCCTTCGGCCTTAAAAATGTCGGAGCTACATACCAAAGGGCAATGACCACTATTTTCCATGATATGATGCACACCTTTCTAGAAGATTATGTGGATGACATATTGGCAAAGTCACATAAAAGAGAAGATCACCTACAAATTATGGAAAAGATATTCACACGATTGGAGCAATTCAAAGTGAGACTTAATCCAAAAAAATGTGCCTTTGGGGTCCAATCCGACAAATTGTTAGGCTACATAGTTCCAGAAAAAGGGATTGAAGTAGATCCAGAAAGGTCCAAGCCATAATGGATATGGAGATTCCAAAGAACATAATTCAAATGAGGTCCCTTCAAGGCAAGATTCAATCAATAAGGAGATTTATCTCTCAACTAGCGGAAAAATGTCATTCATTCACAAGGTTACTACACAAAGACACTATTTTCATGTGGGATGAAGAATGTGACAAAGCCTTCACCTTTTTGAAGACTTATCTAATAAATCCACCAATCCTAATGCCACCAATCAAAAGAAAACCATTGTTGTTGTACATATCTGCCACCGAGAGGTCTCTAGGAGTTCTTTTGTCGCAAGAAGATGAGCAAGGAAAAGAAAGAGCAATCTACTATTTGAGTAGAACATTGATCAAGTATGAAATCAACTACACATTCATGGAAAGAGCTTGTCTAGTGGTTGTCTTTGCATCACAAAAATTGAGGCATTATATGTTGATGCACAAGGTGAAACTTATTGCAAAAATTGATCCTCTAATATACTTGCTAAGCAAAACTACCTTAACAAGTAGGATAGCAAAATGGGTCATGATATTAAGTGAGTTCTACATTGAGTATGTGGATAGGAAAGCCATAAAAGGACAAGTGATAGCAGATCACTTAGCTGAAAACCCATTGATTTCTACACAAACTATTCAAGTGGAGTTTTCGAATTCAACAATTGTCAACATAGAGGCCAAGACATGGAAGTTGTACTTCGACAGATCGTATACACAAGGAGGTTTCGGGGCTAGCATATTATTGATTACCCCATAAGGGTACACTATTCCCAAGTCCTACAAGCTTTTGTTCCCATGTACAAACAACATAGCAAAATATGAAGCTTTAGTCATTGGCATTAAGATGGCTTTAGAATGGAACATCACTGAGCTACAAGTATATGGAGACTCTCAATTAGTAACCAATTAGATCAATGGTGAATACAATACCAAAGATGAAAAACTAATGTCATACATGACTATGATAGATGCTTGGAAAAATTACTTTTCTTTGATAACTTTTGAACAAATTCCAATAGAGAAAAATAAACCAGCTGATGCAATGGCGACCTTGGCTTCCTTACTTCAAAAAATAGATCAGAATGAGAAGTACAATTCTTGGTGGAAGAGTTGGCCAAACCAACATTTGACCTTCCCGACATCCAAATTTTTGCTCTACTCAATGGACATGACTCACCTTGGTACGGCCCTATCTATACCTATCTCAAAGACCAAGTGTTACCTATAGACCAATCCCGAGCCCAAAAACAAAATTTCATCTGACAATCAACCCGTTACATAATCCTTTCCGACACATTGTATCGTAAGGGTCTTGACGAGATGTTACTTAGATGTCTAGAGGAAGAAGAGTCTAACTTAGCTTCACATGAGGTTCATGAGGGCATTTTCGGGCCGCACTCAAGCAGTTTAAACCTAGCCAAGAAGATCCTTCGCATGGGGTATTTTTGGAAAACCTTAGAGAAAGATGCTTGTCACTTTGTCAAAATATGCAACAAATGTCAATACCATGGCAACATGATACATGTACCAGCACAAGAGTTAAATCCCTTTGTAACACCATGGCCATTCTATCAATAGGGATTTGACTTGATTGGCATAATCTATCCACCATCTTCCAATGGGCACAAGTACATCATCACCACTATGGAGTATTTCACAAAGTAGGTAGAAGTCATTCCTTTGATCACAGCCATGGGAAAATAGATCTATATGTTCATCTTGAATCACATCATTTGCAGATATGGTATCCCTCATGCCATAATCATAGATAATGGAAAACAATTCAAAAACAAAGATGTGGATGAACTTTGTGACACATTCCATATTACTCATCACTCTTCGTCCATTTATTATCCTCAAGGAAATGGACAAACTGAAGATACAAATAAGAACATCCTCAAAATCTTGAAGTGATCGGTGAATAAGTCAAGAAGAGATTGGCATGTGCAAATCAACCCAGCATTATGGGCCTATAGAACTAGCATCCAAACACCTATAGGAGTTACGCCATATTCATTGGTTTATGGAGCCAAAGCTATTCTACCTTTGGAGGTTGAAATCCCATCTTTACAAGTATCATTGCAAGGGTTAATAATAGATGAGGACTATAGAGTTTCCCAACTTCAACAATTAGAATTGCCAGAAGAACATCAAACGCAAGCCTATGAACACTTGAAAGTCTATCAGAACAGGATCTCAAGGAATTACAATAAGCATATCAAACCAAGAGTCTTTCAAGTAGGTGACTTAGTGCTAAGAGAAAACCCTAAAAATTAGGTAGAAAGGGAGAAGAAGGTTAAATGGGAGGCTAATTGGCTTGGTATGTTCATCATTGTTTCTTCATTTGGAACGGGAACTTATAAATTAGCAGATTGTGATGGAGAAGAACTATAGGAACCTATCAATAGCATCCATCTAAAGAGGTTCTATACATGATTTAGATGAAAGAGTATAAAGAGTATTAGATGAGAAGCATCATATGTATTGTACATAGTCAAAAAAGATCTTGAAAATACAAAAAAAATTGAAAAAAAAAAATTTGAAAAAGAAAAAAAGTGCCTTGGTGAAAACCTAACAATAGGTGCCTTGGTAGCAAAAAAATGAAAAAGAGAAAAAGACCCAAAGGTGAAAACTTGACAATTAAGCGCCTTTTGTTCCCTTAAGTCATTTCCTAGTTGCATGTGTACATATTGCATTCCCAACATCTCACTTGTACATCTTCATTGCATCCGTCATTTGTGCATGGTCATAATAAAACCTTTCAGTCGCATCATTGCATTGTCTACTTTCCCTAAGTTAGTCACACGATTGCATTTATCACTTGGGGGCAGGAAAGGATTGAATTTTTGGTACAAACAGATTTAATTAGTGCTACATTCGGTCACAACATCAGAGAGAGACTTATCAGAGCTTCAGAAGAGATAGATTTTCGGTGAACCTTTGATGGATATCATTGTTCACACCCAAGTATTTTGATCCTACAACTTTATCCTTGAGCCTTCATTGACTTTATTATTTAGGATTAAAAATTGACAACACTTACAAGATCAGAATGTTTGGAAATTCTATTTGAAAATCTTGATACATTGCAAAACACTTGAAGCATTTCTTTTGATAATCTTTATTAAAATGACTTTTATCATGTTTCTTTAGCTAATCGATGATGTTTTGACTAGATTGGCCATGATGGAGACATGATATTTTTCTTGCCTTTGAGTGACTATTTTGAGGGAGATCCATCAACTTATGAGAATTCATCTAATGACATGGTCATCAAAGAACCGTTGAGGACTATCACATAGGATGAAGAATTGACCTTTGCTTGTTTATGCAAATGGATACCTTGGCTATTTAGATCTTCCATATCTTAATACCAAAATCCACTTGCAACATTGAATCCATTGAAACCGGTATTCATACTCCCATAGTTGGTCATTCAACTAGTGAGGGTTGTACTAGTTTCCAAAAAGGTGTTACCAAAAAGCAATATAAAAGTGGTATTCATATCATCATGATGTGGTCAGTGATGGTTGTATCTGCTTTCTAGTCCTACAATGTTCAATGATGAAAATATTTCTCTATGGCATTTCTTTGCTAAAATCTAGTGACAAATTTGTTGCATTGCATTGCATTTTCATGTTAGATTAAGTGCATGTTTGTAGTTATTTTTCCAAGGGAAAAGGGGTTCAGTTAATCAGCTTGAGTAAAACATTAACAAAGGGGGTTCAATTAAATGTTTTAGCCTTGATTCAAATCAATAATGTGAGATTATCTTTTGCATTCATCCATAGCATTAATCATTATTCATTATCCATATACTAGAAAAGCAAAAGAAAAAAAAATCATTCATTATACATCATTTGCATACATCTAGTTAAGTATAGAATTGCATACATTCAAAAAAATCACAAACATAGGTGCATCCATATTTCCATTAAAGCTTTGCATTCATGCATGGAAAATCAAAAAGCATATCAACAATAGCATAAAATCATTGCATCCATCTATCTATATCATACTTAAGATACATTACATCCATAGCATAATCAAAAGTAAATGCATCATAAAACATCATATAGCTACATATAAAGATAATCTCACATGTACACACCAAGAGAATCAAGGAAGGTATATCATCATATAAATGTTCATAATATCAAATGATCCATCAAATCAGTATAGCAAGATATAATGTCAACAAAGTGATACATCAAGTCCCGATCAATAAACATCAATATGGTACAAGTCATCACAATGAGGAGATCCATCATAATCAACAATCAAGAGCCTGTAGCACCACCCGGTCCATCACCAACACCTGATCCATCTGGACCACCATCACCTGGTCTATCCTAAGTAGGAGGCGTCTAACTAGTGCTAGCCATACTGGGTCTCTGAGTCACAATGGTCATAAATTGTTGCATCATAATCGCCACCTGGTCTAATCTGCCAACAATAGTGGATAAATCTATGTGCAATGTCTAAACATCCCGTGCTAGAGTGTCAACACTAGGAGTAGCCTAAGATGTCTGACCCATATCATGTGATCTAGGAACCTATGGAGGCACCTGTTGTGCCAGAATCTGATCCTACTGTGCCAGAATCTGATCCTGTTATGCTAATGCAACCCATTGTAACTAAACCAAAGGATCCAGTCCTCTAGGAACCTGTCTAGCAGCCTCAATGTGTACCTATCTCTGAGCTCTCTTCTGTCTTTATTGTCCCTGTACCAATGCAGCTCTAGGATGAACAAATCTAGGTCTTTGTTGTACCTGTCAGATATCTCTAGCCCTATCCCTAACATGTCCACCTCACACCCGTGGCTCATCCTATCCTCTGCCCATAGCTCTAGCAACTCTCTCTTCTCTATGAGCTCATTGTCACCTAGGCCTGTCACCATCATCCCCACCATCATCTCCCCCGTCATCCTCTAATCTCTCATCTCTATCTGGAATAGGCTCCGTCAGATCTATGAATCTCAAAAACCTATTCTGAGACCACCAATCTCTGAACTCAAGAGACATACCAGCATCTACTACATGCACTAACATATCCCATCTAGAGTACATCATCCCAGCAATCTGATCACAGGAAAATTGGAAATCAATATGAGCACCCCACACAGAATGCTCTGCCTGAGCTCGAGCATATAACATCGTACCCTATGGCATATCCTGAACTCTGCCATACTGTTTGGAAACCCGACCGAAGCAAAATCACTCAATCACAGTCGTAGATCTACCAATCATCCATCAAGGAGAAAACATATACAGGAGCTCATCATCATCCTCCCTCCAACCCTCACAAAATAGATAAGGTCTCTAGACGACCTGATCCGTGTCATCAATCCTCCGACGCCAGAACTCTAACTTTCCCAGACAATGCTGGAAAACCATGCCACCATATAGAAAAGCATAAGGGAAACCTCACCAATGAATTTGATCTGACACTGGCCTAGTGTTGGGAAGATGGTCCCACACCCACAACTACAGAATCACCACACTTGCTGACAATGAAACACTAGATCTGTACACCACCTCATGCAAATCTTGGTATAATTATGCAAGGATGCAAGAACCCCAATTGAACCACTGAGGCTGCACAAGCAAATCCTCTAGAATTTGGACCCATCCAACAGAGAAACCACGACCTCATCAGTCGGGAAGCAATAATCTACCAATCAGAGCACCTAGAACTACTGGCAAAGTGGGAAAGGAAGCGAACTGTGCCCACGTGATAGTATCATCATCAATGGTGTTACCTCTAAACACCCATCTACATATTGTACTATCATAAATAGAGTCATAGTATACCATCTCTCCTTGAGTAGGAATGTGCAACAATCGATACACGTCCTCTAGCATGATCATCATCTCTCTAAAAGGCAAATGGAAAGTATTGTGGTCAGAGTGTCATCTCTCTGCCACTGTTGTAAGGAGACCACGGTTCAACTAAAACCGCAGGATGTCAAGAAGAAAACTCAAGCCACACAACTCAACAACGCGATACTCTGCTGGGGTCAAAGCCTGACCTAGATCGATGACCCATGATGCAACGGTCTGTATGTAAAGTTTACGAAAATGTGCTTGTGTGGCAAAATCAAGGGAATCATGTCAGTTTTATATATCAGTGAATCATTTTAAGTCAATCAATCATATCAGAATCAACATATTAAGTAATCAAACCTAATACCATTTGTTCATGTCTCTATGTCTTGAGAATGAATTATCAGTTATCTACCTATCAGTTTTCACACTAATCAATCAATCCTACCTATCAGTATCCCACTATCAGTTTTTCTATCCTATCAGATTGACAAATCAAACATTCATTGGTACCATTATCCTGATATCCTAATCACTTGTTTTTCTTAACTACAACATACCTATCTATCTTGGAAAATTAATCAAATAGTCAGAGATATCAAATTTTAATCAGAAAATCAAGTTTGAGTTTCAAATTTCAAAAAATCCTTAGGCATCATTTGCCTATTAGGACACGGTATTTCACCTTACACGATAAATAAAAGATCCTAAGCAGCACTTTATCAATCATACACATCACTTAACATTTCACGCAGCATTTTATAGCTTTAGGCGGCACTTAATAAGGCCTAGGCGACATTAAAAACCTAGGGTTTTATACACGTAAAAACATTTCTACATTGGCAATAAAACCCTACTGCTATGCGGCAGTTAAAAGTGATCAGGCGACATTTTACCCTATCCTAAGTGGAATTTTAACACGCAGAGGCATCATTAAAATGCGCAGACATGTTATTTTAAGGTTCTAAGTGGCATTTAACATCTACTACATGACATTTTATAAAATTTAATCTATGACAACATGAAATAAATGCAATAAATACTATTAAAGAGCAATAAATGCATAAAGGAAGGTTTGAAATCACTCATAGGAGGTCTGTAATCCAAAGGTCTCTGATAATGACAACCTCTCTCGAACTGATGCTCCTAAATAGGAACAACCATCATGAATAATCAACTCAGGATCAGAGCAAAATCTCAATAGTGAAAAGTGAAAATGAATAGTAAATCTAGGTTTTTCAACCTATTTAAGCTAAATTTGACCTAATTTTGAGGTAATTTTTCACCTAGTGACCTATATCAACCTATCAAATCACACCAGGGCATTTGTTTAAATCTGAATATCATTAATGTTTTTCAGAAATGAAAACATATTGGATCAATATCAATCAATCAATCAAATTTTTCAAATCAAGCAATCAATATGTTTCATTTCTGAGGGGGCATCAGAGTATCAAATTGGCATCAAACATCAGTGAATTTGGGGCATCAAAATTTTCAAACTATTATCAGTGAGGCATATCAATGGGGCACATATCATTTTATCAAATCAAATCAGTGGGGCATATCATATCAAAGGTTGAATCATATCAAGTAGCAATCAATTTCATATCAGGTTATCAAATCAAATCAGTGGTGTATCAGTTAAATCAAGACATAAAAAATTTCTTTGAATTAATGAGCTTCGCACATCAATTCAAAGAGGGGCATTTGTAGACACTCAAAAATGGGCAAGTGCTTTAAATCACTAAAATTGCAAAATCTTAATCAAAATGCACTAACTCTAATCAAAATGGATCAAATCAATTTTTAAATGGACATTTATAAATCAAAGTTGGACAAAATCATTTAAAATCAAAGGAAAAATCAAATAATGACATTAAATAATTAAATACAAGCTTAAAGGGGTCAAAAACACTATATAGTTGATTTTAATCAATTAATTGTATAGTTTTAAATCAAAAATCAAATTGAACCTATTCCCTTACATGACTAATTTAACTAATTGATGGAATTTAATTAATCCTAATATCTTTCAACAACAATTTGAGCAACCAATGAGAATTGAGGAACAAAAGCACATGGATCACTCAAAGGAATTGAATCTCAATCACACATTTCAACTTTGAATCTCATCCACTCAATTTTGTCCTTTTGTCCAAACCTTTGAGACAAACATTTAAATTGTCCCCCCATTTAAAAACATTGCAAAGTTTTTGACTCAACCAAGGCTAAATCATGATTAATTCACTCTACCCCCTACCCTTGGGAATTTACTATAAATAAGAGGCATTTTGAGAGCAATAATGATCTTAGAAATTCATTTGCAAAAACATCACCATTATAGTCATTTTTCATAGCAATTGAGAGCATTTGAGAGCATTTGAATTATCTTTGTATCACATTATCAATTTTGAGAGCTAGATTAAGCATTTGCACTATCATATTTCTCATTCTAGATTTGTCACTAGTGGAGAATAGGCTGAGAGCTTCGCTTACCAGATTAGTTAGAGAACCATGGGATGCCATGGATGTTAATTTCAATTCATAGTTTAAATTTGCATTGTATTTGCTTAGAATTGTACTTAATTATCCTAATTCCATGAAGGTGTTTAACATACACACACAATATGAGAAATATATGGATATGGTATTCATTGGGTAACTTATTGACGAGTCTATGACATTATGTTAGTGATTTGATTGTATTACATAATTCTATTATAAATTAAAGATTGAAAATGAACAAGTTTATGTGGTCGGTAAATGAAGAACTTAGTATACACTAAGCAGTGTAGTGTATACCAAGTATAGTATTAACCAAGTTAGAAGTCACTGACACATCATGGTATTGACCGAGTGAAAGAAATAAAATGGAACATATGACTGTTGACTAAAGATGATGAGATGGACAAATATGGATGCTTTTGAGGTTAAAGATAAAGTTTGTTATGAAGATTAAATGACTAACAAAATTCAAGGATGATCGGATGATCTAGAATGAAACGTGTTTCAGACACAAGTTTCAAGGAAGGTTGAAGTAATAAAAATCAACGGTGAAGATTAAGTGGAAAACTGATGGATGAGAAGAAAATGGTTGATCATGTCTATAAAAGGAGATGAGAGATTCATTATGAAGATGATGCACATGAGAAGATTGCATTCATGTGAAGCTAGTCAGACCAGTTGAAGAAAGAACCGAGAAAATTTGCAAACTACACCAAGCGTCAGAGAAAGGAATTAACCGAGAAGAATAGAGTTGGAGGATACAAAAAAAATAAATTGATTATGATGGCTAGAGGTATTTTGAGCTTAGCATAGATTTGAAAATCTGCAAAGGAATTTGTAATTGAATCAAATCATTTACTGTTGCATTCTAACCATTTCTACAAGTAAATCTCTTAACCGAGTGGGACTTAACAGTCTTTATTATTTCATTATGACATTCAATGAATGTTGATTATTTTCATGTTGACCCCATAGTGAATTTTTGGTCACGAAGAATTGTTATTGATAAATCCTCTAACAAGGTCACACCTTATAGTGTGTTTTGTAACCTTTAATAGGGTTGGCTCTTAACTAAGCTCACTTCAAAAGAGTGAAATTATTTCGGGTACCGGTCCCAGGTGGTTTTTCCCCTAACAGGGTTTTCACATTAAAATCAAGTGTTATATGTGTATGGATGTGATGATTTATTATTTTACTTTACACATTATAATTACTAGTTTGATCAGTATATACACTAGTTAATTTTACTGGTATTCGGTTAATGAACAGAAAGGCATAGACAAAGTTTTACCTAGTTGTTTAGATTAATTAAAGGATTTGTTTTATACATATGGGAGTATTTGGGACTATAGGATGATTGGACTTAATTGATTCACCCCCCCCCCCCCCCCCCCTCTCAGTTATCTAACATTCACAACCTTTATATGAATAAAAGAAATCTATATGTTACCTGTGCAAAGTTGTCACTGATCTGATTTTAAATTGTTTCCAAAATATCAATCTTCTTGGAAACAATCTCCACATTGAATTTTCTTTTAGAACATATGTTTGAACATTTTGTATTATACTACTTATGATGGATGTTCTTAATTTTATACTTTCTACCACAATCCTAGTCTAATGTAGTTCTTCTTTGAGTTACCCATCTGCACAAACATACATAGAAAACTCTTAACAAAAGTGCTTAAAAGGATGAATTTTATTAAATACACTCAGAGAGATTCTCCAACATCATCTAAGATTTGTTTGAAAGATGATTTATCTTTATTAGACTGAGAATACTAATTCTACATCATCCTAAACAAAGATCAAACAAAACAAAATTACATTAAATAGACTGAGAGAGATGCTTCAACAATCATCAAATTTTGTTTAAGATAAATTTTTTGGTTGAATACACTGAGAAAAAATGCTTTCAGATCATCTTAAAATAGATTTTTTTAATCAAACAAACAAAATATGATCGAACACAAAACCAAGAATTAAGTGATTTAGTTAGGGTGACAAATAAAAATAATTCAACATCAATCATAAACAAATGATACTATTCAAAAGATTACTTCTAAAATCAACTAAATCACATTTATGAACATGATATTATATTGAATAAGTTATATGAGTAAATTCTCCATCATCCTAAAAAATAGGAAGTTCCATTGAAAAAAGTTAAGATAACAATCTCATGCTGCATAGAAAAAAGTATTGAGAAATAGAGGATTCATGGGAAAATTTTATCGAAGGAAGAAAAAATGCCATATTAGAAACTTTCCATACAATATTGATATGGATGGTGGAAACCTAATAGCATAAGAAAACATATAAAAAAATCAATAAAGAAAATTATAAGTCCCCAAAAACTTATCAAATCAAATCTCATATCCGATCGAATCTCAAGCAATCAAATCAATTATATCTGTTCGGATCTTGTGCAATCAAATATTGCAAATTAAAAATAAACATTTCACAACATTCTTCATATTTTTCGCAAGGAAAATAGATGCAAGGAAAGTTTGATCTTTATTTGATCATTGTTCTTTACTGGTATTTATCTGGATCCTTCTCATGCATCACTTAATGACATATATAATATTTTCTCATCATTAAGACCTTTTAGGGGCGGGCAACCAAAAGTAGCCAAAGATAGATGCCTTGGTACATATATAGAGGTTGCTCTTGCTCTTATTCAAGGCCCATTAGAAAACATGTCTCAAGGTACAGTGAAACATTATGGAGGCAATAGTCAAATAATAATATGTGCATAGGGCTTTTACCTTTGGGCCTAGATTTGTTCATGATTCATTAAATCATCCAAACTATGCATATTTGGAAAAGAAAAGATTGAGATGGATGGATCATTTAGGTTGTGAAGATTGTCATCATAAACCTTTAACACGTGTGGAACCACCCGTATGATCCTAAGTTATGGAAAAAAATAAAAAATTAGAATTACCAATAATAAGAAAAAGAAAAATACCCACTTCATCTCCTACACTGAAAAAAAAGAAAAAAAAAAAAAAAAAGATTAAACAATTTATGTTAGCTTGTGGTGACTGATCAGGAAAGTATTGTACATGTTGTAACTCATTCTAACCCTAAAGTGGCAAAATATTGTATAATATGGCTTAGGGTTAGGGTTTTCATAATGTATGTTTTAGTAGCTTCTTACAGCGGTATTGAGTTGTAAGGGATTACAGATTGTAATCAAGTTGTAATCACTGGATAATAAAATATTGGACTTGTTGTTGGTGGACGTAGCCTAGGGATTGGGTGAACCATGTTAAATCTTTGTGTCTTCTCTTCTCTTCTAGGTGGTTTATGGTTGTTCTGATATTGGTTATATTTGCATGTAATTGTTATTTATGTCTTGTTAATCCTAACAATTTAATCCCATGTTCTCCAAAGATTGAAATTTGAATTATTAAAAACAAAAAAGGGGTAAAATTTTCTGAGACAAGAAGAATTAAAAACTTTATTTACATGCAATGAATCCTCCAAGTACACCGAGAGTATCAAGTGGACCCTGCACTATATTTGATTCATTAAAAGTTTAAAACTCACTTTTTATATGAGAAGAAGACAAGGAGAGTGCCCTGCCACATTCAATTATACTTTATAATGGAAGTGTGTGAATTAATTAAACTACAAGGCTTGAACTATAAGTTTGCAATTTGAAACACTTATATTCAAATCTAAAATTTTGACAAATCTGAGTAGTGACTTGCATATTCCTATAAATTTCAGCTACTGCCAATAAGTTGTTCATTGGTAAAACATTAAAAACCCTATTGTAAGGATTCAAGACACTCATTCAATTTGAAAAGAACAATATGCATTGACATTAGATTTGGATTGACTTTATGTTTAGAAGTAGAAAGTATTGTAGCTATAAATAATATTTATCAACAGTAAGCAAGAGCGTAATCCATGTGCTTTATTACTCAAAACCAATTGTGTTGGGCTAAAAATAGGACACAAGCTGAGGAAACTTATGAAATTCTAGAAAATTATTATTAAATCATTTATCATATCCACCCCACATGATTTTAGAATTTCTATAATATTTTCAAAAAATTCTTGTCAACATTGAAAGATTCTAATGGCATACTTTCTATCGTCAAATGTGTTAGGAATGTTAAAAAGTGAAATGTACATAAAATCACTATTAAAACATTGTAGTTGATAAGGCATTTAAGAATCATTTCTTCTGGAGACTAAATAGCTTGAACTACTCATTCATTGTGTAGACAAAGACTTTTTTTAGCGAGAACCAAAAATTTATAAAAAGCTATAGCCACACCAATGAATTTTGTACCTCTAAGAAGTTATGCACTGAGTTTTTTACTATGGTACCAAATAGTACTTGTCAAATTTTATCCTTCATCTTAATAAAATTGAATAGGATGAACTACTTATCCATAGTGTAGGCAAATACTTTTTGAGGGGTGGAGGTTTAGTTAAAAAATAATTTTGTATGCTACTAGCTTCAAAACCAACTAATTTTGAACTTTATACCTCTAAGAACTTATAGACTAAGTTTCTCATTATTTTATTACATTTAATATAAGGGTTAAATTGACCATAATAACTAGAATATTTGTCTATATAGGAGGGTGTGAGTGGAAGAGATCATCAGTTATTTCAATTTCTCGAGCTTTATAAGTCTGTGACAACTGACAAGAATACAATGATGAAGATTTTGATGGTGGTATGTTCATTGGTATATCTTGTGGTAAGAGTAATACCAATTCTTGGTTGGACTGTAGTTCATGCTACATTTTATGGTGGGGTTGATGCCTTTAGAACCATGGGTTAATTTCTAGTGTTAGTTATTTCTAGTTGAGTGTTTAATTCCGATTAAGAATTTATACCAATTTAAACACTTAAAGAAGGCCCAACCTTAAAGGATAAGCATGCAAGATGAACATAATTAACTTCAGTGTAGATTTTATAAAGGTCGTTCATGCAAGACAAGTACATAACCTCCATGATTCAAACCTTCTATTGTAACATACTGATTAATGAATCTGTCATTTCCAACTACAACAAAGCTTATGTAAACCTAATTGAGTGATGCTTGAAACCGTTTATGAGACTAACTCCCTTTGATATAGAGTAGGATTCAATACATTAATGCATGGGTGGGTGAGAAGGATTTTATCTATCACAAAACATATAAAGCTTTCTCATTTTTCATATTATAAGACATGAAAGTTTGGTTTCTGTTTAACCAATCCTTATATCACAGTGAGAAGGTAATCAGGCCTTTCCAAACCTTTTATTGATAGTGATAGTGTAAATAATGTGTGATAACTCAAGCTTTCTAGTAGTCTATAGTCTTGAACAAAGGGGATGGTTCCACTACAAGGTGTGATTTTCCTCCTGTTTGTGGGTGCTATACATCTCCATTTGAAAACTTTCCTTGTGAAAGTTTATATTTTAAAAAGAATAATAATGTTGTATAGTTGGTATCTCCATCATCTTCTCTTGAATTTCAAAATCCATCTTCATCTCTTCAAACCCCGACTTGTTCTCCCAAAAGTTTTGTATTTGTGGTAAAACATCCCACCCAACGTGTCTATGCTTATTGAGACTTCCCCATTGGTTGTGGGATAAATGATCATTTAATCACTATTGGTGTAATTAAATATTCCTAATTACACTTAACTTAATCTTACTTAGGATAATGCATTGCATAGTAGTTTGTGATTGAGACACCTAGGAGTTTGCACCTCAATTAAGTACATGGTGTAGGAGAAATTCCACTTTTGGTGTGAGCTCAAACTTCAGTGCTCTTATCACATTATCATCTTAATCCCATTGCACATACTTCATTGCATAATGAAGGATGATCCACATTTGGTGGACATGTGATTACACCTAGCATAGGTGATAGCTTATCAACTCCTTATCATTCTCTCTTATCACCTTTCCTATATAAGGAGGCCTATTATGTAATCATGGAGGTGAATGCATTGGATCAATTAAATATCAATCATTACATTCATATTATCTCTCTTATGCTTTTATTTAACCTCTAGATCCTTAGTTCAATCTTTTCTATTTACAAATTCTTACATGGTATCAGAGCCATTGGAGCGTTTTGATTAGCTTATTTGAAGAGATCAAGGTGCAAGTGTTGAAGGTCCAAATCTTAGATATGAAGACCAACATGGCGTAGAAGCATCTTGGAGTAGATTTGACCTCACCATTGCATCTAAGAGGTTGTTTTGGTTAAAATCAACTATAAACTCCCCCATTTCCAATGAAAGTCCAAATCGAGGCAATTTTTTTTTTGCAAATCGAGTCATATGACCCGATCTACACCTCTACGGTATGATTTTGAAAATAATGTCTATATCAGATTTTTTTTTGTAAATTTTTAATTACTAGTCTGGTACGTGCCCTGCATTTATTCAATATTATCAGGAAATATTCCCTGTCATAGGCAAACGTCTTCATACATCACCAATCGAACATGACAATGGGCCCACCGAAAGAGACCGAGCACATCAATGAGCTCAAGCCTGAAAGTGGGTTCATCTGATTTCTCTACTATATCTCTAGTCATGTACATTCATAAAGGCCTTCAAGGCCTTTCCCATGGTCGATGTGGGATAAACATCAGAGGAATAAAAAACATGATGTCTCATGTGCCTTCACAAACCTCCAGATTGCAACCAAATGACTTCTGCACCAAGCTCGCCACCTAACCGAGCTTCCCATCAAAGCTCACTTTACAATCTCTACGTGGGTTTGCATATTTAAACAGTCTGAAGACCTTCCTCCCACCGCATGTGGGATTAAATCCATGCACTCAACTGCTCCTCCAAGCTATTGTCGCCACCGCCCAAGCTGCAAAACACACCTCCTCCACAGCGCTCCACTACATGGAGCCTCTACATGGGATGGGGGAGACACCTCAGCCACGATGCAACACATTCCAATAGCGCCATGTGGCTGCCAATAAGTTGCCACCTCAATAGGTGCAATGCCAATCAGCTCCTGATACGTGGTCTTTTGCCACATCATGCCCAAATAGCGTAAGGCCACGTCAGCACCCTAAAAACACAACACTGACATCATCATCATATGGTGATGACATCACCCATACAACTACCTGTGTCATCATCTAGTCATCACCACGTCAGCCAAGGGGCCCATTTTTTTGCCACATCACCTTCTTATGAGCTTAAAATTAACGGTTGTCCAGCCGTCAAACATGGCAATTGGCAGTTTTGATGATGTCCATATGACCATCAAATTTAACATAGAAAAATGCTGACATTAGCAAGGGTTTAAAAAAATTGCCTTCACCATTGGAGTTTTTGATTTTGCAGTCCAACTTCAGAGGGCCATATCTTGCTCATTTTTTCTCCTTTTTTTGAGCAATTTTTTTTAAATTTTGGGTAGAATTTCCTGAAGAGTCCAATGGTGGTATTATTTTTGCAATTTGGTGGCCAGATTTTCTTGACTATTTCTGCCTATTCCTGATTTTTGCAACTTCCAGAGCTTCGTTTAGGCACATACGATAACATTTTGAGGTGATTTTTTTTTTGAAAGTGCATGATTTTTCATCTAATTTCCAAATCTGCAATCAGATTTTAATGATTTGGGGTGGATATATCACTTTCAGAAATAGGTCATTTTGGGGCTATATTTGTACTTGGTTAATCCTTGGATTTCAATTTTTTGATTTGCATCAGTCATTTGAAGGAGTTATCAGTCATTATTTGGTTTCATTATGGATAATTCAAAGGTCAAAATCCTCACTCCATATAACTACCATGAATGGAAAGAATCTTTAAGAGATCATTTGTTAAGTATTGGATTGCTTAGAATGACTCTTGGGCAGGATCAAGAACCACAAATAGGTGTTGCAGAAAGGTGAAAATGGTTTGATCAAAGGGATAAAGCACTTGGCTCTCTTAGATCATCCATCTCTCATGACTTTCACTTTCATATTGCATCTTGCACACATCCTCCTAATGCTTGGGTCATATTGGAAGGTCCCTTTGGTAAAACTGATAGAATTAGAAAATTCAGATTGGAGAATGAGCTCATAGGTCTAAATGCTAGTGATTTTGACAATATTCAAGACTTTTTCTCTAAGTTCAATTCTATTAGATTGGAGCTTTCTACTTGTGGCATTGTTAAAGGGGATGGAAAATTGATGGTGTCTATTCTTTCCAAGCTAGGTCCTGATTATTCTATCTTTGTTTCTACATTCTATGCTACTATGGATGCTCTTGGGAGTGCATACAAATTGCCATCCCTTGATGAATTTTTAGCTCAACTCACAAGGGAACAAGCAAAGTTGGCACACATGGGTCAATTGAAGCCTTCTACACATCATGCATTTATTGCAAGTGAGTCCACATCAAAGGCTTCTAATGGAAAAGGAAAGAAACAACATAAGGATCCTAAGCCTCATGACAAAGGTAATGAATCTCCTTCACATAATTCTAGTGAATCCAAGTCCTCTTCAAGAGAGGAATCATCTAGAAGAAAGAGGGATAAATGTGTTTATTGTAAAAAGCTAGGACATGATGAGCATAAGTGTTTTAAAAAGAAGATTGATGAGCTAACTCACATTATTCATAAGCACAACCTTAAGGTTCCCTCATTAGTGTCTACTCCTTCTTCTACACATTTGGTAGCTTCTACATCTCCATCATCATCCAAAGATAAAGGTAAAGGACAAGCACTCTTGGCTTCCACACATCTTAAGCAAGGTAAATGGCTTCTTGATTCAGGTGCATCACATCATATGGCATCTTCTATAGATATGTTTTCTTCTATTGAGCCTTGTAATTATCCTAATATTTTGATGGGTAACAACACATTCATGAGATTTTTTGGGAAAGGTTATATTCCTTTGGGAGAGGGGACATTTAATGATGTTCTTTGTGTACCATCCTTGACCACTAATCTCCTTTCTATTTACCAAATTACACATGGGGCACAAGGTAAAATTGTTGAGTTCACTCCTGATTTTGTCTACATTAGGGACATGGAGACTAGAGATGTCATAGCTATGGGAGTTGTTGATCATATATCACGCTTGTATTATTTTTCACATTTTGTTGATGATGATTATGATATTCATGATGTACACATCCCTTTGCCAAGGGATAATTTTGTATATGAGGAGAACTTTGGGCACTTGAATCATTTTTTTGTTGAGATGAGTGTTGAGCTTCCTACTCCCCCACCTCCTGCTTCTTCAAACACAAGCTCTACTATTCATCAGGATGATCATAGTGTTTTAGATCTTGCAAAATGTGATGACTACTTGGATGTCTCTTTAACATTTGTTGATTCCCATGATGCAGATTTGGGAGACATACATGAGGGGGTTTCTCTTTCCTTTGATGATAGCATCATAGTTGGGGATACTTCTTCACCTTCTTTGGAGATTGGCACTCTTGATTCTTCTCCTTCTTCACTTTATTTGTCACATGAGGTGATAGATTCTTTGATCTTGGAGAGACCTATTCAGTCTTCAGAGATTCATGCATGGAGACCTTCATCTTCTTACTCCTTCCTTTTTTACATGGATTGGCTTCTTCATCATTTCATGTATCTATTTCTTCCTAAGGGGAGACATGTTTCTTGTAAGCATTGGATTATCTATTGTTTGCAGGTACTCTTCATCAACATAGGAGCTTCTACATTATGGGGGGATATCATGTCTCCAACTATCCTTCTAAAGAGGGGATCATTATTTGTATATACATGATGTATGTAATTATTGGGGGGTCTTGAGCACTCCATCGATCCATGCATCTTGTTTTCTTCTCTCTTTTTGGGTGAGGGTTTTTCTCATGAGGTTTTCCCTCATTCTCCACTTTATGAGAGTTATTGTGTTTCATGTATTGCATTACATAATTGTACATGGGTACCTAGCATGGCCTAGTAGTTGGGACCTATCTTGCATTTTAATTTTAAGTGCATTCCCCTAAGTTACACTTAAGGGGGGGTGTTGGTGTAATTAAATATTCCTAATTACACTT
The DNA here is from genome assembly GCA_027943335.1 of Chamaecyparis obtusa. NCBI lineage: Eukaryota > Viridiplantae > Streptophyta > Pinopsida > Cupressales > Cupressaceae > Chamaecyparis > Chamaecyparis obtusa. The sequence continues at coordinate 170,515 of BSBK01000177.1, read as the reverse complement.
AACTTAATCTTACTTAGGATAATGCATTGCATAGTAGTTTGTGATTGAGACACCTAGGAGTTTGTACCTCAATTAAGCACATGGTGTAGGATAAATTCCACTTTTTGTGTGAGATCCACCTTTAGTGCTTGTAGCACATTATCATCCTAATCCCATTGCACATACTTCATTTCATAATGGAGGATGATCCACATTTGGTGGACATGTGATTACACCTAGCATAAGTGATAGCTTATAATCTCCTTATCATTCTCTGTTATCACCTTTCCTATGTAAGGAGGCCTATTACATAACCATGGAGGTGAATTCATTGGATCAATTCAATATCAATCATTGCATTCATATCATCTATCTTGTACTTTTCTTAAACCTCTAGATCCTTGGTTCAATCTTTTCTATTTGCAAATTCTTACAATCACCAAGGCGGGGTAACATAAATATGTTGCAGCTATTTTTGCTACACCTTTTATTATAATAGACTCTCATACTTCAAGATTTGAATTTGATAGTTAGAAACTAACTTCAGACAAAATCTATTAGCCAAGGAAGAGGACTATATTTTTAAAGTAATAAAATTGTGGTAAAAGGGAAAGAGAAAAAATGTTTCCATTTGGATAAGTCTCCAAAGAATCACACCATCTCTTTCAATGTTCTAGAGCTTTGAAACTTGCAAGGTGGTCACCAAAACAAGGAATTTCAATCATTTGACAACAAGTGTGGAAAGGGGTGACACCTACAAGTCTAGAAGATTTACTATGCCAAGGTTGTCTACATTTGGAAGGTATGGAGTAAATTCATTTAATAAGGTTGCAAGGAAGCCTCACAATCTTTCTTTGAAGATAGTCACTACCTCAACACAACTGACTTCACCTCAAATTGTGAGCAGGGTCCCCAAAATATCTCCACTAAAATTTGTGGGAACTATAGTTTAGTTGAATCAAAATCCACCAACATGTGGAAACGTAGGAGAAACCTTGTAATTATTTCAGGTTCTTTGGAGGAGAAAGTTACATGATGAGGAAGTTGGTGTCAAAAACTCTTCTCTATATGGAACTCATTTTCGTGCAGATCTAAAAACCACCCAGATTTTGAAGGATAATAACTTGTATGTCAACACAGGAAAACAAATTTTGGGTGTCTTCCCAAGGTTGGAAGGTGGAGACCAATTCCATTATAGGATTGAACTTTGTGTTATGGGTCTTCATCACTAGATACAAGCTATAATTGACTTCTTAAAACAAGGGAATGTGCAGGAGGTTACAAGAATCGTGGCATCAAGAGGCTACAAAGATGATCTTGATAGTGGGGATGTGTTCATTTACATAAAACATGGTGAAAACAACTACTATAGAGATGTACGACAAACAAAGGATCAAAAACTTGAACATGGGAATTTGGCTCTGAAGAACAACATAGAGATAGAAATACTTTTATGAGTATTCCAAGGAATAAAGAAAAAACAACCTAGAAATGATGGAGACAAAGATAGTGGAAAGAACAAGGTAAGAGTCCTATATACTTATGATGGAGTTTGTGATATGGATAGATGTTGGCGTGATAGAGGAACATTTGGATACTATGTATTTAAATTCCTTCTAAGAAGACAATTAGGCCAACCAAAGCTAGCAAAAAAGTTAGTGCAATTTGTTGGAAAGCCACTAAAATATACAATTCAAGGTAGTCTTTGTATTAAGGACATTTCAAAAGTTCTTTCAGTATAGCATGTCTAGCTTGGATTTCTTCAACCATTTATGTTATGATAACTTGCACTTTTATCCAATCAATAAAACTATTTGTAGAAGAAAGCATGTATGACATTAAGAATGAGTAGACGCATTTAATAATCAATATTAGAAAGGTGCATTAGAAACATGACAAACCTATGTAAATATTTTAAATGATCTTACAATGAGAGAAAGGAAACCTAGCCAGAAGTATGCATGTCATCCCACATTATCAACAAAGCATCCAAATGCAAGAATGTTATTGTGATTTCTTACAATAGGGGAAAAAAAACATAAACCTAAAGCAGATCAAATTTAACTCTTGAGAAGAATGATCATAGCTCAAAAGATGCAAAACAAAGAATGAGAAACAACCATATAAGTTGTACTTCCAAAATATAGTAAACCCTAGGTAACTCAAGGCATACATGAGTAAAGGGGAAATCTAATTGTTAGAAAAGTAAGAGACAACAATTACATCATTTGGAAAGAAAACCCACAAGTGTGACAAGAAGAGGTGATTTGTGGAGCTACTTGGTAGAAAAAGACAACTCTAGTATGAAAGATTCTAGCAATTCTTCAAAATGGCTATAGGCAGTCTGAATATTGTTAATGCCATTCACACAGTATATTTATAGAGGGTGTAGGCAACTAGAAGGCTATTCAATGTTGCAACTGGAAATTTAATTCAACATAAATATATGGCTAAAAGACAAGCCAACCGAAGATTTCACCAATCATAAAAAGATTCTTTGAGATCTATCTAGATACCAAAGATTACAAATATCCCAAAAATGAATTAATGTGATCGAATTTCATTATACAATAATAAAATAAAGATTTTGCAAGGATCCTCATTTACTGCTCGATGAGTAGTTTTCAACATAGGTTAAAATAGTTAGGGAATACTGGTTTGAATGGTTAGGTTTGAAGTGAGATCCCCACTTATAATAGCCTATCGACTAAATATCTACAATATAAAAATAAAAAGATAAAAATGTCAAAATTCATGAAAGTTCTATTTTAATGTGAGATATGACTAGCAGTTGCACATTTTTCAATGTGTGCAACTTAACACTGATAGATAGCTCTGTGCAAGTTGAAGGGCGAAGAGTATAGGTTGATGTTCTAGTAATAGGAGTTGTGGAAATGTGTAGTTTGATGTTAGTAAATGTTTTCGTATTATTAATTTGAAATATTTGTTTATATCTTTTTGAAATATTTTATTAGAAAAATATCTTTAATATTAAATGAACATGTTTCTATAGTTAATAGTAATTAAAATATATTTTGTCAAAATATGATTAATTGAAACTATGGTAAATCACTATTACTTATATTGAGCTGTCAAAAATTAGTTTTGTTAATAATTTTTTATTTAGTTGTTGTAAATTAGTATCAGTTATCAATCACTATATTACATAAAAAAAAATTAATATAAAATGAACAAATGAGTATAGTTAATAGTAATTTAATTAGTGGTTTGCTAGACTGTGTAATTGCAACTATAGTAAATTAGTTTGTTTAAGGAGGTATAGTTTTTAATATGACAATATGATTAATAGTATTTTATCACGTAGCTTATATTTATTTGTGTATGAGAAAATATCTTTAATATGCAATTAAGAGAGCTTCTTGATGGCATTTTGTGATAAAGTGATCAATTGAAAGTATGGTAAATAACTATTGATTATATTGTCATGTCGAAAATAAGTGTAAAATGTAGTTGTATCTCCAAGGAAGAAAAACTATATTTACAACGTTTGTGTATTTACATAGTTTGTACTTCTAAGTAAAATTGGGACTCATTAAGAAGTGCAAAAAAAAATTATTTTATTTTTAATTTAAAGATAATTGTATTTAAAGGAGACAAAAATAAAATGTGCTTAAAAGGAATTTTTGAAACAAAACTTTAACATTAAAATAACAAGTTATTTGAATAGCAGGTTTGTGTATTTACATGGTTTGTAATTTTAACATATTTTGTGAGGATTCAATTGGAATAGACATATTTATTGTTGTATTTTTTTTTTGTATTTTTTCAATAAAATGTTTAAATGTACATTTTAGATAGTGAAATATCTATAAGGTAAATAATTATAACTGATTTAAAAACTATATATTACATCTCACATTTTAAAATGAAGTTTTAACATTAGATAGTACTTTGTTATTTTAGTCATTGATTGGAATAACAATAATACAATTTTGAGATTATATAAAAGGTGAATGTAATGTGTTGTACAATAAAGTGTGAATAATGTTACAAATTTAAAAATTGATTTAATTGTAGTGCACACAATATCATTTTGGAAAGAATAAAAAATATGTGTGTGTGAGAGATTTACACCTTCATGAAATAACAAGATTTAAAAGACAATTACACTATTCAAAGCAAACTAATCTAAATAATGCACAATTAATCTAAATATCTCATGGATCTCTAAAATAAAGTGGTAAATGAGGCTCTCAGCTATGATCCTCACTAGTGACACTCTAAAGATGAGAATTAAGCTATATAATATGCAAATTTAGATCTATTCTATCAAATTCTAGCTCTATTTGATGAACAATCTACTATGATCAATGCAATTTAAGCTAATTAGCAATGACAAATGATAAGTGAGTGATATGGATGCAAATTGACAAAGCTTTGCTGCAATTCAAAGATATGGAGTGGATCCATTATGCTTCTAAATGCCTTCAATATATAGGATTTTCCCAAGGGTAGGGGGTAGAGTGAGATAACCATGGTTATGCTTGGGTAAGGTCAATTGGCTTTCCTTTGTCCCTAAATTGGGGGACAAACATTTAAATGGTTTCAAAAGGCTGGACCATTTCAACAAAAGTGAATGATTTGTGTCCATTTTGTCTCCTTTTTTGCTTTGTTGAGGGAAATTCATATTTATTAATTAATTAAAGTAATTAAATTTAGCCATGAAGGGTAAGATGTTCATTTTGATTTTTGCTTTCAACAACTATGTCATTAATTGAATTTAATCAATTTCTTAGTGTTTTTCCCCTTTTCAAGCTTTATTTAATCATTTAATCATTTAATTGAATTTTCCTTTGATTTGAATTGTCTTTGTTCCATTTATTGATTTTTCGTGCTATTTTGATGATTTGATTGCACCTTTTGATTGATTTAAGCCTTTGGCCAATTTTCCATGTCTACAAATGCCCCTCTTTGAGTCGATGTGCGAAGAACACCGATTCAAAGATTCCCTTAGTATGATGATCTAATTCAGGTCCTGGTTCTGATATGCCTCTGATCGTTCTGATTGATGTACTTCCTGATGATGATGATGTGCCTCTGATGATGGTGCTGATATAATTTTGATGCCTCTGATATGATATAGGTCCTGGTTTTTCACTGATAAAGGTCCTGGGTTCACTGATAAAGGTCCTAGATTCACTGATTGCTGATATGTTGATAGGTTTGATATGATAGCAGATTTGATATTGATTTTTCTCCTGATATGAAATTGATATGCCTCCTGATATGAAATTTATATGCCTCCTGATATGAAATTGATATGATATGATAACTTGATATGATATGATATGCCCCACTGATAAATGTTTTTGATGTGATGCCCATTTGATACTCTGATGCCCCCTCAGAAATAAAACATATTGATTCCTTGATTTGAAAGATTTTGATTAATTGGTCCAATATGTTTTCATTTCTGAAAAATATTGATGATATGCCATGACTCACAATTTGCATATCCAAGATAGATAAGTCTGTTGTAGTTAAGCAAAACAAGTGATTATAACAGGATAATGGTACCAATGAATGTGATTTGTCAATCTGATAAGATAGTAAAACTGATATGGGATAACTGATCAGTGTGAAAACCGATACAGTTGATAGGATTGATCTTGATTAGTGTGAAAACCGATATGGGATCCTGATAGGATTGATAAACTGATACTTCACTCTCAAGACATTGAGACACGAACAAATAATGATAGGTTTGATTGCTTTGATTGACTTGATTGATTGACGTAAGATGATTCACTGATATAAAATACTGATATGATTCCCTTGATTTGCAAAACAGGCACATTTCCATAAATGATATATATATATATATATATATATATATATATATATATATATATATATATATATATATACACGGACCTTAGCTTCTTAGATATTTGGATTTAAGTCATGGGTTTGACCCAGCTAGAGTATAGGTTATTGAGATGATTGATTATGGAGCTCTTTCAGTTTGTTGATATTGTATCATGATATTTCAGTTATTGATCAGGACTTTGATGTATCACTTTGATGACATTGTATCTTTGATTAGACAAAGTGCATGGATCTTTGATATTATGGACACTTATGATTTATGGACTTACCTTGATTCTTGATTGAATGACCCATTTTATGATTGATCAAGATTTCAATTGAATGACCCCCCTTTTCCCTTGGAAAAATACTACAAACAAATGCACATGCAATTAATCTAACATGATAATGCAATTAACCTTCCATGATAATGCAATGCAATGCAGCTAAGTGTCACTAGCTTTTAGCAAATAAATGCCTTGAGGATAAATTTTCATCATTGAGCACTTTGGGACCGGAAAGCAAGTACAATCACCACTGCCCACTGACATGATGATATGAATACCGCTTTTTATCACATTTGGTAACCTCCTTTTTGAACTAGTACAACCCACACTAGTCGAATAAACCAACTATGAGAGTATGAATACCAGTTTCAATGAATTCAATGTTGCATAAACAAGCAAAGGTCAACCTTCCACCCTATATGAAAGTCCTCAATGATTCTTTGATGACCATGTCGTTAGACGAATTCACATAAGTTGTTGGATATCCCTCAAGATAGTCACTCAAAGGCAAGAAAAATATCATGTCTCCATCATTGCCAATCTAGTCGAAACATCATCGATTAGCTAAAAATATGTGATAAAAATCAATGTAAGTAAAGATCATCAAAAGAAAACTTCAAGTGTTTTGCATTGTTTCATGATTTTCAAAAAGTATTTCCAAGGATTTTGATCTTTTTAAAGTGTTTTGTCAATTTTTAATCCCGAATAATAAAGTCAATGAAGGCTCATGGATCAAGTTGTGGTAATTGAATTCTTGGTTAGTGAACAATGATATCCATCAAAGGTTCACGAAAATCTTCTTCTCTCTTCTGAAACTCTGATAATTCCCTCTCTGATGTGACTAAATATTGTACTATTGAATTCTTTTGAAGTTAATGCCTTGCTTCATGTGAATTCATGCTTGTTTGCTGAAATCTGTTGATTAAGATCAAATGCCCCAATTGGATAGAAAAAATGTTGGACTTGGACAAACTTTCAAAATATTACCGAAGCTCGGTTTATGCAAGATGCAGCTCAAAGCATTTTATGCTTTCCTTTTTACCAGCTCTCAAACAAGATCACATTGGTTTGCCCCCAATGTCTTAGCAAGATATAGGACAGGAAGGATGTATTTGCAAGCTGATGGATTAGAGATGGAAAGGCTATGATGGAATAAGTATGCGAATGTGACCCATAGGACTATCTCCTCAAGAGTACCCAAGCTAAGGAAAAAAATGATATAGCAATGTGAAGCATGTTTTTGGATAAGCCATGAAAGTCAATTGTGCAGGGCTAGATAGTGTATAGGATAACGATCTACTGCCATGAAAAGGAGTGATCCAAAAGAGTGGACATGTCAAGAAGTTCTTGATAACAAATTTTGTACTTTAAGTTCTTCATTCTGATCAAGACTAAGGGATCAATTTGGGTAAGATGTGGACAAGATAACACAATCTGGATAAAGGAGTGATGGAAGCAATGAAGGGATGTTTTGGGATTATGGAAAGATTGTCAAGGAATAATGAAGATGAATTTGGGATAAGCAAGATCATGATAGGGTAACATGGATGCAACAAGTACATAAGCTAATGGCAAGGATAACGGATGTCAAGATAATCAATGCTCATGGATGTGTTCAACCTTGTCAAGATGAAGGTGATAGAGGAAGTATGGATGAAAGTTGAGGTAAATGATAGGAAGATGGAGGATGGCATGGATGAAACTTTTCCCCAAGTGTAGAGTGCAAGAAGGAAGAATTACGCATGATGCCTATTTGCCAGGTTTTCATCATGGTACTTGTCTAAGGCGCCACAAGAAGTGGTTTTCACCCTAGATTTATTTCTTTTTATTTTTGCTACCAAGGTGCCTATTGCTAGGTTTTCACCAAGGCACTTTTTCTCTTTTTTCATTTTTTTCTTTTTTTCTTTATTTTTTTCTTTTTTTGTATTTTTCAATATTTTTCCAACATTAGAATCTTTGGACAATGCTCCTTTGAAAGATATGTTGTAATAAACCATGGGTATGACTAGGATGCTCAAAGGTATTGATAAGAGGGATGGAAGTACGGAAAGTATGCATTGGAAAATGAATGTGAGGATAAGAAGAAGGTATGTTGAAGATGGAAATGTTGGCAAGATCAACTTTGACACACACTTTGAAGAGTGGTGGAATGAAGGAGGAACAATAGATGACAAAGGTAAGGATCTTTTTGAGGTAGTGGATTTTTGGATATGAGAACCCAAATTAGACTTGGAAAGTGGAGGATGTTTGGAAGGAGATGGAATGGAAGCCTTTGGAAGCTTGAATGTCAATTTTGATTCTTCTTTTGTGTGCAAGTCTTTCAACAATGACTTGGGAATCGACATATTCTTTGATTTTTCTTCCTTTTGGAATGCTTTTGAATGCATTTCTTCAATGAGGGATTTAGGAACCCACATTTTATTTTTTTCTTTTTGCTTGATGGACCTTTGCGGCCCTTTGGATATTTCATTTTTCTTTTCATTCACATGTCGATTAGATGGGACATTGTGATTTTTATACACATATGGATTCTTGGATTTATGATTTTTATGTTGCACATCAACATTGCTTCCAAAAGACTTAGGAATTGTGGATGAATAGGAATAATATGGATGGTTCATATGGATTGGTGTTTGGACATTCTTCATTTATGTGTGTCTTTGTTGATCTTGATACATGGTAGGGTAAGTGAATGGATAGCTAGGGATGATAGGAATGGTTGATGGGGGAATATATGGACCTAGTATGGATGGAAGGGATGAAGACTTTTGTTTTGGGACATAGGCACCCAAAATGGATTTGGAGGATAGTGGAGGTATGTGGTTGTGTTTGAATGGAGGGATATAAGGTGTGAAAGGGATATCAATATCTTTGGAAGGAACTGCATTGCCAAGATTCTTATCTTTGGGATTTATCTTTATACCAATAGGCTCATGAATAGCTTTGATAGGAACACATTTGATAGGATCGACTGAAGCTTGAGTGGATTTATTATCATGCAAGGGATTTGGAAGAATGATGGTTTCTTGAGGTGAACATGGAGGAATAGGACAAGGAAATGATGGGATACTTCGATCTTGACAAGGATCTTCAAATGATGTAGAGATGGTATTTTGCTCTTGATTTTCAATATGCTCATTGGAAGTTATGGAAGGGATATCTTGATCTTGCTCGGGAAGTGGAGAAAATATGGAACTTGGAAGGGTACTTTGTTCTTGTAACGGAAGGATATCATCTTGAAAGACATGAAAGGATGCAAGGGGATCATCACAAGGTTCAAGGAATATGGGACCTTCATCAAATATGGGAGGGGTTTGTATATAATCTTGATCTTGATCTTTATCAATATTTGTTTCTTTTCTTTTTAGATTATCCTCTTGACATGAAGCCACTTCTAAGGACAAGGTAGATGTTTGGATATGTGTGGGGAATGTTTGGAAGAATGGTGTAGGATCCTCTTGAATAGGTATAATAGGCATTGAGGCACATGAAGCTTTGGGTTCTAAGATCTTTGAAGCATGGAAACAATCTGCAACAAGATGTGAGTTAACTTGGGTTTCTTTTAGAGGTAGCCCTTGAGGGTAGACATAGTTAATGGGAAAAGTGTCATCATTAGGCTCATTCTTTGATGGAGGAATTTTGGATAATTGTGGAGCTTTGGGAGATGAAGAAAAGATGAAAGGAATGCTAGCTATGGGAGGGTCTTTGCTAGATAGAGGTTCGGGAGATGGATGAAGGATGAAAGGTGTACAAGTCATCCAGGGAGAAACCTTGTTAGGAGATGGACAAAGGATGAATGGATTACTCTTGCTATATGGAGGTTTATTATCTTTCTTGAGAGCGGTATTTTTCACTCCATATTCTTTATTATCTTGATCACACATAGGTTGATTATGCAATTTCCTTTGATCCGAGATAACTTTGTTTCTCTGAAATGATTCTTTTTGTGAGGAGGATGAAGATATGGATGGCCCATCATCATAAAGGAATGGCCAAATTGATCTTAATGATGGCTCTTTAGATAAAGTATCTTTTTGTTTTTCCTCATCCTTTCTCAAGGTTGATATGTCAAAATTACGAGGAAGCTTAGCTCCTGCTTGAACTAACTCCATGAAATATGCTTCTTTATCCTTCTCCAAGACTAATTTCATTATTTCCATAAACCTGGGATCTTGAATTGCTTCTAAAACTTCTTCTTCAGACACCTCATCATTTTGATTCCAATGGACATTCTGATATGAGGACAATGAAGATATGGATGGCCTATCATTATAAAGAAAAGGACACATTGATCTTAATGATCGCCTTTTAGATAAAGTATCTTTTTGTTTTTCCTCATCCTTTCTTAAAGTTGACGTGTCATCATTACGAGGAAGTTTAGCTTTTGATTGAGCTAAATAAAGGGAATATGCTTCATTACACCTTTTCAAAGTTAATTCCATTGCTTTGATCAATTCGGTATTTTTGGATGCTTCTAAAATTTGATCGTCGAACATTCCCTCAAATAGGCTCATCATTATGGATCAATCCTTCCTTCTTTAATTTCAATCCAGTTGGGTTGGTTTGGAATGTGTCACAAGTCTTGATCAATTTATAAGATTTAAAAATTTAATTGTATTTTGATCAAGTACTTTGGAACTTCTTGTTTGAAAAGTTGAAGACAATCTCAACACACACATCCATAGTTCACCATATCCCTAGATCATTCTAATGTGTATATTCTCGAATGTTTCCATGGGTTTGATCACAAGAAAGACTTCCAAGCAAGCTACCTAGCACAAATTTGGCTTTTAAATGGCTCTATTAGGTAGTTTTTGCTATTTTTACCATTTTGTAGTGTGGATTCCGTTCAAAATGGATTTCAACCGTTCATCCCCCAAGTATGTTAAGGGGCTTCCCACACGCACCGAAGTACAATTTTGCGCAATCCGTTAGGACTACTAGAGGAATTTCGAAAGAGCTAAAATCTTTTTGTCGTGTACCCCATTAAGGATACACACATTTCTTTTTATAGTGGGTCGGATTCTCGCGGCAAAAGCAAGTGTATCCCACTTTGGGCTGTCCCTCTCACCGGCCCTTTAAGGCAATCTCAGGAGGCGAGCCCACTAAGTTCTAAACATGTTCATTGAAAGCATGAAAAGTGGATTTGTCCCAAACACTTACAATCAATTGTTCTTTTTCAACCCCATGACAAAGGGGTTCTTAGAATTGAAGTGTTTATTCTTTCCCTTTTATGATTAAACTATGTTTTGAACTTTGAAATGCCACAAGCTAAGGGAATGTGCAAGCTTGATGAGAAAAATACCTTAATCGATGCTAGCAAAGGCTAGGCGTATTTTTAAGTAGTAGTTTTTCTCGTTTTCTCTCCAAATCCTTCCCTTACCTTAGCAAAATGTTCCCTCCACCAACAAGTTAGTCGGCACAATACAAACAAAGTGAGGGGAAACCAAAATCAAAGCTTAAAATGATATAGTTGATTATGCTTTTGATTCTTTTTACCAAAATACTTGCAAAATTGACAAACTTAAGGATGAAATTCCCAATTCAAGGAAACATACTTAAGTTTATAAGCCTCTAAAACAGCAAGGTATACTCTGATAGGATGTCCTTTTTTGTTTCTTTTTTTCATGCAAAAAAGAAAAAAAAAATTTGAGCACTTTTCTGTGACAGAGCCTGTACCTGAGACAGAAAAATAGACATAGAGTTAAAATTCAATCATCATTTTAACAATTTGATAAAATACAAAAGTACAGTCCACGCGACATTGTCCAAACTGTACGCGAGATTAAATTTCACAAACGCGTGATTACTTTAACCGTGAGCGTCACCTTACGGGGCTCAAGCGAGATTAAAATAACCAGGAGCGATGTCTAATTTTATCCACGTGTGAAATCTTTACAAGACCACGACAAACTAATGTATTACCATGACATCTAATTTATCAAACGCAAGATTTAAAATGACAAAAGCGAGAAATTAAATCAATAAGGCAGAGTACTCCCTTCACACCAGACGTAAAATGACTTCCTGAAAGCGGCTTTTCAATTTATGTGCGCGACATTTAAATAACCAGAGGCATGGTACCTTTGTCACAAACGCGACAACTTAATAACGAGAAGCATGATTTTATTTCTGTAATGCATTATTTCTCTGTCCGGTAGCGTGAATCTGTAGGTTAATCCGCGTAAAAGTTCAACTCAACACGTCATTTTATTCTCCGTAGGCGACATTTCTTTTCTAAAGGCAAGATCTCTTTATCTGTCGACGTGATTTCTTCTTTGTGATCTACAGACAACGAGCAAAAATATACAATTTCTAGCCTAAATTTAGCAAAAATGTGAAAATAATGATGAATTTGAGGCCTAGAGCCCCACGGTGGGCGCCATTTGTGTGTGAGAGATTTACACCTTCATGAAATAACAAGATTTAAAAGACAATTACACTATTCAAAGCAAACTAATCTAAATAATGCACAATTAATCTAAATATCTCATGGATCTCTAAAATAAAGTGGTAAATGAGGCTCTCAGCTATGATCCTCACTAGTGACACTCTAAAGATGAGAATTAAGCTATATGATATGCAAATTTAGATCTATTCTATCAAATTCTAGCTCTATTTGATGAACAATCTACTATGATCAATGCAATTTAAGCTAATTAGCAATGACAAATGATAAGTGAGTGATATGGATGCAAATTGATAGAGCTTTGCTGCAATTCAAAGATATGGAGTGGATCCATTATGCTTCTAAATGCCTTCAATATATAGGATTTTCCCAAGGGTAGGGGGTAGAGTGAGATAACCATGGTTATGCTTGGGTAAGGTCAATTGGCTTTCCTTTGTCCCTAAATTGGGGGACAAACATTTAAATGGTTTCAAAAGGCTGGACCATTTCAACAAAAGTGAGTGATTTGTGTCCATTTTGTCTCCTTTTTTGCTTTGTTGAGGGAAATTCATATTTATTAATTAATTAAAGTAATTAAATTTAGCCATGAAGGGTAAGATGTTCATTTTGATTTTTGCTTTCAACAACTATGTCATTAATTGAATTTAATCAATTTCTTAGTGTTTTTCCCCTTTTCAAGCTTTATTTAATCATTTAATCATTTAATTGAATTTTCCTTTGATTTGAATTGTCTTTGTTCCATTTATTGATTTTTCGTGCTATTTTGATGATTTGATTGCACCTTTTGATTGATTTAAGCCTTTGGCCAATTTTCTGTGTCTACAATATGGAAACTAGAATCCATGTTTGGTTGGTGTAGTTTTATTGTGATACAGAGTTTTCTAGTTGTTGATGCCTATTGATGAGTTGAAGAGGGTAGGTAGTCATGGCAAATGAATTAATTTTTGGCTACAATATTTTCTTTATTGATCAATGGAGTGGGTTTGTAAACATGTGTAGTGCATGGAAGCAATGACACTTGCAAGGAACAAGAATAACTAGGATTTATTTAGTACAAAGCATTGTAGAGAAAGAAATTACGATTTGAAGAAGCAATATTGCAATAGAGCCAGTGGTAAAGTAAATGAAATGACAAGAAACCATACAAGGTGGAAGCAAATAACATTACCTTGGTGAAGGGGGTAGAGTGCTAGTGTCATAAAATGAAGCACAAACTAGAGTTGGGTTCCATGTTGATCATGTTTCAGACTAGAACTTCTCTATTGAAACCTGCAAGAAAAACTAGAAACAAGGAGAGGGGGCCAAATTGTGGGACCAAGATGTTGTTAGTTAGAAAGAGTGGTCGTGCTGAGTGGTTGAATATATATATTGTTGTTAATGGTAAGGAAGGATTATTAATAATGGATGAAGAAAATTTGAATCTATATCCATCGCACCTGGACTCTGGAAGCTTTACTTGCATTCCAGGCTGCCTTCATACCCATCAAATCCATGGGATCAAGGTGGGCTAGAGTCACACTCTATTTTCATAATGTAGTTCTATTTTTTCTAAGTTTTATGTGGTTGTTTGTAGGCCACAACCCATTAGGGGTGTTATTGTTACAAGTAGTGGTTGTCGTTGCACCAAAAGGTCGACATGTTATTGTCTGATACAACCACTAGACTTATAGAAGACATATGAGGCGGTTAAGCCATGTCACAAATTCTGAGGGGAGCGCTGACCATTTTTCCAACAATCTCCCCCTCAGCGTTACTCGAGGGGATTTGAACCTATGACCAAGCTCTGATACCACTTGTTACAAGTAGTGGTTGTCATTGCACCAAAAGATTGACCTGTTAATGCCCGATACAACCACTAGACTTATAAAAGACACATGAGGCAGTTAAGCCATGTCATGAATCCTGAGGGGAGTGCTGACCATTTTTCCAGCAATTATTGGCATTCAGACATCTCTTCATCATTGTACACTCACTTGGGTGACTAGGGTGGACATTGCATTGTCAAGAAGGAACATGTTTGTTTTAAATTTATCATTGTGGGTAAATATTGATAGTTTTCCCTATGCGAATGTTGTTTTATCTTATCCTCAATTGTCTCACTTTTTTACTTCGATCCAACTATAAGAATATTCTACATTAAATCCTATGCATACGTTATTTTTTGATTTCCTAAAAATAAAAATATCACATCACAAGTTTAAAATAATATGGGGGAGAAAGTTGTTGCTAGTTAGAAACAACGGTTGCTCTGATAGGTTGAATATATACATGTTGTTGTTAATGGAATGAAAGGATTATTAATGTTTGACAAAAAAGTTGAATCTATATCTAATGCACTTGAACATTGGAAGCTTTACTTGCATTTTAGATTTCATACATACCCATCAAATCCATGGGATCAAGGTTCACTAGAGCCGCACTCTGTTTGAAAAATGTAGTTATGTTTCTACTAAGTTTGATGTAGGTTCTTTGAGAGCACAATAGTGAAGGGGCCTTAGTAGCAATAAAATTGCTAGGAACATGTTTTTTGTAAAGGTATGATTGCAGATAAGTATTGATAGTTTTACCTATGTGGATGTTGATTTTTGTTATCCTTACATGTTTCATTTATTTCTTATAACTATCTATAAGTACACCGCATGTGTGGAGAGGAAGAGAAATTTTTAGTACATAATAGAATAATATACTTAATATGAGATTTTTGTATTGAAATGTGTGAGAGGTAAATGGTGTGTATAATGTATTATAAAACTAGTTTAAATATATTGTGGGAAATCAAAATATGTACAACTATGAGATTAGAGGTGTTAAATGCACTTTAAAAATATAGAAATACTTTCCAAATGGTGGAGTTGTGAGCATATATAGCAATGAAAGAAAGTTTACATGGTAGCATTTAGAATATGTGAACTTGAGTGTAACAATGAATTATGTTCAATGTGAAGCAAAGGTAAAGAACAACAACCCATAACTTTTTGGAACTGTAAGATTATATTTTGGAAGCATATGACAATGCATTATGAACATCGTGGTGCAGTATAGAATAGAAAGAACTACAAAAACAAGAAATAGTGAAACAATTAATTTGTAAGGTACATACCTTCAAACATTGTTTCTTAATTAGTGATTCCCTAACTTTAGTTTGAGATTGAACAAGACAAAATAAAATGAAAGAGAGGGGAAATTTGAGAGTTTAATATACATGTAGGAAGGAACATCTTTTAAGGGATGAAGCAAAATTTGACCTTCTGGTATGAAGGAATTTATTTTAGAATAAGCATAAATGCCTATTAAGGAGTTGTTTAAAAGTTGGAAAGTCTATATAAATGTTACAAGTAGTGGTTGTCGTTGCACCAAAATATCAACTTGTTAATGCTCGATACAACCACTAGACTTATAGAAGATACAGGAGGCGGTTAAGCCATGTCATGAATCTTGAGGGGAGCGCTAACCATTTTTCCAACAATCTCCCCCTCGACGTTACCCGAGGGGATTCAAACATGTGACCAAGCTCTAATACCACTTGTTACAGGTAGTGGTTGTCATTGCACCAAAAGATCGACCTGTTAATGCTTGATACAACCACTAGACTTATAGAAGACATAAGAGGTGGTTAAGCCATGTCGCGAATATTGTTGACTATTTTGCCAACAATAATTACATTAAAAGAAAATAAAACATGGTTAGATAGTATACTTTATGGTTGTTTTGTATTGAAAGTTTAAAGGCAAAAACACAATAAAAAATGGAGAAGATGAAGTGTAAGATAAAGAAGCAAATTTGAAACACATAACAAGGGAAGAGAAAGTAGCAGTTGTGTAGTCCACATTGTATATTGAGTAGAACTTTCTTGATAATATGGTAAGTCATTTGGGAATGTAAAGAAATGTATACTTCAATGTACTATTTGTATGTATTCTATTGCAAGTATGAATGGACGATTTGAAGTAGGAAATCAAAAAGTGTATTATAAGCAAGTATAAGATTTTAGTTTAATTTGAGTGACTATAAAGAAGAAAATACCTATGAGTTGACGGTTGTAGACATTGCATACCCCAGTTGATATATTTTATAGTTAGCTAAAATGTGTAACAAGAGTTGGGCCTGCTTTGGTTGTTGTTTTGATTAACAATCATTGCAAGTGTTCTTCCTCTTTTTCCTAATAGTAGTGTAGGTGTTGTTTTGTGATTTGGCATACCTTTCAAAAGAGAAAGGTGGTTGAATTTCCAAATCTGCTATTATTTTCACTCTTGAAATTATTGTAAATGTAAGTCCTTGCTTTTCAATTGTGCCTATGTTTATAGTAGCTCTGTCTAAAGTTAAACCTTGAGATTTGTGTATAGTAATTGCCCAGATTATTGTTAAAGGAAGATGTGTAAGATTGCCTCACACTATTGGAGAAATAGGAACATGTTTTGGGTTATGAATATCCCATGGGGGGTACTATAATTTGAAAATTCAATCACAACATATTTAGGCAATTCAAGTGGCTTTGAATTGGTTTCACAAAAAATTGCTTTGATTTGACCTATTGAACTATTTACAAGGCCAACTTGAATCCATGAATTGGCTATTAACATAACTTGTTGATTTTCACATAACAACACTTCTAATGCAAGCTACTCATCATTTCCATAGTCAACGTGAATTTGATGGCCAATTTGTGTGATACTTAGCACAATTGGAAGGTCTATTTGTTTTAGCTTTTTTTATTGATGCAATAGCATCCTGGCTTCTTGTCCAATTCCTTGTGATTTTTTGGTACTCGACGAAGGAGGTGGATGAGCTCGGTAAAGATAGGCTTTTACTCGGTTATTTGGGTAATAGTTCTTGGTCAAAGTTTGTTTTGCTTCACCGATGGAGCTCGGTGATCTTGGTGGTGATTCTCAGTTGGAAGTTCTGGTGGATCTCAGTTGATGATGGTCACTCGGTGACTTGGTGTTTTGTTGCTTATTGCTCGGTTACCGACAAGGTCTCAGTGTTTATGTCTGTTGCTCGGTCACTGAAGTGGCTCAGTCATTGGAGGACTCATTCATTGAAGGAGACTCGGCATTTCTGGTGCTTGGTAATGCTTGTGAAGCTCAGTTGGTGTGCTTGCTCAGTATGTTTCCTGGCACTCGATAGTTTGGCTTACCGATGGGTGTTCTTAGAGAATTGGGAGGCTGACTTGGTGCATTTATTATTGGTAGTTGATGTCACATTCTTCTATGCAGATCTATAGGCCAACATGTTGGATTTATTTATTGTAAGGCTATTTGAGAGCCGACTTGTATTGCATTTAATATTTGTTAGGAAGAGTTTATAGTTTCATCCAACTGACTTGTGGCTAATGATTAGTATTTAAAGGGTGTTGAGGTAGTTTTTTAGGACAGAGGTCAGGAAAGGGAGATAGAAGTGAAGTTGTGGAAAAGTTCCTGCGAGATCTGGTAGATCATATTTTTATCTGATAGTTTGTGATAGGAGAGTTAGTAGCTTGCAAGCTTAAGAACAAGGAGATTTCTTGGTGGCTTGTGAGTACAAGTTTAGATCTTCCTTAGAGTGCCTACCAGTGTCCTGTTGTGTTGCAGACCTGGGCTAGCTGAGAGAGGTGTTGGATCCTGCGTGATCTTGTAGAACTATTTCTTGCATTGTAATTGGTTGTAATCAGGAAGGCCTTACAGCCTAACACATTACATGTAATCAATGAATTTATGAATGAAGATCTCTTAGCTTTTACAAATCTAGTGTTATTGTTGTGTAATTATGTTGTGTTGTGGTTTGACTGCAAGTTTAGACAGTCCTTAATTGGATCCTCCATCCTTGACTATGTCAGGTGGTATCAGAGCTGAGTTGATCTTGTGGAACGAAGGTTAACCTAGCAAGGCTGATCTTGCGAAGTTGATCTTGTGGGCAAAGAGATCGTATGATCTGAGTTGCAGATCCGTGGCACTGAACTTGTGAAATTGTGGCCTAGTTGTTCATGCGAGGTGGCAGGTTGCGATCTGACTTGCATACAACTCAGAGGTTGTCACAAGGTGGTCAGTGTAGGGTTTGTTGCAGAGGGTTTTCGAAGATCTTTGGATATCCCTCTGAGAAGATTGGACCCTAGAGTGATTGTAGATCTTTGTGATGTGGTGGAAGCGAAGATTTCTGAGAGGTTTTCTCGGTGGGAAATGGATTTATTGAGTCATGTGGAGAATCGGGTTGATAACCTTTTGAAGGAAAGTGTTGTTGAGCTTTGTAACGCTTACCGGAGTTGGGACATGCCAATCTGGAAGAAAGTTGTTTGGCCTGTTAGAAGACTAGTCCGAGAGAGAAGACATGCGGAGGTATGTGAGAACCTTGTTGAAGCTGGTGAGAAGATTGGTTTTCATGTTCAGTCAGTTGTGCCTGACATGAAAATTACAAAGCATCTAGTTGTGCTTAATCAGGCCACTGTTGATGAGGAGTTACCTGTTGTTGAACACCTTTGTGATGATGGTGTTACCGAATTGCTTTTGTTCGGTGTTAAGGTGCAGAGGTTGTTTGCTGGTTATGGACTTGAGTTTCTGGTTGACAGTGATAAGTCTTGTGATGAGATTCTTAGATGGGATTATTCCTTGATCCTTGGTGATGGGTTGAAGGCTCAGTTTGTTCAAGATGTTGGACATACTGATTGGCTGAGTTGCAGATTGGTTCTCTTTCTTGTGATGGAGTGGAAACCTTTGGTGAAGATGAAGTGGAGTTGGTGTTGTTCAGATGTTCCCTTTGGTGAGAAATTGTGGGGCACGCTTTTCTTTGTACCCCGGGAGTCTGATGCAGTAGCATCTTGGCTTCTTGTCCAGTTCCTTGTGATTTTATGGTACTCGGTGAAGGAGGTGGATGAGATCGGTAAAGATAGGCTTTTACTCAGTTATTTGGGTAATAGTTCTCGGTCGAAGTTTATTTTGCTTCACCGATGGAGCTTGGTGATCTTGGTGGTGATTCTAAATTGGAAGTTCTGGTGGATCTCAGTTGATGATGATCATTTGGTGACTTGGTGTTTTGTTGCTCGGTGCTCGGTTACTGACGGGGTCTCAGTGTTTATGTCTATAGCTTGGTCGCTAAAGTGGCTCGGTCACTGGAGGACTCGGTCGTTGAAGGAAGCTCGTTCATTGAAGGAGACTCAGCATTTATGGTGCTTGGTAATACTTGTGAAGTTCGGTTAGTGTGCTTGCTCAGTATGTTTCCTGACACTCAGTAGTTTGGCTTACTGATGGGTGCTCTTGGAGAGTTGGGAGGCCGACTTGGTGCATTTATTATTGGTAGCTGATGTCACATTCTTCTATGTGGATCTACAAGCTGACATGTTGGATTTATTTATTGTAAGGCTATTTGAGAGTCGACTTGTATTGCATTTAATATTTGTTAGGAAGAGTTAATAGTTTCATCCAGCCGACTTATGGCTGATAATTAGTATTTAAAGGGTGTTGAGGTAGTTGTTTAGGACAGAGGTCGGGAAAAAGAGATAGAAGCGGAGTTGTGGAAAAGTTCTTGCGGGATCGGGTAGATCAGATGTTATCTGATAGTTTGTGATAACAGAGTTAGTAGCTTGCAAGCTTAGGAACAAGGATATTGCTTGGTGGCTTGCGAGTACAAGTTTAGATCTTCCTTGGAGTGCCTACCAATGTCCTGTTGTGTTGTAAACCTGGGCTAGCTGAGAGAGGTGTTGGATCCTGCGTGATCCTGTAGAATTGTTTCTTGCATTGTAATTGGTTGTAATTGGGAAGGCCTTACAGCCTGACACATTGCATGTAATCAATGAATTTATGAATGAAGATCTCTTCTCTTTTACAGATCTAGTGTTATTGTTGTGTAATTTCGCTATGTTGTGGTTTGGTTGCAAGTTTGGACAGTCCTTAATTGGATCCTCCATCCTTGACTACGTCATTTATTATGTTCTATGACCATATCATTGGTTGCAAATAGATGGTTTGAGGAGTCGAAGACCTTTTGTTTCTCAATAGTTAAATTGATGTTTGTGTGTTCCATTAGTGTTTATCAATCTTCTTGGTATGGATGTGTGTTTCTTATGTTCTAAAGAATTGCTCGAAATCTTTGTTGTGTTTGAGTGACACCTTGTTGTCAGGAGATAGTATCTAATGTAACCACAAATGTGAACGTGTACCATAAATAGAGAGTCTTGGAGTGAGATACATGTATTGATCTATCCATCACATGTGGTAGCTTCCCAAGTTCACCAATAAGAATAATAGATAGGCCGCCAAAACTTTCATGTTGCTTTTTGGGGAATGCTTGGTGAAACCGATTGTCTACTTTTAGCAATAAATTTGGGCCCATGAAGCTCATTTCATCTATTAGTATGTATTTGTAGTGTTTCAATTGTTCCTAGAATGCCATCAATGTTTGTCCTTGCAAAGGGGGGAATTCTCTAATAGGGATGTGAAGAATTGCATGTATGGTTGTTGCTTGTATATTATAAGCAACTACACCTATTGGAGAAAGAACAAGTAGTGGGTTGGCAATGACATCTGCAGACGTATTTAAAGCATTTCTGATGTAGTGAATTAGAAAAGATTTACCAGTGTCTTTTGTTCCTTGAATAATCAATCATTCATAATGGGAGTGCATTACAATTATCAATATGGTGGTGAAGAACAACATTCAAAGCAAATTGTTGTTCGGGTGATAGATGAGTAGAAATTGTATGATTAGCCTATAAATCGTGGGCAACATTGTAGTTGTGGGTTTTGTTTACTGGTGTAAATTGAACAACGATATCATTCAGTTGTTCTTGGATTCTATTTATGTTCCATGGATAGTTTATATCAAAGTCTCGTATGTTGAGCAGTTTTAGTTCACTTAATGCAATTTTAGTTGTGGCACCCATTGATATAGGAACTCTCATTCATATAGATCTGTGCCATGGTTAATTTGGTCATTTCTATCATCACCTACATCTTCATGTTCAATATTCATGTTATCTACAACACAATCAATGTGCTATTGTGTGTAATTTGTTTTACTGAATAATTTCCAAATTGTCACAATTTCATTGTTTGTGATTCCAATATCAAAATGTATTAAGCGAAAATGTTTATACAGAAGCAATTCACTGTAGCATAATGTTTCAAAAAATGATCACTCTCTTCATTTGGAGGCTCTTTAAATTGAGGATGGATAATTACAACTACTTTCTTTTCTCTTATTTGTCTCTTTCCTTTCTTTCAATTTTGGCTATATGAATAGATCTGTGTGGACTGTATGAGACATACACTCTCCATGTTGAATGGTCATTCCATATAGTGGTGTCTGTAACTTATTGAAAGATCACTTGCATCTTCTAATGTCTCTATGTGTTGCAATAACTTTCTACCTACGTTGAGCGATATAAATACATGTCTAATGCTAATCACTGAATCAAAAATGTTTTAAACACACTTGCAAATGCCATTGCCAACCCACTACTTGTTCTTTATGCAACACGTGTAGCTGCTTATAATATACAAGCAACAACCATACATGCAAGTCTTCACATCCCTATTAGAGAATTCCACCCTTTGTAAGGATAAACATTGATGGCATTCCAAGAATAGTTCAAATAGTTCATAATGCCATTTTAATACATGGTTATTGCTAATCACACGCTAATCAATGGCAATTTTGTAGCATATGGTAAGTTTCTTGTGCCCCAATATCACAATATACTATTATGCCTATCATGAGCTTTTGATAAGCTGAGAGAACCTTGTCTTTAGGGTTAGCTATATCCGCTATCTTTTTAAGCATGTCAACATATGTTTCAGACTTCTTTTTAGACTTTGAAGCGTACTTTGAGATGTATTGAAGTATGACTTTTTTGGAAGTGATGGGCTGACGATTAACATTTGCTCTCCATATGGCAAGCATGTGTGGGCTGTGGATATTCAATTGGTTGTCGTTTCTTGCAGTTGCATAGGATGGATTGTTGTTCTCATCAAGTGCTAACACTAATGTTTCTTGTGGGGGCCAAGATGCTTTATAACGACATTATAATGTCAGCCCCTTTTTTTAAGGCAAGTGGATTTTATACATCCACAGTACGCCCTTTGTTTTTTGAACCTTGCCACTCAAGGCCATCTGTGTGTCTTTGAACAATGTTAACTAATGCTTCATAATTAGCCACAACATCCATGGATAAAATTTGTGTTGTATCAACCATGCATGGATTCTCCAATAAAGAATAATTTGCTCGATTAGCTCATTGCATTTCACTGCGGGGATTCCAAGCCGACACATATCTACCAAAGAATGCCTTAGCCATTTAGATTTCATTAGTATTAGAGCAGTCAAGCGTATCCATTTTGGGTGCACTAGGAAGCCATAGCACACCATGGATGTGGCCCGATCCACGATGTTGTCATTCAATTCTTTACCAAAAATTGCTTACTTTCAACAATTTAATGATAAAATACAAATTTCACAAGGATCCTCATTTATTGCTTTATGAACAATTTTCAGCATGGGTTAAAACAATTAATTGATACTAGTTTGAAAGGACATGTTTGAAATGAGATCCCCACTTATAATAGCCTATCGACTAAAAAATCTACAATATAAAAAGTTAAAATGTCAAAATTCATGAAAGTTCTATTTTAATACGAGATATAAATAGAGGAACAAATTAATACTCCGAAAGATCATAAACAATTGAAAATAAAACTTCGAAATAAACAAACCTAAAAAAAATTAATATAGCTTTTTCATCTTTAACACCATTTTATTTTTATTAATGCATGTACTCCTAAGGACCCGCAAATTGTGGCCATAAAACCATGCCCGAATCGTCTTTACTATTAAACTAAATGCAAATAAAAGATTACTTGACTTCATTCTGCTGTTAAAGGGGATCAAAATCGGTCCGTCCGTCATTTGTTGGCGGAATGCCCTACATAGAGGACCTCTGACATACATTTCTGCTGTTGCAGATCGGATCATTTTTTCAGCACTAGATCCGCAGCCATCATATACCATCTGGGTTTCGTCGCTTTTGTAAGTGGAGCGTCATTTTGAGTCTAAAATGGCTTCGGATGGCCTGATATTGGTCATGCTCCTCCTCTGTCTGTCTTCAGCAGCCAATTGCTTCTATCTTCCTGGAGTAGCTCCCCAGGACTTCAAGACTGTAAGTTTCGAAGGCTTCCAATACTCAGTTGTCTTTCAAATCTTAGATTTTTTTCACTTATGCATTTCTCTGCGACTGATATAAATGAGATGGCGTTCTGATGAATGTTACTGGTATGATTGAGAATGTTTTTAAATGAAATGACTTTAGATCTGTAAGTTTTCTGTGTTTTGAGTGAGTATTTTTCTTTAGGGAAAAGAAAACGTGGTGGGTTGTACTGGATCTGGACTTTTCTAAGTTGCCGTTGCTCACATGAAACAAATTCACATTTGGGCATTTAAAAGGGGTTGCTTGGTCTGGATTTATTTTTTAATATATTACTCCACTATTTTTTAATAAATTTAACTCAGAGCTTGTTGAATAAATCCCCATTCTCTCCTCTCAGTTTTAGCAAAGTTTCCTTCTGTGAGATTGTTTCGCGCAACCCTTTTCGGTCGCAGAAGTGCTGATAGTGAAAGATGATGTATCTTTCTAGTCTCATCTCACTGCTAGTAGCAAGGTTTTGAAGAAATACGATGACCTGGAAGGCTGATCTGCGTCTTTGATTTCTGATCTGTCAGATTATCACTTTTATTGACTTGTAGACCAAAATGGTCTGGAGGACCTATAGACCGTAATCGAGAACACCTCTTATATTGACTGTGTATTTATAATCTGATTACAGCAGCAAATGTAATTGGAAGTTTTTAGCAGAAAAATATAAAAAAATATTTCTTAAAGTATCTAGTTCTACACTTGCCATTCTCAATCAATCAATCACTGAACACCAAAAATACTTCTCTATCTAGAAAGTCATTCTTAGTCTGAATAAATAAGAAGGATGTCCAGATTCAAACACTCCAGCTGAGTAATAAATATACATTAAAAATAGTATGATGCAAAGATCATAACTTTTTGTTGCACCTTGAGATTGCATCAAATGTGGATCTTTTGGTACTAAGTAATGCACTTTCCAGGTGCAAGTGGTGAATATAGATCCATGTAAATTACCATTAGGACATGTTGCAGCCATGTTGATGGATCCATATTGAGAGTGACTGATAAACATGCATATTTGTTACGTATGATGTACCTTATAGGCTTATTCCTTTACTCAGGAGACATTCCCGGATCTATTTTGGGAATGGTCAGCATTAACGAAGAAAGGTATGAAATATGATCATGTATGGGTGGATCCAAACCAAAAACAGATTTAAGGTAGATCTAGCTAAGACTAGAACTGATATCCTGGGGTCTGGTCTGAATCTGAACAATGTGCATGACATCTCTTAATCTTGTCATCTCAATCCCTCTTTGGTAATGTCAAAATACCTTTAAATATAGTATCTCCTATTATAAGATCCAGAAAAGTTCTAATGCAATGTTAGAGCAAGGGGTGTGATTGTAATGTCAGTATTTCTATTTGGCAAGGGAAAAATGGTTAAATTTACCATACGAAGGCTTTCTTGTGCTGTCTTATAAGTATAAAGCCACACATAGTTGTTTTGAGTTTTCCAGTGCCATAGACTTACCTACTACCCTCACTATAATGCTTCACATTTAACAATTTATAAGATTGAGGGTTACTTTCATGTTCCTACAAACAAGTGTTTATTAGGTCAACTTTGACTATTTATAAGATTGAGGGTTACTTTCATGTTCCTACAAACAAGTGTTTATTAGGTCAACTTTGACTATCTCCTGATTCATACTTTGCATCTTGGTGCTGAGATCTAATCAACATATTGATATTGTTGAGGATAAGTCTAAATAGATATTTTCCTGGACTTACAATGCAGTCAAGGATGACTGTCAAGGATTCTATTGAAACATTTTATATTTTGCTTACCGGGAAGCGTATGTTTAAAGTGGAGAAGTTTGACCTCTTTAAATTATCATTACAGGAAAATTAAATAATCTTTAAGTGCATACTTTAATTAACATTGTCTGCAAATGGTGAATTCTATGCATTTTGAGATATAGTTCATCCTAAATTGTCTCTAGGAGGACGTCAAACACCTGCATATATAACATATTGCAAATGAAATCTGGACTGAAATAGTGGAGGTAGTTTTTCAGCTTGTCGTTGCATAATGTCAAACATACTTTCTTAAACTTAAATCAAACTTAATCCATCCATTATTTTGTATTGTGTAATTTTCTTTGGAAATGTTTCATAAGGCAGTCAAAATGTGGACTCCGATGTGTTTCTCTTTTTCTTATCAAAGGTAATCTGTGTCAGATGAACACCTGATTTACTGTCTGGCATGTTTAGTAAGGTGCACTTTGCATTTAGAACTATCTTGAAGTAAACAACATCAGCTATATTTTTTCATAAATTGTCAGCACTAATTTTACCTCACAATAAGACTCTGGGAGACACAGGGTAACAGCAAATTGTCCACTTGGATGGGATAAAGTTCAAAGCCAGGAAATACCTCTTACTGTATGGACATGGCTGTGACCTATTAACACTTTGTTACATTACTTCTGTAAAATACTAAAAACTATTCAGAAGTCATAATTAGTTACACTACTTATTTTTGTCAATTTTCAGAATTATTCAGTTCTGTTGTTGGTTGTACACATTTGAATATTTATTTATTGGAAAAAGGCTCATATTATTAACTCTTTTTCTTTTTCTGGCTTTGGGGGCTTCTGATGTGTAATACTGATATCAAATATAATTATATAATATATATCCTTATGTTTACCAGGGTGATGAGCTCCAAGTTAAAGTCAACAAGTTGAGCTCCACAAAGACGCAGCTCCCTTATGATCACTATTCTCTGGACTATTGTAAGCCAAAAAAGATTGTCAACAGTGCAGAAAATCTTGGAGAAGTTCTTCGTGGAGATCGAATCGAGAACTCTCCTTATGTGGTAAGTATTTTATATTTCATTCTCGAGTCCGTTCTTACTGGATTGCTACTACAAAGAGTTTCATACTTCATAGGTGTTAGTTTTATTTGTTTCTATTATTTATATAAAGGAAGGGGATTGTAAGTCTAGTGGCATTTCAGTAGGGTCTGTAGCATTATATAATGGAATGTAGACATTTTATTGGATTTTTTATCACAAGCATTTCTTCGCAAGAATATGAGATCCCTGGGCTAAATCCACTTTATCTGATCAAGCATGTGACACTGTATCTTCTATTGCAGTTTCATATGAGAGAGGCAAATATCTGTAATTATGCATGCAAGAAAATACTGAATGCAAAGTCTGCAAAGGATTTCAAGGAGAAAATAGATGATGAATATCGAGTTAACATGTACACCTTTGCTCCTTCTAGAAATCCTAGTTAATTGTGTCTTTCAGATGATCTTTGCTATGCTGTTTTTTTTTGTAGTAGGAGTTTCCTTGCTTGTTTAAATTTCTAAATATGGCGACTGAATTTGTAGTTTGATTGAAATAGGATTTTGGATAATCTTCCAGTTGCAGTACCCCGACAAAGAGTGGATGGTAGTCCAGTTACCTCTTATGAACACGGCTTTCGAGTTGGGTTCAAAGCTACCTATTCAGGGGTAAGTTCACATATGATGACAGTGTGATTCTTCTCTTTATATTGGCACTTGTAAAATATTATCTTTTGTCCATTGCATGGGGACCCTGTTTCAATACCCGGGAGCAGAATCCAGAAGAGAAATACTTCATACACAATCATCTGTCTTTTGAGGTTAAGTTTCATAAAGATGTAGAAACTGATGCTGCTCGGATCGTTGGATTTGAAGTTATACCTCTCAGGTATTTCAAAACTAGGATGGAATTGCACTTTTAGAATATTTTAGTAATGTTATGAATCATGATCAAATAGTTTGTTGTTTTTTGTTTTTGCTTTTTTCATTTCTGAGTATTAAGTAGTATCAAGTTGAAGAAATTACCTTTTTTTTCTGCTCTCAGTGCAATAGTATTAATAATGCATTTGAAAACTTGGTTATGATAGTTTGTTTTAACCGCAGGATTGGGTAGAATGATTGCAATGTCTATACACAATATGTTCAATTATTTTACTAATAAGAGGAATGTTCAATTTTGAAACAGTGTCAAACACGAGTACAAACAACCCTGGGTTGAGGAGAATCCCCAATTGACAACTTGCAACCCAAGCACCAATCGCCGTGTTTTATCTACTGATGCTCCACAAGAAGTTGAGGAGGGTAGAGAAATCATATTCACTTATGATGTATCATTTGTGGTATTGACCAACTCTTTCCTGCTATTTTCAGTATATTTTATTACATGGTCTTCGTTGTATAAATACTTCCATTAATGATTAATCTACGTGTACATGCAAGTAACAGTTCTGTCTTTCAGGAAAGTGACATCAAATGGGCTTCTC
Organism: Chamaecyparis obtusa; assembly: GCA_027943335.1. Classification (NCBI taxonomy): domain Eukaryota; kingdom Viridiplantae; phylum Streptophyta; class Pinopsida; order Cupressales; family Cupressaceae; genus Chamaecyparis; species Chamaecyparis obtusa. The sequence continues at coordinate 142,572 of BSBK01000177.1, read as the reverse complement.
GTTGGGATACATATCTTCTCATGACAGATGATCAGATCCACTGGTTTTCTATAATCAATTCTTTAATGATTGTGCTGTTCCTTTCTGGTATGGTGGCAATGATTATGATGAGAACACTGTACCGAGATATCTCAAAGTACAATCAGTTGGAGACTCAGGATGAAGCCCAAGAAGAAACTGGATGGAAACTGGTCCATGGAGATGTATTCAGGCCCCCAACCAATTCAAGCCTACTTTGTGTCTATGTAGGAACTGGAGTACAGTTTATTGGTATGACAATTGTGACAATGTTATTTGCTATGCTGGGGTTTCTTTCTCCATCCAATCGTGGTGGATTGATGACTGCAATGGTGCTGTTGTGGGTGTTTATGGGTTTGTTTGGTGGTTACTCTTCTGCTCGGTTGTACAAGATGTTCAAGGGTACAGAATGGAAAACAAACACAATCAAGACTGCTTTCACATTCCCTGGCATTGCTTTTGCCATTTTCTTTATACTAAATGGACTGATTTGGGGTGAAAAGTCCTCTGGTGCAGTTCCATTTGGGACAATGTTCGCTTTGGTATTTTTATGGTTTGGGATATCTGTGCCCTTGGTTTTTGTTGGTAGTTACTTTGGCTACAAGAAGCCTGCAATTGAGGATCCAGTTAAGACAAATAAAATTCCCAGGCAAATCCCAGAGCAGGCATGGTACATGCAACCGGTTTTCTCTATATTAATTGGAGGCATATTGCCATTTGGAGCCGTTTTCATTGAATTGTTCTTCATCTTAACCTCCATCTGGTTACACCAATTCTACTACATTTTTGGGTTCCTTTTCATAGTCTTTGTTATCCTTATTGTCACCTGTGCTGAGATCACAATCGTCCTCTGCTACTTTCAGTTGTGCAGTGAGGACTACCATTGGTGGTGGAGAGCTTATCTGACTTCAGGCTCCTCTGCACTGTACCTATTCTTATATGCCACATTCTATTTCTTCACTAAGCTGGAGATCACAAAGGTTGTGTCAGGAATCCTATATTTTGGCTACATGACAATCATCTCATATGCGTTCTTTGTATTGACTGGCACAATTGGGTTTTATGCATGTTTCTGGTTTGTGCGGACTATTTATGCATCAGTAAAGATTGACTAAAGCTCTGTAGCGTGACCATTTTTTTCTCAGAGGAACACATTGATTTTGTCAAGCAGAATTAAACTGTAGAATGTGAGATGTGCATTCTACATGTATGCCTTGGGAGGACAGCAGAGGAAATTCAGATTTGTCTTTGTATGCTAGCAAGAGATGGTGATTGAGAAGTTATCATGTCACACATTAATCACTTGGGGGTTTCAGATATTTTAGAAGATACAAATACCATATTATTCTTTGTTGTACTCTGCGGTTGTTAGAATTGCAATTACTTTATTTATGTAGCAGTTGCAAGATATGCACCTGTTTTGCCTTTCATGCCATTCAACAAGAGTTTTTTGATATGATAGAGATGGATGTGGAGAAACTTGCATTTGGCTGGTTAGAAAATTTGCTAACGAACACCAATGATCTCATTTTTTTCAGTTTTATTTTATTGTTTAAGTTACTGTTATGATACAAAAGACGAGAATACAATTGTTAGAGAACTAAAAACTATACCGAGGCTGTAATTTTTGAATTTCCATTCTCTAGATCATGGCAGTGTACCTGAAGGCTGAAACACTTCGTGGTTTTTGAATTTGCATTCGCTAGACCATTCACCATAGCAGTGTACCTGAAGGCTGAAACACTTAGTGATTTTGTTGGCACATTGATCTCCAGTTTCATCTAGTAGTCAAGTTGATTGCATTTTTTTCTTCCTTATTTTTGACTGATCATTCAAAAAAATTCTTTTTTATCCGTTTCTGACCATTAACTTCAATGTTCATTTACTTTTTGTTGCCATGGCCTTGTAGAACAAGAGTATATTGTGAACTGAACATAAAAAATGGCATGTATTATGTTTAACTATCAGGAGTGGCTATTGGTGGTATCCTTTCTGGTTCTTGTAGGATTGATTACTGGCGAAGACTTGTATAAATTCAAGCCTGTTATCTTTGACAGGGAATCTGCAAGTGTTGTGAGATTATATGCTTGCGGTTATCTTTGAAGTAGTTTTCAGAGATACATCTTACAAATGTGGCGTATAGTCATGTTATACATGACATTTGTAAGATGCATCTCTGGGAAAACCACAGTTACATGACTTGCCAGGACTTGCCTAGACTCGGTGAATCTGAAGCCAAGAAGACTGAACTAAGGTTTGCATACTCATGACTTCGGCACGCAGTGAGTTTGGTCAGACTCTCTGCAATGGGTAAACTTGGCAAGGGCTACTAAAATCAGGAAATAACAGAGAAATTTGTAAACACAAAAACATGGAAGTCAAGTGCTTTTTTAACGTTTGGTTGCTGGAATTGACCTGGAATTGGAAAACGGGAATTGGTGAAGTGGTATAGGCCAATTCTAATTTTTGTCAAGGATGAGCATTCTGCCAATCCACCTCAGAACCTGGAATTAGAACTGAGGCATGGATTTGGAATTGAGAATTCAATTTTGAAAAGGGAAACCAATTCCCGTTTTCCAATTCCAAGTCAATTCCAGCAACCAAACGGTTAAAAGCAATAGAATTCAAAAAAATGGCTATGCCACTGTTCTAAATCTTTGCCCTAGTTTTAAAAAAATAAAAAATTGTAGATTAGAGAGAATGTTTGTTTTCTTCCATTTTTTTTCTCAATTGAATTTTATTTGTTCTTTAGTTTTAGTTAAATCCAAAGTAATCCTCTTAAGTTTGTAACAACATTTAGCAGACTTGTCTAACAAAAGTGCATAATTCCACATAGAGTGAGTAAAACTTTTCTAACACAAGTTATTCCACAGAGTTAGTAAAACTTGTCTAACCCAAGTGCATTATTCCACAGAGTAAAACTTGTTTAACACAAGTGCATTATTCCACAGAGAGTAAATGTTGGCCTATGGGATACAATCTTTTTGCAGCCATAGTTTTAATCTACTACTTTTGTACATCTAAAACACTTGACAATATTTATATATTAAAAAATCTTGTTTAAGTGAAATTTTCTTTTATATTGATCAGGTAGTTTTTATTTGATTTGTCTAGTTAATAACATATGAGAAAAGTTTGAGAATTTTTCATTTTGTGAGTCTTGGCTGAGTTTGAACAGTGAATTGGAGTTAGATTAAAAAAAAGCAACATACGGAGTGGAGAATCAAAGTCTTAATAAGATAAATAAAAATTTCGCATTTAGTTTTCTGTGGTATGCATATCATTTATGGACTTCAGAATTTCATATTAATTTTTAATGCATTTTTTAATTTCAATTATATCAATTTAATGTTATTAGAAAATAATTTACTTTTTTGTTGGGAGGATATTTCTTTTTGCAATTTTATTGATTTTAGAGTGATTCAAGTGTTTTGAGCAATCAATGTAATGTTTAGGGCCAAGGGCATTTCTTATGTGAAATCTATTTAGGGTAAATTTCTTACCTTAGCTTTTTAGAGTATTCGAGTGTGACATATAGGCCCTACCTACCTATAGTTCTAGTTCAATCAAGTAGAGATAAAGATGGTTTTTTGCCATACTTGTTAATATAGGGATAGGGTTTTAGATTGGATTAGAGATTAGAGCCACCTTAGATATAACAAATGATATTGTAAATGGAGTGCTAATATCATAGACCAAAATTAGGTGCCAAAAATAGCCATATGGACTCAATTTTGTTAAATAAAAGTAGAGGTACAAAATTTCAAATCTCTCACACGTGTAACCTATAAGAATAGTATATAGCTCCCACTTCGTAAAAAAATAGTCATGATTTGTCATAGATACTAGTCATCATGTCCAAAGTAACCCTCTTTATTTTTAGCTACTATAGTTGTCATAAAATTTGTCATAGCATCTTGAAATAGGCCTTCCATGATATATTAATAAGTGGACATCTTTTAACAACTAATAATTCAATTTTCAAGGCATCAACATGTAGCACAAGTGTGAGTGCAATTATAAGAAAATGTTAAATAAATAAATAAACTTTAAGAGATTGTATGATTGAGACACCTAATTTCTAGACATTGTTCCACTTATTGAATACCTTGCAAGAGTAAGGGGAACCATATTGTCATGAAATCAAGTGCTAGGAGGTGAGAGACCCATAGACTTCAAGCACTATTTGAACTCTATGCTCATGGGCTTAGTTAATACATCTACAAAAGGCTTTACCTCAACAAGCTTGACCCTATCATATTTTACCATATCTTTCATAAAAATGATATTAACATCAATATGCTTGGTCAACATGAAATACTGGGTTTTTAGCTAGGTAGACAACATTCTAACTATAACATGAGTCGTTATTGCACCCTATTTCAATCGAATTTTTGAACACATTCTCTTGAGAAAAATGTCTTTCTTATGAGCATGAGTAGTTGCCACATGCTCAACCTTAATAATGGAAAAAAATAACAACTTATTGTGTAATCATCCAACAAATTGCATCACCAATAAAACAAACATGTAAGCACTAGTGGATCTTTTGTTCTCAACATCACTTGCGTAGTTTGAATGGACAATACCCACAGATATCTTGAGGATGTTCATCTTGTACTAAATTAGCATGATAAAACAAGGAACAATTTAAGGCATCTCTTAATTTTTTAGTACTTTTCTTAGTTACACCCCTATGAATTCTGTTAGGATTTTAAATATATCTAGAAAGAACTCTCATTGCTTGGAAAAGTCTAGTTTAATACAAAGCATAATTTGTGCCTTAGGCTATTTTCAATGAAATGTAGTTTATTGAAGATTTCTCATGGTTTTGATACATTTGTCGGTCTTTGACATGGTTCTCAAAATTCATTCCCACATAAATTTTGTTCTTGATTGGAAAAAATCAACAAGACCATTTCGGGCAAGGTACAACTATTGTGAGGTCAACTTGTAGTGGAGCTTAACGGGCACTCCCATTTCTAGTTTGATTGAATTTTGAACAAAAATAAAGAATTTATGAGAAGTCAAAGATTTTGCTACTTCTAAGAACTACAAGAACCATCAATTGATTCTTGGTTCAAGGTTAACCACTCAACACCAACCATTGACTTTGGGAAAAACAAGCAAGGTATGCATGTTTTGAGAACTTAATTTGGAAGACAAGCTTATTGGGTGCCTCCATTTTTCATTTGGTGAAAATTTTAATTGTAAGTTTGTGCAAGTTATGGCCATTTCGAGCTTTTGGTGGCTCTAAGAATCTCCATTCATACTGATGGTTGTTCCTAGAATAGTCAAAACCTTCAACTTGCTATGTGTTCCTCTTCTCTCACTAATCGACAAATTTAGAAGGATGTGGAAAAAATAAAGGTAAAGATATGAAGTGTTGGAGGTTCTCATGGTTCCCAGAACCATGGGAGCCCACCTTATGAGTTCCAAGTTCCACTCCGACCACCAATGAGAAATTTTCAAAAAAAGTATGCGTCTTTTATTTGCCAAGCTTTAATTGTTCTCTCTATCCTGCTAACACTTTGTATGTTGGTTATCTTTCTCATGAAAGATTTTTTTATCTTACAAGCTTGTGGATGACTGTTGGATTCAATGACATTAGAAGACTAATTGACTATATTTCATGCATCATTTCTTGTATATTATATGAGTTGTACATCATTATTTGTATTGAGTTGATTACCTCACATGCGAGCTTAATTTGTACTATTATTTATCTCATTTCATGTTCTAATACCTTGATTAAGCACTACTTGATTATAATGTATTTTGACATTTTATGTAAATATTGAGTTAATATAATTTATTTTCCATAATAATATGAATTCAAACAATTATTTATTTTAGTGATATAGTTTAAGGAGTGAGGACCTTTCATTTGGTATCAAAGCACTAGATTTAACACTAGGGCCTTTTGTCTTCCTCGCTAAGATGTAAACTTTGACACAAGTTAAACCTAACCAACCATTGTAGATAGTAGAAACATCAATTATAGTGGATTGAACAATAGGCCAAAGAATGAGTAGAATGGTACATTGAGCCAAATTCTCAACCTCATGACCTAACAAGGAGCTAGAATGAACAACTTAGAGCAAGAGGTCAGAGAAATTTGAGGAAGACAACCAAAATGAGAAACCTAAACTGAGGAGTAATGTAATGGAAGGAATGAGGAATGAAACCAAAGGAATGAAGATAATGGAAACAATCAAGGTATGATTGCATAATCATTAGGTAAGGACCTCAAGAAGGTTGCTCCACCCAAATTTGATGATAGGATCATTAGAGAAGGAACAAAGGCTTGGATAATTGAGATGGATAATTTTTTCGAGCTCCAAAATCTATCCATGAGACTAAGGCTATGTGGGCACATATCAACTCACCAATGGAGAAAAACTTGATGGGATAATGAAAAAGGTGAGAAGAAATTGTTGCTAGTGGAGATAAGTTGGGAACTTTTTCTCCAACATTTTAGGAATATGTGGTTACCTCAATCTACTTTAACAAGAAGATGACCAGATTCTAGAGCCCTACCCAAGGCCATATGATGGCAACACAATATCAAGAAAAGTTCTATTAATTTCTTAAATATGTACCACAATTCCAGACGGACGAGCAATTCAGGATTTGTAAGTTCATTTTGGGATTGAAATCTCATATTGGAGTGGAAGCATATCCATAAACCTTTGAATATGGATGAGGTTTTTAAGAAGGCGGCCAAGAAGGAACAAAAGCTTTGAGAAGTATCCAACTACTGCAAGAAATGAGATGCTAGATTTGGGAATAAGAAATTCCAAAATAATAACTAGCAAGGAGGTAATAGTCATTAGATTTAGAATATGAAGAAAGATAATAATTTCCATGATGGAACATAATGAAATTATGGCGGAAGCAACAAGAGAGCCAACAAAAACAATATATGAGATAGACCTTAATGACCAAGAGGACCCCATGACAAATTTATGTACATGTGAAGGTCAACATTGCACTAATTGTCATCCTTAGCATTTACTAGGTGAAGGAATCATCAAAGAGTATTGAAACACTAGATCCGTGCAATTATAGATAACTGTCAACTAAGTATGCAATGTAGTGTCAAGCTCTATAGCCACAATGTTTGTATATTGATTGATATTGGAGTAACAAATTTCTTTGTTGATCTAAGAATAGTTTTAAAAGTACCTGTTAGACCAAGTCTTATGGCCTATTCATAGATGATTCTATATAGTGTTTTGGAAGAAAAGAGGATAGATTCTTGTCTTGCACATACTGAGTTATATCTTTCATGTTTTAAGGCTCAGGACAACATCTATGTAGCTCCCTTAGAGTCGTATGATGTAATTTCAGTGATTATTTTGGTTGAACACAAGTCTATTGTGAATTGTGAGCATAAGATTCTTAGATATTTGGATGACTTTGGAAACCATGTTGTGATTCATGGCTTTTAGAGACCTCCTAAGCTTAGATAGATCTCAACTAAGCATCTCAAGAAATCCCCAAAGAATATGTGTTAAATATATATCGTCCACGTTAGTGATGTTGACAACATGAAGCCATAATTTGATGAATATCGTATCCTCAAGGAGTTTCAATATGTGTTTCTAGTGGAGTTGAACTAAATCGCCGCCTAGAAGGGAGTTTAATTTTTTTATTGCTTTGCTACCAAGGTAAGAGCCTTAATAAAAAGTTCCCTATATGTTGACCACTACCAAATTGTATGAATTGAAGGCATAATTACTACAGTTGTTGAACCAAGTGTTTATTAGACATAGTGTGTCTTTGTATGGAGCACTAGTAATATTTGTGAAGAAGAAGGATGAGACTTTGTGCTTGTGCATTGATTGTAGGATGCTAAATAAATAAGTTATAAAGAATAAGTAACCACTTCTAAGGATTGATGACCTCTTTGATCAAATGAAATGAGCTACAATATTCTCTAAGATAGACCTTAGATCCGACTACCACCAAGTGAGGACTAAGGAGGAGGACATTTTGAAGAAAAGACTTAGGACTTTCTATGGTCACTACAAATTCATAGTGGTTCTATTCGAGTTAACTAATGCTCTACAATATTCGTGAATCTAATGAACATTGTTTCCAGAGATTGCCTAGATGATTTAATGCTATATTTTTATGGTATCTTGATTTTTTTAAAAATCAATTGAGAAGCATGATATGCATTTGAGAATAATTTTGCAATGCTAGAGAGAGAATAAATATTTGATAAGCTATCCAATTGTACCTTCTACCAGGACAAGATGCATTATCTAGGACTTGTCATTTTGGTAGAAGGCATTGTAGTTGACTTAGATAAAATTAAGGAAATTGTACAGTGGCCTGCACTACATAATGTGATTGAAATTTATAGTTTCATGTGACTTGGGGGATTTTGTGTAAAGTTTATTGAGGGGATTTCTAGAATCGCAACACTTATCACTTAACTCCAAAAGAAAGGAAAACAATTTGAGTGAAATGAGAAGAGTGAGAAACCTTTCCAAATTTTGAAGGAGAAGATCATTACAATACCAATTTTGACTATAACTAATACCAATAAGAAATTCATGACGATAACAAATGCATTGGGAGAAGGTTAGGAGTGCTAATGCAAAATGGGTATGTGGTTTCTTGTGAGTCTAGGAAATTGAAACAATATGAGCTGAACTATGCACCACATGACCTAGAGTTAGTAGTTATGCTTCATGAACTTCAAATGTGGAGACATAAATACCTTTTGGGTAAATATTTTGAGTTGAAGATGGATCACCTATGACTCAAGTATATCTTTGCTCAACCCAAACTCAATTCTCATTAAAGGAGATGTATAGAGTTTCTCAATGATTAAGAATTTGGTATTGAGTATATCAAAGAGAAGTAGAATAGAGTAGTTGATGCCCCTAGCAGAAGGAGGTGCTTGAGCCATGATTACTACAAGGCCTAATTTGACACAAAATGTGGTTCAAAATATACAAATAGATGAGCACTATTACAAGATGGGGTAGAAATCAAAGCAAAATCCAATAGATAATTGAATCAATGGTAACGTGTTTGAGCTAGATGAAATCTTGAGATACCAAGGTAGAATGTATATTTGAGAATTAAGGGATTTGAGGAAGTTAATCTTAGAGGAAACCCATGACACATTATATTTAGGGTACCCAGTAGTAACCAAGATGGTAAGAATAATTAAGAGCTTTGTATATTTTACCAAGACTCAAGAAGGATGTAATTGAATTGTGGCTTGATGCTTGTGGCTTGATGCTTGGAGTGTTAATTAGTGAAAAATGAGCATGTGCATCCAGTGGGGCTTTTGTACCCACATGACATACCCAATTATAAATAGAAATTAATTCGAATGGACTTCATTAAAGGGCTCTCCATGTCAAAGAATACGCATGATATTATCTTGGTAGTAGTGGGAAATTTGACCAAGGTAATGCACTTCATCCTAGGGAATCTTAAGGATGGATCATTGACGTTAGCTAAGAATTTTGTCCAAGAGATATCTTGTTTGCATGAAAAATCAGAGACTATCTTTCTAGATCATGATACTCACATGACTTCCAGGCTTTAGACAATATTGAATACAAGTTTGGGAACAAGATTGATTTTTAGTTCAACATGTCACCCTCAAATAGATGGACAAAGAGAGAGTGACATAGGTAGTTGAAGATCTCCTTAGTATGGACTAACAATATAAGTGGGTCTAGAGTATCTTCTATTGGTGAAGTTTTCATATAATAATTCCTATCATTCATCTTTGGGGTTGACACATTTTGAAGCTCTTTATAAATAAAAGTGTGACACTACTATTAGATGAGATAAGGAGGAAGACACGACAATGATTGGTCCGGATATGCTTAGAGAGATGGATGATCAATTGAGATTGGTCAAGGAGAGACTAAAGGAGGTAGCAAATATAAAGATCTATGTAGATAAGAATGAGATGATTAAATAGTTTTCAACTAGGGTCAAAGTCTTTTTAAGGATCACACCTCATAAGAGTTCAATATCATTGGGCAAATTATCCAAAATTGCTCCTAGATTTGTGAGTCTGTTTGATATGTTGAAAGTGATCAACCTAGTCGCTTATAGATTTTATCTAGCACCTACTCTTGCCCATATCAATAATGTATTTAATGTGTTTGTGCTTAAGAAAAATAATCTTGATGCTACTTATATACTTGATTGGCATGCTTTACAGGTTGAGGACCCAAGAGTGGTGCTAGTGGAGCCCATTCAAATCCTTGATAGGTGCAACATTATGTTGTGTAATAGAGATATTGTTTAGTATAAGGTCCAATGATACCGATACTCCATGGATAATGCAACATGGGAGAATGTAGATGATATATACCATTCTTTTCCTCATTTAGGGACTTGGTTTAACATTCTTTTTTTTTGCTTAATTTGAGATACTTTGATTGTATTGATGTGATACTTTCATTCATTTTAATGTTTGTCTCATCATAAGACATCAAGTCGATGTCTCTTCCCCATGGGGAAGGATGTCACATCTCGTCTTTTATTTGCATTAATTAAATGCTTGAGACTATGGTTGATTATCCTATAATTATTTGATTATTAATTTTGTGTTTTTAGATGCGTGAAATTGAAATTGATCATGAATTGTGCTTTTGCTATGGTTTTTTGGACTTACCTATTAATGATAATTTGAGTGTGAATGAGTGCACAAGCATATCAAAGACAAGAACTTGGTTGAGGTAGAAGTGTCCTAGCTGTGATCAATGATTGACATGATGGAAACTCGATGCACGCACATACACACACTCACATAGTTATCTACAATTAACATTCTGAATGTTTTAGTATTACATTTTATGCTATTATGATGCATAGTTTAACCTGAACATTATGCTCAAATGAAGTTTATGAACATACATTTTGTTTACATTGTATTTGTTGAAATGACTTGAAAGGAAAAATAAACTATCATGGTCATTATTCTCATATTTTGCATAATTGTTTATCTAAAAAACAAAATGCTATTTTGGGTGCAATCAGGAGATCCGATCAAGCTTAATTCCTGAGTTAAGTTGCATCTTTATACAACCAATTACTTGATACCAGTAATTTTTACGAGTAAATGTTTGAGACAGATTTCACAGAGAATTGAGTTTTCTCTAGAGGTTTCTGGGGCAATTTATTTGGGGAATCCTACACCAATTTATACTTTTTTCGATTTTTCCATAGAGGTGAATTCTTACTCCAAATTTCTTAGCAATACGATTTGGAAATCAATGAATTTATGATGTTTCTATGTGTTTCTACAACTGTATAAACGATTCCTACGCAGTTCAATCTACATCTTGTATATGTGTGGGTAAATTTTCTGGAACTATCCAGAAAATACAGAGGCATATAGATGTTGTTTGTTTTATTTATCATGAAAATAATGGAATTTGGGTATTTTGGTTTATCTGATTTTTTAATCAGGAGGACATAGATATGTCTACATGTATATGCAGATGTATATGTCTACATGTATATGCATATACATATAGGTACATATACATATGTTACATGACTGAATAATACGAATGATCTTCTCTAATCTCTTTCTCAGCTCTTCATGGTGGTAGTAAGAAATCAAAATTGTCTATGGGATCATAATTGGAAGTAAAATAGATTTGTCTACATAGATATGTCTACATGTATATGCATATACATATAGGTATATATACATATGTTACATGACTCAATAACATGAATGATCTTCTCTAATATCTTTCTCAGCTTTCATGGTGGTAGTAGGAAATCAAAATTGTCTATGGGATCATAATTGGAAATAAAATAGATTTGTTTATGAACTCAGAATTGTTTATGAAATCAAATTTATTTGTAAAATCAAATTTAGCATTAAAGAAATCTTTTTCTTTGAAGTAGTACATGTATGTATGTACTATCTCGAGACAATTATTTGCTTCTTTCATTCTATTATGAAATCTTTTAATCATCCTATTACAAAGCAACATGACTATGGTTAAGAAAATACGAAATTCAGATTGCATATGCATTGAACTAAACAATGCATGAACATGCATATCAAGGATCGTCATGCACAAAAAGTTTCATACATTTCATTTTGTGTAGAAAGATAATATCCAATTATGTAAATTATGCATGACCTTCATGGGTAGGAGAAGAATGCATGTATCATTTGCATGAAAAGAAAAGAGTCAATAAAAATAGCATATGCATGTTTGAATAGTAAATATTGGCTAATAGAGAAGGTTGATTCTCTTTTGAGGATCTGCCAGATATTTTGAATTTCTTTGGCCAAAACCACATTTTCTTTGAAATAGATGAATGTAGCTTAGAAAAATTATATTGACATGTTTATCTACCATATCGTGGTAATAGGGCATTGACGCAGTGCAAGGCCAAGAGAAACCGCAAAAGAGATGTCCAAGCCCCCAGCTAAACAACCACACCATGGAATCACAACAGGAAACTAAATCTGAAAGAAAACATATATCTTTATTCATCAACAACTGATTACATGCAATGTGTCAGGCTGTAAGGCCTTCCTAGTTACGGCCAAATACAAAGCAAGAAACAATTCTACAAGATCCCTAAAGATCCAACTCCAAGCTCTAACCCTAGCTAGCCAAATCTGCAACAACAGGCTACAACAATCTGGTAGGAACCCCAACAAGATCTAAACTTGTGCACACAGGCCACCAAGAAATCTTCTTGTTCCTAAGCTCGCAAGCTACTAACTCTTTTAATCTACTAATATGCTAATCTTCCCTCAACAACTACCCCAGACCTTCCTTAAATACACTTCTTCAGCCACAAGTCGACTGGAATAAAGAAATAACTCTAAGCCCAAGTCGGCTCCTAAACAAATAAATATTAAATGCAATACAAGTCAGCTCTCAAATAGCCTTACAAATAATTAATTATCCATGTCGGCCTCTAGATCTACATAGAAGAATGCAACATAAGCTACTAACATTAAATACATCAAGTCGGCCAACCAAATCTCCAAGAACTCCAGTCGGTAAGCCAAAACTACCGAGCGCCAGCAAAATAACTAAGCAAGCCAGGCACAGCCGAGCACATGTTGACTGAGCACCACTAGTATTATCGAGCACCAGTTCTGTTGAGCACCAGAAGTAACCGAACGCCTTCAATGACCGAGTTCCCTTCTGAGACCGAGCTCCTCGGTCAACACAACCGAGCTAAACTACGACCGATCCCATCATCCAACACTGCAATCAAGTAACATCTCTTCGACTGAGCCCATCGGCCAACACTGTAACCGAGTCTACCAGAATCCTCAAGAACTGAGGATGCCCCTGCATCAAACACCCAGGGTAAATAAGAAAATTTGTCCCACACTTTTCTCCTTCAAGAAAATCAGGCATCAACTTCATCTTCACACAAGGCTTGCCAATCCATGAAGCCAGGAAAATGAACAAGTCCATCAGCCAAGTCCTCCTTAACTGATCTGCAACCAACCAATCAACATGTTCAACATCAAGAAAAAAATGAACCTTCAACTCATCACCAAGTGTCAATTTATCATCCCATCTCTGCAACTCATCACAAGACTCATTACTGTCAACTAGTAACTCAAGTCCACAACCAACAAACAATATCTGCACCACAGCACCGAACAAAAGAAATTTGGTAGCACCATCATCATAAAGGTGTCCAACAATAGTTAACTCTTCACCAATAGCAACTTGATCACGCCCAACCAGATGCTCTTCAATCTCCATGTCAGACGCAACCGACTGAACATGAAAACTAATCTTCTCACCAACCTTAACAAGGTCAACAACAACGTCGACAAAGACAAGTATCTCAGCAACAACCACAAGTTGCTCTGCACGTTTCATGTCAGACTCCACAAACTGAACATCAAAACTAATCTCACATACCTCTTCAACCTCTATACTGTCACAAGTAACCTTGTCAAGATGTCTTCTCTCTCAAACCAGCCTTCTAACTGACCAAACAACTTTCTTCCAAATCGGCATGTTCCAACTCCGGTAAGCTCTACAAAGCTCAACAACACTTTCCTTCACAAGGTTATCAACCCGATTCTCCATATGGTTCAACAAATCCCCTTCCCACCGAGAAAAACTCTCATAAATCTTTGCTTCCAAAATATCAAAGAGATCTGCAATCGCCCTAGGGTCCAATCTTCTCGGAGGCATCTTCAAGATCTTTGGAAACCCAAGGCAAAAAATCACCAACCAAAGGTCTTGGTGCAAACTGCCTCAACTTGGCGATTTGTTTATGTTGGCAAGTTGTCTATACTGAAGTATATGACTAGATATAGTGTTGTCATTATGGCAACAAAGTCATATAGCAGTTTGGAGTCAGCGCACTTAGTGTAAAGATCAGAATTCAGTTAAGTGTTGAAGACTGGACAGTGTACAGAGTTCCTGCAACTCAAAGCATCAGCGCACGTGTGTATGGATGAATTATGGTATGCGCCCTGAAAGTTAAGCTTGTTAGACTATAATTATGCTTAGTCTAAGAGCGCATAAGTAGATATGCAAAGATGTGAAAGTTACAATCAGTTGAAGTTGACAGCCAGTGTGTGCCAGTAGAGAACAGAGCTTGGAGCCGACAATTAGCATTTTGGTTTGCGATTGTAATATAATCTTGTAAAGGCCATGCGCCTATTGTATTTAGGTTGCCGACATGTTTATATGTATAATTGTAAGCACGCTTAAAGCCAATTCATTTGGAAGTGTTGTTTGTAATTAGTTATAGGGCTGACCTATTTATGTATTTTGTATGAGCGCATAAATATAAGGTGCACCCATTGAATTCGATATGGAAGTTGGAATAGAGTTGTGAGAAGCAGAGCAGAGGTATGCAAAGACAATATAAGATGTATTAAAGCTTTGCTAGAGGTCAAAGCATCAACGCACCAAATGAACTGATCTGACAAGCAGTGTCACGGTGACAGTTCACTAGCAGATATAGTGTGTATATGAATTCAGAAGGTTGTAGCCTTCACCATTTGAGCAGTGAGCTCTAGGACAGTGAGTCCACTCTCCTAATAGGGATCATTTTAAAAGACTCCTAACAGGGTCCGACCCTTAACAAGGTCTATTGTACTTAAAGCATTGTAAAGCTACTCCTAACAGGGTAAAGGATCTTCTAACAAAGATCACAAAACACTAGTGCAGAATATTAGTGGGTATCAAGTACCATCGGGGTTTTTACCTATTTGGGTTTCCCTGTAACCATATTGGTGTCATGTGTTGATTTCATGTTTCATGTTTATGTGAATGTTTAATTTAGTTCTTGAGCATTTATGTTTTGCATAAAGATTAAAGTTAAAAGTTAAATTACAGTGAACACTGATTCACCCCCCCCCCTCTCAGTGTTCCCATTCCTAACAATTGGTATCAGAGCTCTGGTCCTCAGCACAGAAGTTTAACCACTTGAGGAGATCATGGACAAAGCAGAAATGAAACATCTGAAAAGAAATCTTGAAGCTGCTCTTGAAGATCTGGACAAGTCAGAAAGAGAATCTAAAGAACAAAAGGATAAACTTAGTGATGCTTAGTTAGTCATCAAGAAGCTAAGGAAATATTTGAAAGAATGCTCTACCAGTGATCTAGGGACAATGGTAAAGAAGCTCAATGAAGAAAACAAATCCTTAAAAGAAAAACTTGAAGAGGTTGATGATAAGCTGACTAATAATCAGGCAATCCTTGATGAACAGATCAAAGAGAACCTTCAGCTGAATGAAGAACTGAGGAAAGCAAACATGGAAATCTTGGAGCTAAGAAATAACAAAGAAAGCTTGGAATCTGAATTGAAAGAAGCAAGGAATCATATTGACAAATTACACACCAGTGCTGATTTGGTAGAATCTCAATTGTATGCAAGAAGAGCCAAAGGAGACACGAGCTGTATTGGATACAATGAAGCACAAAATCAAATTGACAATATGTGAGCAAGAAGGATTCACAAAAGGACTCCACTGATGCTGAAAAGACTGAAGATCAAACCATAGATAATGGTGAACCACCTAAGAATGAGCGCAAGCAAGTAGAACGCATCTATTTTTCTTGTAACAAGCATGGACACATTGTGAGGAGCTGTACAGAGGTAAAACCTTTTAATGGTTATTGTTATTCATGCAACAAGTTTGGTCATAGAGCTATGAATTGCAAGACTAGTAAGAAGAATAGAATTAAGCAAGATCAAAGAAATCAGAACCAAACAAATGTAAGAAGTGCTCAGAATGTTACATGCCAGATATGTAACTATAATGGTCACACAGCAAAGCAATGCAGAATGGTGACTCATGTCAATGTGCCGAGGAATATAAGACCTCCAGTCATTTGTCACTCTTGTAATAAGGCTGGACATATATCAAGGTTCTGTAGATCAAGAACGCAAGGTCAAGGAAGCCCTAAAAAGGTTGAAGAACTAGTTTTGGATCCTGTAGGAGAAGTTAATTTTGTGAAAGCCTTAGATGATCCAAGCATGATTTGGTCAGAGAAAAAGAAGGAGAAGACTGATGAGAATGTATTGGATGCATCCCCAGTGGACGCACCCTCTACATCTGCATGAATGGCCCTCAGGGTCATATGGGGAGCTAATTTAGCTCTAGACCCCTGCGTGGCTGGTATACTCATCCTCAAAGTATGCACCTTTGGACTTAAGCTTTAGGAGTGTATAGGAACCCTCGTGCAAGAGCGCACATGTTGATTGTTTGTGGAGCTCGAGTTTAAAATTTTGAAGTGACAACCTGGTTTACACAACATGCATTAATGGTGGATTTTTCACTTTTAAAGTACACATAAGTCATTTGATTGCTCATTGCATTCAAATTCAGAGTGATAAAAGCAGAAGAAGCCTTGGAAGTTGTTGTGAAGTCTTGGTGATTGATCTATCAGAGATTTGTTGCAGTTATCAGTGCATTTGATTGGTTGCAGAAACCCTAGCTCGTTGTGCCAATTCGGAAGCCATCAAATTATCTCTAAAGTTCAGTCGGAAAGTGATTAACAAGTAAGTCATGGCCACTCCCATTGTTTATGATGTCACTAAGAAGAAAATATATGTTTTCAAGAGGCACCCATTTAAATCCACCCTAGATGATTTAGAGGGAGCTTTCTCCCGCACACCTATGGGTGTCATGCATGTGGAAGACATAAGGGCTTACATCTACTGTAAGAAAGAACATGTTGGACTAGATAGGTTAAGGGCGCACATGGATACTATGTTGAAATAGGACAAAACATTCATGGATGAATACGCCAAATAGAATGATCACCCTATTGTTGAGTATGCTATGACATATGAATTCTATGGGACAGAATGGATAAAGATCTTATTGAGCAAAATCCATGATGATCTGTTTTGGATTGAAGATCTTTCAGTTAGAATCACAAATGACTTAATTCATGAGATGACAAGCCTTTCTAGAACAGGCGTCATCCTTCCTGTGGGCAAGGATGTCAAGAGAATGGTAGAACAAGTATGTAAGTCAAGGAGCGATAGGCACGGTATGACCATCGAGCCTATTGAGCAATCAGACATCAAATTGATGTCAATGATACTAGGGTACATATTTCATCACACCAGTAGGGTGAATAGTGTATCCGCGGGCACTATTTTGGCTGCCATCAGACTAGTGAAGGAAGATGGAGAATTCAACTTGTGTGTGATCTTGCGTGCATAGTTGATAGATAACATCAAGGCCATCAAACATGACAAGACAAAGATATTCAGGTTTGGGTCCCTAATCATCTATATGTACCTTCATATTGTTGGGAAGATATCAGATTTGTACTTGGACAAGTCCATTCCTACCATGCCTCAGATATCCAACAAAGCATCCATAGAGAGTACACTAAGGGATTATATCACATTGGAATTGAACACTTTTAGAGCTAAGATGCAAATGAGGTATAGGATTCCAAAAAGCATTGTAGAGAAGTATAAGGATTCAATATACTTTATGGTGGAGACTGATACTACATGTATGGAAGTTGTTGAGCCTAGAACTAAGTGGATTCATCCACTTGGGTATGAGGTAGAGGAACAAGTTCTTGAAGCTTATGCTTAGGTACTTCTGTTAGCCCCCAAAGATCCTAATGAACCTAGGTGGGGAACCTATGAGGAAAAGACCAAAGAATTTGATGCAAAACTTAACAGTGTAGCAACTAAAAGAAAGGTTGCAAAGGTCACTTCTGAGATCTTGAGAATACATGGTGTGTCTCAAGAAGACCTTGATAAAGCAAGGGATGAAAAGATTGCCCTAGAATTGAAAGGCACAGTAGTAGAGGAAGGACAAGAAGATCCTAAGTTGAAGAAGATAAAAATTGAATCAGATGACAGTTAGAAGGGTAAAGAAGATAATACTCCTTCTGCATCCATAGACACTGTTGATCTTGCCACTCCTCTGAAGTATAAGCCTATATTCAAGAGGAAGAAAGAAGCTAGCACTAGTCATCCATCCTCGTGAGCATTAAGGAGCAAGAAAAACATTCAAGCACCTCCTAAGGCAGGATTCAGACCAAGCCTTAAAGTTTTGAATGCAAGAATTGTTGATGAGGGCAGAATTGATCAAGTAGAGAAGTATTATGATATATACAGTGAGATTGACAAATAAAAAATTCATAGTATGATTGTCAAAAATATGATCAAGTTCAAGAAGACAGTCCTTGAGTTGAAAACCTCCATTCTAGATAAAGAGTGAGCTATTTTAGAAAACCTAAAGAGACAAGCAAATGAAGAAGATCTAAGGATCAGAGAAAAAGTATTAGAAGACACTCTTCCAGTATGTTCTATTGAAGAAAGGTCATTGTTACTAAATTTGGTGAAGCCACACTTAAGAACAAAGATGAGAACTCTTCACATTATGAACAAAGACTATGAGTTGATAACGAAGGAAATAGAGAAGGCCTTTGAGAAGGTGTTATTAGAACAACAGATTAAACCACCTACTACACCCATCACTCATGCACCTAGTAAGCAAGACAAGGAAGCAAAGACCTTCAATGTACCAGTGACAGGTCCTCAGGACTCAGTGCCCATAGCAGAAACTCAAACAGAAGCAAACAAGTCTACGCCCATCTCAGAATATCACGAAGACAGCACTATTATCATAGATAATGTGGAGATAGCCATGGCGGCTACTGATAAGGATTTGGACAAGTTTGAGGAAGCATTTGTTAGTACTAAAGAAGCTGAAATCTTATGCAGCAATACACCTCCCACTCAGCAAGAAGTACTCATAGAAGATGTATCTGATAAGAAAGAAGAAGAAGAGGTAGAAAAGAAAGAAGAATATACTTATGTTGATCTTGCAAAGGTAAAACCAGAAGTGATGGACAACACTCCCATCACTCCCTCCTCAACATTGTTGTCAAGTTTGACACCTGACACAAGCAATTTGGACTCTTGGAAAGAAGAAGACCTGATTAAGTTCAACGTCTTGGCTATGGACAAGGCAAAAGAAAAACAAGTTATGAGGAATCCTCTCCTGACAGAATCGGTGAATATTTTGAACAATTTGTTGCCCGAAGATAAGAAAGTGCTAAAAGTACATTCGGTTGATGATGTGAGTTCAGTCCTCTCACAGTTCAAAAGCAATTTCTCTAGCCTAGAAGAATCTGCGTCCATAGTAGAAGAAGAAAGGTACTTAAAGAAGAGACTGAATGAGTTAATGAGCAACTTTGCACTAAACTTGAATTCTCTTAAGTCTGGTCAAGCATCCTTGAAAGAGTTTGTTGATGAAGGAAGAAGGATCATTGCAGCATGCATGGATTAAGACAAGCTCACCGATGCTCACTTCAAGAAGATAAAAGAAGCAGAAGCTATGATTGAGCAGGTAAAGAATTCAGTGTTAGACACATCCACTAATGTGAACATGTGCAACAATGTCTACCAAGGACAGTTAGACAAGATTGAGAAGGAAGAAAAAGAGATAACAAGGATAAGGTCCAGACAGACTCAGTTGAGGAATGGTCTTGCGCCCTCTTTAGACATCCTCAATCAAAATTTAAAGGAGATTGATGCCACCATGGTAACTTATGATCATGGTCCCATCAATGACTTGGAGAAGATGGAGAAGCTTCAATATGCATTATGCACCCATCTCCAAATAGTTAACTCTCTGAAAACCTTTTGGAAGAAGGAGATCCAGAACCTCAAGAATGCATATCCGAATGTTTTCCCTCAGTGAGTATGTGTATATACAATTTTTTGATGCACCTTTGTCATTAATGTCAAAGGGGGAGTTGTGTATAGAATATGGAGTATATATATGTATAGGGAGATATAAGACTATGTATAAAAAATGTATAAAAGACAAAAGTTTTTGTGTAAAGGAACAGTTAGAAATTTGGACATATTCCTTTGTTGCCATCAATGAAAAGGGGGAGATTGTTGGAAAGTTGTCTATATTGAAGTATATGACTAGATATAGTGTTGTCATTGTGGCAACAAAGTCATATAGCAGTTAAGAGTCAGCGCACTTAGTGTAAAGATCAGAATTCAGTTAAGTGTTGAAGACTGGACAGTGTACAAAGTTCCTATAGCTCAGAGCATCAGCGCACGTATGAACGGATGAATTATGGTATGTGCCCTGAAAGTTAAGCTTGTTAGACTATAATTATGCTTAGTCTAAGAGCGCATAAGTAGATATGCAAATATGTGAAAGTTACAGTCAGTTGAAGTTGCACAGCCAGTGTGTGCCAGTAGAGAACAGAGCTTGGAGCCGACAATTAGCATTTTGGTTTGCGATTGTAATATAATCTTGTAAAGGCCATGCACCTATTGTATTTAGGTTGCTGACATGTTTATATGTATAATTGTAAGCACGCTTAAAGCCAATTCATTTGGAAGCATTTTTTGTAATTAGTTATAGGGCCAACCTTTTTATGTATTTTGTATGAGCGCATAAATATAAGGTGTGGCCATTGAATTCGGTATGGAAGTTGGAATAGAGTTGTGAGAAATAGAGAAGAGATATGCAAAGACAATATAAGATGTATTAAAGCTTTGCTAGAGGTCAAACCATCTGTGCACCAAAGGAACTGATTTGACAAGCAGTGTCATAGTGATAGTTCACCAGCAAATATAGTGTGTATCTAAATTCAAAAGGTTGTAGCCTTCACCATTTGAGCAGTGAGCTCTAGGACAGTGAGTCCACTCCCCTAACAAGGATCATTGTAAAAGACTCCTAACAGGGTCCGACCCTTAACAAGGTCTACTGTACTTAAAGCATTGTAAAGCTACTCCTAACAGGGTAAAGGATCTTCTAACAAAGATCACAAAACACTAGTGCAGAATATTAGTGGGTATCAAGTCCCATCAGGGTTTTACCTATTTGGGTTTCCCTGTAACCATATTGGTGTCATGTGTTGATTTCATGTTTCATGTTTATGTGAATGTTTAATTCAGTTCTTAAGCATTTATGTTCTGCATAAAGATTAAAGTTGAATAGATGTAAAATGGATTCACCTCTATTCAAATGTAAAGGGGGAAATATGAGACATATTCTCAAACCCAAATTTCCCAATGAAGAGATCCAATTTGATCAACCAAAAGGTTAATGCACAATCGAATCAATTTATGGAAAATAGTAGGAAGAGAGAGTAAATCCAATATTTCCCTATGTGGAGGATTATGTTTAGAATATAGAATAATTGAAATACAAGTACTAACCTCAAATTAGGGCTGATCTGGAAAATGTTGAATTCTAGTGTCTGTGTGCACTTTCGGGAAAATTTGAAACTTGTCTTGGACTGGAAATGCCAAGACAGAGAAAACCCAGAAATCTTTCCTCAAGATGGCTCAGCTCGGGTTTGACCCTCATAAAAGGTCAAGTACCACATTCTTTATTTGAAGTCTGATTCAAATTTTGTTCACAGATCCCGAAAGTTTGCCGAAAAGGGTATCCAAATCTACTCTTAGATCTGAAATTCTGCACCTGTACCTGCAAGAAAAATGGTTTTGTTTATTTGTTTGGGGGGTTTGCCTTGGTCAAACCCCGGTTTGGAATCAACCTTAATATTGAAATTGAAATAGGAATGCTAGCAAGTAGTAGAAAAGGATCTAACAATGAAGCTATGCAATTCTATAGATGTACAATTGTATTTTGAATGTAAAGAAATATATTGATATGAAAGCTTGAACATAACAATAAATGTAAATCAAACCTCCATGGTTGTATGCTTGGAATCCACCTTGATAGAAGAATGAATGTTGAAGATGAACAAAGGATCTTGAAGGAAGATCACACCATTATGATGGCTAGATCTAGGGTTTGAATGATAAATCTTGAATGCTTGAACCAAATCCCTTCAATAGCTTAAATGCTTGAATCCTTGATCTTCAATGGAGAACTTGGATGGAGAAGAAGACTTGAATGCTTGAATGAATGCTTGCTTGATCACCTTGAGAGCTTGAGTGCTTGAGATGTGAATGATGGATATGAAAATGAGAGAGGAAGGTCTCCTTTTATAGTGATCTAGGGCACACTCCTCTAGATGGGCCACCTTGGAGAATTAAATCCCAATTAGGTCCTCATCTTTAGAAAATGTACCTAGATTAAATGCAATTAAAGGATTTACCATCCCGAAACCTGAAATGGCCGACCCGGAGGCGGGAAAATAAATTTCCCGAAAGCCCGAAGCCTGAAAATTAAGGATTTTGAAAATTTAGAGAAAGGGGTCAATGTCGAGGTTGACCCTAACCTAGTCAGGGTCAAGCTCAACCTTGACCTAGTCAGGGCCGACCTTAGACATTGCCCCTAGTCCGAAGTTGACTCAGAACCAAGTCAAGAGGTCCCAGGGATGCCCAGAAACCTAGAACTAATGCCAGAACAGGATAGAATGTCAGTGATAAACATAAAATCCTATGATTACCATGATGAAGGCCAGGAGGATCTATTTCTAAATCTTACCTAGAAAATAGAGCCATAGAAGAAGGAAATTTAGGAGAATCCTTAAGATCCTAACCCTAATTTCACCTAGAATGAAGCAGAAAAGAAGTGGAAAGCGGGGAGAAAGCTAGATCAAAGAAAAGATCAATTCAAGGCATCCAATATGACCCCAAACCACTTACTCGGAGGGCTAAATTCTCTTAACATGAAAGTACTTCCATTTTAAGACGATACATTAAGCCCCCACTTTAGCAAGAGTATGGACTCGATACACACTCTTGGTAAAGGAGAAGAAAGAGAAGATCCAAGTGGATTCAAAATGAGAGAGAATAACACTTAGCTAAGGACACAAGCCCCAAGGCTAAGGATTCTAACTCAACATACACGCACGAGGGTGCGAAACAAGAAAAACCAAAAGAACAAGGGTTAGCACTAAATAACCCAAATCAATTAGCATAAGAAACCTCGCTAAGAAATATTCCTCATACTAATATCATATTTGGAAAGCTATCATAAAAGCATAAATGTTTACATAAGAAAGACAAGAGCAACACTATAAATAACATAGCTTCATGATCCTGTCCTACTAGCATGAAAGCAGAAAAGAAAGAAAGGAGAAAGTGATTACCTCGCCCAGTAAGATGCCCACCTTACCATGAATCACCCTGGAGGGAGAGCCCAATAGGTTCACCCATAAAATGTGCTTGCAATTGTAATGTGTCTTCTGACGACTTCTAGAATATTCATAGATCCACCTTCTTGTATCACTATGAATATGAAATGTGTGTCTCCTCAGGATTTAGCAACTTATGTGCGTTACCATCAGAAGATTTAGCATATAGGTGCGTGTCTTTTCAGGATTTAGCAACTTATGAGCATTACCTTCCAAGATTTAGCATATTTGAAACTGGAAATGCGTGTCCCTTCAGGATTTAGCAACTTATGTGCGTTACCTTTAGAGGATTTAGCATATTGAAATTTTTTGAAAAATGTGTGTCTCCTCAAGATTTAGCAACTTATGTGTGTTACCTTCAGAAGATTTAGCATATAAATGCATGTCTTTTCAGGATTTAGCAACTTATGTGCGTTACCTTCCAAGATTTAGCATGTAAAAATTTAAAAACTATAGTACAAGGGAGGCCCTATATATGCCCCCCTCCTTAAGATGGCAAAAACATACTATTTTGACATGTTAAGGAAAGAAAAGAACAAGGATAAAGCCTTCTTCAACATCAAGACAATATCCACAAACAACACCCAGTCCAAGCCAAGAAGGTCACAGCTCCTATGAGGCCATGGAAGGGATGAATGCAAAGAGATATCATGCAAGAAGTGAAAAGAAAGTAATCCTTATGAGGGATAGGACACTGTTCAGTTTCCAAGGTGAGAGATATATCAACCATGGAAACCCAATGTCAAACAATAAAATAGGTTATGATCCAGGACAAAGATCCTCAATGCAAACCAAAATTTTCATGTATGATTGGATATCACATAATAGATAAATACTACTTAACCAAGGAAAGAGGTGAATCCCGAAAAGATAGAAAAGAAGGAGATAACATCCTTGCCCCCCAAGTGTAGGACAAAGATGGAAGAGGATACCTACTTCACAATGCAAGGAGATATCCTATTTACAACAATGTATACCATATTCTTAGCGAGGGATATTGACCCCTACATCCAAGAGTATAGATAATCGTGAAAAGGATATGTCACTCATGGAAAAGGATCCTCAAATGAAAGAGATCTTATCAACAAGACCCCCGTCATAGAGGAGTGCTTTAGATAAAATATCATCTTTCAAAAGGTGGGAACAAAGATTCAATCATCAAGCCCCCTGCAAAGAAGAGGAAGAGGAATCCTTGAAATGAGGGAAACAACTCTAACACTAAAGCAAGGGTGAGAGTTTATAAAGAACATAATTTGCAAAATAGAGAAGAAGTGATGACTTAGGACAACAATTTCTCATATAAGAAGATTATCCATAGTCAAAATATCTATCAATATGATGAAATAATATTGAAATATAAACAAATACCACTAAGCTAAGGAAAGCAGTTCCCTAGACAAAGAGAGAGAAGAAAGAACCTTGCCCCCCAAAGATGAAAGCAAGGGATACCTTTGCAAAACACATGTCCTAGAAAAGATATCTTGAGAAGAAAGGATAGATTCTATGGATGATTAAAAACATAATGCAAAGCCATAGAAAAAGAAAAGAGAAAGAATACCAATTAAGCCCCAATAAAAGACCTAATGGATCCTAGGAGACTAGATGAAGATTCACCTCTTGCCCCCTAGTCATGAGACAAGAGGAGAAGAAAATTTACATTATATCTAAAGGAGGGGAATCCCCTATATCAAAATTATGAAGAAATTGTAAAACTGCACGAGAGTGAGATATAATTCCTAAAGCAACTCTTTCTCTAACATATGCCTTGAAATGTTTACAATCAGCTAGTAAGTGTTTGTTACTATAATGAAAAGGACATTTATATTTATATAGAGCATCTATCGGCATAGGTCTAAAGATTTCTTTCTTGGAATTCATTAGCTCAACATATACCTTTTTAGCAATTTCTTGTCGAGTATTAGGGTTATCTAGGATAGGCATGGGGAGAGGAGGACGATGTTTAGCATCACCTACCTTAACTTGAGATTTTGAACACCCAACACCATACATATTCGGTTAAGGGGGGAGATGAATAGGAAACCTAATACCATGCTCATTAACTCCTAGCCCTAAACCTTTATAACCTTGTTTAGTCACCATATTATATCCAGTAGTATACATATTATGTAAAGCTTCTATAGGAGGGGATTGTTTATCATGCTCATGAGTAAAGGTTGTATAAGGTGGGATAATAGGTTTGGTAGAAGTGTTTATACCCTTTCCTTTAATATCATCCTGAATAAGAGGAGAAGGTAAATCAAAGAAATCTTGCACATCCGCATCCTGAATGATAGCTTGAATCCCATCATAAGTACAGGAAGAGCGAGGATTAACAGATGGAGAAGTAGGTATCGGAATAGGAAGATTAGGATTAGGATTTATAGGATTAGGATTAGGAAGATTAGGAGATGGTGTGTCATCTACCAAATTCTTCACATAATCTAAAAGATGAATAAGGCTACCACATAAATCCCTAAGAAAGGTTTTAAATGTAGGCAGACTAGTGTCGGTTAACTTCACAAAAGCATAAGCAAGAGCAAAGTGAAGGGTCGTCAACATAATGAATTGAATAATACTCTCATAAACATCATAGGTGTTATAAAGAGATGCTAAAAGAAGAGTGATAAAGAACATAACTATGCACCAAATCATCTTAACAATCGCCATAAAATATTTTTGTATTTTTATTGAATATATAGATTTTTTTGAATTTTTGAATTTTGAAATGCAAGAGCATAAACTAGATCTAAAAAGGCAATCTAACACCAAAAAGAAAGAGAGTTAGCTTGTCGGGTTCACCAAAATGAATAGATGTAAAATGGATTCACCCCTATTCAAATGTAAAGGGGGAAATATGAGACATATTCTCAAACCCAAATTTCCCAATGAAGAGATCTGATTTGATCAACCAAAAGGTTAATGCACAATCGAATCAATTTATGGAAAAGAGTAGGAAGAGAGAGTAAATCCAATATTTCCCTATGTGGAGGATTATGTTTAGAATATAGAATAATTGAAATACAAGTACTAACCTCAAATTAGGGCTGATCTAGAAAATGTTGAATTCTGGTGTCTGTCTGCACTTTCGAGAAAATCTGAAACTTATCTTGGACTAGAAATGCCGAGACAGAGAAAACCCAGAAATCTTTCCTCAAGATGGCTCGGCTTGGGTTTGACCCTCATAAAAGGTCAAATACCACATTCTTTATTTCAAGTCCGATTCAAATTCTGTTCCCAGATCCTGAAAGTTTGCTGAAAAGGGTATCCAAATCTACTCTCAGATCCAAAATTATGCACTTGTACCTGCAAGAAAAATGGTTTTGTTTGTTTGTTTGGGGGGTTTGCCTTGGTCAAACCCTGATTTGGAATCAACCTTAATATTGAAATTGAAATAGGAATGCTAGCAAGTAGTAGAAAAGGATCTAACAATGAAGCTATGCAATTCTATAGATGTGCAATTGTATTTTGAATGTAAACAAATATATTGATATGAAAGCTTGAACATAACAATAAATGTAAATCAAACCTCCATGGTTGTATGCTTGGAATCCACCTTGATAGAAGAATGAATGTTGAAGATGAACAAAGGATCTTGAAGGAAGATCACACCATTATGATGGCTAGATCTAGGGTTTGAATGATAAATCTTGAATGCTTGAACCAAATCCCTTCAATAGCTTAAATGCTTGAATCCTTGATCTTCAATGGAGAACTTTGATGGAGAAGAAGACTTGAATTCTTGAATGAATGCTTGCTTGATCACCTTGAGAGCTTGAGTGCTTGAGATGTGAATGATGGATATGAAAATGAGAGAGGAAGGCCTCCTTTTATAGTGATCTAGGGCACACTCCTCTAGATGGGCCACCTTGGAGAATTAAATGCCAATTAGGTCCTCACCTTTATAAAATATACCTAGATTAAATGCAATTAAAGGATTTACCATCCCGAAACCTGAAATGGCCGACCCGGAGGCGGGAAAATATATTTCCCGAAAGCCTGAAGCCCAGAAATTAAGGATTTTGAAAATTTAGAGAAAGGGATCAATGTCAAGGTTGACCTTGACCTAGTCAGGGTTGAGCTTGACCTTGACCTAGTTAGGTTTGACCTTAGACATTGCCCCTGGTCCCAAGTTGACTCAGAACCAAGTCAAGAGGTCCCAGGGATGCCCAGAAACCTAGAACTGATGCCAGAATAGGATAGAATGTCAGTGATAAACATAAAATCCTATGATTACCATGATGAAGGCCAGGAGGATCTATTTCTAAATCCTACCTAGAGCCGTAGAAGAAGGAAATTCAGGAGAATCCTTAAGATCCTAACCCTAATTTCACCTAGAATGAAGCAAAAAAGAAGTGGAAAGCGGGGAGAAAGCCAGATCAAAGCAAAGATCAATTCAAGGCATCCAATATGACCCCAAACCACTTACTTGGAGGGCTAAACACTCTTAACATGGAAGTGCTTCCATTTTAAGATGATACAAAAGTAAAAAGTTAAATTACAGTGAACACTGATTCACCCCCCCCTCTCAGTGTTCCCATTCCTAACAGTTTACACACTCAAGAACTTCAAGCTTTGATACCACTTGACACAGTGCAAGGCCAAGAGAAACCCCAAAAGAGATGTCCAAGCCCCCAGCTAAACAACCACACCATGGAATGACAATAGGAAACTAGATCTGAAAGAAAATAGATATCTTTATTCATCAACAACTAATTACATGCTATGTGTCAGGCTATAAGGCCTTCCCAGTTATGGGCAAATACAAAGCAAGAAACAATTCTACAAGATCCCTCAAGATCCAACTCCAAGCTCTAACCGTAGCTAGCCAGATCTGCAACAAAAGGATACACCTTTCTGGTAGGAACCCCAACAAGATCTAAACTTGTGCACACAGACCACCAAGCAAACTTCTTGTTCCTAAACTCACAAGCTACTAACTCTGCTAATCTACTAATCTTCCCTCAAAAGCCACCCCATATACCTTCCTTAAATACACTTCTTAAGCCACAAGTCGACTAGAAGAAAGAAATAACTCTAAGCCCAAGTCGGCTCCTAAACAAACAAATATTAAATGCAATACAAGTTGGCTCTCAAATAGCCTTACAAATAATTAATTCTCCATGTCAACCTCTAGATCTACATAGGAGAATACAACATAAGCTACCAACATTAAATACATAAAGTTGGCCAACCAAATATCCAAGAACTCCAGTCCATAAGCCAAAACTATCGAGCGCCAACAAAATAACCGAGCAAGCCAGGCACAACATAGCACATATCAACCGAGCACCACCAGTATTGCCGACCACCAGTTCTGTTGAGCACCAGAAGTAACCAAGCGCCTTCAGCAACCAAGTTCCCTTCCAAGACCGAGCTCCTTGGCCAACACAATAACCGAGCCAAACTGTGACCAAGCCCATCGACCAACACTGCAACCGAGCAACATCTCTTCGACCGAGTCCCTCGACCAACATTGTAACCGTGTCTACCAGAATCGTCAGGAACTGAGGATGCCCCTGCATCAGGCATCACATGTTCATGTTAGAAATGCAAGAAGATATGCCATGTTACATTGGATTAGCACATGAAATGAGATGTATTTTGACATTTTATGTAAATATTGAATTAATATATATTTCATTTTTATAATAATTCAAATTTAAGAGATTATTTATTTTAGTGACATAGCTTAAGGAGCATGGACCTTACATAGCTTGTCCAATGTGTTATGAGGCATATGTCATGTCTAAACCTCATGGTGCTTAATAAATTGAATACTTCATTGGTGTTTTGTGGGTTCTCTTATCTATTTAAAAAAATGACATGGGTTAAATGGTGGACTTAAAGATTGATGATTAATGGACTGACACTTTTGAATATTGCACTATTCACCTTGCTCCTATTGCAATTTGGTATGAGTTTCTTGGTAGGCTCGTAATCTAATGATCAATAAGGCTAGGCCTTTTTAGGATAGCAATGAATTTAAGGATTTTCCTCCTAGCAAAGGTGGAGATGGAACCCAAAAGACTATTGAAGGCTTCAAGGAGTGTTGTTACACAAAAATTGGCACAAATTTATCCACCTACTCCTTCCAATACACCATTAGTACACAATCATATTTGTAGGAGTTTCATAAGAGTATGAAAATGTCATTTAATTTCAGAATATATACAAAGTTATGGTGCTCATTCTAATTGATGATTCACAGATATTCTTTGGTAGAGTAAGGTCATATCTAGTGTGATTTCTATAAAATTTCTTAAGCTACTTCACTTAGAAAAATGACTCATAAAGTGAGATGTACATTAGATGAATGTTTCTTCATAATTATGATCCACAAAACATATTTCCATGCACACTTTCCATCTCAGCATTTGCAAGATGGCAGGACTAAGGCTTGTGTGTGGACACCCCTCTAACAATATATAGGTTGACATGTTGTGAGTTTATTTATTGAAAGATTTTATTCTAGAGAAAAGAGAAGATACCATTTTACATGTATGAGAGAGTAGTGTAGAGCCACCTAAGAGAGACTTGATTGAGGAAACCATATTTTTCACTTCCAATGCTGAAAATTTAGATTTTTGTATGGCAATGATCTAGGTTTATCCTAAACTTACAATTTCATCTTGCAATCGTTTGAAGATTGAATGATTAATGACATAATCAACCTTAGATAATTGTCTCCTTGTGTATGGTATATTTTTTTGCATTGTATGTTATTTAATATTAATCACCAAATATTTGTAAAATCCTTGTAAATCCTTTGCAATGTATATTTTTTACATAATAAAGGAAATTTATGAGCAAATTCATGGATTACTAAGTAGATCAATTTAATATTTAAGTAGATCAATGATTTTCTTAACTAAATGATTAGATCCTAGCTTGCTTGTGCATTTTGAAAGATTTAGTCTTATGTGGTTTGTTGATTAATGCAAATCATCTTGTTTACACTTGTTATCTATATTTTATTAAATCCGGAGAATTTATTGCCTAGTTGGATTAAGATACCAATCTATTACTAATTTTTTCCCCCATGATCCTCAACAAACTGAAAATTTGAATTAGCTTAAACATCTTTTAGTTCTTTAGTTTGTGTGTTCCTACTACCATGTTTGAATGTGCATAACGTCTAAGGGGTTATCATGAGACACATTCTTATACTCCTATATAGTAGATTATTTATTTGATAGAGCACTAAGCCTTGCATTCACCCAAGCTAGCGCATAGGTATATCGTGACTCCAATATAGGGATACATTGTCCAATGGGCATACTTTATTGTGAGAAATCATTCAATCTTTCAATCATTAATCCAACACTTCAAAAAAAACCAATTTTCTTAAAAAACCAAAATTAAAGTAAGTATTACTCACCTTATAATTGTTCTGTAACTTCTTAACCTAAAGATAAGTTTGTGGTGATATTCCAAGGTTTGAAAACCCTAACACTTGGGAGATTACTAGGCCTTAGGGATTTGAGACCTACAACTCGTATCACAAAAACACCCAACTACCACAACCTACTTTTATCCCTATCCATATCCTCATGGTGGCTAAGGACAAAGATACTCCATTTAAGACACACCCATATTAGGACATGCCAAGGGATACATCCAAACACTTTAAAAGTTCATAATAGTATATAATTTTGGCACGATCAAATTCTTTTTAGTACCTCTACATGGACACAACCATGTGATACAAGTCTAGGAACATTTCCCTACACTATAGAAGGCTATGATAATATAATACACCACATAGATGTAATATGGAATATATGGTGTAATAGGATTAAATTAGTGAGAATACAATATAATATGCAATAAGGAGACTATAAATGTAATGCTCAAGCATATATGTGTGTATATCTATTTTTTATATGAAAGGGTGCTGAATTTGTAAGTGCACACCTAGTGATTCATATATGAATTATTTTCACTTATTCTGGTTTGTAAATGTTTAGTTATTTATTTTGCTTTGATTTGTAATTTATCACATATATTATATTCCCTTCTTTATAACATAACACTAGGTACTAACACATGCATATTAAATCTAGTCCTTGTAGTCTATATTTCATGTAAACAATACCCATGGAAAAAATGCATTTACTACTATTTGATGTAAAAGAGTGACTAATTTTAAGGATATTGTATATTAATGAATGCATCAACAAGCACATGACTAGTAAAAATAAGATATTGTTTAGCCACATATACCTCATGATGGTACTTTTCATCAAAATAGTTCTCAACATGAGCATCCAAAAATATATAATTACCATTTGATTAGGTAGTCAAAGTACAATTAAGAAAAGCACTCGTCCATAAAAAAAATTAGGCTCTAGAGTAGCTTGTAACATAAGCAAAGCAATACAAAAATAGATAAAATATGAATCTATATCATATTTTAAAAAATAAAGTATTACTAGGACCATAAATCCTAAGGGTGAGAAAAATTAAGGTCCCACAATAAAAAAATCAAACCTTAAAATTAGAAATATAATGATGAAGTACCCTAAAAAATATACAGCACAAAGAAATTAAAAATTATGATATAAACAAATTAAAAAATACATTTGAAAATCTAAATTAAAAAAAGATAAAGATAAACCATAAGATCCAAAAGGGTGTAAGATCATTTAAACCCTTTTGCATAAATATTCTAATATAAGACAAATGCAAATAATTAAGTACAATTAGCACTACATTAAATTAGGGTCAATAAATAATAATATAAAAAAATCAAATAGGAGGATATATACACTTAGCTTTGGGCATAATGATGGAGACATACAATTAATGTCAAGTTAGAATAATTTGCAAGAATAGGATCGATGCCCTTAATTTGGAGGAAAGTACTAATTAGACTAAAAATTTGTTGTGATTCATATTTGAATTTTTTGGGTTTGAACATAAAATGAATCTAGTCACACAAGAATAAGCTAACAAAATATATGTTTAGATATTTGTTTTTCCTTTGGCTTTCTTAAATTTATCAAGGTAGTGTCTATAAACAACTTTAAAAATATTGGTGGATCGCTAAGGTTGATTTCTCCTAGTTCAACTCCTAAATAAAACAATTTCTAATAAATAATAAATAATTAGTCGATAGGTTTCTATTGTGAGAAAACTCATGATAAGAAAAATCGTCTCATATCGAAAATATTTTTAGTTCATTTTTCTATCGACGAATTCCTTACTCGTGTTCCCACTGCAATTGTAAGTTACCCATAATATATGATATATGAATGACATATATATTCTTAGTAGACTCCAAATTCAAATGTTTCTAAAGTGATTCATCCTTCTTTAGAAAAAACAAAATTCGAAAGAAAAATAGAATTTGAATAGAAAAAATATATTGAATGTGATATATTCTCCAAAGACTCCAAATTCAAATGTTTCTAGATTGATTCATCCTTGAAAAAATAAATCAAGGAGGGATAGAAGTGGGATAAGAAAATTCAAGGGAGAATAACTTTTGACCTTTTTAGAAGACCGGAGATTCCGTTTTAGTTTAATTTGTGGGCGTAACTATATACTTTGGCTTTCATTACTAATATTCTCGTAATGATAAAACGAATTTGGCTTTATTAAATGGTGGAAGTGTTATTATCATGTTAACATGCGCATTGTATGTCATGACCAAACATATTATAATAATAATGTATGTCATTGCGTATCCGTGGGGAAAAGCACAATCACTTTCTCGTGGAATAAAATATTAGTCCACCTAAAAAATTATTGTCTCCAAATCTTTCTTGTTGCTATTGATTGTTCTTACTCCTACCCCACAAGCTTCTTGTGATTCTTTAAAGTTAAAAAATGGGGAAATTTTTCATGGGTTGTAAATTTTTAAATTGTTAATTGATTTGTAATTGAATATGGTGTTTGTTAGTACTTATTAAATTTGTATTAGGGAGATGTTTCGTATATTTGAAGAGTAGATTTTAAAATAAAACTTTAATGATTGTGATGACTAATTTTGTATAGTTATGTCAATTGCAATTTGTTTTTGGACCTATTTTGAGAAAATGTATTAATGCAATCACATATTGATCAATAGAGAAATCTTGTGTGAAGTTGGCTAATTTCTTAATATTTTGTTCATTCTTATATAAATGTATTATCATATCTTCAACCATACCTTATTTCCTATACATTTTCCCATAATCTTTGCATATGTTGCATCTTCCAGGTCCAACATTCAATTCTCACCTTGATCCTACTACTCCCTTAGTCAATTCTATAGTCAAAAGATCAATCTTAAATTTACAGATACAACCCTTGAAATTAGCCAAAAGAAAACCCCAAGATAACAACATACATAGTCATGTCACAAAAAGCCTTTAAAGCATCTTAATATTGCAATAATATGTAACCAATCTAAGAGAAGGCCTCCCCCACATACATAACACATACGGTCTAGAACTCTCATTGCATAGGTAATCCCAATTCTGAAAAATAGATCAAGGCATTAGCCTAGCCACATATGACACTCACATAGATGATGTAGCTAACTCATGTATCATATAGAGTCAAGGAAACATACAATGATATCAAAGATACATTGTTATAAAACATCTTTCATTACCAATCCAAAAAAAATCTCCCAAGTACTTCATACCATCGAAGAAAGAGAACAAATTGTTACCAAACTATTACCAAAAGTAAATGAAGTACATAAACAACACTTGATTCCATACAAGCCTCAACTCCATAGACATAAAAACTCTCAAGAAGAAGATAATATACCAAGGATGAAAGGACCTAAAAACAAAACCATACAAACGTACCAACACCAACATGTGCCAATCTATGTAAAATAAGATCCTCCAACATTCCCAAACTAAAAGGATATCAACATCTAACTACTAAACTCAAAGTAAAAATGTGGCATATATGTTATCCCTTTTTTATAATCTATCTTTAATACCAAAAAATATGACATCAATAGATGTAAACCTATAAAATTAAAGATAGATCAAACAAACCAATCATTCCCACAACAAAGGAATATGTCCAAAGCCGCAAATCATTTCTTATACCTCTCTAAACAAGTCCTTAGAACTATTACCATATCTCAAGGCTAAAGCATGAGGTGAACAATGCAAGTCCATAAAACCATACACCTACTTAAAGACATAAAGTTTCCACAATCCATGTTTATATAATTTGAGATTTTGGTTTCAACTGTGTAGTCTTGTTTTGCTCATCATTGTTTTGGTTCATACTCTATTATTCATCATCAAGATAAAGAGCTGGAGTAGAGAGATATCATTCAATGTAAATCAAATCATGCTTTGTGTTTTATTTTTCCTTCTCTAGCTATCCATTCTAGCTCTTTATCTTGATGATTGATCATAGTATGATTTGAAATGTCGGTGATAAAAAAGACTGCACAGTCAAAATCAAAAGCTCAAATAAAATACACCTACTTCTCAACAAGTCTTTAGAACTATCAAAGACCAAGGCTAATGGTCACGGAAAGTTTAGATATAAGTAAATAATTGACTTGATAACCATGAGGGAAACACCTCTCAAATCATTCACCTTCAAGTAAAAAAAAAGTGGGATACAATATTATCTTTTGCATTAAAAAGCAATAAAATCTTACAATAAAGGGAACCTTCTCATGAAACCCATAATAGACTCACATCCATATTTAGGTGTAGGATCCTAAATCTTTCTATTAAAACCTCATGATAGGTAATAATTCTAAAAATTATCTTTGAATATAAGAGGTGTCCAACCACACCCAAGTCTCTCTAGTATTTATGAACATCCAACCAATCAATCCACGTTGGCTTCAAATACAACATGCAAAACTATAGCTCCAAAAATATGATCAATGCTCAAAGAAAAGACAACCACATCATCTCAAAGGGAGGTCATAAACATCACCTTGACTAAAGATTCCAAGACCCTCCATGGAACGATGATGTTGACATCTCCAAAATCCTTGAAGATAACCATCCTTGTTTAATAGAAGAAAAATATCCATGAACTCTCATTGCACACCGAGTACATATAAAAAGAGCTCCTCATAACACCATAATTCATTGCAGAAGATCATCCATCTAAATGATAGAGTAACATTACTATCAAAGCTCCCATTCAAAGTGACATTGAGTTATGGATGGTATTTACTAAAAATATCCTAATCAAAGACCATTCACAACTCTCTCATATTTTTAAACTGCATATTAAAAAACTAACAATTTTGTAAGAATAATCAAAATATTAAAAATAAAAATATTGAACTTACTATTTAATTATGAAAATCTTCCACTAAAACTGATATTAATCTAAACATTGTATCACAACCAAACATCACCACCAAATCTCCATTGGAAGTGAACAAATCTTCTTATGCACCATAGCTAACTATTATAGGTCTCACTATGTAGCTATATTAGGTGCACCAAATAACCATCTCTTTATCACACTTCAATATATATAACAATGCAACAAGGTGACCTAGAAATGAAAACTAAATATAATATGCATTGAATAATTCACAATATATCCTCACTTGTAACCTCTCAAAGGAGAATAATAGTACAAGTGCTCCAATCTCAAATAACAACGTATATAGTTTAGACACAACACTAACATGCACAAACATGGGGAACTGGAGATAATATGTAGATTTATAGGACCTAGGCACCAAGTCAATGCCATAATTAATTTCCAAATGAATCTACACTAGAATAACCATAGTTTTAGGAATCTAAAAAGAAATAATGAATTTCTACAACTTTTTCCATCTTGAATACATTGAACATAATATTTGTATATGTATCATCCTAAAAATTTGGCACCCATAATTAGATGCTCAATTAGGCCCCATTTTGGCGATTTCAAGATTTTGTGTCTATTATGCTTGATCTAGCTACCTAACTCCCCCTGATCCAACATCTATCCTATCTTCCCGACTCCCCATTTGAATTTTGATGGTTTTTCCTAGGTACATAATGCCCATGGCTTAATTGTCCTAGGAATAAAATCCCCAATGCATTTTATTCCCTGAGGTTTGGGCCCAAATTTGAATCGGGGCCCCTTTGTAGTGTTTCGATGGGAAATTAGATCCTATAGTCAACCTAGCTTATTTTTTAATCTTGAAATGTGTGATGAGATACATAAACACTCTATCTCTCCTCATTTTGGCATCCACAATCCATTATCAATAAGGCATTCATGATAAAGAAATCAAGCTCAAGATTTGAAGGCAAGCATCCAAGATCTAGCATTTCTCCAAGTATCCAAGATATTTTGAAGGCAATATTCTCCATTGTAGCAAGATTATCTCTCATGATGGCTAAGTAGAGGAGTTCCTAAGTGAGAAAGAAGATCCTTTTTCCATCCACATACATTCTTTCTTCATACCAAGTGTTTAATCAAGCATATTAACATTGAAGATCTAAGAATGGGATTCATAGATACAAGCATTTGTGAGGGAATCCTTGATTCCTTTCTACATTCCAAGATCAAACAACTACAATTAAAGAAGCAATCAAGCATCTTCATGAATATGTGTGATCTCAATATATGTTCATGAAGTTATTTACAAGCTAGATCTAATATTTACCTTTAGATTTACTTTATACAATTTTATTTCATTTTCAAGGTTGATTCCTAAACAGGGGTTTGACTAAGGAAAACCCCTTTCCACAACCTTTTCCCCATTTTTATGTGTCCAGGAATAGGTAGTGCAACTATCGAGACTTAATCCAGTAAGATCAGGGTCTATGGAATTGATTGTCAAAGTTTTGGGCAAAATCCCTGAGTAAACAACACTCCAGGATTCTTGTTCCCAAGAACAAAATGACCAAGGTATTTTGTACCTAGAAGATCACCTTCAAATTCATATCAAAAGTTAGTATAGTTTCCAAGTTCATGTTTCACGTCATTACAACCTCCTGTTCATTTTCAGTCTATCTGTCTTTTTTGAAACTACTTGTATTTTCTTATTTAGTCTTAGCACTTGAAGCTATCTTTGAGGCTAGTGGGGCATCTTCCTTTCAATTTGTACATTAAGAAAATATGGGAAATCCCTTACACCCTCCTAACCATCTTTTCTTTATGTATAGTAT
Source organism: Chamaecyparis obtusa (assembly GCA_027943335.1). Classification (NCBI taxonomy): domain Eukaryota; kingdom Viridiplantae; phylum Streptophyta; class Pinopsida; order Cupressales; family Cupressaceae; genus Chamaecyparis; species Chamaecyparis obtusa. The sequence continues at coordinate 104,876 of BSBK01000177.1, read as the reverse complement.
AGATCTAAAAGTTGTTGATTTTCATTAACATGTAAAACCTACAAAACCATACCCATTAATGGGTGTGTAAAGGTTGATCTTCAAAAGATCCAAAGTGAAGAGGTGAAATGGGAATCCCTGGATGAAGGATGGATTAAACTTAATTTTTATGGAGTGGAGTGAGGTAATCTAGGGCCCTCTGGCACAGGATGTGTTACCTATGATTCTAATGGTTACATTATTGCCACAGAACATAAGAGGTTGGAAGTGGGGAGTAATAATGAAGCTAAATTATAGGTATCATTGCTAGGGGTCAAAATGGAATAGAGGTTATAGGTGGGAAATTTACATCTATACGATGATTATCAAATAATCATAAATGCCATTGTTGTTGGCATTACGATGAGATTGGGAGTTGACATGGTGATGCATATTGGTTGCAGTCATAAGTAGCAATTGGTTTGGTTGTCATTCATGGAAACTAAGTCATATCAGTCATGTATCATAAGTGGTGAAGTATAGGAGGAAATCGGTGTGAAGTTTAAGAAATAAGTAAAGCTAGAAATTGGTAAAAGTCCAGAAGATTGGTAGACAAAGAGGTCAACACTTTGGTAGCGGTCGTGATAGATGAAGAATTATAAGGTGCGGTCACAACTACAGTATCAATATGGGCATAGTATAGTGTGGTTTCAACCACAACTTATTTGGTTGATAGGTGAGAGATATTTTGTTGACACAGTCATTCAAACAGGTATGAACACTTGTGTTCTTGAGCATCAGTTGGAAGATTCTAGACTAGTAAGCGGTATAGAGGTTGTGATGATACTTAATGTAATAATAACATGTAATATTGGTTATAGAATTGATGAGGTGTTATTTTTGGGATCGATACTATTGTATAACGAATATTTAAGGTGGTGCCTTGGAGAATTCAAAATGTGTTTTACTATTTTGGAGAATTAAAATGCAGATCTTATTGAAAGTCGACGTAGTCATAGGAAAATGTGTTTTACATCAATTTTATCACTTTGATGGGAAAATATTCAATTTCATGAAGTCGGTGCTAGAAGTATGTATAAGTGGTATTGTTCATATTGAAAAGGATGATGTCACAAGATTTGAAGTTAGAAGATTGATGGTGTTGTAAAATCAATTAGGGTTGTGATCAGATATTTGATAGAGTAATAGTAGTGAGAAGTTACAGAGAGCATAGAAATCAAATTGGATTTGTCAAGGAGTCAATGCTACATCTAGATTGCTCAACGTGTTATTCCCTAGTAGTTACAACAAGAAAATCCCTTAATCGGGTGAACTTTAACAATTTCTTATTGTTAATCCCTTAACCGAGTGAGCTCTTCACAAAGTCTTGAAATCCTTTTATAAGGTAGAGCTTAGCAAATCTTATTATACTTCTAACAAGGTACCAACCACTCCTAACAAGGTAAACCCTCAGAAAGGGTAATTGTAAGCTCCTAACGGTGCAAACTCATTTTACTGTAGTAGTGAGCTTGTGGGTGTCTTCCCCACCATGGTTTTTACCTCTAACCAAGGGTTTGCTGGAAAAATAGTCAGCACTCCCCTCGGGATTTGTGACATGGCTTAACCACCTCTTGTGTCTTTTATAAGTCTAGTGGTTGTATCGGGCATTAAAAGGTCGATCTTTTGGTGCAACGGAAACCACTACTTGTAACAAGTGGTATCAAAGCTTGGTCACATGTTTGAATCCCCTCGGGTAACGCTGAGGGGGAGATTATTGGAAAAATGGTCAGCGCTCCCCTCGGGATTCATGACATGGCTTAACCGCTTCCTGTGTCTTCTATAAGTCTAGTGGTTGTATCAAGCATTAAAAGGTTGATCTTTTGGTGCAACGACAACCACTACTTGTAACAGGGTTTCCATGCAAATATTATTGTGGATGGTTGATGACTTTGTTTACTTTTACTTTTTTACTTCAATTATATGCTTTGTGGTTTACAAACTATTATTAAATTTATTCAAATTTGTGGTTGAATTACTTTATAATTTGGTTGCACTCATTCACCCCCCCTTCCCCTCTCAATGCCTAAGAATTCTAACAATTGGTATTAGAGCACTGGTCCTCTTGTTGATAAGTCTCACACCTTGAGGGAAAGATCTACAACTTTGGAAAATTATAGGCATGAAATGGAACTTGAGAGTGCACACAAGATGATCAATGAGCTGAAGGAGAAACTAAAGAAGTCACTTGCTATAAGGAGAAAACTTACTGAACAACTAAATGAGAGTTAGGATTACATTGAACAACTATTTGAAGGAAGTATGTCTAAAGAAGCAATTGTAGATCTGATGGAAAAGAACAAAGGACTTAAAGAAGAAGTGGAAAATTTGAAAAGAGAACTTGAAAGTCAATCTATTAGGATGTGTGAAGATCTTAAAGGAAAGAGAACAACTGAAAGTGAAAGGAAGACTACAGAAGATGCTAAGAAAGTTGTTGAGAATTCCCTAAGAGAAAGAGATGGAAAGAAGTACTAGGTTTTTTGAAGAATATTTTTATGTAAAATATTTTATTGTATATTATTGACAGTGTCATTTGGGGATTTCAATAATCTGCATACTATGATTTGTATATATAATATAGTCACATTGCTTTAGAAAAAGCACTATATAGTATTGCATGCATATTATTACTTCTAATTCTCAAGGAAAATGAGTTTTTCAAGAAATGTTTTAAATTGATACAAAGATGACACTCCGTTCAATTGTATTATGAGCCATGTTATGATTTTGGTTGCCAGTCAGACATATTCTCTGATTCTTTGAGAAAATTTATTTTTTCCAGTGAGGCTCTTCAAACAATGAATTATTTAATAAGCCAGTGAGGCACATTTCGAGTGATATTTCATCCAGGTATTGTAATACCCTAAAAATGGGCTATAAGTTCATTAATCTCTTACATCTTCAATTCAAATGAAATCGACATCAAAGTCCTAATCTAAGGCACATCTAAACATCATCGAATCATAATTGATTATCTTAAATTCTGCATCGGGGAATATTCCTAGTAATATTCCTAATCATCATAATTATCTTTCATTTTATAATTATTGGGCAATAAATCACATTTATCCTTAAGTTTGATTAATTGAATATTTTCATATTTAATTAATTAGATTTAATATTTGCCACTTAATTGTGTAATTAAATTTAATTCTATCTATTATTAATTGTATTATTTAATTTTGACAATAAATCTAATATCATATGAATAATTGATTAAATTCTTATTTAATTAATTAAAGCAAGTTGTCATTATTTAATAATATAGTTTTTAATAAAAGTTTGATTAAATAATTGATTAACCCATAAATCAATTGTTTTATTTTTAAAAGCAGTTAAGTTGGAAACAAATCACTTTATTATTAAATTAATTCATAAATAAAACATGCACAATCATAAAAGCAGACAACTATCAATTATCAATAAAAGCTAAACTCTATTTTGAGTTAAAGCTTAGCTTTTGCATGTTTTTGTGACTTAATTATCTGTTATTATCAGATAACTCAAAAATCAAGCTGAGTTAATCTAAGTGATTTATGGCTTTTTTTCATGCACCTCCAAAGCTTTGGATTTCTATAAAAACAAGGCTCATCTCTTCATAATTCATCTCTTAATATCTCTCAAATTTGCATCCAAGCATCTCATATTTTTGCACAATCACGCTAGAGAATTGGAATTGGGAGAATCAAAACTTATTGCGAATCAAGGCTATTGTGAGATCAAATTATTTTTTTTTACATTCATTTAGATTCTTTTTCATATCATTGTTAGATCATTTTAACATATCAATTTCCATATTAGCATAGATTCATATCAGTTTTTATCATTCTTATTGCATAGAAAATTTAAAAATATAGATTAATTGCATTCAATTCATATCTAGATCAATTGCATTCAAATCCTTCATTTAGGTGTCATCTAGGTCATTGATCTCGATAACAATCTGAGAACATTAATCTCGCACCTACTAGAAGGCAGTAAATCACTTGGTTAAATTAGATTTCAATTTTGCATGATTTTGATTATAGCTAACCTCTAATGTTTTACTGAAGTGTTGTGTCTACAAATCAGGTACAATTTTCACACACACGTTTATGGCGCCCACCGTGGGGCAACCCACCTTTGCATGCTGGTTTTGATTTTTTTTGGGAGCTAAAACCCCAAAGTTTCAAAGATTTAATTTTATCTCCCAAACGGCTTGGAGTTTTGGTCTGAAATTTTTTTTCAAGTTGGTGACATATCAAGGAAGCTAAAGGAAAAAATTTAGAATTTTCTGAGATGTTTTGAATTTTTAATAATTTTTTCTTGAAATTCTGGAAAAAATTAATATCTGATGCAAATCAGCATATTTTTCAAAAAAAATTATATTTTTGGAAAGCTCTTTAAATTCTACAAGGGGTTCATTCTTTGTGTTTTAAATTTGGACATGATATAATAGCTCAAATAGTCAATTTACAAAAATTGGTTTGTTTTGATAAAATGGGTCTCTAGGGCACAAATGAAGAGATTTTTCTACAATTTTTGCATTTTTGGAAAGCTCTCTATTTTTTAGTAGGGGTCTCTATTCTGAATTTCTATTTTTGTGGCCAAAATCATATCAAAAAAATTAGATCTTGTTGACTAGGTCAAATGCAGTGCAAAAAAATTAAAATTTTGTGATGGGTATACACTTATATTTCATATGATTTAATGCATGATATGAGTTGTCATTTGGATTAATTTCTAGTTATTATTGCTCCTAACAATTAATTTTTAGATCTAACCCTAGGGTTTTCATAAGTTGAATATACCTTGCATATCTTGTTTGCTTGTTGGCTTGTTGGAGAGTTCGTAGTTTGCTTGCATAGTAAAGCTCAACAAAAATTGCTAAAAATTAGGTAAAATCTACTAAGCGTGTTGCAAGGATCTTGGGTATTCTCCTTCATCTAATGACATTTCAATTTGGACTTAAAATAAATCTCTTATGTGTCAAGTTTGTGTGCATCTTTTCATGCTTTTGATCTATTTTTACACACTTGCATAATTGATACTAGGTTGTGACCCCTTAAGGATTCATTAAGTAGTCTTAGAATACTTGTGATTAATCTTGATTGCTATCTTGGGTTATTGGACTCGCTAATCCACTAGCCCCTCATTTCTGCCCTGTGGTTGCAATCTCAGCGCCATAAAGGGGAGGGGTCAACAGGACAGAAGCGTTAAGTGTTCCACTTGGCAACCCTTTTGTGCTTTTAAGAACTCACTTGTTTTCTAAGTTGGGGACTCATTTTTAGCTTGTGTGAGGTGTTAAGTGTTCCACCTTGTGGACTCATCTCATATTCTCTTTAAGCATTAAGTGTTCCTCTTTCTACTTTTTGGATACTTTTGGTAGATTTGCTTTTGGAAACATACATCTGTGCTCACATAGTAATTAGGCCCTATGAACACTATTCATGATTCTTGAGAGATTGGATTCCCAGTGAAATCCTCCTTGATGACAGAATCCTTGTAGGTAGGGAGGATACTTAGTGTGTTTCACATTCAACTTGGTTAGTGCTTCTTCTCTTATTGATCGATACATTCTCTCCCAGGAGAGGTTGATAGATCACGTGGGGTAGACATCATGAGCTTTGGTGAATCAAAATTGGTTAGTGCGTCTTCCCTTATTGATTGATACATTCTCTCTCCAGAGGGGTTGATAGATCACGTGGGGTTGATATCATAGACCTTGGTGAGACAAACTTTGTCTTAGCGTGTCAGATTAATCTGCTTGCTTTGTTTGGGTTAAAAGTGAAAAGGTGTCAAAAACCTTAGATCTGGAGCCAAGTCCCCTTGTGGTATACTACTGTGAGTCACCTTTAGAGAGGGTTAACCATAGCGGACAATCCCTTCACAAGGCAAACTACGTTGACGGAACCTCAAGCAGTCATAGCCATTTTCACCGTGGTAGTGATAGTCGCTATATAAATGTCCTTGTGGAAGAAATCTCCACGGGTATGGTTCATTGTTGGGTTGTCAGATCTCCCTAGCAGCTCCTGAAGATTAAGTTCTTGGACTGTGTCAAAACCCTGGTGCACCAGGATTGGAGTTCACCCCTTTGGATCATAAAAGTTGCAGAGTCAAACCATTACTAAAAACCCTAGCGAGGCCAAATTTTCATTTTATAGGGTATATGTGCATTATTGCAACACATTTTGGAACGTACACAATTAGCGCTTCTGAGGATTAGAATGAATAAGTCACTTGATTGTTCATGCGCAAGGTTGCTTTTACCCTTGTTCATTATTTTCAAACATGCTTGAAATCACTTGCTTACTATTTTGCGTGCTTGTTTATCTATCTGGTTATTGAAAACAGACAAATCTATTACAATCCTCAAATCTGGACATTGAAATTTGCAAACAATTCAAATCTAAAAACTCAAAATTTGCAAAATCTGAAGTGAAATTCTTTTTTGGAGTCAAAAGTCATCTCAGGAAGTCAAAAAGTCATACGAGTTTTTCAACTGTCATTTCATTGCTATCCAACTGTCATATGAGATTTTCAACTGTTATTTCATTGATACCCATCTGTCGTATGATAGCAAACCCAATGTCGTACGAGTTTTCATGCTAGCAAATCTTCAAAGTCAAAATCTTGCAACTGTCGTATGATATTGCAACTGTCATTTCATAGCCTACCCACTATCGTACGAGTTTTTCAGAGTGTCGTTTGAGAAATTTTTGAAAGTTGTCAGAAAATTGTCAGGATTGTCAGATATTTAGCTTTTTCAGCCTATTTCTAGAATCTTTCAAACAAATCACTGTGTCAGGAACAGAGCAGTAGCTATTGAAAATTAGTACACATGTCTCAAAGAATCAGTATACATGAGGAAGACATTCTAATCACAGCTATGATGAAGCAGCTGCAAGCTATGCAAGTTGAACTTAACAATCTTAAGAAAGAAAAGGAATCTAAAGAGTTCTCCATGGAATCTCTATCCTCTTTTCCATTTGATAAAGACTTGTACATGTCACCATGCCCCCAGACAGAATTTGAGCAACGTGACAACCCTTATAATACCTCTTCCATGGAGAGTGACACATCCAGCTTTGGAGACTATGATGACTATGATGATAGACAATGTAATGATACCTATGACACCTCTGTTCCTAAGAATCCTCCTCATCGTTCGTTCCTGCTTACTACAAATGGGCCATCACATTGGATAGATCGTGATGGTGATCCATATGATTCTGATTTTGAAAGAGACTTTGATGGCTTTTGTGGACAATACCTTGATTATAATCCATCTACTACTGCTGAGGACTATAAAATGCATCGTGCTAGCTTGAAACGTCAATACTATAAGGATCTCTCCTCTAAGAACTCTCAAGCTGAAATTAAAGATTACACTCTCAAGCAAGATCATGTTAATGCTAAACCTTTGTCTGGTGATGGTTACCTTCCATCCCCTACTTCCTCCAATACCCGTACATTTCCTAAAGCTTCTGAGTCTTTCAAACCTTTCACAGAACCTTCATCTGACACAAGCCCTGATACTTTTCATGCAGTTCCCTATAGTTATCCTCCAGGGCTACCTCTTAAAGAAACTCAAGCTAACCTTCACTTGGCTACCAATACTTTCAATAATGCTAAACCTAAAGAGCCTAAGCCTTCATATGTTACAATGCCTACTTCAGTTGGTCCTTCACCATCTCTACAACAGTCTTCCATACAATCCCAACATGCTTCCTTGTCCTTAAAAGTGGCTCCATGTCAAGAGAACTCTAAAAATGATAAAGAAAAGAACATAAATAAAGATGAAGATCAAGAACCCTCCATGTCGTTCACTCCTTTTCACGATGTCTCTTATCTGCTTCATGGTTCTTTTGATCCTGTACACCCTTTTTCATGCATTCCACCATGTCTTAAGTCTTCTCCTAAGCAAGATCAAGCTACTACTTACACTGTTGAGCTTATTAACAATCAAAATAACCTTACTACACTTGCGCTTTCCAAAGATGATACTTCCATTAAGGTTGTTAAAAATGGTGTTGTTACTTCCGATGTTAAGCCTATTGAAAATTAAGAAAAAAATTATGCGCTTATGCTATCCAAAGATCCTTGTCAAGATCAAAGTCTTCCATCTTCTTATTCTACCACTCCATGTTCACTTCCACTTTCTACTCTTCCTAAGTCTTTGCAAGCTTTGAATAATTCTATCAAAGAAGGTTCTCATATTCATGATGTCCATGATTCTATTGAAAATCCTAATGCTCACTCTAAAGATGCTGATGTCCTTGGTTGTCATATAGATGATGATGAACTTATTGATTATCCTTTTGCATCTTCCACTTCCATCCTCGGACCTCTTCCACCAATACTAAGGGCTTCATGTCTGCCTTCCATCTTGGGTCCTTATGTCCCTTCACTTTCCCCTCCTAACTTTCCTAATTTTCCATCCATATTGGGTCCTTACATCCCTCCATCTCCCATCTTTCCTCAAGATCAACATAGATGCATACCCTTAAATCCTTTTCATCCACCCACCCATCTAAACCAGTCATATCCTTTTTCTTCCACAAGTCCCAAGTCTTTTGGAAATAACTTGAATGTTCAATATAAGAAAAAGAAGCAATACAAGAAACCATCAAAAAGAGAAGATCACCATGTCTCCTCTAATAGACATGGAAACATAAAGTCAAAAGAGATATCTAAGAAGAAAACTACAAGACAAGTATGGGTTCCAAAATCCATTATTGAAGATATTCTCTCTAAATTACCAAAAAGAAATGAAAAGCCTACGACTATATGGATTCCAAAGTCTCTCTTGAAAGAGTCTGGTATTGAGAAAAAAGTGAAGTTGACATTCAAGCTTCCAAAGGCTTCCAATTCATCTCCCTCCAAAAATATTCTTCCATTCCACGTGCCTAAACCACAACCTCTGCTATCCATTCGCCATATTCCTTCACGTATTCCTTCATTCACGATTCCTCCATCCTCTCACCACCCTTCAAGGTATGTGTTGATGTTGAGCTTGCCTTCCTTTCCATCTACCCTTTCAAAATCCTTCCATGCATTATCCTTCTACCTCCTATCACTTTTTCCTCATTTGCCTATTCCTCCTATCTTCCAACCTCACTCACTTTACATAAAACCTTATCTTCCATTTTTCTCTTCCATCTCCCTTTCCCTATTAGCATCTTTGAGCATATCATTTTGAATCCTTGGCATATCATGGTTTATCCTTTCAAGGAGCATTATCTAAAAAGCTTGTCTTCTTCTAAAAAAAGAGAAATGAAAAATAAAATAAAATTGAAAATGTGCCTTGGTGAAAACCTGGAAACAGGCACCTTGGTAGCAAAAGTAAAGAGAAATAAATTCATCCTATGGTGAAAACCACTTCCTTGTAGCGCCTTGGATAAGTACCATGATGAAAACTTGGCAATCAGGCGTCATGCGTAGTTCTTCTACATATTTCATCCATTCCATCTTCTCTCTTTGATCTTGACAATGTTGATCTATACATGAACATTTGGCTATTTTGTGAGCTATCTTCTGATGATCTTGCTTTCATTCCCTTCTTTTTTAGCCTTCATATTTATTTTCTTCCATTCATTTTTGCCTATCGCTATCTTTTTCCCCTTTGGTCTTGATCTAATAAAAAAAGAAAAAAAGAGAGTAAAACACGGTGCTATGAAGCCTCTTGACATGTCTACTTCTTTGGACTGCATCCTTTCCTGCTCTGGCATTACACTTTTGTGACTTATCCTATGCTGGTCTTTTATTGCTTGTCCGAATGCATTTTACATGACAATTTTTCCTTAGCTTGGGTACCCTTGAGGAATTTTCCCTTGATGATTTCTTCCTTTCATTATCCTTCATTCTCTTGTCTTCCATCTCTTCCACCAGCTTGTCAATCCCTCTTGTTCTCCACCTTGCTAGACATTGGGACTACACGATATGATCTTGTTTGGGAGTTTGAAAATGGAAAAAGATGCTATCAAGTATACCAAGTATCAAAACAAATATCAGAACCAGTATCAGAACAAGTATCAGAATCAGTATCAGAACCAGTATCAGAACAAGTATCAGAACAAGTATCAGAACCAGTATCAGAACCAGTATCAGAATCAGTATCAGAATAAGTAACAAATCAAGTATCAAAAATTCCACTGGGGCTACACCTTTTGCTTTAGTTTATGGGTCTGAAGCGGTACTGCTTATTGAGGTTGAAATCCCATCACTCAAAATCAGAATGCATGGTCTAGTAACTGATGATGACTACAAAGTGTCTAGGTTACAAGAACTGGAACTACTAGATGAGCATAGACAAGCAGCGTATGATCATCTCAGAGTATATCAGAAGAGAATGTCTAGAGGCTACAACAAGAAAGTCAGACACAGAAAATTTCAGGTTGGCGATCTAGTCTTGAGAGAAAATCTTAAAAATCAATCACATCAAGAACGCAAGGGGAAGTTCGAACCCAATTGGCTGGGTCCCTTTGTAATCACTACTACTTTTAGCTCTGGTGCCTATCAACTCTCAATGACTGAAGGAGAATAGCTCTGAGAACTAATCAACATTCTCCATCTGAAGAAATTCTACGCCTAAGGCATTCAGTCTATGGTAAAATGTCTTGAAAAAATCTAAAAAATCTAAAAAAGTCCTGAAAAAATGAACATCTTGGTGAAAACCTGGCAATAGGCACCTTGATGATTCACAAAAAAATAAAAAAATATCAAAAGTACAAAAAAAAATAAAAAAGAAAAAAAGAAAAAATAGTGCCTTGGTGAAAACCTGGAAACAGGCGCCTTGGTAGCAAAAATAGAATCTCTACCAAGATGGTGAAAACCCGGCAAATGGGTGCCACTTGTTTCAAAATGCTCCATCTATCAGTGCAATCTTGGTCTTTCCCAGCTTTAGTCTTGCTTTAGTTTGTACATATCTCCGGGTTTGTTTTTGCATTTCCAGTTTTCAATAAGTCAGTTTGTCCACCAATCAACTCAAGCATCTGTATCCTATCAATGTTCAAACTTGGGGGCAATCAATGTCATATCCTATGGTCTCCCATGTATAATTTAGACGTGTCATATCTAGTCAGAGTCCTTTGAAGCTATATCTGAGTCAATCAGTCAGTCTCCTCTCCAGAAAGGATTTTGCATCTACAACAACAATCAAACACAAACTGAAAATGATATGTGCTTTTCATTCTTTTATCTCCTTGTATGCTTACTGATTCGCATTGAGATTTCTGCATATTATGTCCCTTCGAGCTTTTTGATGATGTCATTTATAGGATTTAGAGAGTGATGACTAGGGGCATAATCTTTTCTTTGTCTTCTGCTTGTATGTGAAAATCTAACAACTTTGGAAATTCTAGAGTGAAATGGTGTCCGACTGTAAGAGCCTCTATCTCGAATTGGATGGCCATGCGTACCTCGACCATTGATACCCAAAAAATTCAAGGAAGTTTGATCTAACTATTGTCTTTTTGAGTGAGTTCTTTCTCCTACTGTGAAACACGATCTTACCTAAGGATGTGAATGATAAAGGGTCACTACGGGTAATTCACATTGAATTTAGAATAATCTCTTAACTGTTTGATGTGTTTGTAATGCAAGGCGTATTCAGGTCATCACGACGTTCATGCTTTGATGCTTGTACAAATTGCTATATCAAAATGGACAAGATATTTAGGTCATCCTGGCGTTTGTGCCTTGGTGCTTATATCTAATCCGACATTTCAAAAATAAAATCAATATTCATATGTCCATGGTTGTTTGACCAGTGGGGGTTGTATTGATTCTTGCGCATACAAATCAATATTCATATGTCTATGGTTTTTTTTTAGCTAGTGGGCATTATATTGATTTATCCGATTACCTAAAATTTCAATGATGATAACAAATCGACATATGATCAGTGAATAGGTCCTAGGTCTTAGGTTGCATTTCATTTTGCATGTCTCTTTGCATTTTGCATGTTTGCATCATCTCACAATGATTAAACGAACTTCAATGCTTAAATGATTCTTCAAATTGCATCTTCAAGTCTAACAAGAGCTGAATCTTACACGAAGGTCCATCCAATGAAACAGCAAGTAGAATCCTTTTTCGGGATCAAAATCGAAATCTGAGATCATTCATATTATTAACTACTTGCATAATCGACCTTCAATCATCACAGAAATCCAGTATTCAACTTAACTGATTATCTAACATCAAACTATCAAAATTTCAACTTGGTCAACCATGGTCAACTCATGGTCAAACCTAGTCAACCTTGGTCTCTAGGACCTCTAAACGATGCAGAATGCACTCTTGAACGTGTATAACCACTTTTCTCATCAATCAACATGCTTCTGAGCTCTCAACGCTGACTTTTCTTGTCAGATTTCAATTTTAATCCCAAAGGGGGCATGGTATTGCACATCAATTCAAAGTCTGTAATCAAATTTGAAATCATATCTTTATGGAAATCAATATCTTTTCTTAGTAATCAAGACAACAATCACGTCTAGTTACTGATTCATCAAAAGTCCTCATCGCTCGGGGCAAATCTATCATCACTTGGGGCATATCAGATTCATCAAGATCCATATCAATCTGGTATTCTCCTAATCTTGTAAACTGTATCAATTTTTGCAACCATTGTGTCATAGTGTTCTTTCCTTGGTTCTTTGGCAACTAAAGGATTCGGATGTGATACTTGCTAGTTCTGCTAAGACAATCGAGTCTAGAACCGGTCACTCACTTCTTAGCAATCCTAAGGTTTGGAATCAGGCGTTTTGACACTTTTTCGCAATCATAGGTTCATTTGCTGTTATAGTGAACATTATCTTTGGTCACTCAGGACCTATTATCTCCATATCAAATCAATATCAATAAGCTTCTGTCTCATATCAATTATCAATTTCAAACATCAGTTTCATATCTTTATCAAACACAGACTATCTTTGAACCACTGTGCTTCGCACAGTAATTCAAAGAGGGGCAAAATGTAATACCCCAAAAATGGGCTATAAGTTCATTAAACTCTTACATCTTCAATTCAAATGAAATCGACATCAAAGTCCTAATCTAAGGCACATCTAAACATCATCGAATCATAATTGATTATCTTAAATTCTGCATCGGGGAATATTCCTAGTAATATTCCTAATCATCATAATTATCTTTAATTTTATAATTATTGGGCAATAAATCACATTTATCCTAAAGTTTGATTAATTGAATATTTTCATATTTAATTAATTAGATTTGATATTTGCCACTTAATTGTGTAATTAAATTTAATTCTATCTATTATTAATTGTATTATTTAATTTTGACAATAAATCTAATATCATATGAATAATTGATTAAATTTTTATTTAATTAATTAAAGCAAGTTATCATTATTTAATAATATAGTTTTTAATAAAAGTTTGATTAAATAATTGATTAACCCATAAATCAATTGTTTTATTTTTAAAAGCAGTTAAGTTGGAAATAAATCACTTTATTATTAAATTAATTCATAAATAAAACATGCACAATCATAAAAGCAGACAACTATCAATTATCAATAAAAGCTAAACTCTATTTTGAGTTAAAGCTTAGCTTTTGCATGTTTTTGTGACTTAATTATCTGTTATTATCAGATAACTCAAAAATCAAGTTGAGTTAATCTAAGTGATTTATGGCTTTTTTTCATGCACCTCCAAAGCCTTGGATTTCTATAAAAACAAGGCTCATCTCTTCATAATTCATCTCTTAATATCTCTCAAATTTGCATCCAAGCATCTCATATTTTTGCACAATCACGCTGGAGAATTGGAATTGGGAGAATCAAAGCTTATTGCAAATCAAGGCTATTGTGAGATCAATTTGTTTTTTTTTTTACATTCATTTAGATTATTTTTCATATCATTGTTAGATCATTTTAACATATCAATTTCCATATTAGCATAGATTCATATCAGTTTTTATCATTCTTATTGCATAGAAAATTTAAAAATATAGATTAATTGCATTCAATTCATATCTAGATCAATTGCATTCAAATCCTTCGTTTAGGTGTCGTCTAGGTCATTGATCTCGATAACAATCTGAGAACATTAATCTCGCACCTACTAGAAGGCAGTAAATCGCTTGGTTAAATTAGATTTCAATTTTGCATGATTTTGATTATAGCTAACCTCTAATGTTTTACTGAAGTGTTGTGTCTACAGATCAGGTACAATTTTCACACACACAAGTATGAGTGTTTTCCACTTGTGAAAAATATTTTTTTACAATTCTTGTATGAGATCTATTGATTTGTCTAAGTTATTTTATCTGCATCATTTCAATTGATGATATATGTGCTATTGTTTATGGTTCATTCTATTATGATATCATCATTTCTAGAAAAGAGTTTTTGGAATTGAGTTATAGAACACTGATTCACCCCTTCCCTTCTCAATGTTCTTCATACTCCAACAAGTGGTATAAGATTCATGCCCTTTCTATAAGTCTAACCAGCTTAGGGGATTCCTGGCAGTGGAATACTTATCATGGAAAATCAGGAAGGTCTCTCTACTTCCAGAGCACCATTATTTGATGGTATAGACTATGCCTTCTAAAAGTTTAGAATGAAGGATCACATAACATCTCTAGGGTATAAAGTATGGTTTGTGGTTGAAAATGCATACACTGCTACTGTACCACCTTCCACACTAGATGAGAAAAAGGCTTATGAGTGTGATGCTATGGTTGCAAATACTATTTTTATGGTCTGACAGATGATGTCCTTATCAAAATTATGGATTGTAAATATGCAAAAAGTATTTGGGATAAATTTTCCAATATTTATGAGAGAGATGAGAAAGTTAAAGAAGATAATTTTCAAACTTTTAGAGCCAAGTTTGAAGGCCTAAAAATGATAGAAGAAGAGAAAATTGTTGATTATTTCTCAAGCCCAATAAATTGTTACTTCAATTCATGGTCTTGGTGAATAATCGGCAGAAATAATTGTTAAAAAGGTGTTAAGGTCATTGACACCTAAATATGACTCTAAGATCTTTTTTGAATAAGAAATAGATATAAACAAAGTCACCTTGGATGCATTGCATGGTATTTTTATTGCGTATGAAATGAGAATTAGCAGTGATTCTCACAAAGAAACTACTTTTAAGACTATTAAAATTCATATAAATTATGACTCAAAGAAATCGGATGACATTGGTTAGTTTTTGTGAAAACTAAGGAAAGGTCGAGAAAATAAAAAGGGAAATGACCCTTTAAGTGTTTTATTTGTGGCAAGATCAGGCATTATGTTACTCAATGCCCTATTAAAGATCTTGATAGTGATGATGAGGAGGGTAGAAAACAAGGTAAGAATAAACAACACAATTCCAAAAAGAAAAATGCTTTTAAGAAAAAGAAAAGCCTGATTACAGATATAACAAATAGCTACTCAGAAGAGTCTTTTGAGGAAGGAGGAGAAACCTTGTTTATGGCTATTGAATTTTTTTATGTTTTTGAATTAGATAATGACTATGATATTGATCTTGAGGGTGAACTAAAATGTACCCTTAATGAAATTAAAAAACTTAAAAAGGAAGCCATTGTGTGGAAAGATAAACCTCAAAAGCATACTGGTAATCTGATTCACATAATTAGTTAATTATAAAACCAAGTTTCAAGTCTAAAACTACAACTTGAAGAAAATAAGAAGATTCTTGAAGTAACTCAAGAATAGTTAAAAGGTAAAGAAAAGGGTTCTCTAGGAGCAGAAGTTGTTGCTTTGAAGAAAACATTTATTATTTATAATAGTAGCAAACAAAAAGACCACAAAGGCAAGAGTGATATAGAATTTACAGAGGGAAAATGTTCAAACAACTATATTGATGTTGCAAAAGAGAAAACTATTGACAAAAAAGGTAAGGTCTTTTTAAACATGATTTGCATTTTGTTGGCCATTGTTTTCATTACAGTCAATATGGACACAAGGAAAATGAATGTAGGATTATTAATAAAAGAGCCTAGCTTTGTAAATGGAAGTCTCTTTAATTTATTTTAAAAATTGAAGTGTTATAATGTGGAATTTTGAGCATATAGAAAAATTTTGTAGGCTTACCTCTATAAAACAACAAAATAAGACTAATAAAACACATTCTAAAACTGACAAAACAAAGCTAGTCTAGAAACCAAAACAAGCTGATATAAAGGTTGAATCGATGATTTTCCTAACAACCCAACATGCTCAAAAAGAAGATCTATGGGTTGTAGAAAGTGGGTTCTCTCATCATATGACTGGTGATAAGAGCAAGATTGTTATTTATGAAGACTATATTGGTGGTTCAATCAAATTTGGCAATAATTTTTGTATTCTAATAAAAGGAAAAAGCACTATATTTTTGGATAATATTACTCTTGTGCATGATGTCTATTATGTAGAATGTTTGATTCACAATCTTCTTAGTGTGATTCAGATATGTGATAATGATTTCATAGTCACATTTACCACTCTAGGTTGTCAATTTTTTAAAAATTCTTAGAATATTTTTGCAAAAGGTACAAGGGCTGAAGGTAATGTGTACAACTTGAAAAGTCTCTCAGATAATAAAAAATGTGATTAAATTTGTCTTATGGGACAAGTTGTGGAGAGTGAAGAAACAAAAGAGGAATATGAAATAAATAGTGACCTGAAAGACTATATTAACTTTGAAGGTGAGTTGATTTGTGCCCTTAAGGAGATAAAAAGATTGAGAAAGAAAGTTTACAAACTAGAAAATCAAATTTTTGAAGGGAGTGAAAGTTTGGTTAATCAAGTTAAAAATGCAATTGATATTATTGTTGATCTAAGAAGACAACTTAAAAAGAAGAAACAAATTGAGGAAATTCTTCAAACATTCAAGGCAGAAGAGTGTCACAAACTAGAAGATCTTTCAAGAATAACTAAGATTATTTTCATAAGATCATATGGAGAGAGAAACAACTGCATGTTTTCTCTAAAGAGAAGATCAGGCTTTATTGAAAGATATTCACTAAGCTTAATGAATAATCTCATATTTTATAACTATCATGTTATTCACAAATTAAGGCATACTAATTGGAATCTTAACAAGAAAAATAAAGAACATCATGTTGAGAAGGCTCAACAAAGTGAAGTTGTTATAAGCATACAAGAACAAGTGGAAGATAAAAAATAGAAATTAGGATTTATCCCATTCTCTTTTTCTTCTTAAAATCCCTTAAAAGTGGCTTGGTTTCAAGGGGAGCTTTGACCTTCATACCTCTAAAACTTATTATGAATTGAAAGCAAATTTTGTGTGCTTCGACTGATTATATGTTTACTTCTAACTTGAAGTAGTTGCTTGCATCTTTTAGTGTTATCATGAGATTATAGTGATCACAGTCTAATAAAGTAGCATATTATTGAAAAGTGTCACAAAGATTTTGTTTGTTATTTCTTGTCAATTTTGGTTTATTTTGCTTGTGGAAGGGTAAAGTTTTGACTACATTTGTTTCCTTCAACAAACCTTATTCTTTTGGCTTACTTGGTTGCTTCTTCAAATTTAAAGATGTTGAAGTAGAAAAAAGTAAGGTTTGAAATGGATTGACTCATTTCCTTTATCAAGAACATTATACAAGATTTTTTATTTATCTCTATATCATCTCTAGATAGCATGATTTGTGCAATCACTTTTATTTTGGCAGTGATCTATAAGGACTCATGATATGTCAGAAGGTTGTGATTTGTGCATTATATAGTCTATTAATCTTGTTCAAGTCTATCAATGCATATTGGGATGTTCTTAACTATGTAAACCGCTCTATTATTAGCATTTGTGTGTGAAAGGATTCACCAATACTTGAAAATTTGATAAGTGTACAAGTAGGTTCAAGGGACACTTTCAAGTTTACACTGTGTCCCTAGGATATGAGATTCTTGGTGATTATAATATGGTTGACATGCTATTGGTTTTCTTGTGAACTTTGGCATTGATTTTTATCATGGTTCACATCTTTGGTTCAATTTTTTGTTGTTTCTCTTTATGGCTTGCCTTCTGATGAATTGCAGTTTTATATTTTTTTTAATAGTTCGATGTTGTTACAGTTCTAGGGGGATCTATATCTATCAGATTAGGTTCACTATTCTCATGTTTATTTTAGAAGAACCTGATTTTCTTTTTGCATTGTATATCCTTATTTGAAACTCTTTTCTAGGTGCTTGTTTTCTGATCATGACCAATTTTATATTTGATGTATTGGTTTGTGCATGCTCTTGTAGTATCTATTTGAGGCATTTCACTTCTCTTTCTACCCTTTGTCACAGATGCAAAAAGGGGGAGACAGTTGTGTGTTTATCCATCAAGTAAAAAGGGGGAGTTTGTTTCCCTTGATGAAAAAGACACAAATCTCTTGTGACATCTGTGTGTGTGAATTTTGTACCTGATCTGTAGACACAACACTTCAATAAAACAGTAGAGGTTAGTTGAAATCGAAATCATGCAATGAATTGAAAAACTAAACTAACCAGGTGATTTACTGCCTTCTAATAGGTGCGAGTATGATGTTCTCAGATTGTTATCAAGATCAGTGACCTTGACAACACCTAAATGAAGGATTTCAATGCAATTGATCTAGAAATGGAATGAATGCAATTAATCTATTTTCTTTTAATTTTCTATGCAATTATGATAAAAAAAAATGATATGAAACTATTCTATATGAAAACTTGATATGATATGCTAATCTAGAAATGAAATTCTAATATGATATGCTAAAATATGAATGATCTCACAAAGTTGTTTGATTTGCAAAAGAAGCTTTGATTCTTCAGACACCAATTCACCAGCATAAGTTTGCACAATTATGAGATGGATTGAGAAGAGCTGAGCCTTGATTTTATAGAAATCCAGGGCTTTGGAGATGCATGAAAAAAAGCCATAAATCACTCAAATAACTCAGATTGATTTTTGAGTTATTTTTAAATAAAGGATATTTAACTCACAAAAACATGCAAAAGCAGAGATCAACTCAAAATAGAGTTTAGCTTTAATTGATAATTGATAGTTGTCTGCTTTTCTGATTGTGCATGACTTAATATGAATTAATTTAATAATAAAGTGATTTATTTCCAACTTAACTGATTTTGAAAAATAAAACAATTGATTTATGGGTTAATCAATTATTTTTCAAACTTTTATTCAAAAACAATATTATTAAAAATTGACAACTTGCTTTAATTAATTAAATAAGAATTTAATCAATTAATGATAGGAATTTTGATTTATTGTCAAAATTAAATAATACAATTTAGGAATAAATAGAATTAACTTCAATTAAACAATTAAGTGGCATAATTAAATCTAATTAATTAAATATTAGAAAATATTCAATTAATCAAACTTTAGGATAAATTGGATTTATCGCCAAATAATCATTAAATCAAAGATAATTAAGATGATTAGGAATATTCCCCGATGCATAATTTATGATAATCAATTAGGATTCGATAATGTGCAGATGTGCCTTAGGTTAGGACTTTGATGTCGATTTTGTTCGATATGTTGATATAGAATATTAATGAACTTATAGCCCATTTTTGGGGTATTACAACATCCACTATAATTCCTTTGGACGTGTATACTTGATCAGTATATTCATATATTCACAGTGGTGTTTTTGACTAGGTATTTTTGCATACTTGATTGGAAGTGACACTTACTTGTTTGACATATACTTGGCATGCTTTGATTTTATATCAGCATCACATCAGTGTATCATGATAGCAATACATCATTGATGTTCCTTGTTGTGTATGTTTCATTCACTTTGATTACACTTCACTTTGACGAGGAATTGATGTTATTTTGATGCACATACATACATATGATAGTGATACCTTGAATACTTATGAGAGTGATACACAGTGATTAGTGATGACATTCAAGTATACAAGATGTGGATAGGTATTCATAGTGGATAGTTTCACAGTGATAATATGCTCTTTTTGACAG
Source organism: Chamaecyparis obtusa (assembly GCA_027943335.1). NCBI lineage: Eukaryota > Viridiplantae > Streptophyta > Pinopsida > Cupressales > Cupressaceae > Chamaecyparis > Chamaecyparis obtusa. Next base: position 84,909 of record BSBK01000177.1, on the reverse strand, counting down.
AGGATAGATTTTTAGGATGAATATCAATGATATATTACATTCTTGTTGTTTACATAGTTGATATGAATTTTTATTAGTTGATACATTATGTGTCTTGTTACACATCAGATATTAATTTGTCTTATGTATTTTGTCTCTAATAAGGAATTAATATCCTATCGACAATTTCATTGATAAGCTATTAATGTCTTATCACAAATAAAATATATAAGATATTAATAGTCTATAGTATACAAGGCTAGCATGTATATAGTGATAAGGTGTTAATAATAACTTATGTTGTCACTTGATCAATATCTATGAGACTTATGATCTCACAACTACAATATACATAAAAGACACTATGTCATAATAGTGGCAGTGGTTAATGTTATATCAATATGTGACAATATGTTTGGCATTTGATATCACATTGCAGTGAAGCATTTGAGTTAAGTGTTAAAAAAATTGGCACTTGCCTTGGTATTTACTCCGTTACAAAGTAAAGTCATAACCATAGTGTAAAAGGTATCGTGGTAAAATGAATGCTAATAATAATATTTTTGACATAAGAAAGAATCTAAATACTCATTATGAGTATAGGAGAACAACACTTTTTAAAGGTATACATTCAAATATTTAAAGGAATTGACATTGGTTGACATTATTTCGTTGAAGGATTTGATAACATAAACATGGAGCACCAAAGATATTATGTCTGTAAGGCATAAATGAAGGTTGTTTATTTTTTTGAACTTCAAACCTTAGATATGCTAGGACACGAGAATTGGTTACTCACAGTCTTGAGATTAGAGGCAATTTGATTATGATAGTGATCTTTGGACTTTAGAGCTGAAGAAGAAATAAATTGTGATGGCAGTGTGGTGGTTATGCAAATAGTTTTCTTGGCTACTAGTAACATTGTTTTGGTTTCGAGCTTGGTAAGGTAATCAACATGGTTATTATTTTTGTTTGTTTATGAATTTGTTGATTAGTAGTTGAATATACTACTTGTTATTAGGCATTTTTTAAACACTCTTGATAGGGCATGATGACAGTTAAATAGTTTTTTTTTTTGGTATACTCTGTTATGATGGTTTTTGTTTTCAATTTTTGAAAACCAGTTGGTAATACAGTCTTTTGGAAAAGAATTGTTAAAAATAATGGGGTCTGTGTGAAAAAGAAGTGTTGGGGTTTTTGAAGAATAATTTTATGTAAAAGGTTTTATTGTATATTCTTGACGATAAAATTTGGATATTTTATTAATCTACATATTGTGATTTGTATACACATTCTAGTCACATTGCTTTAGACAGAGTACTATGTAGTGTTGCATGCACATAATTGCTCCTTAATCTCAAGGACGATGAGTTTTTAAGGAAATGTTTTAAATTGATACAAAAATGATACTCTGTTCATTTGTATTATGAACTATGTTACGATTTTGGTTGCCAGTAGGGCATATTTTTTATTTTTTGAAAAAAATTGTTCTTTCCAGTGAGGCATGTTCATCTCTCAAAGAGAAAATAGAAACCAGTGAGCCTCTGCAAATAGTGAATTGTTTAAATAAGCTAATGAGTCACATTTTGAGTGGTTTTTTTAATCCCTGTGAGGGTTTTCCACTCAAGAAAAATATTGTATTAAGATTATTGTATGAGCTCTTTTAATCTTTCCAAGTTGTTTTATCTGCATCATTTCAATTGACGATATATGTGTTGTTGTTTATAGTTCATTCTATTATGATAGCATCATTTATAGAAAATAATCACCCCCCCTCTTAGTGTTCTTTGTACTCCAACTTAACCAATACCTAAGAAGATGCAAAAAATAATTATCTCATTAGCAAGATACACTATTATAGGTGACCAATGCTTAAGAAAGTGTAAAAATGTCCAACAAAGGATCAAGATAGAAAGTTGTGTTATGCTAGATGATAAAAAAAATCTATATGCTATGAATTTTTTTAGAGATAAATTGATAACCATGCCTCAAGAGGCATAACATTGACACTTTGGGGGTACATCAATGAATAAATACAAGAAACATGGAGGCCTCATATGCCCCCCTTAAGATGTAAACATAATACAACATTAATATCTTGTAGAATGTACAGAACCACATCAAGGATAAAACACCTTCACTACCAAGGATATGTCATGTTAAAAATTTATGTACTCCAAGCTAGGAAGAATATCTTCCTAGAGGATGAAATCCTCCTAGAAAGGTAGACATTGGTGTAAAGGAAATATCTTACATCAAGGATACACATCTATCATAGAGGAAAAGAGAGGGGAGGATCCTTGTCTCAAGATACCTATTTTTGCAAAGGAATGAAATCTTCAAACAAGGATTCACACAATGAAAGGAGAGGATATCCTAAAATAAGGATGCGTTCCTCAAAATATGTTGTCCATGCCCTCTAGTGTATAGGTGCAAAAAACTACACCTAGAGACTATTATGTTTCTTACCCTATAAAATGAATGATTACACTTGAGATTGTACCACCATGAATAATAATGAGCCCCCATATATAGCTACAAATTTTACATAGTGAGGGTCAACATAACAGATAGAAGTGTTATCTAGAAGGAATGGTACAAAGGTGCAATCATTATCACTTGTCATTTGAATGCTACTATATATAATATTTTGTTTTATTTTATATTCCAAGGCTTGACATTCATTATTAGAATGGCCGTGCATTTGATGATGTGTTCAAAAAGAAAGAATTCCTTAATTAAGTTTACAAGTTTTCTTTCTCTTTGGAATAGGAAGAGTAAGCAAGTTGGTTTTAAGAAGTGTTAACAAAATACTCTCTTGTGTAAATAAAAAAAATTAGGAGTAGGAAGCAATCCTTTCTTTTGCAAAGGATATTTTTGCCACTAATCAGATGACATAGATGTATTAGACAATGGAGGTGAGGATGTAGACAAAGAAGGTTGGAATCCTAAACCTTCTCTAAAAAAGTGTGATGGGGTTTTTACATGAGCCTCAATACTTTGTTCCGTACATCATAAATCATGTCCATTGTATCCATGTTTATAAATAATTTTAAAACCAACCCCATAATGCTTTTCCAAGTCAAATATAGTATCCTTAGTAAAATGGAAATTTATTCTTTTACAAGAATGTGAATCCGTATTGATTGTTGAGGTCTAAAGAACCTCGATCATCATCAAGGCATGTGTTAAAAGAAGAATTTTCTTGGATAAATGAAACACACAACTCCTCTAAGGCTTCAATTTTAAAATGGGGACTTTATAATCTCCAGCAAAGGAGGATGTAAATTCTAATGAACCCCAAATTTTATTTATGAAAAAATTATGAATAAGAGATGGTGTTATGAGTGAATCATAGTGTTAAGGAAAGATAAATATTTTACTTTTGCATGTACACCACTATAGGGATATTGATCAATTTCTAGTGTGTACATATTGTTAGTGTGAATAAATTTTATTGTGTAGTGAATGGTAGAGGAGACTTCATACCATGAATCCACAATCCACCTATCTAGAAGGTTGTATATGAGGGTAATAGGAAAGACATGGATAAGTGTGGCTAAAGTCACATCTCTTATTGAAATAAGTAATATGACTATACCTAATTATTGTCTATCAAAATTATCAAAGCCACAAATAGAGAGATAATATGGTTTAATAAGAGAGGTATCCACATTGGTATTATGTGACAAATATATTCTACAAACATTAAAAAATTATCCATTGTAAATCAAGGTATGCCGAAGTCCATGTTTATTAATATTAATTATAACCACAAGGGATCAATATTGATTATGAACTTCCAAAGGTAGTAACTCATGTTGTGAGAAGACAATATTTATATTTGGTGCATGCATGTAATTAAACAAGGCTACTACATTATTTGGTCTACTAGTAGGTGATAAAATTACCATATATAAGGCTTCTCAGAGCAACATGTGGTATGTAGGTGAAGTTTGAATCAAATATAAAAGGAAGATTTGAGCTATAGTAGCATGAAGCTTCTAAACAAGATCAAACTCCTTACCAACATGTTGAGAAAGAAGAGCATTATTAGTAGAAATAATATTTGAATCTTGTTCTTTTTTATGAGTATTGTGAGAAACTACATTATAATAAGGTGGTTGTGACACTTGTTGATCAATCTTACAACTTCGAGGGAGTTTTTTTACAAATTTAAAGTAGAAATTAGGAGATCTACGTAGGTCTTTAATACCTTTGATAGTACTCATTAGTTTAGTCTATGGTGGGGGATCTGGGATTCCTCTATTGGTAAGAACATGTTTGACATATTTTTGAGAATCCAATATACCTCAACTAGTTATTAAAATTTTAACTTGAGGTTGAAAAATGTAAATTGTGTTCACTAGAACTTGATTTGAATCTTTTTCACCAAGGATTCATCTCTGGATAGGATAAAATCAAGAAAATTTCTCATAATATCAACCCTTTTCTCTAAAATATCCTCGTGAGTAGGGAAAACTTTGGAAGACGGATTAACGAGATTTATCAATGCTTCACCTCTAGAAGAGATGACATTTAAGAGCATGGAAGGTTAAGTGAAATTAAGGAAAGTGTCTATAATATCATCCTATTTCTCTAGCATATCCTCATAAATAGGACAAAATTTGGAAGAGGTACAAGCATGATTCATCAATTGTTCATCTCCATAATGGAGGGCATTGAAAAATGTGCTAATATTATCATCCTCTTGTACCAAAATGTCTTTATGGTATGCGGAATTTTAGAACATGGATAGAGTGATATAAGGGAGGCTAATCCACTATCACATCTATAAAAATTATTTATTATATATCTAGCTAATTGAACATCCAATGAAACCAATTTAATTTTTTTAATGACAACATAAGCTAAATCAATTAAATGATATGATATAACCATGATATAAGCAATAAAAATGTGTAACATTGTGATTAATTAATCAATTGACCAAGCAATTTTATATACCAATGTTATGATATGTTAACCACTGTGAGTAGATAAACACTAATTTTCATAATTTATTACATCTAAATCTGAAAATTTTATGAAAAATAACTTAGATCTAAAATCCAAATTAGTAATTGTGGAGAATGTAAGAATATTCAAGCTCACCAAAATGATATGTTGGCAAACTAACTCTCTAATGCATGTATTTAAAGTGCATACATGATATATTTCACAAATGATTCTAAATATGAACCAATTAAATACATATAAATCATATCTAGAAATGAATATCAAAAGTTAATGCAAGCATAAGATATGTTAGGTTTACCAAAATGATATGTTGGAAATGACATGGTAGTCAAGGAATGTAAACATAGATCTCAAGTCTCCATGGAATATCATTAGAAACATAAACTAGGCTCAGCTATAGCCCTAATCAGAGATACGAACACTAAGGGGCTTACATTAATTTTTGGTTGCAATGGGATTGTGATTGTAAATTATGTGTAAATGAACTAGATTAAATAATAGGAGATTAATTACTTTCAACATAAACAATAAAATAAAAACTAGAAATGAACACATAATGTCAAATCCAAAAAGAGGAGACAAAGAACTTGCAGTCGCAATATGGAGAAGAAAATGCCAAACAAGGTTGGAGAACGACCTAGTTTGAGTGTGTTTGTACTAAATAATAAAAAATCACCACCATTTTCGGTCCTCAAAAACTTGATATTTCTACAAATCTGATTATCAACAAGATCATTAAACTCCTTAAGAGAATTAGAAGTTTTAGATTTACTTCTAAGAAAATAAATAAATGTACTTCTACTATATTCATCAATGAATGATACAAAATACACAAATTTTGAAATCAAAGGAACATTAATAGGACCAAAAACATAAAAAAATGTATCAAGTCCAACAACCCAAAAGATTTGTAAGAACTAGAGTAAAATTGAACACGTTTTCTTTACCATAAACACAATGTTCATAGAAATTGAACACATGATTAAAATCATCAAGTCCCTCTATGAGGCATTTATTTTTAAGGTTTTTAACCCTTCTCACAAATGTGACCAATTATTTTGTATCATGACATCTTCTCTTTTGGGAGTTTCATCTCCAAAATATTGGCACCCTTAGGTACTCACAAAGCACAACCATCAGATGTGGAAGCAATTGTCCTCTTCACAACTCAATCTGATGGTGAGGATGATGAATTTAGATTCCTCTTCTTGGACTCCATAGAAGTGCTATTGAACTATGCAATGCATGCATCTATCTTATACAAGGTGTTTATTGGAACACCCTTAGAAGGAACCATATAACCTCTAGGTATCTTGCATCCACCTTATAGGAAATCAATATGTACACCCATATCGCTTAGTTTAATTACAAAGAGTATATTTTGTGCTACACGCAAGTTTTACATAATACCATCAATCCCCTTCAATCTACCATTGGAGAATCTAATCTTAATTCTTCCATGTCCAACAACCTTCAAATGAGATTCATCACCAAGATACACCTTCCCAACATCACATTCTTCATACTCTGAAAACCAACTTGATGTGAGATCATGTGAAAAGATGCACTAGAATCTATCAACCACTCATCTTCATATGCTTGCATAATCAATTATACAAATATTATTTTTCTAAATCTAAATCAAAGGTTTCTTTCTTATTATTTTTATCCTCCGTACATTCTTTATGAAAATGACCTAATTTTCCCATAGTTCCAACACTTTTCCATGGACTTTCCAAGAGACTTAGATCTCCCACAAGATTGGGGTTTGCCTCTTTCATATTTTTGTCCTTCTTCTTGCCTTTCTCTATCAATCTACTACAAACTACAAGAGCCTCCTTAGCTAACTTAGAAGTCTTCATCTCCATCTCTTTAGAAAGTAATGATACACCTTGTCCATCTTGAAATTAGTACAAGTTGTACTCATGATAGTCATAATAAGGTGGTCTCACGATTCAGGTAAAGAATAAGTACAAGCACACAATAATACTCCTCCTTGATCGTATCACCAACATAACTTAACTTATAAATAATCATGTTGAATACATTGAGATGGTCAACAATAGATCCTCTAACTTATATCTTCTAAGAATACGTCTTCTTTAAAAATTCTTGTTTATCAAGGATCTATCCTAATAAATATATCCAAGCTTCTTCCAAAGATCTTTCACAATATTTTCTTCATGGACAATAACATAATGTATTCTACTAAACATATCCTTACAAGGCCCTTATCTATTTATCCATTCTATCCCAAACATATTGAGTTGAGAAGTGAGGTTTTGTTCCAAATATTGCAGCCCATAGGTCTCAATCTACAAGCATATCCTCCATTTTCAACTTCAAAAGTTTGAATTTGTTGTCATTAAACTTCTCAATAATAAATTTTTAGGATGTGCTTTCCATATTCTTCCTACAACAAGATTTTTAAAATACTCTATAAAATATCTTACTCAAACTAAGATCAGTATAAAAAGCCTACTACCCAAGAATGGGGCCAAAACAATCTAGGCTCTAATACAAATTAAAAGTAATTTGAGGTGCAAAAAATGTTTCCTAGCACTAATCTAGTGAGGGAGATAGTGCAAGTCTTATTTGCAAATCTTAACTATCATGGAACAAGAAACACATTCATAAGGAGATAATAAATATGTATAAAGAAATGCTACAATGAGTACATGATATACATGGGGAAAACCCTTTTTGGATAAAAAAACCCCACACTCCAAAACCATAGTATTTTGTATTCTAATACAATAATTACAATACAACAACAATACACTGCTTCTTCAACAGGAGTCTACTGACAACCCACAATATAGATTAATTTTGGCAACATAATACTTTACCTGCAATACATAACATACTTAATGCTCTCTAAGACCACCTTATATAGAGAAATATAACTCAAGAGATAGCTTCTAAATGAAGTTACAAGATGGGGTTGTACAAAACACTTAGCACAATTTTCTAGCCATCTAAAAGTATGTAAATGACACATGCACATCTCTAAATGACTCCCCATTTAAACCTCCTCAGTTGGGCACCCAAAATTTCCTATCTTGAGATATGGCATGTTCTCTTACCCATCTTATAGTTATCATTAAATTAAATAATAAATATTATCATAACTTACATCACTTACAACTATAAGAGAATCTATCATAACCCAAAATTAGATGCCTACCTTCTCCATGTAGTGGTTTTCTCTCAGTAATTGTCCATTTTGTCATAGAATTTGTCACATTTTTCGTATGTAAGTTTATCATAATAATTGTCATAAATCTATCATAAAATGACACTTGTCACCTACATTACTAAATACAAGATCCCCAAAGTAGAAAACCTACTTCCACATGTGTAACATGTATGGCATACAATCATCGCCAAGTAGAATACCTCCTCGCCTATGGGTCCCTCTAGATGACTAGACCTTTGTAGGCAATTAAATATATCAAATATTATAATAATCAACATTACGATTTACAAAGGTTGAGACACCTCATTTGTTTCTAAATTAAAAAATATAAGCTACATGAGTATAAAAGTAATAGATTCGCATAGAGTTAGTTGTATTCATGGTAGTCATACATGGATAGAGGACAAATATTTTTTAGCTTCTAGAACCATGGCTCATAGAGGTAGTGAGCATGCTACTAGTATGAGATTTGAACCATGTTGGATGATAGTTTCAAGAAAAATCATGTGATATAAATTTAAGAGACAATCAATACAAATGTACAATATTAAGAGGAGACAAACAAATTCATAGATTTTTTTGAATCCAAGTAAATTTAGAATGGTTGAGACAACCATGGCCAATCAAGTTGACTAAAGAGACGAGACTAGGTCATATAGGTAGTGAGTATTGATGGTAGAGTAGCATGTTGCTACAACTACAAGACAACTATTACAAGAATATTAGATTCAAAAAAGAGTTGTATGCACAACGACTTTGTACTCTTTAAATATTATAGACTATTACAAATGAGGATGATAGATATTGGCTTAGAGGTATTATCCTTCACTCTAATAGGTAAAAGAGAAGATATATGAATGTTGATTTTACTACTATAGGGAGGTATGCAAGTAATCCCATTCAATAAATGTCACATATAAACTAGTAGAACAATGATATGAGCAGCTTAGCTCACTCTTCAATTTTTTTGCCCAAGTGAGGCTTTCTCTAGAGCTACTTATATTGCATATCTTATGTGTGATGCAATTTTTATTTCCATATTTGAGATATTTGTGTTTATTAATTTATTGCATATATCATGGATATTGGTAGGCATTATTAGTGATTAAATGCACAAAATGATAGTTTGAAGTACCTAATTTTAGAATCCACAAGTGATGTACTAGAGTGTAGAATAGTTGTCCCAATTTTATGAATTAGGTGGTATTGTGGCCAACCATTTGTGTTGGAGAAGTGGTATCAAAGCCTTCCATTCTTGTGGGGCAATTGATATTCACAACCTAACTTTCTTATTGGATTTAAGTTGCACCTATTAGATTCTTTGTTTGAATGCCTAATTTTCTAACATCCAATATTGTGTAGATATTTGTAATTGCTCACAAGGTATAGGAAAATGAACAAAAGAGGCAAAAAAAGGCTTAAAATGATAAATATAAGAGAAAAAGTCTATGCATGAACTAAAAGTCAAAGATAATGCCCTTTAAATAAGAGTCACAAGTAGAGTGAGAGCCAAAAACAAACCCATTGAAGAGGTGTTTGAGAAGCAATGGGTTTTTTAACTTGCAAATTTGAGTTATTGAGTTGTCCATGTATGAGGAATAGAACTTAAATTTAAGGAGAACTGCCTATTGAGTCGGTGAATCTAATGCAATGTAACCCCTTTTAAAATTAATGCAATTGAATGCCTTTGCATACAAGTGCATAGCAACTAATCACTTAAATATGTGTTTTGATAACTCGTGACAGTTAGTGAAATGGATAAGAGTCGAAAAAAATGTAATTAGAAGTTTTGACAATTAGGAGTTAAATCAATGATCGTAGTCTTGAATCTTATACTAAAAAAATAACCTAGAATAATGAAACAATAAAATGTATGCATTGAATGAACGTTTGATCATAAAAGCATGCATGAAAATGTGTAAGTATGAATAAACTATAGATAAATATATGAAGATAAATAATTTAAAAAAAACCTACTTCAAAAGAGCTATATCATTTATCACTATAAATATACCAAATAATATGAAAAAACTAAAAAAAAAATCTCACCTTTACAAATATAAAAAAAATTCTATAAAAAGACCTATATAAAAATTATTATAAGAAGAATGACTCACAAATTAGCAGGTTGCGGAATTCTACTATTTTTTATGGTGCTTGTTTTTTGAAAAACCCTTGAACCAAAGCATGTACAAGGACAAGTTGTCCCATCCTTTGATCTTTCGATTCCATTTGAGGGACAAAATGGAAGAGAGGTTAAGAATAATTCCATCTTTTGGAATAAAGAGAGATGGGAACGAAGGACAAGAATCCACCTTTTGTCCAAAATTTCTATAACTAATTCCACCTTTAATCCTAAATTTCTAAATATCTCCCCTTGCCATATATATCATATATATCATTCCATTGTACATTTATCTTCATTTTGGTATAAATAAAGTCACATGTTTTTTAAAACAATATGCTTTATGTGCCCAATTTATCTATTGAAAAAAATGAAGATTAAATCAAATGTGATTTAATATACATAATATTCTTGATGTTGTTGTTGTTAATCAACACTTTTTGAATTTGCTATAGAATTTATTTTGTTGTTTTCATGAGATCAAAGACATAAAATGTATTCATGTAAATATATAGATGTCGTAGTATCTTTTGATCATCAATTACTTGAAATTACTTGTCGATACATTTAGAAAAAAAATTATGTACTTTAGATTTATCTCTTGTCTGCAATCATTCATGTGTATTATGTTCTAGAGTTTGTGTTTATATATGACATCTCATGTATTTAATTTCAACGCTTGGTGCATAAATCAATGAGTAAGACTATATTTTTAGAAGAGAGTTGGCTTAGTATTAATGAGGAACACTTAATTTGGGGGAGGGAGGTAGATGGGGGTGGTGTGGCCACGCACACAATTATATCTTAGGAATAAGATTACACACTAAATTTAATCTAAGATACACAAATAAGTGAAATGATATATGGTATGGGTAAATGAAGGATGAAATAGAAAAATGAAAGGATGTTTTTTGGAAGTTTATGCAATATTATTGGACAAGATAACATATCTTAAGAAAAGGCCAAAGTAGACTAAAGTATACACTTTCATCCTCTACAAAGTTAAATAGTTAGAAGGAAAGAATGGAGAAAAAAAAGAACATTAAGAATATAAGCTTGAAAATTTTAACAAAATAAACACAATATTATTGAGATATTTTATCAAAAAAATTATCAAATGTGATAAAATTGTATTGGAGCTTTCATAATAGAGATTAGTATTTAATTTTTTTAGAGACATATTTCATGTTTTTTAATGTAAAAATGATGGATATTTAATTGAATAAACTATCACATCTAATTTTTGGTGTAGTGTATTCTAATTTGCATAAGATCAAGTATGACTCATAAGTAAATTTGAAAAATGAGATGCCTCTTGGTCATAACATTTAACTCTACAAGTAGGTAGTAATTGATTAAATAAGAGTTCAATAAAAAAAAATCTATTAATTTAATTCTTATTGAGTTTTTGAAGATCTTAGATCCCATTCATGTACTTTTGTTTGTATTTTCAACTATTAATGGAGCTTAAATGATTATGAAATCATTCAATTAATTAGTTGTGTGAACTTTAAAATAAGAAATTACTATGGATTATATATAAAACTATATGTTTATTCATATAATCAATTATTGATAGAACTTAGTTAGCATTGGCATAGTGTGATGGTTAAATTGTAGTATTGTGGTTCTTTCTGCCAAGGTTCAAACCCCACTAGGTTGTTATTACTAAGTGTTTATGTTAGGAATGAGATCCTCTATTTATTTTTTTATGGAGATCAACCTTTAGGTTGAGCCTTTAGGCTAAACCTCTTTAGCTAGGAGCCAAGGACTAAGGGGTATCCATCCCCCCAAATTTTCCTAAGGCGTGATCTCGACCTCATTCTTTTTGTATGTTGGAGCCTTGCACTCAACAAGACTTGATCCCTAGTGGGCTCATTAGAAACCTTTCAACTTCACCAGTACACCAAGGGCCAATTGACCTCACTAGTTTATAACTTCAAGTCAAAAGTGTTAACACCTTTAAACAAAAAAAAATAGTAGTGTTGTAATGACTTTTAGATCATTTAATAAACTAGTTGTGTGAACAAAAAAAACTATAATCACAACAACCACACTAAATGCATTCACAAGTTCAAGACAACTTGCAACTGGAATAATTAATACATGAAAACTTATTAATGATTTAGCCTTATCTCTCTTGCTCTCTTTTTAGGCTTTGATCTTATCAATAAATTTATTATTTTGGAGTAGCCCGTGTATTTCTTGGGCTTTGCAAACCACCCATCGTTAGCAATTCAATTCTCTATATATTACATGAATTTGTATTTTTCTATTCACTCTCTAATGAGTCTAGCTTTGAAGAGCTATAAAAAATCTACAAAGCTCTACTGCAATATTTTCATCCGATTAATATAAATTTATAAATCTATTTCTATTTTTCTCCTTGTATTTTTCCTACAATTGGTATTAGAGTTTGGTTGATGATGAGAGGGACAAGACATGGAAAATAGTTTGTAGCCAATAGTGTGTGCAGTCAACAAGAAAGATTAGTCATAGACAAGTAGAAAGAGCCAATGGAAGAATAGGAAAGATGATGATAAGGAGAGTTTGTCACTTGAAAAGTTCTAGTTGTCAAGAATAGGCACAACCTTAGTTGAAGCCTAGCTGCTAGAGAAAGAAAAAAATAAAGTCCATGGGAGATCTTGTGAGATTTATTTTGCTAGGAAAGAGTCCAATTGAGATTGTAATTACTCCCAAGTGAACTTGTGGTATCCAAGTGGATTTGTTCAAATAGATCAGTCCAAATAATTTATGGTAAGTAGAGAAAAAGTTTTTGTAGACAAAAGAAATCCTAGCTCTAATACAAGCAAGGTTGTTAAAACTGAAGGCAGAAAATTATTGTAAAAAGTTTATTGCTAAAGAATTAGGCTAATGAAAACTATTGCAACAATTTAATATTGTGGTAAAGAGAAAGTCGCCTTAGCCATAGCTGAAGGTGGAGGAAGATTTATGATTGCAGATACAAATACTTGCATCCTCCATAGGAAGGATCGCTGAAGGAAAGGGAAAGAAAATCACTAGTTGAATTTATTGCTACCACAAAGGAAATTTAAGCTGTTAAAAGAGAACCTATAAAAGGTTACAAGCCTTTGAAATCAAAGTTTCACTTTTTTATATGAAGATATAAGTATGTTTTAAATACAAGTGTTATTCAAAGAGAGGTAGAATTGTTTCCAAATAAAAAGGGAGATTAATTTGGTTTGTAAGATGCCCTTGTCTAGCAAGGAAGTTTCCAAAGGACAAGTTTTTGCCCGCAACATCATTTGAGAAACTAGTTAAACAAAGTGAGAAAGATGAATTTGAAAAGAATGAACAGAAGAAAGTAAAATAGAAAGAGAGATAAATGATGTAAAAGGTAGAGATAAAGACATAAGTATAAAAAGTAAAAAGGGCATAAGAGATAGGAAACCACAAGTATAACCACAAGTATTGGAGGAAATATTTGTTGTTGCCCCCCAAGGTGAGAGCTTAGAAGATCATGAGAATCAAAAGAAGACCATGTTAATCTATATAGAGGTCTAAGGAACCTAATGGTCTCTTATTTAAGATTGGTAAAAATGTCAAAGTTTGGATATTGTAAGGTGAAGAATTTATAGTCTATAAGTGTTCTTATAAGGTTTTAAGAATTTGAAGTTTAGAAGTGTTATTAGAAAGTTTGAGTAGGTTGAATGAGTAATTTTATAGGTTGAGAGAGAGTGAGATTGTGTAGAAAGAAAATATTATTTGATAAAGAAGATTAGAAAATTAGACGATAACTGTTTAAAGTTATGAAAAGTTAAATGAAGTTGTCAATTGATAAAGAACCAACATGAATGAATATTTCAGCATTCTAAATTTGTATGTAAGAGATGTATGAGACCAATAAATCCCACTTGATTGATGATTCCTAACCACCCACTTGTAGTAGTTTAATTCTTTGTATATTACATGAATTTGTATTATGCTATTCACTCTCTAATGAGTCCACCTCTATAGAGCTATAAAGAGCTATGAAGCTTAAATGTAATATTTTTTACTAATTAATATAAATTCATTTCTATTCTAGTACTTCTATTTTTCCTACATGAATAACTATTCAATAAAGTTCAAATTCCCATAATTAGTAGTTTTTCTAATCTAAGCATTTTTATTTTTTGCTTGTGTTATTCTCTCTTTGATAGAACATCATAGACTTCAAAGTTGGCGAGGATATGTTTGACATGTGAATCTATTATTGTTACCTCACTTTGTGAATAACATAAAATTTATTGCATATTTTATATGATAAAATGTAGCATATCTTTATAAAAATAAGATTACATTTTGGATATGTTTTATTTTTCAAGATGAATAGGGAATTTCCATTAATAATTTAAAATTACACTATTCACTAAAAAAGTAGGAGGATATAAAATCACTCCTTGAGTGTCACTCGGGTAGTGCCTAGATAAGCAGTAAAAACATTGATGCGGGTTGATCCCTAAAGAAAAATCAAAACAAACTGACTGTTAGGTAGCTAAAGTAGTGGTCGATGGAGGTGACAAATCTCTATCATCTTTTTTACCCCATACATTAGCGGGGTCTAGAGTGGGGTCTAAAATAGACCACCCATATTCAATTGCTTCTTCTTCTTTCTTTATCTCCATCCTAGTTGGAGAGATGGAAAGGGAAAGCCAGAGGAGCCACTTACAAGAATTGGGTCACCCAACATCTTCACTAGAATTTGGCAAGCTAAAACCACCAAGATTCAAAGGGTCATCACTGCCCATGGGCCAACCAAAATTGAGGCCACCTTATAGAGAAGAAGTCGAGCGACGATGCTGGAAATATCTTCCCCCACCAAACAGGCAGAAAAAGGGCCTATGAATGTAGCATGTGGGAGCAGCATACAAAGGAACTATGACCGCGTTGTCAGCCACAAGATGAAGATCAGTCACCAAAAAAGAGGGGTCCAATGAAACTTTGGAAATAATACAAAGGGGAATTTCCCTAATGCTGAAGTAACTCTTACAAGTGGGCCACTTCAAGTGCAACTTTATTTTCTTGCACTTCAATTTATAACATGACAAAAATACATAGACATGCTTTAGCATACAAATAAATATTAACATCAAGAGAGCTATGAGAAAATAACATTGCATTTCTATATTTCTACAAATTGAAGAGGATTTCCATTCTTAAAGCATTACATATCAACATGAACTTATAGGGAATCCTTGGAGAATCTCCTAGAAAAATCATATGCTAGGAGAAGAATACAGGCTAAAAAGGGAAAAAGAAATCATGAATCCAAGCCCATAATTGTTGGTCGGCTCCTCTACAATACCAAAAGAGATGTATAGAAGACTCAAGTTATCTACAAAATGGACAATGGATATTTAGCACCCCTAGATGATGAAGGTTATGGCTCAATGACAAGCCTTGGAAAAGAATACACTAAGAAGAGTGGGCTACTTTGGGCTAAATAATGACAATCAAAATAGTGTGAAATTTGTGCCTCCATGTGGACTAGGGGGAATGCAAATGTCATCAAAGATTCAATGTGGGAACCATAGGCAAGTGAGGAACAAGGCAATGGTAACCAAATCTGGGCTTGTAGTTACAAAAGAAGGTGTTGTAAAACCATTGCCAATCCTTCCACCATGGCTTTATAGAATGGATGCCAAGCTTGTGAAGAATATTTAGATTCAATACCAAAATTACCAAATCAAAACTCTGACAATTTGGGTATTTGAGTTGAAACTAAGCTTGTAAATCTTCCCAAGTGTGAAGATTCATGGTAGCGTGAGAAAAGAGATCTTGAGGAGTAATAATATCATACTTGTGAAAGCATAGAGTATGGATCCCAAGAACACATGCTAGAGGAAGATCCTAGTCCTAAATGAGAGGTAACCACCAAATATTTTGTTGGTTGAAAGAGAGGGCATCACGAAAACCAACCCCACCTCAGTGGAGCCATGGATTAATAGCTTCCCAAGATAATCATATTCTTTTAGCAATAAAAGTACCTCAAATTTAAACATCTTTCATAATCAAAAGGGTGTTAAAACCAATCCCCTCCCAATTCGGTCTATTTACCAGGTATCCTATAGAAATACAACACCTAATAAGAATTTTCCTAGCCTCATTTCTAGAAATGGCCTGAATAACCCATTTGGAACATAAGGTGAGGCCTTATTTATAGGTTTAAAGAAGGATAAGGCCTCCAAATCCCTTAGGGAGACAACAATACTCCTAGGAAACTATATGAAAGCCATGATGACCAGCTTCAGAAGCCCACAAAAAAAATACGCAATAGTTTAGATGGGGCCCAATGAGAGGAATAATAAACATGAGTAGCAACTAAAACTTTGGAGCAAATCTCAAATTTACTAGCCAAGGAAAGATGCTTGGTAATCCAATAAGCAAGTTTTTCTCAATCTTGGCCAAGATCATATTCTAGAGGTCAACTACTAAACCCTAGAAAGCAAAGAGAATATCACGAATCAAAAAAATTATCCATGTCAAATCCATTTTCACCCATATATACTAGAGAATCTAGGAAGGGATAGGATTTCATGTCCCCTTTTCTAAAAATAGCATTTACTATTTTTAGTAAACTCGATTTTCAAAATAGCCAATCAAGACTTGCAAATAAATCAGGTAATTTGAATTTTCAAGAGAAAATTAGTAAATTATTTTTGGAGGAGAAAATAATAAATTTTTTATTTAAGGTCCAAATGCTGCATTGGATTTTAAGAGGAGCAATTATTAACTATTTTTGGCAGTTAATGGCTTATGACAAGCCGAGACAAGTGGTGACTTGCATGGGAGTGAGATTTCAATGGACACTCAACACCAATATTTGCATGCATTATATGCAAGAGGGAATCTCTCCTTGGTCATCAATTTCGGGTCCCTAATTGAGTATTTTCCAATAAAACATGAATTTGGGCTTCATTTTAGGGTATTCTTGTTGCAAATTTTAACTATTATTTTGTCTTTCTTCAGAGGCTTCTCAACCTATGGAGATGGAGACCAAAGAATGAGAGTTTTCAAGTTTCCAAGTAGGCTAAGCATGGGAATACAAGTTTTCTTCCAAAGTGCAATCTCATACAGAGTTTGCCAGCGTGCTGAAAGACTAGTTCATTAAAGTTTATTGCAGGAGTTTGTTATGTTTTGTAGTGTGATATCTTATGTAGTTGCTCTCAGTTATTTTGTTGTTCTAGAAAGGGTTCATATTTGTTTTTTTTACTATTGTGCACAGCTCCAAGACATCGAATATCATTTCTTTTTCTACTATAAATTTCTAGAGCATTTTGGTGTTTAATTGGTTGTTTTTAGCAATGTTTTGTGCTTAGTTTGAGCCACCAATTTGGGGTTGTTTGTTCATTTGGTGCAATTTAAAACATAACTTATCTCACAAATGCTTTGTAATTTTCAAATCTAAGTTGGGACATTGTCATTGTTCTCAAATTTGATTTAAATATCAGTGTGCATGTGACATGTTCCTGGAAATTATGTGTTAAACTTGTTTGGGTTGCTTTTGATTTTGAATGAGTTTGGGGGCATTTCAATGAAAATTTTGGAGTACTTGATTTCTTTTTTTGTAAAATATTTGATTTAAGTTTTTAAGAAATTCAAATCTAACTTAAATTATATGCAAGGGACATTACATAGGAAGGAAGGATTACCAATAATACTGGGTTTTGTGCCATTGCATTGCTGACCCAAAAGACAAATAAAAAGTGTTGATGCATTGAAGTGTTACATGTACATTATTTTCTTCCTCAAGAAAGGTGAGAAAGGAATCATCTGCAAAATGTATATTGACAAGTGGAGAAGGTGACTTGGGTAGGGAAATTCCCTTAATTCATCTTGTTGATATAGAAGAGGCCAGTAGATAACCAAATCCCTCAGTGACAAGAACATATAGAGAAGGGGCCAAAGGGAAACCCTGTCAAATAGATTTGAACAGGCCAAAAGATTCAAATTGACACACATTAATGGTGATGCAAGCATAAGCATCCATAAATAATTCACATATACTAAATGAAATGAGGCTTAAACCCTAAGACTTTGAACATCATTTTAATGAAAGGCCATTTATTAAAATCATAAGCCTTAGAAAAATCAATTTTGACAAAGATGACATTTTTCTTAAATTTCCTAGACCACTCGATACAACAACAACAATATTATCTAGGATGAACCTAGACTTGATAAATCTAGGTTATTCTCGACAAATAATTTGCAATAGAAGATATCTAACATATACTGCAAGGGCTTTAGCAATGATCTTATAGGAGACATTATGTAGACTAATGGGCAACCAGTTGAAAATATCCTTAGGATCCCCAATCTTAGGTATAAATTTAATATTTCATTTGTTTATAAGTTGACCCAAATATTGAGAATGAAAAGCTTCTAAATAGACTTTATGCAAGTCGAAACCAACATAGGGATAGAGATCCTTGTATAATTTATAAGGAAAACCATCACAACCAAGTGCTTTATCATCTACCATAGAAAAATGGGCTTCTTTAAGATCCTCAAGGGTAAGCATATGATTGCAAAAATCTCAATGAGTATCAGAAAGATAAGAAGTAACAATAGAAAGATAGTCCTTTGGGGCTTGTTCACGTTCAGGGGAATTTTTCTATGCAATGATCACTTTCTCATGATGTCTGGGAAAAAGCTTGAATAATATTTAGCAACTCAGAGAGCACTGTATGACCTTCCTTATTTTTTTTAATTCCAGGGGAAGAATAGCATGCTCTAAAAGCTAAGAAGAGCTCTTTAGAAGTATGATCTCCCACCTTGAGCCGGTAGAGTCTAGATTTAATTTGGGCACCTCTAATAGAATGATGTTCAACTATCTACTTTTGATGATAGAGTTGGGCAACCCAGACTTACGATTCTAGAAAGAAAGGGTTCATCACCAAGGCTTTGGTGGCAGCACATAGATATTTGGTGGTTGCATCATAGGACCACCAATGGTACATGTCTAGTTGCCTACCATAAATGAAAATAAATTGCATTGTGGGATAGATAGCATCATTCTATCATGTAATCCAACCAGTTGATTGGGTCGGATGATTGTCAAGATTCACAACCCTTTTAAATGTGGTCCACCGTGGGTGGATGACTTAGCAAAGAAGTATCTAAAAAGAGCTACATTGTGGAAGGATACATATGACCTAGCTTACATTCAAAATTAAACTTGATGGGATAATGATCTAACAAGGCATCCTTAGAAAGAGGTAAAATAGGCAAGTATTGATTTCCCCCCAAAAAAAGATTAAGTTGAGATCATGTCATGACTAAGCCATTTAAATATTCTTTTAGAGCCAACTCTGTAATAATTTTAGCTTGAATACATATTAAGATCTATAAATCGTAGTGATGTAACGTTAAGAATGTGTTCTATTTGAACCTTTATTATTTGGTTATTTAGGAAGATTAAATATCAAAACTTCATTCTACATACTTTTATAAATGTTTACATCCATGTTTATGGGTCTCTTGGAAATAATTTGTATGATTCTCTTGAAACTAATGGTACTATTAATACTATGATACAAATCCCATGGGTTGATAAATATGAAATTTTCTGAAATGTTTCTACTTATATTCATTTTAGTTTCCCTAGACCACCTTGTTTTTCTAGCATGAACATTTGTTTCTCTCATGTGTGTGCTACATTTGTTTTAATTTTACACATTTTAATTAGTATAGTGTTTCATGTTTATTCTGGGTAGTTATTAGATTAGTGCAATGAAATGCATCTTGGATATTTAGTTCTTATACAACTTAGACACCTTGAAGTCAGTTAATTCTCTTGAGTGTGATATATAAGATGTGGTTAGTGCGAATTTTTACCCGCACCTATTATTTGTACATTTTTGCATGAATAAGTAATCCATCTTGAAATCATTCATTTTAAGGGTGTTATCATTCTTTGAGTTATAATTTTAAGGGATGGGATATAATTTTTAAGGCTATCTTTTATCATATACATTATTTTTTGCCCCATTTTTCTTTAATGTGCATACCTTTTTTGTGTCAGATTCTATGATCTATATGAATTCTAATTTCTAGTCCTTGCAAAGAACTTATATATGTTGACAGATCCTTCAATATTGATTTGAGATTATCATTAAAATTACATGTAGGAGGTTAGCTAGCTATCACCATTTTTAGGTAATAGATTAATTATACCTCTATTGATGTTCTCACCAAGTGTTCCTCTAGCAAAACATCCTCATACATAGTCAATAATTCCAAACTTATCCATCCAATGTTCTATTTGTAGAACTCAATAGGGAGACCATCCAACCCTGGAGATTTACCATTAGCCATAGATCTAATGGAATCTTCAATCTCACTCAACTAAATATTTTTATTAAGAATCTTGGCTTCCTCGGTAGATACATTTTTAGGAATCGTATTCACACATTTTTCCACTGCTCTCTAATTGTTGACCCCATGTTCTGAGGCAAACAAGCTTTTTTAGAAACTAAAGAAGGCTCCTAAAATTTCTTTATTGTCCCCATACAAGCCTCCCTCAATTTGAATCTCATCAATGCATTCTCTTTTTTTGTTTTTCTCTGATGATGTTAAAAAAATATTTGGTTCCTCAGTCACCTTATTTAAGCAAATTCATTCTTGCTCTAATCCTCTGACCCCAAATTTCAAAATTTTGGACTTTCCTAAGTTCCCCTTTAGTATCAACCAACTTTCCTTCAAGCTCCCTATCCTAACCTTTTTTTTGGAGTTGTATTTCAATCACATTCATCTCTCTTTGGTACCAACTCTCTTTATCTCTTCAAAATCCTCTTCAAAAATAGGATTTGATAAGGTAATGAAACTATCTTTAGGCCCATCATATTTTTTAGTAGATTAGTTATTATTATCTTCAACAATATGAGAATTAGTGTCACATCTAGCATCAATATTATTACCTCCTTTATTTTTTATAACATTTTTTGTGTACCATTATCATTATTATCTTTAACTAAGACCTCAAATGTTTTTTGTATGTTCTTTAGAGAGGGACAATCCTTCCTATTATGACCATTGAGTTTGCAGTGAAAGTAAGCTCCCAAATTACCAAGCAGGGCAATCTCCCATGAAAAGGAGTTACCTTCAATGTCCAAAGCAATTACATTAGGTAAATCAACTTCAGGCTCAAGGGCAATAAGAACCCTAGCATTAAGGTGGGGAAGGGTAACCCTTGATTCCTCCACCTACAAAACTGAACCCAAGGGTTTTAAAATATGGGGGATAAATGGCCAAAATTTTGGCTAGACATTATTAAGCTCGATCCAATGAGGGGAGGACCTGGCAATAGCATTCTCAAAATTTCCTTTCAATGACCAAGGGAAATCCCTAAACAAACTTGCCCCACATTCCATAAAGCCTTCTTTAAAACCCTTTCTTGCATGCTATGATTCTTCAAAAAGACCACAAACAAACCTCTCTAAATCATGCGACTAAAATTAACATAAATGTCAACATTTTTTCCCCAGACATTATTAAACCAGTCGTCTATGAATTTCCTAGCCAGAAGATATTTAATATCCATATAAACAAAGAAAATTGCAACAATTTTTAGATGAGACTATTAGAATTTAATGGCCCTTACCATGACCTCATTCAAAGACAATGTAAGTGTTTTCAACCCAGAAAAGAGGGGCTTACCCTTTTCTCCCCCTTTAGGATCTTCATTTTGGAAGAAGCCTTTATTTCCCACTTTATGTCCATCGATTATGGAATCCACTCGTCCACTAGCTCCAACGACAGGGGCTTTGATGAATTTTCCATTAAAACTCATAGTGGAAGGTCACTCCATTGTTGTTTGTTCCACCAAAACAAATTTGTAAGATGGTTTCTAAATATCATCTTTGGACAACCACTTATTAAAATCACAACCCTCCTTTCTACATTAATTTCCCTCTCATTTCCATGATTAGTACGACCTTCAATCTTCAGATCCATAAAAATTAGATAATTAAATAAATAAATGCAAGAATCAAACCCTAGATGGCACCAAGGGACTCGGTTGTAGGCAAACATGAGCAAACAAAAAAGAAAGCAAGGATTAAAAAGTACATCAATTAGAAGGCAATCAAAGAAAAAATATGCACGAAGTCAAATGATGAAATATCATGCACGCCCTGCAAGTACGGGCAAAGCCTCCACTTGTCCAAACTTGTAGAGTGATTTCTCCTTTTTTTTCAAGCCCCCCAATTAGGGCCCTTAAGACCAAGGGCTTGGGTTAATGCTATCTTCAAATCAAAAAAATGCTTTATCATAATTTGTTGTCTATTGAAACTCAACATATTTAGTTAACAAGTTGTACACTAGGGTTTACATCTTACTGAAATCCTTTATGAAGCATCTATAAAACCCAACATGAGCTAGGAAAATTCTAACATATTTTTGTTTAACAAGAGTGGAAAGATTTGTGATTACCTCTATCTTTGTTGGGTCAACTTGAATTCTTTTCTGAGAAATGTAATGCCCAAGGACCACTCCTTCCTACATCATCATAAAATATTTATCACAATTAAAATATAGATTGTGATCCTCGCATCGTTTCAAAACCCTACCCAAGTTGTCCAATGCTTCTATAAAATTACCACCATAGGCAATAAAATCATCCATGTAGATCTCCATACAATCATGTAAAATATCAGAGAATATGCTAATGATTGCTCTATGAAAAGTTGTAGGAGCATTGCATAGGCCAAATGGAAGTACAAAATAGGCACAAGTACCCTAAGGAAAGGTGAAGGTTTCATTGTCTTCATCCTTGGGTGAAATCTTTATATGGTCATAACCACTGAAGCCATCTAGGAATGAAAAATATTACAATCCTATGAAAGAATCTAGGACTTGGTCTATAAAGGGAAGTAAGAATTGGTCCTTCTTAGTTGATGTATTTAACTCTCTATAATCAATATAAACTCACCATTTTCCTCCCTTATTAGGCACTATCACCAAAGGAGATACCCACTGACTATCTAAAATAGGATAAATAAATCTTGCATCCAATAGTTTTTACAGTTCTCCTTTAACAATCTCCCTTAAAGCAAGATTAATTCTTAGCAGTTTCCTAACTAGTCTATAGTCCTCCTTGATGCAAATTCTATGAGTATAAATATTAGGATCTATACCTTTCATGTCATGATAGTCCCATGCAAATGCATTTTGGTGTGACTTAAATAATTTTGTCAAAGACATCAACTTCTCTTGGTTAAGCCCATTGTTAATATTCAAACATTTTCCTAGTGAGACTTGGACTTGTCTGGTGAACTCAACCATGGATGTTTCACTAATTTAGGGCATCTTTATTTCATGTGGTAAGAGATTATTGAGAATGTCTAACATTACAAGAAAGTCTGGTGCATTAGAGGTTGGAAGAAGTGTCTACAATGGACATGTAGAGAAAGATCCAAGTATAGCTAGGTCCTCATATACTTCATAATGGGTTTGAATAATGTGGGAGAGTACTTCATCATCTCCTCAGAACTACATGAAAGGATACCTTCCTATCATCATAAGTTGTGTTATTGAATTTACATCCTCTAGCTCTTCTCCCATGCTTAGTTAAATTAAATGTTCTAAATCAAAATGTGGTTAAGAAGGAGGATAGACATCAAGTTTCTTAGTACTAATCCCATTAGAGATAATCATGTAAGACCCCAACCATAGGGCTACCTGGGTCAGAATATTTTGGGACAATCACTTTCCCTATCATAATATCAGCCAGTTATCCCACAAAATGCATTGTTTGTGGGTCTTTCTATTTCCTACCCGACTTTTTAAGAGAAGAATCCATAATTTCTTTTCTATGTGTGGTTACATCCTTTATAGCTTAAAATATAGGTATCTTGACACACATATGCTTTAACTGATCTAGTAAGTCAAAGGTTGGTTCTTCTTTTGGCTTTGCAACTTCTAACCATTGAGGAAATGGTGACACTAGATTAGCATATTGGATTGGTTTAGGATTGTTTGTATTACCTAATTACACAAGGGTGTCAGTTA
The DNA here is from genome assembly GCA_027943335.1 of Chamaecyparis obtusa. NCBI lineage: Eukaryota > Viridiplantae > Streptophyta > Pinopsida > Cupressales > Cupressaceae > Chamaecyparis > Chamaecyparis obtusa. Next base: position 60,610 of record BSBK01000177.1, on the reverse strand, counting down.
AAGTAGTGTTTCCTTCTTCTATAGATAAATTGGTTATAATAGGAGAAGAAGGTGCTAGAAAATTTATTCCTGAATGTAGATAGATATCACTTATGGTCACAACATATGTAAGGTATTGAGTCGGGTATATGGAATAAATTTGTTGTTGTTGTGGCTTATTGTTGGGATTAGGAGTAGGTTGAGCTAGAAACTAAGTAGGCCTATGTGCATTAGCATTTGGATTTTCATGTGGCATTATTACTGGCTATTGAGTCTATGGAGGTGGATGTAGGTAACTAGTTGCTTGGTTTGGCCACTATTGGCCTCCTCTCCATTGAGATGTCTATTTCTAATTCCCTAGGGCTGGATACCAATTTCCCTGAGGTTGTTGCCAAATTCCTTGGGGTTGCTACCACTGAGGTGGAGGGTTTTGATAATTTGGCCAATTGTTATAATGGTTATTCCAAGGTTGAGGTGCATAGTTCCCAAAATTTAATGGGTATGAAGGTTTTCATTGATTACCAAATGCATAAGAATTCAAACAAGGTCTACTAAAAGATAAAAGGATATGTAGGCATACATTATCTTGGAGTACATGGCCTCCTTTTTGAAATATGGAAAATTTGATCCTCCTCACCTTCAACTAGCTAGAATTCTAGGAGAATTTTATTCTTTTCAATATTGTCTATGATTTTGCATCTCCAATCCTTCTTATTTTGCTTGCAATGAGGACAAAACTATGTTAGCATTGCCTCTGCTTCATCATGATTTTTATTTTCTTGAAGTGTGTGTAGCTAGGTGACCATGTTATTTATGATATCTTGCTTGAAGTCCTTCAACAAATGATTTATTTCCATCCTTGAAACTCCATTGGATTTATTACTCATATCAGCTTGGTAACCTCTTCCTTTCTTCATAGCTACATGAGAGTAATTATACATATCTTCTTAATATCATCCCAAGGAGCTTGAGTGATATCTCCTCCTCTCATCAAGTCTAAAGCCTCCATATAATTCTCATTAATTCCTCTAAGGAATAAAAACTTTTTTGACTCTTCACTAAGTGCATGATGTTGGGACTTATGGAGACTGAACAAGAACCTTCCTATATAGTCCTCCAGGTTTTCATTCTCCTTATGTTGCATCCTAAAGATATCATCTCCTCTCATATCGCCTCTTCTACAATATTATTTATAATTCTCAAGAAACTTTTCTTTTATCTCATCCCAAGTATCAACAATGTTCTCTCCTAAGCTCATGAACCATCTTAGTGCAATTTCTTTTAGTGTAGTAGGAAAAAATTTAAGCCTATGAGCATCAATAATATAATCATAACTTCTATAGAGGATATCAAATTCAAATAGAAAAGTATTTGGGTCCTTTGTTACTAGCCCATAAAACTTAGGAAGGAATGAGGCAGAGATGTTCTTGAGATTATCAACTTCATTTTGGTCAGTGATAGGAAATGGAAAGGCTGGATGAAGGTTGATTCTAAGCAGTCATTATTTCCTATAAAACTATAAGAGCAAGATAATTCTCAACAAGTGGTTGAGGTAAAGGATCTTTAGAGGTAAAAGGGGAAAATCCATCGGTAAAAGGATTAATCTCATCTTAATCAAGTAGCTCATGAGGTTGGTTTTCAAAGTTTGGTTCATTAGGAAGGAATCTTCCAAAATCATCCCTTCTTGTACCCCTATGCATGCTTTCCTTTAATTAATTTCTAAAATACTCATCTAACAGACTAAAAATAGTGATGAAACTTATGATAAACTAAGTCCTAGGAAAGGTTAAAATTATGAACAAAATGTTATAATTCAAATTCTATGACTTTAATAAGTTCCTAGTTTGACACCATCCCTAGTAGCGATGCCAAAAATGTTGGACTTCTCTAATGGTTCAATAACTAGGTTCACAAAATCATGACTTAGGGACTGTATATCCATACTAAGGATCTATTTACTCATCATAAAGACTCATTTCTATGTCAACCCAAGACACAAAATTTGAAATGGTGCAACATTGTATGTACGCTAAGAACTAACCGAAGTCACACATACTTTAAATGGAAAGAAAATAACCCTTGAAAAGTAAATTAATAGAAAGGAAATATCATAAACACTAAACATGTATCAGCAACTAATATTAATGAAAAAACTAATCAACAACACAGTCCTTAACAAACAGACAAGGGACTAATTTGTTTTGCCTTGGTTGTTGGAATAGTCACATAATCAAATTCTAGTGGCTGTAGAAGAAAACACATGTCAAGATTGATATAGCTACTAAATAAAAAATTACCTAATTGAACAAAATGTATGGGATCCTCCTCAAGTGGGCCCCCTTGAGTGATTCTCCTAGAACTTAACACGGATATAAGAGATTAAAGAAACATTTTATTCATGATGAACTCAGTTACAACATAACAACATAAATGAACAACTATGAGCGAAACTGGATCTGGAGCTGGAGGAAATTCAAATTTTCTTTTGGGCAAGATTTCTCCTGTGCATGTTGCAGGCACCTCTACAGATGTTGCTTCCCATGGTGTGGAGATTCCCGATTGTAACACCCCAAAATTGGCATCTTGATATCCTAACCAATTTTGTTGCATTTAGTCTCATTCTATCAAATTTTTGAATCATCAAAGTCATATTGTACTAGGCAATTCTGTCTTCTATTTGACTTTACTCGACTTAGTGTCAAATGTAGAAAACCTTAAATCTGCATCAATCACATAGCATATTTAATTCCTAAATATCAAATATAAATTAGCTAAATAAACCCTATGATTGATTAATTTAATTATAAAGTCCTATCACTTTAATTAAATTAAATCCACCCTCTTTAGCTAAAACACATGAAAAAGGAATTAAATAAATATCCTCATCTTAAAAATTGAATTTAATTATTCAAATAATTGAGAAAATCTATTTATGAGGTAAATATTCAATTTATTTAATCAAATATTCTCCACAAAATCTTCTCTTCAGTTCAGAAAAGGAAACTTTGATTTAATTGAAAATCAAAAAGAGGAATAAAATAGTTAACAGCTTTAAAACAGATAAAAACAGGCAGCTGATTGCCTCTCTGTAGGAAACTTTCTATTTTGAACTAATTCTCATCCGATCTCCACCGTTCGTCTGATTCAATCTCGATCGTCGATTGAACCTGGGATTCTATAAAAGAACCATCTTTTCTCATTCAAAGGATCCAACTTTTTGAGCAATGAAGTGTTGTCACATTGTTACCAGAGCTCTTTTGCATTCAAGCTTTCATTTCTTAGCATAATCTTCATTTCTAGATTAATATATCATGTTAGCTTAATCATGCATTTCATTGCTTAATCTAGTTTGTTTTCATTGTTCTTAGATTAATTTCATCATTTCTAGATTAGTTGCATATTCATGCTAGATTAATTTGCATTATACTTTCAGTTAAATCCTTCATTCTAGTGTTAGTCTATGGTTGCAGGACTCTTGATTTTGAGAGCAAAATCCCAAACCCTACCTAGATAGAAGGCAATAGGTCGAATCATCCAGATAGGGGAGATGAATAATCTAATATTCATTCTTGGCTGCAACTAGTGAACAATGACTATGTTGAAGTGTGGAGATAAATCAAAGGCCCATATTTAGTTCATACATTTCTGGCTCCCACCGTGGGGCAGAAAATCAATTTTTGGCCTCATTATATTTCATTGTATTTTAAAGTTTCTGACAAAATTTTGCATTATGTTCATACTGTTCGTACATCCTTGTATAGAATCTCACATGAAGATTCCCACTGTATCGCATGAAGTTTTGCTGGTTCTAGCATTTCCTCTCGTGAAAAAGGTGTTTTGTCACACGGGACTGTGCACAATCTCGCATGAAATTTTGCATCTAGAGACCTAAAATTTGCAGATTTGTACTTTTAGTTTGTTATTTCTTGATGATTGTTGTTTGCTATAGATTTTCCTGATTCTTCCTTTCGGAGACAGCGTAATACTGGATTGCAGAGCTTTGGACTTGAGGTGATTTGCTACGATCTCTATAACACTTCGATTTTGGACATTAAAATGAATCTCTCACATGTTTGGCTTGAGTGTTTCTTGCTTTGATAAATAACATTTTGATTTTGGGAATTAAAAAGAATCTAGATTCAATTTCCACATATCTATTTCACATAGTAAATAGGCCCTATGAACACTATTTGTGGCATTCTTGAAAGAGTGGGCTTCATTCGCTTGTTTTTCATACAAAGCTCTTCTTGATGATAGAACCCCTTGTAGGTAGGGAAGGAGTTGATATTACCTCACAGTCTTACTTGGTTTTTGTCTTCAGTCTTTGGTGGTATGTTCTCTCTTGGTCCCACTTAGAGGGATTGGTAGTCATTATTGTTGACATACAAACCTTGGTGAGGTGGTTTCAATTTAGCATGTCAATGAATCTGTCTGCTATGTTTGGGTGAGGTGAAGAGGCTAGAGGATTATGCTATGTTCCCTTTTGGGTGCATCAGAAACTCTGATCCTTGAATTTGAGCTAAGTCCCCATGTGGTCCTTTTTGTGAGTCTCCTTATTAGATAGGGTTAACCGTAGTGGAAATTCCCTTTATTGGGTCAACCACGTGGATGGAACCTCAAGCGGTAATAGCCATTTTTTCCATGGTAGCAGCAACTACTATATAAAAGTCCTTGTGGAAGAAATCTCCACAGGTGTAGTTTCTTGTTGGGATATCAGATCTCCTCAGCATCTCCGATTGATTAAATTATTGGAATGTATCAAAACCCCTATGCACCTAGATTGGAGTTCACCCTCTTGAGATTACAAAAGTTGCAGAGTCAAACCATTACTATGAACCATAGTGCAACCAACATTTTATTTTCCTAAGACTATGTGTGTGATTGCAAAACATTTTGAGAACATACACAAGTAGCACTCTTAGGGAATAGAATTACTATGTCACATATTATTGTTCATGCACAAGGTTGCTTTGTCCCTTGCTCATTGTTTAAAGACATTGTTTGCTTGAAATCCCTGATTACTGTCTTATGTGCCTGATCACGATAGAAATCTATTGATGCATGTAGAAGTTGAGTTGTTGATTTAAATCTGTCTGAAATCTAGATATTATGTTAGAGAACAGCCAGCGATGTGTCTCAAAATCTTTTCCTACCTTGAAAATTGTGCCAAACTGTCAAAACTTTGTTCTTTTTTTCACGCAAGATTTCATCTTTATGTGCATTTCCTCACATGAGACAACATACCTTCACGCACAGTCTGGAATTTCCTCGCACAAGACTGCACTTCCTCACGCGAGACTATCCCCTGATTTTCAAAACAGCGAGCTTATTCCCATTAGTTGGTCAATTTTCTGTCTGATCTTGTTTTTGTTTGGGGTCCATCTTTCTCATGTTGTCCACTACCTGAAACTGGATGTCTCAGGCTGAGAACCAAGTGATTACTACTTAAACTCACATTGTCTCTCTATTTTTTGTCCTTTCCTATTGTGCTCTTGTACCTTGTGACACGATACTCACATCTTGGTTGTTCTAGCCTTACGTACTCTTGATGATTTGTGTTGTGTGCATTTCACTCATTTCACTCTTTGCTATTCTAGAGACAGAGTTCTAAGCATAATCCTAGTCCTCTCTCGTTACTTAATCCTCATCTATGCCTGTGATGACTCGAAGCAACAACGTGTTCCCTCCACGTTTCACCAGACGGGATAGAGATGGACCTCGCAACTAAGGAAGAGGTCATTCCGAGTTTGCAATACAATCTGAGTGTTGTAGAGGATCTTCATGTTCTTCCTTTGAAACATCTGGAGAGGAGTCCTTTCACTCTCCTTCTCCTGTCATTCGACCTCATGTATAGCATACTCATACTTTGAATTTCAGTCAAGCCAGGAATCCCTTATTTCGAGAACACCAAGTCTTTGAAGAATCATCGTCAAAGATTGATCATTTTGAGGCATCCCACATTTCCTTGCCCAAGATTGATCCTTTTGAGGAACCTCGCATTTCTTTTCCAGAGCTTAATCCTTTTGTGACACCTAGGGTTTCCTTTCCAGAGATTAATCTTTTTTCAGAGCCCAAAGTTTCCTTAGTAGCGACCTCTTGTCATAGTGAACCTACTCGTACTCACTCTACTCACACTACATACTTGCACACTAGCAAGATGTCACACAAACATCAAGAGGGTGAGTACAATAGAGCTTGTGATCATGATCAGGATCAAGCTCAAGATAACCAAGAAGAATTCCATGCCCTGAGTATCTTTGAAATCCTTGATAATGAAGACGAAGAAATAACCCAGCATGATGTTGAGGCTGCCCGGTCCAACAAAAGTCTTCGCAAAATGATGGGAATTATGATGAAAGAAGAGAAAGAGAAATACTTTCTTGAGCTAGCCAAACAAGGAGCCAAGTTACTCCCAAACTATAAAATTGGGACTCTTGTAGTCAAAGAAGAGGAAACAGAGGTGGATAAAATGCAAAAACTAGTCCAAGATATGCAAGCCCAGATCCAACAACTCATGAAAGACAAGGACACACCAAAAAACTAGTTCACACTAGAGAGTATCTGTCCATTCCTGTTTGACAAGAGTCTTAGCATGCCACCTTTTCCCAAAGGTGTAGAACTCCCCAAGTACGATAAATATCTGGGTACCTCTAACCCTCAGAACCACTTGAGAGAATGTAGTGCTCTATCCATGGAGTTCATACATGATCAGACTTGTCTCATGTGTCTCTTCTCACGTAGTCTAGGTGGATCTACTATGGAGTGGTTCTCCCAACTTCCTACTGGTATCAAATCTTTTGACGAGATTGCCAATCTATTCCTCTAGCATTATTTGCATAACATTCAGCACTTGGTCAATATTCATGACCTTTGCAATCTGAAACAATGATTTGGAAAACCTTTCCTGACATTTCTCCAGTGATGGAGACAACTCTATACCAAATATTCTTGCAAAATACCAGAATATGAGAAACTTGACATCTTTCTCGACAATCTACTCCCTGATTTTGGATACCAAGTACAGCTGCAAGGTCCTTTGACCTTTGATGACATGATCAAGCAGGCTATGAGAATAGAGGTGTTTATGGTCAAGAAAGGAGAGCTCACCCTACACAAAGAAAACAAGAAAGGTTCCTCCTCAAGCAAAGATAAGGCTAAAATTGTCAACAAAAACTAGGATGTTGTGAATGACAGAGTTGTTGACAATGTGACCCCAAAGCCTCCAAAGGATGTTTTCAATCTCACCTCCAATATGTAAGAAACCAAAGCCACTAAGAAGGCTATGGCAGATACTCAACCACCTTCAAAATTTTCTAGAAATAAACCTTGGGCACCTCGACCCAAACGTGAGTTCACTCCCCTAGGGGAACCTCTTGACGTAGTCTAGAAGACTCTTTTGTAGAACCAGATACTCACACCTCCAGATAATCTGTGTCCTTATGATCCACAACCCCGACCTGCCTGGTGGAATGAATCTTCATATTATGATTACCATCAAAACAAGGGTCATAAGACCTCTACCTGTATTCAACTTTGACATAAAATCTAGGATCTTATCGACAATGATGATGTTGTTGTGAGTGGTCATAACAAAAACTCAGATCATCAAGCATTCAAAGACCCCTTTCCTCCTCATGAGAAGGGTGAATCTTCTAAGGCCAAGACTACCAACAACAAGGTCAACTATACATACAATACCAACGACAATGTTATTAATATGGTTGAACCTGCCAATGTCGAATATTGCGATGTGATTACCATCAAGGGGCGTGAGGACACTCCCAGGCCCAAAGTTCCTTTCATTTTGTGAGGTCCTATGTCTCAATCTTCTAAATATAAATAGTCTTAGGTTTGTGCAAATTCTGTCACTTGATCTAATGCAAAGATCACTCTCAAAGGCTCCAAGCCTTCTACATCTGCACTGAAACAACCTGCAAACAAAATTGTTGTCGGCCCTGCCAACAAGAATTCAAAATTGGTCCCCACACCTACTAATGCTAACTACAGCATCTTAGACCAATTACAACATACTAATGCTCAAATCACTATCTTTGAGTTATTGAAAATCTCGCCTGCTCATAGGCAGATTTTGGATAAAGCCCTTGCTAAGGAAAATGTCCCAAAAGATCTCGATCTCGATCAGTTTCAATCCATGGTGGGTCACCTGACCTCATCTCATTATCTATCCTTTTTTGAAGAAGATGACCATTCACTAAGCCATCCACACAATGCTCCCCTGCACATTGAAGTCATGATTGCCCAAAAGCGTGTCTGTCGTGTTCTCATTGATAATGGTGTTGGTCTCAATATCTACTTTTCTAAGCTACTTACCCAACTAGGCTATGATGAAGACTACATAGATGCCCGTAAAAATATTACCATCAAAGCATATGACGAAGAAGAATGCAAATCCAAAGGTTTAGTGGTGTTGCCAATTCAGGTTGGACCTATCGAGAGAGATGTTACCTGTCAAGTTTTGGACATCCCTCTTGTGTACAATATACTATTGGGGAGACCATGGATCCATGAGATGCAAGCGGTCCCTTCCACATATCACTAATGTATCAAGTTCTCATTTCAGAAGTGACTGTACCTGCCAACACTAGCTATTCTTGCAACATGCTTACACAATCTACTGACAGCTTTATCCCAACCAATAGAGAGTCTACTAAAAAAATTTATGCCAAACTGAAAGAAATGGAAAAGACTTTAAAACTTATACATTCAGGCATGGGGGAATATTAGATGGGGCCTATTTTTTCACTGACGGCTTTGCCTCTATCTCCACATTCCTATGGGAGACCCACTGAATGCAAGAAACCTTTTGTTGTCTCACCCCAAGTAGTCTATGATGGCACCTTTGTACAGGCCACAACACCATTAGAATACGAGGATGAAAATAGAGCCATTACAACTTGGATTTATAAAGGAAAAGACACATCTGAACAAGTCACCCCAACTTGTGATATAGACCAGGAACCATACAACGAAGGTTTCAAGCTCATGAAATGCTTCGGCTATAAAGGGAGTGGCCCTATAGGGGTGAATGATAATGGATTTCTTGAACCAATTGAAGCCATAGGATGAAGGACAAAGGACACCATAGGTCTAGGATTCAAGAAAATCCCATTCCATTTAGGGATCAATAAATTTGTACCAGAACTGAAATGTCAACCAACATCTAGGGACACTATTGTTGGAGATTTTCCAGCAAGCTAGATTGATGACTATATGTTTGTCATTGATGACAACATATGGTAAGCAGCATGCGTGGAAGCTTGATGAAGAGAGCCTTCATCATATGTTACATGGATATGTTATCAGCATGATATCATAGACGCAGAGGTTGATTCTAAGTAAAGATAGTAATACAGTTATATATATCAGTGAGTATTCCTAACAGGTCCCAGGAACAGTTATATATGTGATTGGACATACAGTTGTAGTAGAGCCTTGCACCCTTATACTTATGTTGTATACATATGTATGATGTTATTTTCATGAACGCAGAGTTAGATATGCAATACAGGTTGATTTATGAAGTCTCCAGTTGACAATTACAGTTTCCTGAGTTTATTTGGGAGAGTCGATAGTGTTTATAAGATTACAGTAGTTGCGCCTATCATCGTGGTATGTGCACTTGGATTTATGTTAAGAGGAGCGCTAACAATGTTTGGTTAAGAGCGCATGAAGTAAATCAGCATAAGAAGAAAGTTGGAGATAATTTAGAGAAGCCGACTGTGTGTAGCGTGGCGTCTACTCACATAGAATTGTGAAGTCCTAATTTATGTTGTGTGCTTAGTAGATCTGATTGAGGTGTTATTGGAGAGTTGTTTTGTTTCTCTAATATGATTTCAAGATGGTTCTAACAGGCTGACTTGATTATATCATTTGGAGGAAAGATATTTATAGGCAGTCATTTGTGATTGCTAAAGTGTGGTTCAGAGTTGAAAGAAAAGAGCAGATTAGAAAGTGTGAAGTGTTGAGCCATTAGCAAAAGGTCTATGTGACCAAGTAAAGAATATTTTTTATTCATTGGAATTGATCCAGACAACAGGTCTATGCGTAGTTCACCAAGATCCAGATATAGTGTGTATCTATTAATTAGAAGGTTGTAGCCTTCACCCCTTTGAGCAGTGAGCTCTCGGATAGTGTGTCCTCACCCCTAATAGGGTTAATTGTAAAAGACTCCTAACTATATGCACCCTAAAATGGTTGCCTAGACTTTGGGCCCCCATTCATCAATTTATGAATTCCTAAATCAATGCTTTGCAATATTTTCAATTCAAACCAATTTCCTTGATCAAATCGTAATTAATTCAATTATTTCAATATTTCCTAAGGTTTTATCATTTTATCCTAAGTTTTATTTAATTAAGAGAACGTGCTCCCTTTTAATTAAATAAAAAAATCTTTTAATTAAATAATAAAAATCACTTTATCCTAAGCCACATTTAATTAAAAGAATAAATCTCTTTTAAATAAATAAAAAAATCTTTTAATTAAATAATGGAGACCACTTTACTAAAAATAATAAAATAAAAAGACTTTTTGTCTACACATTGAATGCACACTTTCAAAGATGAGTGGAATCTCTTTTTGCCTCTTAATCTCTTCCACACATCTTTTTGCCTCTTAACCATGTCCATTGATTTTGCCTCTTGAGAATCTTGAGCACATGGATCAACCAAGATTTAATCTCCACCATTGCTCATTTCTTTTTGCCTCTTAATCTTGACCGTCCATTCATTTCTAAATCCTTTATAAGGAGCCCTCTCCTTCTCATTTTATGCATGGAGATTTTAGAGATCCAGATTTTATGTTATTGTTATGCAGGTTTGGAGAGCGATTTTGGAGGTGAATTTGAGCATTTGAGCTTGAACATTGCAACTTCTTTTTTCTTGTCTTCTTCTCTCATGCCTCCATGGCAATCCATTTAGATTACTCTTGCACTTGCATGTTAGATTAGATTCATATTTCCTTTCATATATTAGGTTTCTTTCATGCAATGTTATCATATAGAATAGCTTTCATTTTCATTTGCATGCATACTTGATGATCATAGAGAATGTCAACGCAAGAATATTGTTCATTTAATGGAGAGAGAAGGTGTTACCCTTGATAACATTAGAACTTCCACATCAAGATGTCCCAAACCTTCATGGTGTAAACATCCTAGTCGAAGTTCAGAAACAAGTTCATATGAGTATGAATGTGACTCCTTCTCAGAGCCTTCCACAATTGACATGAATGTTGATGTCATCCACACTTATAGTTCTCAACTCGAGGTAGTAATGAGTCACGTGTAGGATTAGAGGATTTGAACCCACATGTTGCCTTAGTGGATGACTCTTCACTTGTTAGGATGAATCCTGATTTGGGTAGCTTAGAAGGATACTTGACAGACTCCGACTCTTCAATCACTAGAGATGATATCATTCACATTCACAACCTTGAACCAGTCATTGACTTACCTCTTATTCATACTAACCTCATTGATTGGTCCCAATGCTATCAAGAACTTGAGATCTTAACATTTCAAAATGATTATGAGATAACATGTTACTTGAATGCCATTGAACTCATAGTCTCTTCCACCAGTGAATCGGCTACCAGCATGACAGAGCCAGACATCAAGTACCTTAGTTACAAAATAAAAAGAAAAGAAAATCAAAAGAATAAGAGTTTGGATGGTGAAAACCACTACATGGCGATGTCAAAACCAAAAAAAGTAAAAATAAATGACGTATCCAAGGGTGAAAACCTCTCTGAGGTGCCTACGAATGAGGTACTTGATCGTCTCCCTAGCTACTTTCAAGATAGATCTTCAGTGCTTATTGAACCAACCAACATTGCTGAGTATGAAGCTTTAACAAATGGACTTAAGATGGCCATAGAATGGAAAATCATAGAGTTACACATATATGGGGATTCACAACTGATAATCAACCAAGGTAATGAATAATATCAAACAAAAGATGAGAAATTGGTACCTTATAAGAAAAAAGGTTGATTCCTTGAAATGATACTTCACATTTCTCACATTTTAGAAAATTCCTAGAGTAGAAAATAAAGCAGTTGATGCTATGGCTACACTTGCTTCACTTCTTCAGTTAGGGGAACATGAATCCAGATTTGAATTCCTGGTGGAAGAGCTACATCATCCTATCTATGACTCCCAATAAATTCATGTCATTTGTACCCTTGTTGGTCATGAGTCATCCCATTATGGTGCCATTTACTCATACCTTCATGATGGCATTATCCCTGAAACCTTTAACTGATCTGAATGTAGAAACCTTATCTAAAATGCCTCTCACCATTCCCTTATCTATGGTGATTTATATAGGATGGGTCTAGATGAAACACTTCTTAAATGTTTAGAAAAGGAAGAATTCAACCAAGTGTCAGTTGACATTCACAAGGGCATCTGTGGGGGACATTCCAATGGTCTTTCCATGGCCCAAAGGTTGCTTAGGGTGGGATACTATTGGCCTAAAATGCAAATTGATGCAGTAGATTTTGCAAAGTCATGCGAAAAGTGTCAAAAACATGGTAACCTGATACATGCTCTAGGCAGGGAGCTCATTCCTTCTATATCTCATTGGCCATTTCAGCATTGGGTCTTTGATCTTGTTGGGCAGATTCATCCCAACTCATCAAGTGGACACAAGTTTATTATCACTGCTACTGATTACTTAACTAAATGGGTAGAAGTTGTCCCACTTTCTGTTACCTCAGGCAAGACAGTCTCTCTATTTATTCTGAACCATATCATCTGTCGATATGGAGTGCCCTCCGAGATTATCACTGATAATGGAGGCCAGTTCAAAAATAAAGACCTTAAGCAACTCTGCAAGAAATTCAAGATTAAACAACATTGGTCATCCATTTACTTCCCACAAGGAAATGGTCAAGCAGAGGCATCTAACAAAACCATTCTTAAAATCCTACATAGAACAGTTTGTAAGAATGGTAGAGATTGGCATTTACAGATAAATCCAGCTTTGTGGGCTTATAAAATGAGTATTCATACTCCTACTAGGGCTACTCCTTTTTCCCTTACATATGGTGTTGAAGCAATGTTAGCTTTAGAGGTTGAGATTCCTTTACTTAGAGTTTCCCTCAAAGGTCTAGTAACAAATGAAGACTACTGCGTCATGAGACTTCAAGAGTTAGAACTTCTAGATGAGAAACATCAAGCATCATTTGACCATATGAGGGTTTATCAAGAGAGCATGTCTAAAGCCTTCAACAAAAAGGTTCGTCGTAGAGAATTCCAAGTGGAAGATCTTTTCCTGCATGAAAATCCTAAGAATCAACAGCATAGAGATCAAAGGGGCAAATTTGAACCTAATTGGCTTGGACCTTACATCATTACAACAGCTTTTGGGTCAGGTGCTTATTTATTGTCTATAGCAGCAGGAGAGCAGCTCCCTGATCCTATCAATGTCTTGCACCTGAACAAGTTCTATCCATGATGCCCATTTTGTCTAGGGGCATCCTTTGTACATACTTATTGATCCTAAAAAAATCCAAAAAAATGATATATTTTCAATAATTCTAAAAATTTGAAAATGTCCTAAAAAATGATCATCTTAGTGAAAACCTAGCAATAGGTGCTTTGATGTATCTCCAAAAAAAATTATATATTCCAAAAATACCAAAAAAATCAAAAATTCAAAAAAAAATAGAAAAAGTGCCTTGGTGAAAACCTAGAAACAGGCGCCTTGGTAGCAAAAAGACAAAAAAAATTATAAAAAGTCCTGAAAAAAAAATGAAGGAAAAAATTGCAAAAAAATCCAAGTGGTGAAAACCTAGAAACGGGCGCTACTTGAGGCCTTTGCACCCTTGTTTCTCAACATGCATCCTCGACACTTAGCCTTTCTCCATCATGCCTTGTCCTTGTTGCCTTGGTTTGGAATTGGTCTTTGTCTTTGTCTAGGGGGCATAACTATGTTAGCTTTGGTCTCTTGGATGCGTTAGTCTTTAGGACACCTCGCAAACTATGTTTTTCAACACCACCCCAACTGTGTTTTTCAACACAACCCCTAACATCGAGTATTTTTCAACACTTATCAGTTTGGTCTTACCTAGTTGTGTCATGTGATCTTACCTGCTGGCAAGCATTCGATCCTTCTCCTTGGAACTCAGTATCAGTTAACACACTTAAATTTTTAAACACAACACTTAATGCTTGAGATATGTCATGATATTTTCTTTGTGTGCTAACTGTTATTGATTTTCGTTGAGTGTCCTTGTCTAATAAGTCTCTCCAGGATGAATAGCTAGAGGACTTGGGGCATGGAGCATGTTTTTATTTTCTTTCTGCTTGTGGGTGTGGTCTTGAAGCTCAAGAGTGTCTCTTGTTGTTCCCTTGAAACACTTAGGAGATTTGAGGCATGATCCTTGACTTTTTTTGCACAACCATTCTTATGGTCATCCTGACATCTATGCCTTGATGCGAGTGTGGTTTTGCTACATTAAATTGGGTAAGCTAACATCAAATTCATCTTGACCTTTATTCCACATTCCAATCCGATATAAATCACATTCATATCTTCAGAGTTGCGCTTGTGACTAGTGATGATTGTGTGATTTTTCGATGTTCGTTAATAATGGCCTAATGATGAAAATAAGTTTCTTAACATTCTCCAATGAATGATGAACACAAGATCCTATGTTACTATTGCTCTATTGCAAGTACACCTTTGCATTTTTATGTAGCTTGCATTGTTAGACTTCATGTTAATTTGCATTTTTTAAGTTGCATTAGGAGTTTGATAGGGTTTTCCTTCATCTTTCTTTTGGACTTTTAATCAACTGTAGTCACGTTTTGATCTTCATTTCCTTATCCTCTTTCGTGATCTCAATCAAAATTTCTTATCTTAAATAGTTGATTGATTTTGAGGCATTCTCTTTCTTGAGGCAAATTATCTTTCTTCTCTCCATTTCTTTCCACCTCTTCCAAACTTCTATCTTCCATTCGCTTTCACCCCACTTCTTTTCTTCTAATTCAACCTTGGGGCATAATCTTTCATGCTTTATGATCTACCTTGGCTCTGTGATCCTTATATCTTTCATCTTACATCAAGAACCTTATCTTTAGTTCGATTTGATCAAATTTACCAATTTACTATTTCTCCTCTATCTCATTTTGATTTCGTTCACGAGGGGGCAATACCTATCAAACTTCAATCCTTGATTCAACTTTATCATTCCTATCAATTGCTTCACTTGGGGCAACCTTGTTTGAGACTTGACAATTACCTATTTACAGGGGTGTTGGCCTTGTCTTTTTCAATCAGCTTATCTTTGTCCTGATGTGTTCCCATTCATCGATCACACGTCTAGGTTGTTTTATGATCCCAAATCGATCTCGCATTTCAACTTCATTCTTTGACTACATGTGTTCCCATGAAGATCACACATTAGTCAAAGAGGGGAAAATGCATGCACCCTAAAATGGTCGCCTAGACTTTGGGCCCCCATTCATCAATATATCAATTCCTGAATCAATGTTTTGCAATATTTTCAATTCAAATCAATTTCCTTGATCAAATCGTAATTAATTCAATTATTTCAATATTTCCTAAGGTTTTATCATTTTATCCTAATTTTTATTTAATTAAGAGAACATGCTCCCCTTTAATTAAATAAAAAATCTTTTAATTAAATAATAAAATCACTTTATCCTAAGCCACATTTAATTAAAAGAACAAATCTCTTTTAAATAAATAAAAAAATCTTTTAATTAAATAATGGAAACCACTTTGCTAAAATAATAATAATAATAATAAAATAAAAAGACTTTTTGTCTACACATTGAATGCACACTTTCCAAGATGAGTGGAATCTCCTTTTGCCTCTTAATCTCTTCCACACATCTTTTTGCCTCTTAACCATGTCCATTGATTTTGCCTCTTGAGAATCTTGAGCACATGGATCAACCAAGATTTAATCTCCACCATTGCTCATTTCTTTTTCCCTCTTAATCTTGACCGTCCATTCATTTCTAAATCCTTTATAATGAGCCCTCTCCTTCTCATGTTTATGCATGGAGATTTTAGAGATCCAGATTTTATGTTATTGTTATGCAGGTTTGGAGAGCGATTTTGGAGGAGAATTTGAGCACTTGATCTTGAACATTGAAACTTCTCTTTTCTTGTCTTCTTCTCTCATGCCTCCATGGAAATCCATTTATATTACTCTTGCACTTGCATGTTAGATTAGATTCATATTTCCTTTCATAGAATAATCTTGCATAAGCATTTCCTTTCATAGATTAGTTTTCTTTCATGCATTGTTATCATATAGAATAGCTTTCATTTTCATTTGCATGCATACTTGATGATCATAGAGACTAGCATTCGTGCTTTTCCTCTTTGAATCTCTTGTTTTATGGTGTACTTGCATGGGCACAAACTAGGTCTAAGTTGAGGGCCTCCATTATAAACCCTTGCATTCCATGAATAGAGAGCTATGAGTTGCCATTTGAGACCTCATTCTTGAGAAATCTTGGATATAATGACTCATAGAAGTGTGTCAACATTTTAGCACACACTAACAGGGTCCGACCCTTGACTAGGTCACTGTACTAAATGCATTGTAAATATCAACTCCTAACAGGGTTGTAAGGTCTTCTAACAAGGATCATAATACACTAGTGTAGATTATTAGTGGGTGTCAATTCCCACCTATATTTTTACCTATTTGGGTTTCCCCATAACCAAAATTGTTGTGTTGTGTTAAGTGTTCTCATCTTGTGTTTATGGTGAATATTCTTGTATACTTAATTGGTTAAAGAATTGAATCTTCTAGATAATTGATTCACCCTCCCCCCCCTCTCAGTTATCTCTTAGGACTATTCCTAATAATTGTTATTAGATCCAAGTGCCTCAAAGAGAAATTTTAATAGCTTGAGGTTGATTAGATGGCATTCTTTAGAAAAGAAAGTCTTAAGTTTGATGGAGAGAACTATCTAGACTGAAAGAACAAAATGATGGCACATTTACAGTGCATTGCCTTTGAGATTTTTGAAGTAGCTACCAAAGAAGTTGAGATTCCTTCACTAGCTAATTTTGCAAAAGGAGATGCAACCTTGAAGCAAAAGGAGATGTTCAATTCAAATTCTATTGCCAAAGAAGCCCTCATCAGCACCCTATCTGACAGTGAGTTTTCAGAGATCAAGAAAATGGACAAAGCCTATAAGATATGGAAATAATTAGAAGACATGTTTGAAGGAGATATTCAAGCTAAGAATGCATGCAAAAAGACATCGAAGAAAATATACAATACATTAGAGATGCTACCTGATGAGAATGTCAGAGCCTACAATCAAAGGATTAATGAAGCAGTTGTAGGAATCAGAAACAATGGTGGAGAAATCTTAGAAGAAGATATAATGGACAAATTGATGACTACCCTGACTCCTGAATATGACAACAAGCTATGCATCCTAGATGAAACTATGCAGTCCACAAAAGACTTTAAAAGAGAGACTCTAATCAACAAACTTTTAGCCTTTGAGATATCAAGATTGAAGATAGAACCTGAAAGTGAAACAACATTCAAAGCTTCAGTACATGGTAAGAAATCCTTGAACACCACTGGTAATTTTGATGATTATAATGAAGAGAAAATAGTAGATGGTTTCATTGCTATGATTGCTAAAAGAGAAAATAAAGGAAAAGGAAAATATGAAGGTCAATTACCATTCAAATTCTTTTCATGTAATAAGATTGGTCATTTTGCATCCAAGTGTCCTACAAGAGTTAAGAAGTTCAAAAATAACTACAAGCCTAAGTATACAAAGGAATGTTACTATGTTGAAGATGGAGTATCAGATGAAGAATTGGCTGAGGAGGAAAGTGGATTCATTTCTCTTGAAGATGAAAAGAATACACAAGAATTAGCCCCAATTTCACAAGCAGACATCAGGACAGATTGGATCATTGACAGTGGTTGCTCGCATCACATGACAAGAGACAAAGATAGATTTGTTCATCTGGATAGGTACAAAGGAGGCATGGTTAGATTTTGAGATAACACTCCTAAACCCATCATTGGTAGAGGAGTCATTACCTTGGATGGAAAGAACAACACTGATGATGTTCTATATGTTGATGGTTTACAGCATAACCTACTGAGTGTTGGACAGTTGCTTGACAAAGGTTACCAGTTGGAGTTCAAAGATAACAAGTGCATTATTAACAACAAGGAAGGAGAAATGATTGCATTAGGATCAAAGACTAAAGGTAATGTTTTTTAGCTTAATCCATAAGAAAGTTGTTTTGTTGCTAAAGTAGATGATAGTTGGCTATGGCACAAGAGACTATGTCATATCAATTTTGATAACATAGTAAAGATAAGTAATGTTAAGGCAGTAAGAGATCTTCCTAGCATTGCAAAATCAATTGATACAATATGTAGGGAATGTGTGATGGGAAAGCATGTAATAAATTCATTCAAAAGAAAACACAACTCGGCAAAGAACAAGTTGGATCTGATACATACAGACCTATGTGGACCAACTCAAACAAGATCATACTATGGTGAAAGGTATTTTATTTTATTTGTTGATGATTATTCTAGAATGATGTGGATTGCATTCTTAAAGGATAAATCAGAAGCCTTTGATAAGTTCAAAATATTCAAAGCTAAGGTTGAAAATGAGTCTAGATTGAAGATCAAATGTCTAAGATCAGATAGAGGAGGAGAATTCACCTCTAACAAATTTTATGAGTACTGCAAAGAACATGGGATAAAGAGATAGCTAAGTGCCCCTAGAACCCCTCAGTAGAATGGAATTGAAGAGAGAAGGAATATGATCATTCTTGACACAACGTGCACCATCATGATTAAAGGAAAGGTCGCACATACCTATTGGAGAGATGCGGTCAATACAACAGTCTACACTATTAATAGAATTCAATTGAGGCCAGGCACAGACAAGACACCTTATGAGCTATGGTTTGGGAATGTACCTAAAGTAAAATACTTCAAAATCTTTGGAAGCAAGTGCTACATCAAGAGAGATGAAGCAATTGGCAAGTTTGATGCAAGAAGTGATGAAGGTATTTTTCTTGGTTACTCTACTAAAAGTAAAGCTTATAGATGTTTTAATCTAAGATTGAAGAATATCATTGAAAGTGCTCATGTTAAGATTGATGAAAAGTTTATGATTCAAGAGAGATACCATGATTATGCACCTATGATTGAAGAAGAACCTAGACCTACCAGTAGTGAAGCAATTATTGAAGAAATGTTTGATTGCATTGATGTGTTATTCAATGACCCTGAAACTAATGAAGAAGAATCTCAGAAATCTGATGAGAAGGTCACTCTTAATGTTCCAAAATTCACATCAAGATATCATTCAAATAAAGACATCATTAGAGATCAGAGCAGTAAAGTCATGACAAGATCAAAATAAAAAAGTTCCATAGCAAATGAAGAGGTATGTTTACTATCACAGATTGAACCTTTAAGTGTTGAAGATGCATGTAATGATTCAGATTGGCATGAACCAATGAAAGAAGAGCTAGATCAAATAATTAAGAATGATACATGGGAATTGGTCCCTAGGCCTAATGATAAGAATGTGATTGGTACAAAGTGGATATTCATAAATAAGATGAATGAAGATGGAATAGTAGTAAGAAACAAAGCTAGATTAGTATGTAAAGGGTATGCACAAAGAGAAGGAATTGATTATTCAGATACATTTGCACCTGTAAGCAGATTAGAAGCCATAAAGTTGTTTCTAGCTTATGCTACATACAAAAAATTTAAGGTATATCAAATGGATGTTAAGTCAACATTTCTGAATGGAGAGTTGAAGGAAGAAGTTTACATAGAGTAGCCTGAAGAATTCAACTTATCAGACAGACCTGATATGGTATGCAGATTGAAGAAAGCCCTCTATGGACTTAAGCAAGCCCCTAGAGCATGGTATGAAAGACTTGATGGGTACTTGACTAAGATTGGATTCAAGAAAGGAGCAGCAGATTGTAACTTATTCATAAGAGAGACATCTAATGGACTATTGCTAGTTACTATATTTGTTGATGACATTATATTTGATGGTAATGATAAGCTTAGTGTAGAATTTTCTAAAGAGATGCAAAGAGAATTTTAAATGAGCATGATTGGCCCTATCAATTACTTTTTGGGATTGAATGTGCATCAAATAGAAAAAGGTATATTCATAAATCAGACTAAGTATGTGAAAGAGATCTTGAAGACATTCAAGATGGATGACTACAAGCCAGTAAGTACCCCTATGATAACAGGATGCAAGATTTCAAAAGAAGATGATTCACTAGCAGTAGACATAACCTTGTATAAGTCTATGATTGGAAAACTTATATATCTTACTCAAACCAGACCAAACATTTCCAATGCATTTGGTATTGTTAGAAGATTTGCAGCAGAACCTAAGCAAAGTCACCTCATGACAGTAAAAAGAATATTCAGATACTTGAATGGAACCTTAGACTATGGTTTATGGTATCCTAATTTAGAGAATGTAAAGCTTCATGTATATATAGATACAGATTGGACATGATGCGTGGATGATAGAAAGAGTACCTCTGGAGGAGTTGTATTCCTTGGAGATAGACTTGTTACTTGGACAAGTAAAAAAGTAGAATTGTATCTCCCAGTCAAAAATAAAAGCAGAATATGTTGCAGCAGCATTGAATTATTCTACAATTGTGTGGATCAAGCAAATGATAAAATATTTTGGTATTCAGATTGACTACCCTATTGTTATTGAATGTGATAACACTAGCACTATCAATATGTCAAAGAACCCTATGATGCATGTAAAGACAAAACATATTGAGATAAAGTATCACTTCCTAAGATAGAAAGTAGTAGAGAAAGAAGTAATGGTGGATTATGTGAGTACAAAAGATCAACTAACAGACATATTCACAAAGCCTTTACCTAAGGATACTTTTGAGAATCTCAAGGAGAAGCTGGGAGTAATTCCCTTCCCTGAATCTGATTAGAGATAGCAGGAGTGCATCAGTCCTCAGTGACTGATGAAAGGTTGACTACTCTACCTCAAGAGTAGTACTGGTGCTTAATGTTTTTGGTGCCCTTTTCCATTGATGTCAAAGGGGGAGTAATATACAGTAATAAAAAATGAGTAGAAAAGGGGGACTAAAAACATAGTCATAGAAAGCAGTACAGTTGAGGAAATGGAGAATATTGAAGAATGTTACAGCAGTTGGAGGATACTTCCTTGGGGGAGTTTTTGTTGAGGAAATGGAGAATGTTATAAAAGAATTGATCATTTGGATTGGTGGTGTTTTTCATTCCATATGTTTCCATCAATGCCAAAGGGGGAGATTGTTGGAGATTTGCCAGCAAGCTAGATTGTTGACTATATGTTTGTCATTGATGACAACATATGGTAAGAAACATGTGTGGAAGCCTGATGAAGATGGCCTTTAGCATATGTTGCATGGATATGTTATCAACATGATATGATAGACGCAGAGGTTGATTCTCAGTAAAGACAATAATACAGTTATGTATATCAATGAGTATTCCTGACAGGTCCCAGGAACAGTTATGTATGTGATTGGACGTACGGTTGTAGTAGAGCCTTGCACCCTTATACTTATGTTGTACACATATTTATGATGTTATGTTCATGAACGCAAAGTCAGATATGCAATACAGGTTGAGTTATGAAGTATCTAGTTGACAGTTATAGTTTCCTGAGTTTATCTGGGAGAGCCAACAGTGTTTATAAGATTGTGGTAGTTGCACCTATCATTGTAGTATGCACACTTGGATTTATGTTAAGAGGAGAGTTTAAAAAAATTGGTTAAGAGTGCATGATGTAATTCAACATAAGAAGAAAGTTGGAGATAATTTAGAGAAGTTGACTATGTGTAGTGTGGCGTCTACTCACATAGAATTGTGAAGTCCTAATTTATGTTGTGTGCTTAGTAGAGCCAACTGAGGTGTTATTGGAGAGATATTTTATTTCTCTAATATAATTTCAAGATGGTTCTAATACGCTGACTTGATTATATCATTTGGAGGAAATATATTTATAGGGAGTTATTTGTGATTGCTAAAGTGTGGTTCAGAGTTGAAAGAAAAGAGCAAAGTAGAAAGTGCAAAGTGTTGAGCCATCAGTAGAAGGTCTATGTGACCAATTAAAGAGTATTTTATATTCATTGGAATTGATCCAGACAGCAGGTCTACACGCAATTCACCAAGATCCAAATATAGTGTGTATCTGTTAATTAGAAGGTTGTAGCCTTCACCCCTTTGAGTAGTGAGCTCTCAGATAGTGCATCCTCACCCCTAATAGGGTTAACTGTAAAAGAATCCTAATAGGGTCCAACCCTTGACCAAGTCACTGTACTAAATGCATTGTAAAGATCAACTCATAACAAGGATCATAATACACTAGTGCAGATTATTAGTGGGTGTCAATTCCCACCAGGGTTTTTACCTATTTGGGTTTCCCCGTAACCAAAATTATTGTGTTGTGTTAAGTGTTCCAATCTTCTATTTATGGTTAATATTCTTGTATAGTTAATTGGTTAAAGAATTGAATCTTGTAGATAACTGATTCACCCCCCCCCCCACCCCCCCCCTTTCAGTTATCTCTTGGGACTATTCCTAACAACTGTTTCAGCTGAAACTTTAGAGGTCAGCTCAGATGAGGATACTTTTCCTTATCCTATTCCTCCAGATCTTGTCGCACTCTTCGCAGAGCTGGACGATTTGGTGTAGCATGTCAAACACCTTGAAACTAATAGTGATTCTGATGACACCACCTTAGCTACCCCTTTGACATATGAAAAATTGAGAAAAATGCAAATGACTCACCCTAACTATCAATGAGAATTGTACATGTTGTCTCCTTTTCAAGAGCAGTTCAAACAGGAACAAAGCCAATAGAACATCAATGTTACAAGGGATGATAATTAGTTAGATGGTACAACCAATGTTGATGGAGTTCCTATTTCCAGTATTATAGACTCACATGAGTATGAGTTTGATTCTCTGCCTGACGTAACTTCTGACAAGGATGTAGACACAGTATACACATTTGAAAACCTTCTTGAAGTAGGTGAAGGGTCTAGTGTTAGGACAACTGAGTGCGATTCCACTGACGTTAACATTCCCTCTACTTCCAACGTAAGGTCTCGCAGGGACTTGAACACACTTCTGGATGAGATCACTTTAGGTATTGACTTGCTTGTCCATGCTTTTGACAACTATACCATGAACACACTTGAACCTGTCACTTCTCTTTCACTCCATCATCCCGAGCTGGTAAATTGGAACCCCTCCTCTCCATCCAATGAAGTCCTTACGTTACAGAATGATTACGCTCTTGCTTGCTACCTTAACACTGTCGAACCTGTGATGTCCTCCACCAGTGAAGATAGTGTCAACATGATTGAAGTTGATATCAAGTATCTTAGTCATAAAATTAAGAGAAAAATAAATAGGTGCTTTGATGGTGAAAACCACATTGTGGAAGAGCCAGAGCCGAAAAAAGTAAAAACAAAAGACATATTCGAGGGTGAAAACCTCTCTGAGGTGCTCGAGGATGGGATACTTGATACACTTTTGAGTCATTTTTAGGAAAGGTCTTTAATACTCATAGAGCCAACTCAACCAGTAAACTTGGGTATGAAAGCTGCACCTCATATCATTCATTTGGCACAGTCTTTATCCGCATAAGAGAAAGAGGAATTCACCCAATTATTTCGAAGCAAGAAAATCAACTTTGCCTGGACTTACTTTGATATGCATGGACTAGATCCTAATCTGATTATGTATCATCTCTCCATTGCACCAAGTGTCAAGCCTATCAAACAGAAGCTTCGTAAGATGCACCCGCATGTGGCACTTTTAGTCAAAGTTGAATTAGAAAAACTTCTCACGGCTGAATTCATTAGAGCAATTGACTATGTGGAATGGATTTCCAATATCGTTCCAGTTGCCAAACATGATAAATCTATCAGAGTTTGCACAGATTTCTAAGATTTGAACAGAGCTTGTCCCAAGGATGATTTCCTGTTACCCAACATTGACATGATTGTAGACATGACAACATGCTATGAAATGTATTCACTGATGTACAGTTTCTCTGGCTACAACCAGATCAAAATTGCACCGGAAGACCAACAGAAGACAACCTTCACATGTGCTTGGGGAACTTTCTGTTGGAATGTCATGCCCTTCAGACTTAAAAATGTCAAAGCCACATATCAAAGAGTTGTCACCACTATCTTTCATAACATGATGCATAAAACAATGGAAGATTATGTGATGACACACTAGCTAAGAGCATGAAATAGAAAGTACATCTTGTAGATCTAGGTCCTATACTAGATCGAATGGAACAATTCAATCTAAGGCTCAACCCAAAAAAGTGTGCCTTTGGAGTTACATCTGGTAAACTATTGGGTTACATCATATCTGCTAAAGGCATAGAGGTAGATCCTAAGAAAGTTCAAGCTATCATGGAAATGCCTCCACCCTGCAACATTAGTCAGATGAGAGGTCTCCAAGGTCAGTTATAGTCTATCTAGTGCTTCATTGCACAACTAGCAGACAAGTCACAACCATTCACCAAGACCCTACATAAAGGTGTGACTTATGAGTGGAATAAAGGCTGTGAGAAAGGGCTCCAATAGATCAAATAGTATCTTGCAAATCCACCAATATTAATGCCTCATATTCATAGGAAGCCACTCATTCTTTATATCTCTGCTACAGACACATCACTAGGTGTCTTACTGGCTTAAGAAGATCAAAACAACAAAGAAAGAGCTATTTATTACATCAGTAGAACTCTGGTCTCTTATGAAATGAACTATTATGTCATTGAGAAAGCTTGCCTTGCAGTGGTATTTGCTTCACAAAAATTGTGGCACTACATGTTTTCCCACACTACACGTCTTATTGCTAAAATTGATCTATTAAAATACTTCCTCAGCAAAGCTGTCCTTACAAGTAGATTAGCGAAATGGGTCATGATACTTAGTGAGTTTGACATTGAGTATGTAGAGTGCAAAGCCATTAAAGGACAAGCGATTACAGATTAGTTAGCTGAGGCACCTATCATAGATTATCAACCATTGAACATTGAGTTTCTAGATGAGTCCATAATGCTTCTCACACATCAGACATGGACTATGTTCTTTGATGGATCATTTACCCAGCAAGGGTCAGGTGCTGGATGTAGACACATAAAAATGGACAAGTGCTTTTAAATTGCAAAAATCAATGAAATGGCTTAAAATCATCAAAATGCACTAATTCAATCAAAAAGGGATCAAATCAATTAAAATGGACATAATTAAATAAAGTTGGACAAAATCAATTAAAGCAAAGGAAAAATCAAATAAGGATGTTAAATAATTAAATCAAAGCTTAAAGGGGTGAAAAACACTACATAATTGATTTTAATCAATTAGTTGTATAGTTGTTTTAATCAAAAATCAAAATGAACCTATTACCCTTACATGGCTAAATTTAATTAATTAATTGAATTTAATAATTCCTAATATCTTTCAACAAAGTTGAGCAACCAATAAGAATTAAGGACAAAAAGACACAAATCACTCAAAAAGGATGAATCTCAATCACTCATTTGAAAGTTTCAATCTCATCCACTCAATCTTGTCCTTTTGTCCAAAGCTTTGAGACAAACCTTTAAATTGTCCCCCCATTTATGAACAAAGCAAAGTATTTGACTCAACCAAAGGTAAATCATGATTACTTCACTCCACCCCTTACCCTTGGGAATTTACTATAAATATGAAGCATTTTGAGAGCAATTGATATCTTAGAAATTTATTTGCAAAGCATTGTTACTATAGGCAATTGAGAGCATTCTAAGAGCAATTAAGAGCATTTGCATTATACTTTTGTCAATTTGAGCTAGAATCGTCATCATAGAAGCATTGTAGAAGCATAGAACATCATACATTCTTGTTTTAGAAGTGTCACTAGTGGAGATTTGAGCTGAGAGCTTCACTTACCACCTCTTTCTAGAGAGCCATGAGATGTTATAGATCTTAGTTTCATTTTTAAATAGATTTGCATTGTATTTACTTTAGAATTGTTGCTAATTTGATCTTAATTTCGTGAAGGTGATTATCATCATCACACAAATGGCACCCACCGTGGGGCCCTAGACCTCATTTCATCATTTTGATCATATAATGTATGCTTTTATCTTCACTTTTATATGAATATTTTGCAGGAAACAGGTGAAGTCACGCTTATGAGATATTTAATCATGCTTGCAGTCATTTTACTGCCACTTAAGATCTCTGGCCTAACGCCTGTTAGCTGAATATTCACACCTATTCGATAACTTCTATTCTATCTTAAATTCTCTCTAGTCGCCTAAAAGATGGATGCTCACGCCTGTGAGATAAAGTGTTCAGCCTTTGCGCATAAAGTCATGCCTACAATTAAAGAAGTGTCGCATAGCGACAATTAGTTTTTACCTATGACAGACCTTTGCAAAGCACTTTACAGATGGAGTCTCACGTAGTATCAGCTATTTCACGCTTTGGATTGTTAAATTGTCACTTCAAATAAATCATTTTCTGCAATTTTCAATTCTCTTTATGCTTAACAATAAATTATTCACGCTTGATTAACTTTCAGTGTCACCTGTGTCACTGGAAAGTGATGCTTTCTGACATTAAAGTTATGCTTGCTATCAATTTAATCTCGCGTATTAGCTGGACAATGTCACTTTTAGTTTGTTGTATAAATTTGTTGTCAGATTGATTAATTCAAGCATTTAATTCTCTATTTTTATGTGTTGACTATAAATGAGCAGACACAAAAAGGTCAAAAGAACAGAAAGCAAATATAATAGCAAAGAAAAGGCCCTAGCCAAGAGGATTAACAAGGAGAATTTTGCTCATATTGATTCAATTCTTGAAGAGTCCAAAGAGGAAGAAAACCAGGTATACCTAAACTATCTTACAATTGTTGAAGCATATAAATCAAAAATTGTCTCTTTAAATTGGATTTTTAGTCCTTAGATCAAGTTTTCTTTTAAAAATTTGCAAATAAGTTCCCTAAAATTCATACATAGTTGTTGCTTCATCAATTTCAATTTTGGTTTCCCCTCATAGTGTTTGTTAGTGTTGACTAACTTGCTGGTGGACAAGCACATTTGGAGGGAGCTGTTGCCAAGGTAAGGATGAAAATAATGAAATCACTCAAAAATGCCCCTAGCTTAGGCTAGCTACAAAAGGAAAGGTATTCATCTATTCAAGCTTGCATTTGATTAAATTGTGGCATTCTTTTGAACATAGCTTAAGTAAAACAAGAAATGAACCAAACACTTCAATTTTAAGAATCTCATTGTCAAGAGATTGGGAAAGAACAAACTTGTGTTTGAGTGTTTGGAACAAAGAAAGACAATATGGATATGCTCTTCACTTTTTAAGTGAATCAAACTCCCAAACTTGTCAGCCTAAGTTCATTTTCTTGCTTTCTATATACATGCTAGAGCAATAGTTGGGCTCACCTCCCGAGATTTTCCTTAAAAGGGCCAATGAGAGGGACAGCCCAAAGTGGGATACACTTGCTTTTACCATGAGAATCCAACCCACTATAAAAATAAACGCATGTATCCTTAATGGGGTGCATGACAAAAGGATTAAATTTCTTGAACTTCCTCTAGTAGTCCTCACGGATTATGCAAAATCATACCTTGGTGCGTGTGGGAAGCCCCTTAACATACTTGGGGGATGAAAGATTCAAGTCCATTTTGAACGGAATATATACTAAAATCCTGGATAAAATAGCAAGACTACCTCTTAGAGTCATGTTTACAAGCCAAATTTGACTATAGGTAGGCTGCTTGGAATTCTTTCTTGTGCAATACTTGTCGAAAATGATCGAGAATATACACTCTAGTGTGTTTTAGGGACATGATGAAAAATTTATCTGTGTGTTACGATTGTATTCTATTTTCAAACTAGAAAATTTCATAAGATCTGATCTTAAATGTTTAAAAAATTCAAAAATTTACAACCTGGTCAGCAAAGTGTCACCTATGCATAGAGAAATATCACCTATCAGAGGTAAAGTCATGCCTATGATAGTTTCAAAACTGCTTATCAATTAGGAAGTCATGCCTGATACAAATTGAATCACGCCTGTCAATACTGGAAAACTGCTTATCAATAGCAAAGTGCCACCTGCACCTTGCAATGTGCCACCTAACTTCATTCCAGTCGACACATAGGAACTTTTTGGTCATGCCTATACTATGGCAAGTGATGCCCAGAAACAAAGAAGGGCAAATAGTGCACATTTCCCGAGGGTTGGGAAAATTTTTGAAGTCATATTCGGATACCCTTTTGTGGAGATATTCTTTATCAGTGCAACAAATAGATCATATTCTTGAAAAACATCTATAATGATGAGTCTATTTGAGAAACAAATCAACCCTATTATGGAGCATAGTTATCGAAGTCAAGATCAAGATCTCCATTGGAATCAAAATGAGGGAGTGTCCGAAGATCAAATTTTAGAAGCATCCAAAGATCTCGTATTTATGGAAATAATGGAATTAACTTTGAAGAGGTATAATGAAGTGTATTCCCTTTATTTAGCTCAATCAGGAGCTAAGCTTCCTCATAATTTTGACACATCAGCCTTGGGGAAGAACGAGGAAAACCAAAAAGATACATCATCTAAAGAGCCATCATTAAGATCAATTTGGTCATTTCTTTATGATGATGGGCCATCTGTATCTTCATCCTCCTCACAAAAAGAAGTGTTTGAGAGCAACAAACCTATATTGGATCAAGGGAAATCTCATGATAATTCTATTTGTGATCAAAGTAATAAAGAGTATGAAGAGAGAGGTATCACTCTCAAGCAAGATCTAATGCATAAACCTCTATATAGAAAGAGTAATCCTTTCATCCTTCATCCATCTCACAAACCTCTTTCTAGCAAGGTTTCTCCCATAGCTTGTACGCCTTTCATCCTTCGTCCATCTCACGAACCTCTATCTAGCAAAGATTCTCTCATAGCTTGTATGCCTTTCATCCTTCATCCATCTCACGAACCTCTATCTATTAAAGATTCTCCCATAGCTGGTACTCCTTTCATCTTTTTTTCATCTCCCAAAGCTCCACAACTATCCAAAATTCCTCCACCAAAGAGTTAGTCTAATGATGACACTTTTCACGTTGACTATGTCTACCCTCAAGGGCTACCTCTAAAAGAAACCCAAGCTAACTTACATCTTGTTGTAGATCATTTCCATGATTCAAAGATCTTGGACCCCAAAGCTTCATGTGCTTCAATGCCTATTATACCCATTCAAAAGGATCCTACATCATCCCTCCAAACACCCATCACACATATCCAAACATCTACCTTGTTCTTAGAAGTGGCTCCATGTCAAGAGGATAATACAAAGAGAAAAGAAACAAATATCAATAAAGATCAAGATCAAGATTATATACAATCCCCTCCCATATTTGATGAAGGTCCCATATCCATAGAACCTTGTGATGATCCTCTTGCATCCTTCCATGGCTTCCAAGATGATATCCTTCCATTCCAAGAAAAAAGTACCCTTCCAAGTTCCATATTTTCTCCACTTCCCAAGCAAGATCAAGATATCCCTTCCACAATGTCCAATGAGCATATTGAAAATCAAGAGCAAAATACCTTCTCTACACCATTTGAAGATCCTTGTCAAGATCAAAGTATCCCATCATTTCCTTGTCATATTCCTCCATGTTCACCTCAAGAAACCATCATTCTTCCAAATCCCTTGCATGATAATAAATTCTTTCAAGCTTCAGTTGATCCTATCAAATTTGTTCCTATTAAATCTACTCACGAACCTATTGGTATAAAGATAAATCTTAAAGATGAGAACCTTGGAAATGCAGCTCCTTCCAAAGATGTTGATATCCCTTTCACACCTTATTTCCCTTCATTCAAACAAAACCATATGCCTTCACTATCCTCCAAATCAATTTTGGGTTCCTATGTCCCAAAACAAAAGTATTCATCCCTTCCATCCATATTAGGTCCATATATTCCTCCATCAACCATTCCTATCATCCCTAGCTCTCCATTCACTTACCCTACCATGTATCAAGATCAACGAAGGCACACATACTTGAAGAATGTCCAAACACTAATCCGTATGAACCCTCCATATTACTTCTATTCATCCATAATTCCTAAGTCTTTTGGAAGTAATTTTGATGTGAAACATAAAAATCATAAATCCAAGAATCAATGTGTATAAAAATCACAATGTCCCATCTAATCGACATGTGAATGAAAAGAAAAATGAAATATCCAAAATACCGCAAAGGTCCACAAAGAAAAATAAAATATCCAAAAGGCCACAAAGGTCCACCAAGCAAAAAGAAAAATCAAATAAAATGTGGGTTCCTAAATCCCTCATTGAAGAAATGCATTCAAAAGCATCACAAAAGAAAGAAAAATCAAAGACTATGTGGATTTGCAAGTCACTTTTGAAAGACTTGCACAAAAAAGAAGAGTCAAATTTGACATTCAAGCTTCCAAAGGCTTCCATTCCATCTCCTTCCAAACATCCTCCACTTTCCAAGTCTAATTTGGGTTCCTATATCCAAAAATCCACTACCTCAAAAAGATCCTTACCTCCTTTATCTATTGTTCCTCCATCATTTCAACACTCTTCAAAGTGTGTGTCAAAATTGATCTTGCCAACATTTCCATCTACAACATACCTTCTTCTTATCCTCACATTCATTTTCCAACACCTACTTTCCATATTTCCATCCCTCTTATCCAATCTATGGCATAAAACCTTTACTACTGATGCAGGAGCATCCTGGGTGTAAGAGCAATCTTGCATCACCCAAAAATATTTCTATTTTTGTATTCAATAAGGGCTATTTTGTGCAGAGCTGCTGTTTATGGAAAGTTACTATTTTTGGTAATTTTTGTATGTGCTCAGAATGATCTGATTTCTTTCTTGGTGGTTCATTTTGGTCATATAAGTATGCCAGTAAAGTTTCATTGCCAGATCAAGTGTATATTGGAAGATATTGAAGATTTTCGGTATTGGCAGCAGGGTACAGAAACTTCGAACTCAGTTTTGAAGGCTTTAGAGGCCTCGGATGAGGTCGAATTTTGGGCTAAATGAAGTTTGCTCAATTCAAACGTTGTAGAGCTCCTCGCGCCCTTTCCGAAATGGGGTTACAATAGTCAATTGGGTCAACTGGTGATGACTTATGGTCTTCGGAAGTTGGGTCACCTGAAATGGTGAAAAATGATTTTTCTTCAAAATTTCTGTTCGGGTTTCAAAATTTATTTTGAGCCGACTATGATGTAATGAAATGTAAAATAAAAAAAATAATTCTAAGTTTGGTTGGTCGGCCTTATTGGCTAAAATTCTGGAACCTTCCCAGGCGGTGGAAAATTGCCTATATAAGGGAGGCTGTATTATTGTCTTAGGCAGTTCAGAATAGTTCTGGGTAATAGTTCGAGGCTTTGTCCTACAGAATATTGTAAGGGAATGCCCATGTGGCTTTGCATATTGTAATTCTGAAAGTTTGTAATTCCACATTTGTGGAGATAATAAGAAGCCAATTTTCTGTTCTTGCATATTGTTGTTGTTTCTCTATTTCTGTTATGTGTTTGTGGTATTAAGGGGAGCACCCTTCATCAAGTGGTATCAGAGCAAGAGTTCTTGAGTGTGTAAACAGGTCGCCGACTGTGAGGCAGTTTGCACCAGGACCGTGGCTAGGGTTTCAGCGCGCATCGCGAAAATGCCTCCACGAAGGGAACGTGGCGGAAGAGCTGGTGTTGTAACACCTGAGGTTAGAGAGCTGCAGAGACAAGTGCGAGCATTGCAAGAAGAGATTCGCAGAGGAATGAATCTTAATGTCAGAGACGAAAGCGAGGATGAAGCCGAAGAAGAATATCAAGAAGGAGAAGTTGAAATTGTGAACCGTGAGGAAGAAAGACTTTTTCGGGCGATTTCCAAGATTGGGAAAAGACCTAAGATTGAGGTTCTTACATTTTCTGGAAATCTTAACCCAGAGGAATTGATCGACTGGATCAATGAATGTGAGGAATATTTTGAGTATGAAGATGTTGAGGATCCTGATAGGGTCAAATTTGCGAAGGCCAGACTGAAAGGTCATGCGAAGATCTGGTGGCAAGAAATTCAACTGGAGCGAAATAGAAGAGGGAAAGATAAAATCACAAGATGGGATCGGATGGTGGATAAATTGAAGCGACAGTTCATTCCTGTTGATTATGAGCTTGATCTACTAAAGAAAATGCAAAGTTTGAAGCAAGCAGGAAGATCTGTTCAGGAGTATACAGAGGAGTTCTATCGACTTCTCATCAGAACAGGCCATGCAGAAGCTGATAAGGAGAAAGTTGCCCGATACCTTAATGGGTTAAGGCCAAGCATTCAGGAGGAGCTGAATCTGGTTCGAATGAACAGTATTGAGGAGGCATACCAGTTTGCCCTAAAAGTAGAGGAAAAGCTGAACAAGAAGTTTGAGAGCAGACAAAACGGAAGAGGTCGCGGTGGACGATCTGGTGGACAGTCATATGGTGGCCGAAATGAAGATCCGAAAAAGAAGGATGAGGCTAGTAGCAGTCAGAATCAGCGAGGAAATAATTCCAATCACTTCCAGGATCAGAATAATAGAGATCAAAGAGGAAGAGGAAGAGGACAAGGATCTGGAAGAGGTGGCTTCCGTGGAACATGTTTTCACTGTGGAGAAGAAGGTCATAGGGCATTTGAATGTCCTCAGCGCTAAGGCAGAACAGACAGGAGAAATGAAGGCCAGGCCAGAATTGCACATGTAGATGAAGATGCCAGATCATCAAATTCTGAAGATGCTGAAAGAGGAGAAACGTTGATTAACAGAAGAGTCCTGTTGAGTGGTGAGAATGAACCTGAGCAAAGGAGGAGCTTGTTTCGCACCAGGTGCAAGTGTGAAGGTAAATGTTGTGATGTGATTATCGATAGTGGAAGCACTGACAATTTGGTGTCAGAAGAGATGGTGACAAAGTTGAAGCTCAAAAGACAGAAACACCCACATCCATATCGGATTGCCTGGGTACAGGATGACCACAAGGTCATGGTCAATGAACAATGCCTGGTGAAGTTCAAGATTGGGGGATACCAAGATGAGGTATTGTGTGATATCATATCTATGGATGCATGTCATATGTTGTTGGGTAGACCATGGCAGTTTGACAGATGTGCTGTACATGATGGCCGTGCGAATACCTATTCCCTGACAAAGGATGGAGTGCGACATAAGCTAAAACCATTGAAGGAGACTGAAGAAAAGGTATGTGGTAATGCAAGGATAACTTTTGTTGATGGAAGAAATTTCCTAGATGGTATGAGGCATGAGCATGTATGTTTTGCTTTAATTCCAAAAGCTGGTAAAGAGGAAGTAGAAGATGTTCCTGTAGAAGTTGCAGATTTGTTGAATGAGTTTCAGGATATTGTATCCGATAACGTGCCTGATGGATTACCACCAGTCAGGAAGATCAGTCATCAAATGGATTTGATCCCAGGAGCGAGTTTGCCGAATAAGGCAGCACACAGAATGACACCAGCAGAAAGTGAGGAGTTGAACAGACAAGTACATGAACTGCTACAGAAAGGATTGATCCGTGAGAGTCTGAGTCCTTGTGCTGTACCAGCGGTATTAGCACCAAAGAAGAATGGAGAGTGGAGGATGTGTACAGATTCTAGGGCAATAAACAAGATCACAATCAAGTACAGGTTTCCATTGCCACGAATGGATGATATTATGGACTGTTTGAGTGGAGCTGTGTATTTTTCAAAGATAGATCTGAAAAGTGGATATCATCAGATTCGGATCAGAGAAGGAGATGAATGGAAGACTGCCTTCAAGACAAAGGAAGGACTGTATGAGTGGTTAGTCATGCCTTTTGGGCTAACCAATGCACCGAGCACTTTCATGCGGCTCATGAACGAGGTTCTGAAAGAATTTCTGGGTAAGTTTGTCATTGTTTACCTAGATGATATTCTGATCTTTAGTAAGACATTGGAGGAGCATATGATGCATATTCGTATGGTATTTGAGAAGCTGAGAGAAGAGAAATTGCTGATTAATTTGAAGAAGTGCAGTTTTGTGAAAAAAGAGTTGGTGTATTTAGGGTTTGTAGTCTCAGGAGAAGGTCTAAAAATGGACCCAGAGAAGGTACAGGCTATCCTTGAATGGCCTACTCCAAGGAATGCTACTGAGGTAAGATCTTTTCATGGTCTAGCTAGCTTTTACAGAAAGTTTATCAGAAATTTTAGCAGTGTTTGTGGACCCTTGACTGAAACAATGAGAGGGGATAGAAAAGAGTTTAAGTGGACTAATGGGGCAGAAAAGAGTTTTCAATTGTTGAAACAAAAAGTTACAGAACAACCTGTTTTAGCACTTCCAGATTTTAATAAGGTGTTTCAAGTAGATTGTGATGCTAGTGGTACTGCAATAGGAGCTGTTATGAGCCAAGAAGGTAAACCTATTGCTTATTTCAGTGAGAAGTTGAATGATGCCAAGAGAAAATATTCTGTTTATGATCAGGAATTTTATGCTATAGTTCAAGCATTAAAGAAGTGGAGACACTATTTGCTTCCTAAGGAGTTTGTTTTGTATACTGATCATCAAGCTTTGCAATATTTGAACAGTCAAGGAAAGTTGAATCAAAGACATTTGAAATGGGTTGAATTTTTGCAGAGTTATACATTTGTTTTGAAACACAGGAGTGGAAAGTCTAATAGGGTTGCAGATGCTCTTAGCAGAAGGCAACTACTGCTGACAGAAATGCAGATTGAAGTGGTTGGGTTCAAGGAGCTCAAGAATTTGTATCCAGAGGATCTTGATTTTGGTGAAGCTTGGAAAGCTTGTAAAGAACCTGTTACTCTAGACAGGACGAAATGGTCGGATTTCATCATCCAGGATGATATGCTATTCAGAGGGAGTCAGTTGTGCATTCCACGAAGTTCTATGAGGGAGAATCTCATCAAGGAGAAGCATAGTGGAGGATTGGCTGGACACTTTGGTCGTGATAAAACCCTTGCTTTGGTTGGTGAGAATTATTATTGGCCACAATTGCAGCAAGATGTGAAGAAGTTTGTACAGAGTTGCAGAGTATGTCAGATGGCGAAAGGAGTGAAGCAGAATACAGGGTTGTATCAGCCATTGCCTATACCAGAGAAGCATTGGGAGGATATCAGTATGGACTTTGTTCTTGGTTTACCGAGGACACAGCGGGGACACGATTCAATTTTTGTGGTAGTTGACATATTTTCAAAGATGGCACATTTCATTCCCTGCAAGAAGACTAATGATGCTGTTCATGTAGCAGAATTGTTTTTCAGAGAAGTAGTGAGACTTCATGGTTTGCCAAAGACCATAGTTTCAGATCGGGACACTAAGTTTGTTGGATATTTCTCGCGTACATTGTGGAAGAAGTTAAAGACAGATTTGAAGTTCAGTTCATCACATCATCCACAGACTGATGGACAAACAGAGGTGGTGAATAGGAGTTTGGAAAATTTGCTGAGATGTTTGGTTGGAGATAAGCCAACAGGATGAGATTTGATTTTACCACAGGCAGAATTTGCATACAATAATTCTGTCAACAGGAGCACCGGTAAATCACCATTCCAGATTGTATATGGAAGTAGTCCAAGAAATGCATCTGAATTGAGGAAGATAGATAAAGGAGAAATAAGTAGTGCTGAAGCTGAGGATTTTGCAGAACACTTGAAGAACATCCATGAGGAGGTGAGGAAGCATATTACCAAGATGAACGCACAGTATAAGGCTAAGGCAGATGAGAAAAGGAGTTATAAAGAATTTTAAGTTGGTGATGAAGTCATGGTTCATTTACGGAAGGAGCGGTTTCCAGTTGGTACATATAACAAGCTGAAAATGAAGAAGTTTGGACCGTGTAGGATACTGAAGAAACATGATTCAGGAAACGCATATGAGGTAGAATTGCCTACTGAGCTAAATATTCCACCAGTGTTTAACGTTTCAGACCTGACAGAGTATCATGAAGGAGGTGTTGAAGATGAGATCACAGCAGCACAGTGGAGTATTCCAGCAACTAGTTCAGACACTAAGGAGATCGAAGATATACTGGACAGTCGTATTGGCAGAAGCACAAGGAACAGGATATATGAAGAATATCTGGTCAAGTGGAAAGGACGACCTGTTGAAGATTCATCATGGCTGACAAAGGAGGAGATTAGCCGTCTTGGTTTTCCTCTGCACACCTGAGTCGTGACATGGTCACTTCTCAAATTACCCTGGGTGTCTGATGCAGGAGCATCCTGGGTGTAAGAGCAATCTTGCATCACCCAAAAATATTTCTATTTTTGTATTCAATAAGGGCTATTTTGTGCAGAGCTGCTGTTTATGGAAAGTTACTATTTTTGGTAATTTTTGTATGTGCTCAGAATGATCTGATTTCTTTCTTGGTGGTTCATTTTGGTCATATAAGTATGCCAGTAAAGTTTCATTGCCAGATCAAGTGTATATTGGAAGATATTGAAGATTTTCGGTATTGGCAGCAGGGTACAGAAACTTCGAACTCAGTTTTGAAGGCTTTAGAGGCCCCGGATGAGGTCGAATTTTGGGCTGAATGAAGCTTGCTCAATTCAGGCGTTGTAGAGCTCCTCGCGCCCTTTCCGAAATGGGGTTACAATAGTCAATCGGGTCAACTGGTGATGACTTATGGTCTTCGGAAGTTGGGTCACCTGAAATGGCGAAAAATGATTTTTCTTCAAAATTTCTGTTCGGGTTTCAAAATTTATTTTGAGCCGACTATGATGTAATGAAATGTAAAATAAAAAAAATAATTCTAAGTTTGGTTGGTCGGCCTTATTGGCTAAAATTCTGGAACCTTCCCAGGCGGTGGAAAATTGCCTATATAAGGGAGGCTGTATTATTGTCTTAGGCAGTTCAGAATAGTTCTGGGTAATAGTTCGAGGCTTTGTCCTACAGAATATTGTAAGGGAATGCCCATGTGGCTTTGCATATTGTAATTCTGAAAGTTTGTAATTCCACATTTGTGGAGATAATAAGAAGCCAATTTTCTGTTCTTGCATATTGTTGTTGTTTCTCTATTTCTGTTATGTGTTTGTGGTATTAAGGGGAGCACCCTTCATCAAGTGGTATCAGAGCAAGAGTTCTTGAGTGTGTAAACAGGTCGCCGACTGTGAGGCAGTTTGCACCAGGACCGTGGCTAGGGTTTCAGCGCGCATCGCGAAAATGCCTCCACGAAGGGAACGTGGCGGAAGAGCTGGTGTTGTAACACCTGAGGTTAGAGAGCTGCAGAGACAAGTGCGAGCATTGCAAGAAGAGATTCGCAGAGGAATGAATCTTAATGTCAGAGACGAAAGCGAGGATGAAGCCGAAGAAGAATATCAAGAAGGAGAAGTTGAAATTGTGAACCATGAGGAAGAAAGACTTTTTCGGGCGATTTCCAAGATTGGGAAAAGACCTAAGATTGAGGTTCCTACATTTTCTGGAAATCTTAACCCAGAGGAATTGATCGACTGGATCAATGAATGTGAGGAATATTTTGAGTATGAAGATGTTGAGGATCCTGATAGGGTCAAATTTGCGAAGGCCAGACTGAAAGGTCATGCGAAGATCTGGTGGCAAGAAATTCAACTGGAGCGAAATAGAAGAGGGAAAGATAAAATCACAAGATGGGATCGGATGGTGGATAAATTGAAGCGACAGTTCATTCCTGTTGATTATGAGCTTGATCTACTAAAGAAAATGCAAAGTTTGAAGCAAGCAGGAAGATCTGTTCAGGAGTATACAGAGGAGTTCTATCGACTTCTCATCAGAACAGGCCATGCAGAAGCTGATAAGGAGAAAGTTGCCCGATACCTTAATGGGTTAAGGCCAAGCATTCAGGAGGAGCTGAATCTGGTTCGAATGAACAGTATTGAGGAGGCATACCAGTTTGCCCTAAAAGTAGAGGAAAAGCTGAACAAGAAGTTTGAGAGCAGACAAAACGGAAAAGGTCGCGGTGGACGATCTGGTGGACAGTCATATGGTGGCCGAAATGAAGATCCGAAAAAGAAGGATGAGGCTAGTAGCAGTCAGAATCAGCGAGGAAATAATTCCAATCACTTCCAGGATCAGAATAATAGAGATCAAAGAGGAAGAGGAAGAGGACAAGGATCTGGAAGAGGTGGCTTCCGTGGAACATGTTTTCACTGTGGAGAAGAAGGTCATAGGGCATTTGAATGTCCTCAGCGCCAAGGCAGAACAGACAGGAGAAATGAAGGCCAGGCCAGAATTGCACATGTAGATGAAGATGCCAGATCATCAAATTCTGAAGATGCTGAAAGAGGAGAAACGTTGATTAACAGAAGAGTCCTGTTGAGTGGTGAGAATGAACCTGAGCAAAGGAGGAGCTTGTTTCGCACCAGGTGCAAGTGTGAAGGTAAATGTTGTGATGTGATTATCGATAGTGGAAGCACTGACAATTTGGTGTCAGAAGAGATGGTGACAAAGTTGAAGCTCAAAAGACAGAAACACCCACATCCATATCGGATTGCCTGGGTACAGGATGACCACAAGGTCATGGTCAATGAACAATGCCTGGTGAAGTTCAAGATTGGGGGATACCAAGATGAGGTATTGTGTGATATCATATCTATGGATGCATGTCATATGTTGTTGGGTAGACCATGGCAGTTTGACAGATGTGCTGTACATGATGGCCGTGCGAATACCTATTCCCTGACAAAGGATGGAGTGCGACATAAGCTAAAACCATTGAAGGAGACTGAAGAAAAGGTATGTGGTAATGCAAGGATAACTTTTGTTGATGGAAGAAATTTCCTAGATGGTATGAGGCATGAGCATGTATGTTTTGCTTTAATTCCAAAAGCTGGTAAAGAGGAAGTAGAAGATGTTCCTGTAGAAGTTGCAGATTTGTTGAATGAGTTTCAGGATATTGTATCCGATAACGTGCCTGATGGATTACCACCAGTCAGGAAGATCAGTCATCAAATGGATTTGATCCCAGGAGCGAGTTTGCCGAATAAGGCAGCACACAGAATGACACCAGCAGAAAGTGAGGAGTTGAACAGACAAGTACATGAACTGCTACAGAAAGGATTGATCCGTGAGAGTCTGAGTCCTTGTGCTGTACCAGCGGTATTAGCACCAAAGAAGAATGGAGAGTGGAGGATGTGTACAGATTCTAGGGCAATAAACAAGATCACAATCAAGTACAGGTTTCCATTGCCACGAATGGATGATATTATGGACTGTTTGAGTGGAGCTGTGTATTTTTCAAAGATAGATCTGAAAAGTGGATATCATCAGATTCGGATCAGAGAAGGAGATGAATGGAAGACTGCCTTCAAGACAAAGGAAGGACTGTATGAGTGGTTAGTCATGCCTTTTGGGCTAACCAATGCACCGAGCACTTTCATGCGGCTCATGAACGAGGTTCTGAAAGAATTTCTGGGTAAGTTTGTCATTGTTTACCTAGATGATATTCTGATCTTTAGTAAGACATTGGAGGAGCATATGATGCATATTCGTATGGTATTTGAGAAGCTGAGAGAAGAGAAATTGCTGATTAATTTGAAGAAGTGCAGTTTTGTGAAAAAAGAGTTGGTGTATTTAGGGTTTGTAGTCTCAGGAGAAGGTCTAAAAATGGACCCAGAGAAGGTACAGGCTATCCTTGAATGGCCTACTCCAAGGAATGCTACTGAGGTAAGATCTTTTCATGGTCTAGCTAGCTTTTACAGAAAGTTTATCAGAAATTTTAGCAGTGTTTGTGGACCCTTGACTGAAACAATGAGAGGGGATAGAAAAGAGTTTAAGTGGACTAATGGGGCAGAAAAGAGTTTTCAATTGTTGAAACAAAAAGTTACAGAACAACCTGTTTTAGCACTTCCAGATTTTAATAAGGTGTTTCAAGTAGATTGTGATGCTAGTGGTACTGCAATAGGAGCTGTTATGAGCCAAGAAGGTAAACCTATTGCTTATTTCAGTGAGAAGTTGAATGATGCCAAGAGAAAATATTCTGTTTATGATCAGGAATTTTATGCTATAGTTCAAGCATTAAAGAAGTGGAGACACTATTTGCTTCCTAAGGAGTTTGTTTTGTATACTGATCATCAAGCTTTGCAATATTTGAACAGTCAAGGAAAGTTGAATCAAAGACATTTGAAATGGGTTGAATTTTTGCAGAGTTATACATTTGTTTTGAAACACAGGAGTGGAAAGTCTAATAGGGTTGCAGATGCTCTTAGCAGAAGGCAACTACTGCTGACAGAAATGCAGATTGAAGTGGTTGGGTTCAAGGAGCTCAAGAATTTGTATCCAGAGGATCTTGATTTTGGTGAAGCTTGGAAAGCTTGTAAAGAACCTGTTACTCTAGACAGGACGAAATGGTCGGATTTCATCATCCAGGATGATATGCTATTCAGAGGGAGTCAGTTGTGCATTCCACGAAGTTCTATGAGGGAGAATCTCATCAAGGAGAAGCATAGTGGAGGATTGGCTGGACACTTTGGTCGTGATAAAACCCTTGCTTTGGTTGGTGAGAATTATTATTGGCCACAATTGCAGCAAGATGTGAAGAAGTTTGTACAGAGTTGCAGAGTATGTCAGATGGCGAAAGGAGTGAAGCAGAATACAGGGTTGTATCAGCCATTGCCTATACCAGAGAAGCATTGGGAGGATATCAGTATGGACTTTGTTCTTGGTTTACCGAGGACACAGCGGGGACACGATTCAATTTTTGTGGTAGTTGACATATTTTCAAAGATGGCACATTTCATTCCCTGCAAGAAGACTAATGATGCTGTTCATGTAGCAGAATTGTTTTTCAGAGAAGTAGTGAGACTTCATGGTTTGCCAAAGACCATAGTTTCAGATCGGGACACTAAGTTTGTTGGATATTTCTCGCGTACATTGTGGAAGAAGTTAAAGACAGATTTGAAGTTCAGTTCATCACATCATCCACAGACTGATGGACAAACAGAGGTGGTGAATAGGAGTTTGGAAAATTTGCTGAGATGTTTGGTTGGAGATAAGCCAACAGGATGAGATTTGATTTTACCACAGGCAGAATTTGCATACAATAATTCTGTCAACAGGAGCACCGGTAAATCACCATTCCAGATTGTATATGGAAGTAGTCCAAGAAATGCATCTGAATTGAGGAAGATAGATAAAGGAGAAATAAGTAGTGCTGAAGCTGAGGATTTTGCAGAACACTTGAAGAACATCCATGAGGAGGTGAGGAAGCATATTACCAAGATGAACGCACAGTATAAGGCTAAGGCAGATGAGAAAAGGAGTTATAAAGAATTTTAAGTTGGTGATGAAGTCATGGTTCATTTACGGAAGGAGCGGTTTCCAGTTGGTACATATAACAAGCTGAAAATGAAGAAGTTTGGACCGTGTAGGATACTGAAGAAACATGATTCAGGAAACGCATATGAGGTAGAATTGCCTACTGAGCTAAATATTCCACCAGTGTTTAACGTTTCAGACCTGACAGAGTATCATGAAGGAGGTGTTGAAGATGAGATCACAGCAGCACAGTGGAGTATTCCAGCAACTAGTTCAGACACTAAGGAGATCGAAGATATACTGGACAGTCGTATTGGCAGAAGCACAAGGAACAGGATATATGAAGAATATCTGGTCAAGTGGAAAGGACGACCTGTTGAAGATTCATCATGGCTGACAAAGGAGGAGATTAGCCGTCTTGGTTTTCCTCTGCACACCTGAGTCGTGACATGGTCACTTCTCAAATTACCCTGGGTGTCTGATGCAGGAGCATCCTGGGTGTAAGAGCAATCTTGCATCACCCAAAAATATTTCTATTTTTGTATTCAATAAGGGCTATTTTGTGCAGAGCTGCTGTTTATGGAAAGTTACTATTTTTGGTAATTTTTGTATGTGCTCAGAATGATCTGATTTCTTTCTTGGTGGTTCATTTTGGTCATATAAGTATGCCAGTAAAGTTTCATTGCCAGATCAAGTGTATATTGGAAGATATTGAAGATTTTCGGTATTGGCAGCAGGGTACAGAAACTTCGAACTCAGTTTTGAAGGCTTTAGAGGCCCCGGATGAGGTCGAATTTTGGGCTGAATGAAGCTTGCTCAATTCAGGCGTTGTAGAGCTCCTCGCGCCCTTTCCGAAATGGGGTTACAATAGTCAATCGGGTCAACTGGTGATGACTTATGGTCTTCGGAAGTTGGGTCACCTGAAATGGCGAAAAATGATTTTTCTTCAAAATTTCTGTTCGGGTTTCAAAATTTATTTTGAGCCGACTATGATGTAATGAAATGTAAAATAAAAAAAATAATTCTAAGTTTGGTTGGTCGGCCTTATTGGCTAAAATTCTGGAACCTTCCCAGGCGGTGGAAAATTGCCTATATAAGGGAGGCTGTATTATTGTCTTAGGCAGTTCAGAATAGTTCTGGGTAATAGTTCGAGGCTTTGTCCTACAGAATATTGTAAGGGAATGCCCATGTGGCTTTGCATATTGTAATTCTGAAAGTTTGTAATTCCACATTTGTGGAGATAATAAGAAGCCAATTTTCTGTTCTTGCATATTGTTGTTGTTTCTCTATTTCTGTTATGTGTTTGTGGTATTAAGGGGAGCACCCTTCATCAAGTGGTATCAGAGCAAGAGTTCTTGAGTGTGTAAACAGGTCGCCGACTGTGAGGCAGTTTGCACCAGGACCGTGGCTAGGGTTTCAGCGCGCATCGCGAAAATGCCTCCACGAAGGGAACGTGGCGGAAGAGCTGGTGTTGTAACACCTGAGGTTAGAGAGCTGCAGAGACAAGTGCGAGCATTGCAAGAAGAGATTCGCAGAGGAATGAATCTTAATGTCAGAGACGAAAGCGAGGATGAAGCCGAAGAAGAATATCAAGAAGGAGAAGTTGAAATTGTGAACCATGAGGAAGAAAGACTTTTTCGGGCGATTTCCAAGATTGGGAAAAGACCTAAGATTGAGGTTCCTACATTTTCTGGAAATCTTAACCCAGAGGAATTGATCGACTGGATCAATGAATGTGAGGAATATTTTGAGTATGAAGATGTTGAGGATCCTGATAGGGTCAAATTTGCGAAGGCCAGACTGAAAGGTCATGCGAAGATCTGGTGGCAAGAAATTCAACTGGAGCGAAATAGAAGAGGGAAAGATAAAATCACAAGATGGGATCGGATGGTGGATAAATTGAAGCGACAGTTCATTCCTGTTGATTATGAGCTTGATCTACTAAAGAAAATGCAAAGTTTGAAGCAAGCAGGAAGATCTGTTCAGGAGTATACAGAGGAGTTCTATCGACTTCTCATCAGAACAGGCCATGCAGAAGCTGATAAGGAGAAAGTTGCCCGATACCTTAATGGGTTAAGGCCAAGCATTCAGGAGGAGCTGAATCTGGTTCGAATGAACAGTATTGAGGAGGCATACCAGTTTGCCCTAAAAGTAGAGGAAAAGCTGAACAAGAAGTTTGAGAGCAGACAAAACGGAAGAGGTCGCGGTGGACGATCTGGTGGACAGTCATATGGTGGCCGAAATGAAGATCCGAAAAAGAAGGATGAGGCTAGTAGCAGTCAGAATCAGCGAGGAAATAATTCCAATCACTTCCAGGATCAGAATAATAGAGATCAAAGAGGAAGAGGAAGAGGACAAGGATCTGGAAGAGGTGGCTTCCGTGGAACATGTTTTCACTGTGGAGAAGAAGGTCATAGGGCATTTGAATGTCCTCAGCGCCAAGGCAGAACAGACAGGAGAAATGAAGGCCAGGCCAGAATTGCACATGTAGATGAAGATGCCAGATCATCAAATTCTGAAGATGCTGAAAGAGGAGAAACGTTGATTAACAGAAGAGTCCTGTTGAGTGGTGAGAATGAACCTGAGCAAAGGAGGAGCTTGTTTCGCACCAGGTGCAAGTGTGAAGGTAAATGTTGTGATGTGATTATCGATAGTGGAAGCACTGACAATTTGGTGTCAGAAGAGATGGTGACAAAGTTGAAGCTCAAAAGACAGAAACACCCACATCCATATCGGATTGCTTGGGTACAGGATGACCACAAGGTCATGGTCAATGAACAATGCCTGGTGAAGTTCAAGATTGGGGGATACCAAGATGAGGTATTGTGTGATATCATATCTATGGATGCATGTCATATGTTGTTGGGTAGACCATGGCAGTTTGACAGATGTGCTGTACATGATGGCCGTGCGAATACCTATTCCCTGACAATGGATGGAGTGCGACATAAGCTAAAACCATTGAAGGAGACTGAAGAAAAGGTATGTGGTAATGCAAGGATAACTTTTGTTGATGGAAGAAATTTCCTAGATGGTATGAGGCATGAGCATGTATGTTTTGCTTTAATTCCAAAAGCTGGTAAAGAGGAAGTAGAAGATGTTCCTGTAGAAGTTGCAGATTTGTTGAATGAGTTTCAGGATATTGTATCCGATAACGTGCCTGATGGATTACCACCAGTCAGGAAGATCAGTCATCAAATGGATTTGATCCCAGGAGCGAGTTTGCCGAATAAGGCAGCACACAGAATGACACCAGCAGAAAGTGAGGAGTTGAACAGACAAGTACATGAACTGCTACAGAAAGGATTGATCCGTGAGAGTCTGAGTCCCTGTGCTGTACCAGCGGTATTAGCACCAAAGAAGAATGGAGAGTGGAGGATGTGTACAGATTCTAGGGCAATAAACAAGATCACAATCAAGTACAGGTTTCCATTGCCACGAATGGATGATATTATGGACTGTTTGAGTGGAGCTGTGTATTTTTCAAAGATAGATCTGAAAAGTGGATATCATCAGATTCGGATCAAAGAAGGAGATGAATGGAAGACTGCCTTCAAGACAAAGGAAGGACTGTATGAGTGGTTAGT
This sequence comes from Chamaecyparis obtusa, assembly GCA_027943335.1. NCBI lineage: Eukaryota > Viridiplantae > Streptophyta > Pinopsida > Cupressales > Cupressaceae > Chamaecyparis > Chamaecyparis obtusa. Next base: position 15,654 of record BSBK01000177.1, on the reverse strand, counting down.
CATGCCTTTTGGGCTAACCAATGCACCGAGCACTTTCATGCGGCTCATGAACGAGGTTCTGAAAGAATTTCTGGGTAAGTTTGTCATTGTTTACCTAGATGATATTCTGATCTTTAGTAAGACATTGGAGGAGCATATGATGCATATTCGTATGGTATTTGAGAAGCTGAGAGAAGAGAAATTGCTGATTAATTTGAAGAAGTGCAGTTTTGTGAAGAAAGAGTTGGTGTATTTAGGGTTTGTAGTCTCAGGAGAAGGTCTAAAAATAGACCCAGAGAAGGTACAGGCTATCCTTGAATGGCCTACTCCAAGGAATGCTACTGAGGTAAGATCTTTTCATGGTCTAGCTAGCTTTTACAGAAAGTTTATCAGAAATTTTTGCAGTGTTTGTGGACCCTTGACTGAAACAATGAGAGGGGATAGAAAAGAGTTTAAGTGGACTAATGGGGCAGAAAAGAGTTTTCAATTGTTGAAACAAAAAGTTACAGAACAACCTATTTTAGCACTTCCAGATTTTAATAAAGTGTTTCAAGTAGATTGTGATGCTAGTGGTACTGCAATAGGAGCTGTTATGAGCCAAGAAGGTAAACCTATTGCTTATTTCAGTGAGAAGTTGAATGATGCCAAGAGAAAATATTCTGTTTATGATCAGGAATTTTATGCTATAGTTCAAGCATTAAAGAAGTGGAGACACTATTTGCTTCCTAAGGAGTTTGTTTTGTATACTGATCATCAAGCTTTGCAATATTTGAACAGTCAAGGAAAGTTGAATCAAAGACATTTGAAATGGGTTGAATTTTTGCAGAGTTATACATTTGTTTTGAAACACAGGAGTGGAAAGTCTAATAGGGTTGCAGATGCTCTTAGCAGAAGGCAACTACTGCTGACAGAAATGCAGATTGAAGTGGTTGGGTTCAAAGGAGCTCAAGAATTTGTATCCAGAGGATCTTGATTTTGGTGAAGCTTGAAAAGCTTGTAAAGAACCTGTTACTCTAGATAGGACGAAATGGTCGGATTTCATCATCCAGGATGATATGCTATTCAGAGGGAGTCAGTTGTGCATTCCACGAAGTTCTATGAGGGAGAATCTCATCAAGGAGAAGCATAGTGGAGGATTGGCTGGACACTTTGGTCGTGATAAAACCCTTGCTTTGGTTGGTGAGAATTATTATTGGCCACAATTGCAGCAAGATGTGAAGAAGTTTGTACAGAGTTGCAGAGTATGTCAGATGGCGAAAGGAGTGAAGCAGAATACAGGGTTGTATCAGCCATTGCCTATACCAGAGAAGCATTGGGAGGATATCAGTATGGACTTTGTTCTTGGTTTACCGAGGACACAGCGGGGACACGATTCAATTTTTGTGGTAGTTGACATATTTTCAAAGATGGCACATTTCATTCCCTGCAAGAAGACTAATGATGCTGTTCATGTAGCAGAATTGTTTTTCAGAGAAGTAGTGAGACTTCATGGTTTGCCAAAGACCATAGTTTCAGATCGGGACACTAAGTTTGTTGGATATTTCTGGCGTACATTGTGGAAGAAGTTAAAGACAGATTTGAAGTTCAGTTCATCACATCATCCACAGACTGATGGACAAACAGAGGTGGTGAATAGGAGTTTGGGAAATTTGCTGAGATGTTTGGTTGGAGATAAGCCAACAGGATGGGATTTGATTTTACCACAGGCAGAATTTGCATACAATAATTCTGTCAACAGGAGCACCGGTAAATCACCATTCCAGATTGTATATGGAAGTAGTCCAAGAAATGCATCTGAATTGAGGAAGATAGATAAAGGAGAAATAAGTAGTGCTGAAGCTGAGGATTTTGCAGAACACTTGAAGAACATCTATGAGGAGGTGAGGAAGCATATTACCAAGATGAACGCACAGTATAAGGCTAAGGCAGATGAGAAAAAGAGTTATAAGGAATTTCAAGTTGGTGATGAAGTCATGGTTCATTTGGGGAAGGAGCGGTTTCCAGTTGGTACATATAACAAGCTGAAAATGAAAAAGTTTGGACCGTGTAGGATACTGAAGAAACATGATTCAGGAAACGCATATGAGGTAGAATTGCCTACTGAGCTAAATATTCCACCAGTGTTTAACGTTTCAGACCTGACAGAGTATCATGAAAGAGGTGTTGAAGATGAGATCACAGCAGCACAGTGGAGTATTCCAGCAACTAGTTCAGACACTAAGGAGATCGAAGATATACTGGACAGTCGTATTGGCAGAAGCACAAGGAACAGGATATATGAAGAATATCTGGTCAAGTGGAAAGGACGACCTGTTGAAGATTCATCATGGCTGACAAAGGAGGAGATTAGCCGTCTTGGTTTTCCTCTGCACACCTGAGTCGTGACATGGTCACTTCTCAAATTACCCTGGGTGTCTGATGCAGGAGCATCCTGGGTGTAAGAGCAATCTTGCATCACCCAAAAATATTTCTATTTTTGTATTCAATAAGGGCTATTTTGTGCAGAGCTGCTGTTTATGGAAAGTTACTATTTTTGGTAATTTTTGTATGTGCTCAGAATGATCTGATTTCTTTCTTGGTGGTTCATTTTGGTCATATAAGTATGCCAGTAAAGTTTCATTGCCAGATCAAGTGTATATTGGAAGATATTGAAGATTTTCGGTATTGGCAGCAGGGTACAGAAACTTCGAACTCAGTTTTGAAGGCTTTAGAGGCCCCGGATGAGGTCGAATTTTGGGCTTGCTTAATTTAGGCGTTGTAGAGCTCCTCGCGCCCTTTCCGAAATGGGGTTACAATAGTCAATCGGGTCAACTGGTGATGACTTATGGTCTTCGGAAGTTGGGTCACCTGAAATGGCGAAAAATGATTTTTCTTCAAAATTTCTGTTCGGGTTTCAAAATTTATTTTGAGCCGACTATGATGTAATGAAATGTAAAATAAAAAAAATAATTCTAAGTTTGGTTGGTCGGCCTTATTGGCTAAAATTCTGGAACCTTCCCAGGCGGTGGAAAATTGCCTATATAAGGGAGGCTGTATTATTGTCTTAGGCAGTTCAGAATAGTTCTGGGTAATAGTTCGAGGCTTTGTCCTACAGAATATTGTAAGGGAATGCCCATGTGGCTTTGCATATTGTAATTCTGAAAGTTTGTAATTCCACATTTGTGGAGATAATAAGAAGCCAATTTTCTATTCTTGCATATTGTTGTTGTTTCTCTATTTCTGTTATGTGTTTGTGGTATTAAGGGGAGCACCCTTCATCAACTACCACCTACCTTTATCCTCCATATCTATCCTTTGTCACCACCTTATCAATATCTTTGAGCATCCTAGTCATACCCATGGTTTATTATAGCATATCTTTCAGAGGAGCATTGTCCAAAGATTCTGATGTTGGGAAAATATTGAAAAATACAAAAAAAAAAGAGAAAAAAAAAAAAGAAAAGAAAAAGAGAAACAAATACCATGATGAAAACCTGGTATATAGGCATCATGAGTAATTAATCCATGCTTTCATCCATATTTCCCATCTCATCTTCATCTTGACAAGGTTGAACACATCCACGAGCATTAAGTATCTTGACATCCGTTATCCTTTCCATCAGTTTATGTACTTATTACATCCATGTTACCCTATCATGATCTTGCTTATCCTAAATTCACCTTCATTATTCCTTGACTGTCTTTCCATAATCCCAAAACATCCCTTCATAGACTCCATCACCCCTTTATCTTGATTGTGTTATCTTATCCACATCTTACCCAAATTGATCCCTTGGTCTTGATCAAAATGAAGAACTTAAAGTACAAAATTTATTATCAAAAACTTCTTGACGTGTCCACCTCTTTTGGATCCCGCATTTTCATGACAATGGATCATTATCTTATAGGCTATCTAGCACTGCATAATTGACTTCCATGGCTTATCCAAAAACATGCTTCACATTGCTATATCATTTTTTCCTTAGCTTGGGTAATCTTGAGGAGATAGTCCTACGGGTCACATTCGCATGCTTCATCCATCATGGCCTTTCCATCTCTAATCCATCAGCTCGCAAATCCACCCTCCATGTCCTATATCTTGCTAGACATTGGGGGCAAACCAATGTGATCTTGTTTGAGAGCTGGTAATATTTTGGAAGTTTTCCCAATTTTCTATCTAATTAGGGGCATTTGATCTTAATCAGTGGATTTCAACAAACTAGCATCAATTCATATGAAGCAATGCATTAAACTCAAACGAATTCAATAGTGCTACATTCAATCACACATCAGAGAGAGACTTATCAGAGCTTCAGAGAAGAGAGAGATTTTTGTTGAACCTTTGATGGATATCATTGTTCACAACCAAGTATTTTGATCCTACAACTTGATCCTTGAACTTTCATTGACTTTATTATTCGGGATTAAAAATTAACATCACTTAAATGATCAGAATGTTTGGAAGTTCTTTTTTAAAAATCTTGATACATGGCAAAACAATGGAAGTTTTCTTTTTGATAATCTTAATTGGGTTTTTATCATGCCTTTTTAGCTAATCAATGATGTTCTGACTAGATTGGCAATGATGGAGACATGATATTTAATTGCCTTTGAGTGACTGTCTTGAGGGAGATCCAACAACTTATGTGAATTCATCTAACGACATGGTCATCAAAGAACCATCGAGGACTTTCATATAGGGTGGAGGGTTGACCTTTGTTTGTTTATGCAACATTGAATACGATAAAACCTGGTATTCATACTCCCATAGTTGGTTTATTTGACTAGTGTGGGTTGTACTAGTTCAAAAAGAGGTTACCAAATTTGATAAAAAGCAGTATTCATATCATCATGATGTGGTCAGTGATGGTTGTACTTGCTTTCTAGCCCACAATGCTCAATGATGAAAATTTATCCTCACGACATTTCTTTGCTAAAAGCTAGTGACACTTAGCTGCATTGCATTGCATTATCGTGTTAGCTTAATTGCATTATCATGTTAGATTAATTGCATGTGTATTGTTTGTAGTATTATTCCAAGAGAAAAGGGGGTTCATTCAATCAAAATATTGATCAATCATCAAATGGGGGGTTCAATTCAACAAGGAAAGTCCATAAATCATAATAAAGTGTCCACAATATCAAAGATCCATAAAATCTGTATAATTAAAGATACAATGTCATCAAAGTGATACATCCAAGTCCTGATCAATAACTGAAACATGATACAATATCAACAAATTGAAGGAGATCCATAATCAATCATCTCAATAACCTGTACTCTGGTTGGGTCAACCCAGACTTAAATCTAAATATCCAAGAAGCTAAGGTCCGTATATATATCATTTACAGAAATGTGCCTGTTTCGCAAATCAAGGGAATCATATCAGTATTCTATATCAATGAATCATTTTATGTCAATCAAGTCAATCAAAGCAATCAAACCTATCATCATTTGTTCATGTCTCTATGTCTTGAGAGTGAAGTATCAGTTTATCAATCCTATCAGGATCCCATATCAGTTTTCACACTGATCAAGATCAATCCTATCAATTGTATCAGTTTTCACACTGATCAGTTATCCCATATCAATTTTACTATCCTATCAGATTGACAAATCAAACATTCATTGGTACCATTATCCTAATATCCTAATCTCTTGTTTCGCTTAACTACGATAGACCTATCTATCTTGGATGTGCAAATTGCAAATCATGGCATATCATCAATGTTTTTCAAAAATGAAAACATATTGGACCAATAAATCAAAATCATTCAAATCAAGAAATCAATATGTTTTATTTTTGAGGGGGCATCAAAGTATCAAATTGGCATCACATCAAATCTAGGGCATCAAAATTTTTGAATCATTATCATATCAATTTCATATCATAGATGTTATCATATCATATCAGGAGGCATATCAGTTCCGTATCAGTTTCATATCAGTGAATCAAGAAATCAGGACCTAAAAAGCGATTAGGACTAAAAGAATCTTTGAATCAATGTTCTTCGCACATCAATTCAAAGAGGGGCATTTGTAGACACTCAAAAATGGACAAGTGCTTTTAAATCATTAAATTGCAAAATAATAATCAAAATGCACTAAATCAATTTAAATGGACAATAATTAAATCAAATTGGACAAAATCAATTAAAGCAAAGGAAAAATCAAATAATGATGTTAAATAATTAAATCCAAGCTTAAAAGAGTGGAAAACACTACATAATTGATTTTAATCAATTAATTGTATAGTTGTTTAAATCAAGAATCAAAATGAACTCATTACCCTTACATGGCTAAATTTAATTAATTAATTGAATTTAATAATTCCTAATATCTTTCAACAAATTTGAGCAACCAATAAGAATTGAGGACAAAAAGACACAAATCACTCAAACCTTTAAAGTGTCCAAAGCTTTGAGACCATTTAAAGGATTGTCCCCTCATTATCCCCCCATTTATGAACAAAGCAAAGTATTTGACTCAACCAAGGGTTAATCATGATTACTTCACTCCACCCCCTACCCTTGGAAATTTACTATAAGTATGAGGCATTTTGAAGCATAATAGAGGATCTTAGAAATTCATTTGCAAAGCATTGTTATTATAGGCGATTGGAGAGCATTCTAAGAACATTTAGAGCAATTTTCATATTTTAGTATCAATTTGAGCTAGAATAATCATTGTAGAAGCATACTTTCTCATTTTAGAAGTGTCACTAGTGAGGATTTGAGTTGAGAGCTTCACTTACCACATCTTTCTAGAGAACCATGAGATGCTATAGATCTTAGTTTCAATTTTAATTAGATTTGCATTGTATTTCCTTTCAATTGTTACTATTAGATCTTAATTTCATGAAGGTGTTAAACATACACACACAAATACAAAAAACATGGCATGTGATACAAGTACATCAACCATGAGTGAATCTATCAATTAAGATCTCGTAGGACCAGATCCATCTGGACCTCTACCATCCTATGGGGAAGGAGCCCGAGAAGTACTCGCTCAACTCTGTCTCTAAACCATAGTAGACATGAATTGTTGCATCAAGGTGGTAACCTAATCTAAATGCCCAACAACACTGGACATATCTATCCTCATAGCCTGAACCTCTTGTATTATAGTACCCATAGTGGGAACATCCTGTGAACCCTGATCCTGATCCTGTGTAGGCACTTGTTGTGCCAGAACCTGATCCTGTTGTACTGGAACATCATCCTGTTGAGCCAAGGCCACTCTCTACAACTGAACCAAAGGATCCAATCCACCTAGAATCTACCTAGCAGCATCAACATGAGCCTGTCTCTCTTGTCTCTAATGTCTATGAGCTCTATGTTGTCTATCTTCTCTAGGACGTAAATCAAGTGCATCATCATGACCTCTAGCATGATCTCTATCCCTCACATGACCACCTCTCACCTGTACTTGACCAATAGCAGGAGGATCTCTCTTTCCTCATCATCTTCATCATCTACCACCACCACCTCCATCACCTCGACCCGGGATAGGCTCTACTAGATTAGTGAAATGAGTAAACCTATTACAAGCCCACCAATCTGCAAACTCGCGAGACATACCTGCATCTGCCACACCAGAAAGCATCTCCCACCTACAATAAGCCATACCAAAAATATGATCTAAGGCAAACTGATAATCAATGAGAGGACCCCACAAAGATCTCTCTGCCTATACCTGGGCATATAGTGTTGTACCCTAAGGCATATCATGTGTCCCACCATACTATTTAGAAACTCTGCCAAAGTAGAAGTGCTCAATAGTGGTAGTAGTGTGACCAATCATCTAGTAAGGGGCAAACATGTAAGGTAACTCATCATCATCCTCTCTCCAAAGCTCACAACCCCTGTATGGTCTCCATAGAACCTGATCGAGATCATAAATCTATCACTGCCAGAAATCTAGATGACCCAAATGATGCTACACAACCATCCTAGTGTATAGAAAAGCATATGGAAAACCATGAGGCTGAACCCTATCAGAAATAGGCCTAGTGATGTGAAGATGCTCCCATATCCACAACTGAAGAATAACTGCACCGGCCGACAAGGATGCACTCTCTCTATAGACTACCTCATGTAAATCATGGTAGAGTTGTGCAAGTATGCATGAACCCCAATTGAAGTGTCAAGGATGAGAAAGTAAATCCTCTAATATCCTACCCCATCTGACAGAAAAACCATGACCTCGCTGGTCGGGAAGAAGCAAACCACCGATCAGTGCACCAAGTACTACTGGCAATGTAGGAAAGGAAGCAAACTGAGGCCAGGTGATCATATCATCATCAATAGAGTTGTCCCCAAACACTCATCGACAGATAGTAGAATCATATATGGAATCATAATACACTACCTCTCCTCTGCATGGGATACGTAGTAATCTATACACGTCCTCAGGTGTGATAGTCATCTCTCCATAAGGCAAATGAAATGTATTATGGTCAGAGTACCATTGCTCCGCCACTACAGTCAATAAACCATGGTTTAGCTAGAACTGTGGAAGATCAAGAAGGAAGCTCAAACTACATAACTCAATCACATGGAACTCAACATCCGTAAGTGTCTGGCCCAAATCAATGACCCAAGAAGCCACTATCCAGATGTATAAAGTAGGAAAGTTTGCCTATTGGCAAAACAAAGGAATCATATCAGTATACCATATCAAGGAATTATCTCAAGTCAATCAAGTCTATCAAAAGTATCAAGCAATCACACCAAGTACCATTTTTTTGTGTCTCTGCGTCTTGAGAATGAAGCAATAGTATCAAATCATATCAGTTTTCACACTGATTGATTTATCCTATCAATATCCTATCCTAATCGGATTGACACATCACATTCATTGGTAACACTATCCTGATATCCTAATCCATTTATTTGTTGAATGCAACAGACCTAGTCTAATCATTCGACTCAAGCATCGGAAGTCATCAAATTTTTCATCAGACATAATCAAGTACAATAGAAACAAAAACAAAAAAAAAAGAATTTTTTTTCCAAAGTCTGCAAGCATGATTTTAATCATCCCAGGCGACATTCCTCTTAAGCAATAACAAAAAGTTATGACATGATATTTTTAGGGTGTTACGTGATAGTTCTCATGCTACATGATAGTAAATCATGCTAGGCGACAACAAAATGTGGCCTAGGCGATAGTCAAATTGTTAGGGTTTCCTACGCGATAAAATATATGAAAATGGGCATTTTGACCTAGCTCTATGTGTGAGTATCCTATTTTCAGGCAAGGATGAAAGTTTCTTATGTGACATTAAACTATACAGATGCGTGAGAGAAAAGCGTGGATGCGACAATAAAAGGGCCTAGGCGACAGTGAAATTTTCCTAGGCAGGATTTTGCATATTAAAGGTAATGATGAAACAAGAAATTGTAATAAATGAAAATAAATGAGCAATAAATGCAAATAAGAAGTTTGAAATAACTTACTGGAGGTCCATAGTCAGGTGGCCTCACATATCTCTAACACCTCTCGAATTGATGCTCTCGAATAGCGACAACCATCTCGACATTCACCGCAGGACTAGAGCAAAATCACCAAAGATAAAAGTAAAAATGAATAGTAAAACAAGGTTTTTCAACCTATTTAAGCTATTTTGACCTAATTTTGGAGGTGAAATTTGGCCTAGACCTATATATGGACCTATCAAATTAACCGGGGCATTTGTTGAACCAGGCATACCATCAAGTTTTTCAAAAATGAAAACATATACATCAACATCATCAAATTTTTCATATCACGCAATCAATATATTTTTATTTCTGAGGGGGTATCAGGGTATCAAATTGAAATTGAAATCAAACATCATTGGAATCAGCGGGGCATCAAAAAAAAATTTGTATTAGAGGTAGCAATCAATATCATATCAGAGGCAGTAATCAGTGAATCGGTGAATCAACAATCAGGACCTAAAAGCGATCAGGACTGAAAATAATCTTTGACTCAATGTTCTTCATACATCAATTCAAAGAAGGGCATTTGTAGACATGTAAAAATGGACAAGTGCTTTTAAATTGTAAAAATCAATGAAATGGCTTAAAATCATCAAAATGCACTAATTCAATCAAAAAGGGATCAAATCAATTAAAATGGACATAATTAAATAAAGCTGGAAAAAATCAATTAAAGCAAAGGAAAAATCAAATAAGGATGTTAAATAATTAAATCAAAGCTTAAAGGGGTGAAAAACACTACATAATTGATTTTAATCAATTAGTTGTATAGTTGTTTTAATCAAAAATCAAAATGAACCTATTACCCTTACATGGCTAAATTTAATTAATTAATTGAATTTAATAATTCCTAATATCTTTCAACAAAGTTGAGCAACCAATAAGAATTGAGGACAAAAAGACACAAATCACTCAAAAAGGATAAATCTCAATCACTCATTTGAAAGTTTCAATCTCATCCACTCAATCTTGTCCTTTTGTCCAAAGCTTTGAGACAAACCTTTAAATTGTCCCCCCATTTATGAACAAAGCAAAGTATTTGACTCAACCAAAGGTAAATCATGATTACTTCACTCCACCCCTTACCCTTGGGAATTTACTATAAATATGAAGCATTTTGAGAGCAATTGATATCTTAGAAATTTATTTGCAAAGCATTGTTACTATAGGCAATTGAGAGCATTCTAAGAGCAATTAAGAGCATTTAGAGCATTTGCATTATACTTTTGTCAATTTGAGCTAGAATCATCATCATAGAAACATTGTAGAAGCATATAATAGCATACATTCTCATTTTAGAAGTGTCACTAGTGGAGATTTGAGCTGAGAGCTTCACTTAACACCTCTTTTTAGAGAGCCATGAGATATTATAGATCTTAGTTTCATTTTTAAATAGATTTGCATTGTATTTAGTTTAGAATTGTTGTTAATTTGATCTTAATTTCATGAAGGTGATTATCATCATCACACACCAGAATACTGTTCATTACACCACAAAGGTACTCTTTACCGAAGGCATACAAAATGTTGTTTCCTTGTACAAATAACATTGCTGAGTACGAAGCCCTAATCAATGTCATGAAGATAGCCATAGAATGGAGAGTAGATGAATTGAAGATCTTTGGTGATTCACAGCTTGTCATCAATCAAGTCAATGACATCTATCAAACAAAAGATGACAAATTGGTACCTTACAAACAGATGGTCGATGACCTAAGAAAATACTTTGCATATGTCACTTCCAACAGATTCCACGAGTAGACAACAAAGCAGTTGATGCCATGGCTTTTCTTGCTTCCATGTTATGAATGCCAGAAAATGACTTTCCACATGAATTCCTGGTGGAGACATTACGCTACCTAGCCCATGACTCCCACGAATCTGAGATGATTTGTTCAACCATTGGACATGATTCATCTTGCTACCATCATATCTACTCCTACCTCTGTGACTAGATTGTTCTGGACACTTACACCCAGAATGAGAAACATCACCTAATGCATAACGCTTCATAGTATATTATCATAGCTAATGATTTATATAGGCAAGGTCTAGACGGTACCCTCCTTAGGTGTTTAGAATCTGATGAGTCCAAATGTGCGTTAGTTGAGGTGCATGAAGGTATCTGTGGGTCTCATTCAAGTGGCCCAACATTGGCCCATAAACTTATTAGAGCTAGTTAATATTGGCCTGATCTGGAGAAAGAAACTATACAATATGCTAAGGCTTGTAAATAGTGTCAACTTCATTGGAATATGATTCACACTCCCACCAAGGAGCTAATCCCATTCATTACTTTTTGGCCATTTCAACAATGGGCCTTTGATTTGGTGGGTCAGATTTACCCTTCTTCATCGAACAGACACAAGTTCATTATCACCGCTACAAACTATTTCACCAAATGGGTCGAGCCAGTACCTCTGACTATAGAAAATGGCAAGTCTGTAGCCATGTTTATCCTAAATTACATCATTTGTAGATATGGTTTACCCTCCTCAATAATCAATGACAATGGGGGCAGTTCAAGAATAAGGATCTAAAAGAGCTACGCTCTAAGTTCAAAATTACTCAGCATTGGTCTTCCATATATTATCCCCAGGGCAATGGACAGGTGGAAGCATCAAACAAGGTGATCCTTAAGATCATGCACTGCACAGTTCACAAATTTGGTAGAGATTGGCACCTCCAGATTAATCCAGCTTTATGGGCCTATCAAACAAGTATTCAAACACCAACATGGGCCACGCCCTTTGCTTTAGTTTATAGCGTAGATGTTGTACTGCCTATTGAGGTCGAGATTTCTACTTTGTGAGTCTCTTTGAAAGGCCTCATCACTAATGAAGACATTAGAATATCTTGGCTACAAGAGCTAGAACTATTGGATGAACGTCAACAAGTGGCATTCGATCATCTTCGAACATATCAAAAGAGGATGTCCAAGAGATATAATAAGAAAGTTAAACCAAGGGACTTCCAAGTGGGTGATCTTGTCTTGAGAAAAAACCCTAAGAGTCAACAACAACAGATCCAAAAATGAAAGTTTGAACCAAATTGGATTGGTCTGTATATTGTTATTGCAATGTTTGGGTTTGGCGCCTATCAACTATCTACTACTGAAGGAGAATAGCTCAAAGAGCCAATCAACGCTCTGCATCTAAAGCAATTTTATAGTTGAGACATCATCAGAATGGTCCATGTACATACTTTATTCTGAAAAAATCCTAACAATTGCAAAAAGTTCTGAAAAAAATGATCATCGTAGTGAAAACTGAGCAAACAGGCGCTTTGATGCATCAACCAAAAAAATTCAAAAATACAAAAATACAAAAAAAAATAAAAAAGATAAAAATACAAAAAAAATGAAAAACAAAAAAATGTGCCATTGATGAAAACTTGGTAAACAGGCATCATGGTAGCAAAAGCAATAAATCTCGCCAAGACGGTGAAAACTTGGTAAACAGGCACCTCTTGTTTCGCAATACTATACCTATCACATCACCGCTTGGCCCTATACAGTTGCTTTCTTGCTTTCCCGCTTTATTTTGCTAGCTCATGCACTTGCTCTCAGTTACCTTCGAGACTATGCTCAACTTTACATGGATTGAAACTGGTCATACTCTAGGGGCACCCTTCTTGGTCTAGGAGGCATTATCCTATCTTTTTGGAGGATCTTCCTCGCATCAGTCACCAGTGGTTCTCACTGCATC